>JARGCV010000470.1:0-660000 GCA_034064705.1 Bothrops alternatus | reverse complement strand
TGGGGATGACAGAGAGACAACGTTTATTCTTAAACTGTACAGCAGAAAAATTAATGCAGAAAATGGGTCGTACAGCTGGACAATGGGAACAGTGGATTTTTTTTAAAAAAAGAGTTCAAATTAAAAATCAAAAAGATATGAAAATACAGCATGTAGGACTCTTTGTTGCTCTAGCCGGATTCCCTGGGCCAGAATGTGTTGGACTCTAACACCCATCAGCCCCAGCCAACACGCTTCTCTTGAAGGAGTCAAGTTGCAGGAACAAGTCAGAAAGATGATTAATATCTGGTTAATTGTCCTCTGCCAGCTGAGAAAATGAGGAACAATAAGAAACAAAATATGAGCCAGCAGGATGTTGATAGCTCTGCAGATGTGTGAATGCAATAAACGGGAGGAATCCAGAAGCTTTGTGATTTTATGAAGTCCATGAAATGCTCTTGAGAACAGTACTTGAAGCACTATCTTCCAATGAAGAGGAAAGTTAATATCTCATCCAGTTCTAGCCACTGAATATTCTGGTAGTTTCCCATACAAATGTGAACCGGACCCGTCCCTTCTTAGCTTTTCAAAATCAGCAAAGGTTGGGCAGATGTTGCCACCTAACTGTGGGATCTCATCTACCACACATCACAGTCCGCACATCGTCAAGTTGCCATGATTGAGGGACCCTAAACCAGTGTTCCTCAACCGTGGCAACTTGAAAGCGTCTGGACTTCAACTCCCAGAATTCCAAGGGGACCTTGCTGGGAGTTGAAACATCCTCAAGTTAGCGAGTTGGAAAAACTCTGATTTAGACAAACTTTATTTGATTTCATTCTATCTGTTTTTCCTTACAGCCTGCTCTCTGGGATCTGTTTTAGAAGCTGCTTGATGAATAAAGACGATCTTGGTTTGGAGTGGCAATAAAAGGGGCAGGGGGCCTTGGGGGCGAGAGGGAATAAAGAAAGCAAAGCCAGAATGAATATTGTCCTGCCAAGAACAGCTACTTTTAACTCCCCAGGTGCCCGCTAAGGGGACTGAGTAATGCGCTTGAACTGAAGAGTTTGGGGGTCTCTTTTGTGCTAATGGCTCAGCAGCAGGTCAAGTGGCTCGTAAATTCATCAACGAAAGATCTTCAAGTTAGTAATTGGCATCCCTGCAGGAGAGAGAGAGAGAGAGAGAGAGAGAGAGAGAGAGAGAGAGAGAGAGAGAGAGAGAGAGAGAGAGAGAGAGAGAGAGAGAGAGAGAGAGAGAGAGAGAGAGAGAGAGAGAGAGAGAGAGAGAGAGAGAATCAGCTCCTGAGAATAAAGCCAAATTCACCCTCTCTCTTTTCTGTGGGACTCAGCCCAAAGTCGAAAAGGTGGGCTGGCCATTTCCTGGAAAAACGGGGCGAGCTTTGGACTGATCCAAAGGAGACCTTCCAAAGGCATGGAATGGGCTTTGAGGCCAGCTCCCAAAATTGTACATAACTCCCTTGCCAGAATTGCCTTGATGTAAATCTCTAAAATGGAGGAAGGATGTGGGCTCAGAAGAGTGGGGTGACTATTGCTTAGTTTCCTGTCCTTTTGGAGAGAGGAAGAGGAGCTATGTGTTGTACATTTGTGTGTGTCTGTGTAGCATTGCCCGGAGTGTGCAAATAGGTACCATTCCTAAGAGTAGCAAATTTTCTAGCCCTCAGGGACTTAAAAATGTGCCCCATTCACTTTTCATGCAGGTGTAGTGGTGAAGATGCTGGCCTAGAAACCAGGAGACTAGACTGTGAGTTCCAGTCCC
Source organism: Bothrops alternatus (assembly GCA_034064705.1). Lineage (NCBI taxonomy): Eukaryota > Metazoa > Chordata > Lepidosauria > Squamata > Viperidae > Bothrops > Bothrops alternatus. The sequence continues at coordinate 658,248 of JARGCV010000470.1, read as the reverse complement.
ACCTTAGCCATGAAAGCCAGCTGGTTGACCTTGGGCCAATCACCAAGAGATGGTGAGTTCTAGTTCTATCTTAGGCACAAAAGCCAGCTAGGTGATCTTGGGCCAATCACCTGGAGACAATGAGTTCTAGTCCTGCCTTAGGCATGAAAGCCAGATTTTGGACCAATCACCAGGAGACAGTGAGTTCTAGTCCCACTTTAGCCATGAAAGTCAGCTGGGTGACTTTGGCCCAGTCCCTCTCTCTCAGCCACCTGACAGGGTTGTTGTGAGGAAAACGAGGAGGAAGGAGCAGTATTATATATGGTCACCACCTTGAGTTACTTATAAAGTGATAAAGGTGGTATTAAAACTCTAAGGAATAAGTAAAATAAACAACATTTGAAGGGAAATCTCTTATTTGTGATCATCCATCAGCTAACAGCCAGCCATATCTGGTCTTCTGGCTCTAAAGAGGAAGCCACAGAGATCCTATTACCAACTTTCTTCCTGTGAGATAGTTCTCACAGGGTTGGGGGTGGAGGTGGGGGCTGTAAACAAGACATCTGGCTGTGGAATTCTGGGAGTTGAAGTCCACATGCCTTAAAATGGTCAAAGTTGAGAAACACTGCTCCAGAGAGTTACACGAAGGAGCAAACAGCTTGCACCCAACAAGCTGTAGGAAGAGAAAGAATTCCTTGGGACTCTTCTTCTCCATCAGGGATTCTTTCAAGGGGGCTAAATCCAGATTTTTGCTCATTGCTGAATTCCAAGGTCTTCTCTCACCTTCTCCAACATTAATGATAAATCTTGAAGCTGCTTCTCCTGCCTCGTAATTCCTGTTAGGTTGGATGTTCAATCACTTGAGGGATTTTCATCCCCCGCACCGTCACACGTTTCTCTAGCTCTCGCTCAGGACCGCTCGCTCCCCTGGGTAGCAAGATGGCTATTATTATGTCTGCCGGACCCAGTTACATAAAGTATTTACATCTCGCCCACAATCCAGCTGACCCTGAGCTAGCTGGATGATTTGATGAGCTTGGCTCAGCCCGGGAAGGATTTCACGGGAGATCATCTGTTGTCTCTCTGGCCTGTGGGACTTTTTTTTTATGATTCTGGCAGGAGTTTTGGGGTATCCGTTGGTTTCTGGACCTTGTGGGAAGTCTTGCCCTGGTCTTCTTTAATCCCTCAAAAGTTCAGCTCAAGAGGACATTTGAACTTGTATTTCTGGGGTCACCAATATGGCCCTAAAATCTATCCATGGATGTTGTCTCCTCCTCCTCCTCCCTCTCCTCCTCCTCCTCCTCTTCCTCCTCCCTCTTCTCTTCCTCTTCTTCTCTTTCTCCTCCTCCTGCTCCTCCTCCTCCTCTGTTTCTCCTCCTCCTCCCTCTCCTCCTCCTCTGTTTCTCCTCCTCCTCCTCTTCCTCCTCCCTCTTCTCTTCCTCTTCCTCTCTTTCTCCTCCTCCTCCTCCTCCTCCTCTGTTTCTCCTCCTCCTCCCTCTCCTCCTCCTCCTCCTCCTCCTTCTCTTCCTCCTCCCTCTTCTCTTCCTCTTCCTCTCTTTCTCCTCCTCCTCCTCCTCCTCCTCCTCCTTCTCCTCCTTCTCCGAAGCTAGCATGTTTCAAAATGAATTTCAGCTTTCCGACATTCCTTCTAGTTCTGAGAAAAGAAAAACCCTACATTTGTGTCCAGTCATTTTGGACAGTTCCAGTAAGGCTAGACAGAAATGGCCCCCAATGGGCTCTTCATGCTCTAATATTGTCTGGGTTTTTCTGTGGCTTGCTAGCACAACAGCACCCTCAGCCTGGCTTTGGCCCCAAACACAAGTGCCTTGATGTGCAGTGCTCATTTTGTTATATGTTAGATTTATACAGTTACTCTAAGGCAAAGTGCCAGCTTTAAGAACATATGAGAAATCTTAGGCAATAAAACCACAGTACCCAATGTATATGTTACATCTTAAAATACAGCTTTAAGTACTATTAGTGGGAAATAGTGACATTCCCAAACCGTAACTCCAATAGCTCACCTTCTAATTAAATTTTCATCAGCCCTTGAAAAACTAGAAAGATTTATTCCTTGCTATCAATATTTCAGGGAATGCCTCCTTTAGAAGAATTGCCTGCTGCCTCTTTCTAATTCAGCTGGTCAAGTCCTCATCAGCTGCCTAGGCACAAGCCATGTCCAATGGGAATTACCGCCTTACACAACATTTCTACCTTTAAGTCACTATTTTTGGAAAATGTCTCAATCAGGAACTTCAATGAACATCAATAGCAACTCCTGCCTCCTCTCTCACCTTGAGATCCAAAGATCAGTGACCACGCCATCGCTAGGCCTTGTTCGGGAAGGAGACTCCAGAAAACCAACGTGGATTCCAAGAGAGATTCTCCACAGATGTTCTAAGATGAAGTGAGGGCAACTAAACCAGTGTCAGGATCTCCATCGTCGGCCTAGCACCTGGCTGGGTCCCTGCCATCAAAGGGGAAGGGAGGGGAGAGGCATTTGGGGCAACCCACACCTGTGTATCTAATGGTGGGAAATGGGGAGGAGGAAGTGACAATGGAAGAAGACCAGATCTTCACCAAACTGGCTTGTACCAGGATCTCCAAGGCCTTTTGCCCTGAGAATGGAATGCTACCAGTTTCACACCTCAGAGGTTCTCAAAAATATCATACCTGCATCTCATTGGCTGACCAGGGGACTGGCCGGGGGGGGGGGAGAGAGTGGGAGTTGCAAAGAATAGCTTTCTATTTTGCTTTCAGAAATTGTGGACGCTCCATCACTGGAGGTTTTTAAGAAGAGACTGGACAGTCACTTGTCCAAGGTGGTTTAGGTTCTCCTGCTTGAGCAGGGGGCTGGACTAGAAGACCTCCAAGGTCTCTTCCAGCTCTACTCTACTCTACTCTACTCTACTCTACTCTACTCTACTCTACTCTACTCTACTCTACTCTACTCTACTCTACTCTACTCTACTCTATTCTACACAGGAAAAACCAGATTCCACCTGACTTTATTGCAACCAGCTTCTTTCAGTAAAAGTTCCTTTGTTTCAATTGAACGGACTTGTTTTCCTGAGAGAGCAGACTGTCCAGTTGGGCAGGACAGCTCCTTTTATTACTTCTCTAAGTTGAGAGATTCAACCGGGTTAACCTTGATGGTTAAGAACCCAAGAGGGATGGAAGCAACTTTGCTCCTTCCAGTCATGGACTCTCCACCTCAAATGAGTTGTCCAGATCTAACATCCTCTGAACTTTTCACTTCCTAACGAATTTGCTTCCTGAGGTTGGTTGTCTTCTTGCAGATGTTTCGCTACTATACTCAGCAACATCATCAGCCCTCAAGACCAAGGCTGTGGTGTTCAGAAGCACCAAGGACCCCACAGTTCAACTTTGAGCTGCAACTATTCTCTTCTGTTGTTGTCCACATCCTTCAATTTGTTTATCTTTGGTTTATTAATGTGGATTAACAATGGCGGCTGATTGCTCTGAAGGGTTCCTTACCGTCAGGCGTCACACAACAGAAAGAGCACCAAGAAGTTTCTTTCTTCCAGGAAGAATTCCCTCCATGAAAAACATTTTATTATTGTAGAGAAGGCTTAGTTGGGCCCCAGCTGGTGTTAATCTGCTCTGGCAGGAGACTATGGTAGTCTTGCTCAGCAAAAGCAAAATCCTACATCTGTGTCCAGGCATTTTGGATACACCATGCTAGACCAGACTGAGATGGCCTCAAATGGGCTCTTTGTGCTCAAATATTGTCTAGTTTCCTCTGTCTGATGGCACAAGAGTATCCTGGGCAAAGTTTTGGCCACAAACACAACCGCCTTGATGTACAATGTTCATTTTGTTAGATGTTAACCTTTAGAGAAAGGGACTTTTGCATCCCCTCACCCTACACTCCCTTCTGTTCAAATGGTTTTGAAGACAAACTGAGGTCGGTCCTGGGTTCAAATTTTGTGCTGCATTTAGTTCTCCTTATTTTACAAAGAGGATCCACCGTAGTACGAGGAGAACTGATGCCAGCTGTTCCCAGCTTCAGGCCAAAGGTCCTGGGAAACGAATAATTTTGGAGACGATTTTGCAAAGCCCTTTTGCAAAATAAAAAAAACTAAAAAGCTTTTGCACCGTTTCTCCTGCTCTCTTGAGTTAGGGAGGGAAATCAATTCCTTCGGCTTGGCCTTTGAAATCTGTAATTGACAGTAAGTGACTATAATTGACATTTTGTGGCTGTGGGCCCTGGAGTTTTTATTTATTCATTTCCCCTCCTCTCTTTCTGTTCCTGACAATCTGTTGGTAAACTGACAATCAATGCTAGTAATCCCAAATCTGGCATTTTTTCAAATTAACTTCTTTTCAGGATCATCGCTTAGGGAAAAGCCAGCAGCTGCGAGAACACATCACTGATCACAGACAAGCTGACTTTGGAAAAATAAATCAGGAAGGCTAGAAACCTGAATTTATTTTTTTTTAAAAATGTTTTAACGATGGTCAAATTTCGCTCATCAAACCTTGTTTGAATGTTTTGACCAACAGGCAAATAACTTGTCAGTGGACAAATAAACCAGGCATTAATTTTCCATTTCTTTAAAAATTGGAAGATGCAAAATTGACTTTTACAGCAGAAAATTGAGCATAATATCCTACCTGTATTTTTTACCTGTCCAGGTAATGACAGCACTTAACAGGTACCTCCACCTTTATTCTACCATCTTGTGATCAGATCAGGTCTCTCTAAAATATTTTGGGAGACCAATAGAAATACATAACATTTCAGGACTTCTGAAATTCATTGGTCAGCCAAGCTCACTGTTGAAAAATGTTCAAGTCACAGCTTCCATCTATTTCTCCTCTCTAAATTGCAGGAACTGGGTCTTCCGTTTTCAGCAGTAATTCTTAGAAGACACTCGGAAGGCCACATTAACAAAAATACAACTCTAAAGCTGAATAAAACTATCAGCCACAGGTTGATTGCCCTGGATGTAAAAGGCAGTGAAGATTGGAAACCTCCAGAATAGGATCAAAAAGGGATCCATGGCCACATCTTTTCCTACTGAGAGAGGGGGGCACCGATCTCCCAAATCGAGAAAATAAAGTAGATCTTGCAAAACCTGGAAAAGCTAAGCTGGGTTAGAGCTGTGAGTGTCTGGATGCCAAGCTCACGGTTGAAGGCTAGGCAAGAAGCTAAAATAATAATAATAATAATAATAATAATAATAATAATAATAATAATAATGATGATGATGATGTCATCGTCCTTGGTAAGGACTCGATAGGTAGACAAAAATGTCAGATCCAGTTTGAACATCTGGCTGTGTGATGATCAATAATAATAATAATAATAATAATAATAATAATAATAATAATAATAATAATAATAATAATAATAATAATAATATAATGTTGGAAGGTACCTTGGGGGTCTTCTAGTCCAACCCCCTGCGCAGGCAGGAGACCTATATCATTTCAGACAAATGGCTATCCAGTCTCTTCTTAAAAACTTCCAGTGTTGGAGCATCCACAACTTCTGGAGGCAGGTTGATCCACTGGTTAATTGTCCTCACTGTCAGGAAATTTCTCCTAAGTTCTAGGTTGCTTCTCTCCTTGATTAGTTTCCATCCGTTGCTTCTTGTCCTGACTTCAGGTGCTTTGGAGAACAGCTTGACTCCCTCTTCTTTGGGGCCGCCCCTGAGATATTGGAGCACTGCTGTCATGTCACCTCTCGTCCTTCTCTTCATTAGACATGAGATATGGGCACCTTTAGAAGTTTCCCAGAGTGGCCCTGGAGTTGAAGAAGAATCTGCCTTGACTTTTGGGGCTCGGAGATCTGGAGAAGCTGCTATTCTTGCACATAAGCGGTAGGAGGGAGTGAAAGCTTGTTGAAGAGCCTTGCTCAAACTGGTCGCCTGCTCCGTCAAGAGGCTTAGCTGGGAAAAGCTATCAGCATTAAAATACAGCCCCGGCTGCTGCTTCTTTCTTCCTCTCTGTCTCTCTCTCTCTGCCACAGCCTCAATCTCCCACAGCACCAAGTGGATGAGAAGAAGAAAGTGGCCGCAACTCCAGAGCAGACAGAAAGCCGAACACCGCTGCTGGGCAACAGAAAAACCGCTGAGATGTCAAACCACGATTAAAGTGGGCTCCTGAAGAAGACCTTTGTCTCTCTGTGCTGAGAGCTCCTTTGGCATCTTCCCAACCTGACTCCAACAGGGTAACAGCAAAGAGTTTGACATTAAAACCTTCCTGTAACTGGATTCCCTTGGATCTTATTTTTTTATTGTTATATATATATTTATATTTAAAGGCAATGGTATTGACAGCTGCTTTTTAAAATCCATTTCTTTCCCACTCAGGGAGGGAAAGCTTGGGCGGTGTGTCCGTTGTGTGTGTGGTTTTATTTTCTTTTTCCTGGCCCCCATCTCCATTCTGCTGCTGCTTTTGGAAGATTTGCCTCCTGATGTTTCTAACGGAGCTGTGGATTGTCTGCCCAAGGGGCAGACCTGAAAACCGAGACTTATGGGACGTCAAGAAAGAGCTCGGGATCCCTTCTGGATTGGGACTTAAAGGAAGGATGGGGGCGCTGAGGAAATCTGTGCAGTGAAAGGTAAGTGAGAAGTGGGGGGGGGGTCAAAAGTCCTTGCAGTTGAGATCGGTAGAGAGAAGCCCTGTGGGCCTGGGATACCTAAAACTAAGGAGGCAGGGGAAAAAAATGTGTATTTTCAGCCAACTCTTGAGAAGGAACTCCAAAACATTAGAGAAATGCTCAAAGTAGACCTAGCACCAGAATAACTGAATGACAAGAGTTGGAGGGGACCTTAAGAGGTCTTCTAGTCCAACTCATGCTCAGAGAAGAAGCCCTATAATATTTCAGGCAAATGGCTGTCCAGTCTCTTCTTAAAAACCTCCAGTGATGGAGCATCCACAGCTTCTGGAGGCAAGCTGTCCCACTGATTGATTGTTCTCAATGTCAGGAAATGTCTCCTTTAGTCGTAGGATGGTTCTCTCCTCTCCAAAGTGATCTGACTTGAATCTTCTTAAAAAAAAGAAAAGAAAAACAGAACACGTATGCCACAGAGTGATGATGAATGGGTCGGCCGAGGACTGGAGAAACTCAGACTCATCTTCAACCATGTTGCAGTCCGACAGTCTCTCAAGCCAGCCCATCTGACAGGGTTACAGTTAGGGTCTAAAATGTAGGTCCCCTGAAACTGTGAAGGAGGGGAGACCCCTTTAATGGATCTTCGAGTGCATAAATCATCTGAAACCCCAAAGCAACCCATGTGTTTTATTCTGACCAAGGCAGAGAAAGTCAGCTGCCGTAGCTCCGTGTCTTAAAGAAGTTTTCTTTAGCCTATGAGTTGGCAAAAAAAAAAAGTCTGCCGGTAAAAATTGACTTTGTGCTGCTGTCACTGCTTATTCTGCCTCTCCAGCAAGGCTCTTGAGTTGTGCTGTCCCTCCTTCGTGTTTTCACCATCAGGAAAGGGGTGGGGTGGGGGGATTCCTCTGGTTTTGGTTTCTTCTTCTGACAAACGTCACAAGCCCTTCAGGGAAAACAGCCAGCCATCGGTCTCCTTCGCATGTGGTGGGAGAGGGCGGGCAAAGTGTAGACAGAAGCTTCAATAATGGGCTTTAGCCACCTGTCAAACTGTGGGTGATTTCTGATGAAGGGCTCCTGAAAGTGCCCTCAATCCACGTCCCAAAATAGTCCACTGGGAGGACCTGAAGGAAAAAAGTGAGTTGAAGCCAGAGGAGTAAACACCAAGAATGCAAGAGAACGGCTAAGTTGGCAGATGGAGGCCATGGCTAGTAGGACCTCCCAAGACTCAGAGAGTAGACAAGATGGCACCACCATCTTCAAATGAAACCCTAAGAATACAGCCACGAGGTGGCTATCTGGATGCAAAAGGATTGGAGGAGATTAAGAAGAGGTAGGACAATCCCTTGTCTCAACTGTTATCGGATTCCCTGCTTGAGCAGAGGGTTGGACTGGAAGATCTCCAAGGGTCTAACTTCTAACTCTATTATTCTGTTATGTTCCATTAAGTCCCACTCCACTTCTCTTGTTGGTACGGTAGAAGCAGAGTCGAACAGATAATACCCTCCACACCAAGTGGCAGAATCCAGTTCTCGTTTTCAGTTGAGGTTGACCTTCCTCACAACACAGGAATCCCATTCTCAAAGAAAGGCTAAATCTATGTGTTAAGGGAATCTGTGTTTTAGTACTTGAGAAAGTTCTGCTTTGCCATTAGGCTGGCCAATGGCTCTGTAGAAGCCAGATGTTGGGTTTGTCCTAAGCTTACCAACCAATAAGAGCCAAGCCAAGCCAAACCTTTGGTCATATCATCAATCACATCCTTGATGAATCTCGAGGGGGAGAGGAGGAACGTTACCTAGAAAATGGAAAGAGATAAGATCTCTCTAAGATGGCTCTTTCTGGCCTAAGGATGAAAAGAAACCAGCTCACGAGGATGTGTTCCAACAAGACCCTTAGAAGGACAGGAGGCTGAGTCCTCAACTCGGAAGCTGTCTCCTCTAAAGTCATTTGCCTTCGGTGTTTTACCTTGTGTGACCCTAAGGTTGGAAGTTTGCTATGCCATCAAAGAAATACCTCATTTTCTTGAGCAAGCGTTCCCACTGAGCAGTACAGTAAATGCTTGGCAGTTGATCCAGCAGCTGGATCCACCCATCAAATCAGAATCAGAATCAGAATGGAGTTGGAAGGGACCTTGGAGGTCTTCTAGGTCCAGCCCCCTGCTCAAGCAGGAGATCCTCTCCCATTTCAGACAAATGGCTGTCCAGTCTCTTCTTGAAAACCTCCAGTGATGGAGCACCCACAAGTTCTGGAGGCAGGGTGTTCCACTGATTAATTGTTCTCACCGTCAGGAAGTTTCTCCTTAGTTCCAGGTTGCTTCTCTCCTTGATGAGTTTCCATCCATTGCTTCTTCTCCTGCCTTCAGGTGCTTTGGAGAAGAGCTTGACCCCCCCCTCTTCTTTGTGGCAGCCCCTCAGATATTGGAAGACTACTATCACCTCGCCCCAGTTCTTCTTTTCATTAAACTAGACCTACCCAATTCCAATTTGACTAAAAGCCCTCTGAGATGGGAAAAACCACGAGGCCACGCCAGTCCCATCTCAAATCCTCCGTTGCTGTACTTCCGTTCTTCAGTCTGCAAGTTGAGAGAACTGGAGGTCTGGTTTTAATTCAGGAGACACCAGTTGCCTAACCCTTGTTATAACAGTGAGGATACCAATGGGTGTTGGGAACCCAAGGCACAGCAACTTTTTAGCAGATTATTACAATAAGCATGAGAGACAATTTATTAGAATATTTGCAATTTTCTGACGGTGAGAACAATGAATCAGTGGGACAGCTTGCCTCCGAGAGTGGAAGGAGGTTTTCAAAAACAGACTGCACAGTCCTTTGATTAGGATGTATAAGGTCTCCTGCCTTGAGCAGGGGTTTGGACTAGAAGGCCTCTGGAGGTCCCTTTCAGCCGTAGGATTCTATGTTCTGTTGTTGTTAATAATCATAGAAACCTAACATGCTTGCAAAGCTCTCCTAAACTTTGGTAGAAACGTCTAAACTTGAAATGTCCCTTCAAGTTGTATTCAAGCCTTGCAAGTTTGCCTCAGTCTTTCTAACGTATGTTTGATGTGCCGTTCCTTAATAATTCCAATAATTATTTGCCAAAACAGCATGCCAGCAGTGTATTTCTTTCCCTTAGTATTGAAAGGGGCACTAATTTAAAAAAAGATGGGAAGGAGGGAGAAGAATAATTCACACCCAGAAAAAATAGCATGCCTCAGAAATAGTAGCATCTTTTGCATGAACTCAGAATGTTAATATTTTTTTTCTCCCCCTTTTCTTCTGAGTTATATATTTGGAAAGCGCATGCAACTGCCAATGTAGTATTTTCACCCTGGCTTCCGTGTTTGCAGTGCAAACGACCAGAATAGCTTTTATCTTTAGAAATTGGGTTTTTCAGAGCATGTAGCAGACAGAGTAACACCTTGTGCGTTAATTTCAGGTCCATTAAAACAGCGAGGGTGTGATTTTTTGCAAGAGGGTTGTAAAAATGTCTGCGCCCGGCACATGTGTTTTGATTCAGATTCTGGTATCAGGGCCCTGCTATGCAAGCAGTGTGAGAGCAAAGGAGCTATTTTTTGCTTTCAGTTCTTAGAAAGAAATGTGTCTGATTTATTTACCAAGGTGTGTGCACACCAGAGCCGACTTTGAAAAAAAAATAGGTCATGTGAAAAGTTGAGGCTTTTGTGCAGTTTCTCAATGTTGTGACCTGCTTTGAAGGGCTGGAAGACTGTCGATGGGACTCCTGAGTTCTAGAGCAGTGTTTCTCAACCTCAGCAGTTTTAGGATGTGTAGACTTCAACATCCAGAATTCGTTGGCAATCATAACTATCTACGGGATTCTGGGAGTTGAAGTCCACACATCTTAAGGTTGAGAAACACTGGTCTAGAACCTTTATCAATCTGAATTTGTGGCGATGTGAGCAGCCCGTAAGATGGATTCTGCAGAATTTTGGCCACGCTTGTTGAGTGAGTTGCTGCAGTTGTTAACTTAGTCACACACAGTCGTTAAGTGAATCTGCCTTCTCCATTGACATGACTGGTCAGAAGGTCATAAAAGGGGATAACATGACCCTGGGACACTGCAACCATCTTAAGTACATGTCAGCTGCCAAGCATCCGAATTTGGATCACACGACCATGAGGATGCTGCAATGGTTGTAACTCGGAAAAACGGTCATAAGTCACTTTGTCCACCTTCAAATGGCCACTAAATGAACTGTTTTAAGTCAAGGTCTACCTGTATCATGTTCTAAGCCATTTGCAACAAGACTGTTCAGTGTCTCCTATAGTGGTTTCCAGATCCGCTACCCGAGTGCATTGCATAGAAATGTAGTAAATAAAACAAAATGAATCATAAATTGCATCAAACAGCAAAGAGGTATATCTTCAAGGCTAGCACACTGCTCTGATAAATGCATTAGGCTTTAACATTTCAAAAGATCTTTTTTTGGTTATTATTGACCAGGCTTTCCTCCTGTCCTCTAGCTAAATTTAGCCAAAAATCTATATATGTGTTAACCTGCTAGAGTAGGTTAGGCCAACGGGGACTTCGAATTGTTTTTTCAATTCTGTGTAGCGATGGCTTATTACCCCATCTTTCAAAATCATCCTTAACTGGGATTGTCCCAAATGAAAACCCAGGTTACCAAATTAGCTGGAATTGGTTGTTTACACACTACTGCTAAAAGAACAAACTCTGCTTTCACAAGTCCCGCTAGCTGAGTTCATACAGGCTAACAATCCAAGCCCTTTTGGGCTTTCAAACTATCAGAATCAACCCGATAGGCCAGGAGAGGAATCAAAATAACAAGATCCAAAATATAGTATCAGCGAGGGATGGGGGGGAAATAAAGATATTAAATCCCAAGCAAAAGAATAGTAAGATTCAAGTTAAACAACCTTTTTTTCCTTATTAAATAAAGCTTTACTTGGTTTATTTCAAGCTGGAAGACATTTATTCCCTCCTGCTAAGAGGCACGACCACCTATTGAAACCATGTGATGCATACAATCCACTGCGTATTTTAAGACAGATCTCAGCTAATTTATTTATTAATCAAATTTATACATCAGCCATATCACCTAAGCGACTAATGGTCTTACCGATTTCCCTTTACAAAAAAAAAATGGCAACTTATCACAAAAGTGGTCATTTCAGTTCTCTTGAATTTGGGATCCTCCTCCAAATAATTCTGCCTATTTATGTATTTATTAAAAGTTTATCCCCCCCCCAACTGCCAACCTTTGTCTGTTAGTCTGGTAATTAGGTAGCAGCGTCTACTCAGCTGAATCTGGAGAAGAGCTAGATAATGGTTCATACTTTGATGAAAAAGAACCAGGATGGGTCAGGAATGATGGCTAGACCAGGCAAGCTGAAAAACATGGAGCTGAAGTCCATGAGTCATAAAAGAGCCAAGATTGCCTATCCCTGGGCTTGGGGATAGCCATGAAGTCACCCTAAACTCAAATATAACCCTAAAGAGATTTAATTTGTTTTAAGAAAACAAAATGAAAGTTTGCAGATTTGCACAGGAACCTCTTTGTGAAATTTACCACCAGCTTCTTGAGAGAGAAAAAAACTGGGGGCTGAAAGCGCTTGCCCATCACTGCTGACTCAGCAAGAAATTCTAATTTGCAATGGAACTGCCACTGCGCGCGGAGCAGTTCCATTTTTAATGCAGCAGGATGGAAATGCTCTGGAGGATAAGCTAAAGAGAGAAAGGCATCTGAGTTATTTTGGGGGGCCCGGAACTGCAGATCGAGTAATTGGTTCCAAACATTTCAGTTTCTCCTACATCTTTGGAGGGTCTGTAGATCAGGAGTAAAACATGAGTTGGCAGCAAAGGAGCTTTGCAGGACAGACCCCTTTCAATATAACAGAATAACAGAGTTGGACGGGATCTTGGAGGTCTTCTAGTCCAACCCCCTGCTCAGGCAGGAAACCCTAGACCACTTCAGACGAATGGCCATCCACTCTATTCTATTCTATTCTATTCTATTCTATTCTATTCTATTCTATTCTATTCTATTCTATTCTATTCTATTCTATTCTATTCTATTCTATTCCATTCCATTCCATTCCATTCCATTCCATGCTATGCTATGCTATGCTATGCCATTCCATTCTATTCTATTCTATTCTATTCTATTCTATTCTATTCTATTCTATTCTATTCTATTCTATTCTATTCTATTCTATTCTATTCTATTCTCCTGAGCTCCTGAGCTTCTCTCTTTTTGGAAATCTTCCGAGGTTCCTTGGCTCCCCCGTTGGGAACCTGTTGAGTGGTTCTCAACAAAGGCAGTCTTAATGAAGACCGCTGAATCCTGTGGGTTGGTTGTCCCTGTTGTGCATCCTGTCCCACTGACACACAACCCTGAAAGCCCTCCACAATGCACTACTATCTGGTGCTGCCAGCCTCAAGAACGTCATCTCCTCCCAGAAAACATGCCGCAACCTCCGCAGCAGATCGGCCCTTCCAAGCGCTGTCTTTCGAGTTCTGCGCCTTTCTCCTTGGCAATCCGAGGAAAGAGGGGTGACTCTGCCTTGTTCCCCTGAAACCCTGCAATCATGATCTCTGCCTCCCCCCCCCCCACTCTCCAAGCATCTCCTGCAACTCCCACCACCAGTTTTACACTCCTGAATGCGGTGGGTGAGGGTGTCCCTGGCATTTTGTCTTCCTTCTGTTTCTTTTTCCGACCAAATTATTATTTTTTTGTTCTTGTTGGGGGAGCTTGTCTATCAAAGGTGCTTCATGCTAAAGATTTATTTATTTATTTATTTCTCTCTCTCTTGCGGGGGATCGATTAAACCAGACCCAGAGTTTTGGGGAAGAGGGAGGCAGTTGCCCAGCTACTCCTAGCAGAGGAAGCCATCAAATTATGCTTGAGGATTAGAACCGATTAGATTTCAAGGCACAGCAGTCCAACGATCAATGGTTTTCTAGGAATTGTTTCAATATTTTTTTGGGCGGGGTAGAAGATCTCTACAAGCTTCCATCTATTGGCTATTTATGCATTTTTCAGGGAACCCTAACGGGAAAATGGGAGAACCATTGGTGCAAAGAAGCCAATGGGAAAAAAAAAGAATAAAAAGCGAGCATTAGAATAAGCAATTTGTACGGTTCAAAAATTGCCGATGAGAGCATGAATCCAGCCCAACCGTCGAAGAGACACACAGGCAGAAGGCCTTCCCAACAAGAAGAGTTTGTGAGTCACCTCTTGCGACTTTGTCTACGCTGGAGGAAAAGTGGAGTCAGGGTGTGGGGTGGAAGGAACGGAAGAGCTGGTCTCCAAAAGAGGCGTTCAGTTCCGGCAGGGATGGGTCGCCATCAGGAAATCCCAGCAATGTAACCTGCATAGGGAAGTCCAGAAACGCTCCGGGAAGAAGCCATTTGCCAATAATGGGGACCCCAGTGTGGTGTAGTGGTGAAGGTGCTGGCTGAGAAATCAGTAGATGTGGTGAGTTCTAGTCTAGTGAGTTTCTAGGCATGAAAGCCAGCTGGGCGACTTTGTGTCAATGACCAGGAGAGGGTGAATTCTAGTCGCATGTTAGCCATGACAGCCAGCTGGGTAACTTTGGACCAATCACCAGGAAATGGTGAGTTCTAGTTCTGCCTCAGGCATGAAAGCCAGCTGGGTGAACTTTGGGTCAATCACCAGGAAATGGTGCGTTCTAGTCCCACCTTAGCCATTAAAACCAAATGGGTGAACTTTGGACCAATCACCGGGAGACGGTGAGTTCTAGTCCCACCTTAGCCATGAAAGCCAGCTGGGTGACTTTGTGTCAATCACCAGGAGACGGTGAGTTCTAGTCCTGCTTTAGGCATGCAAGCCGGCCGGGGGATTTTGGGCCAATCCCTCTCCCAGCCCAACCCACCTCACAGGGGGATTGTGGGGGAAAACAGGATGGGGAAGAAATATTAAGCACGCCCACCTCTTGAGTTGACCCAAATGCCTTAAAAAAGCAGAGTAAAATAATAACCGGGGACGTCTACCACTTCCACGTCCCTGCCAAAGCAACCACATGGACCTTGAGCCAAAGTGGATTTTACTCCCTTCTCCTTTTTAACCCAGGCCAACTAATGGAGCCCTGCAGGCTCAACCACTTGAAAGACCCTCCTTAGAAACGGACCTTCTCCTCTCTCCATTTCTCAGCAGGGTGCTAAAGACCAGCTTTTGTTCGGCCTCTGGAAGACAAGCGAAGAATCCCGATTTTGCTCCATTTAAAAAACAAACACAGTTAGGCAAAACAAAACAAAACCAACCAAACAAACAAACAAAAAGGCATTTTCTGTTGGAGGCAAAAGAATTTTTAATGAAGCCCCTGGGGAATATCCTTCTTTTTTGGGGTGGAATGAACAAGGCTTGAGTGCCTACTTTTTCTGGCTTCTTTGAAGACATCCACTAATGTGAGGAGGGGGAGCAATCTTGAGACCCCCCTCCACCCCCTCCCCACCCCGGGAGAGCAAAAAATCCACGAGCCTGAATCCCACAGCCACAACACACACATACACACACACACACACACACACACCGAAAGCCACTGCCGGCTTGTTGTTTTTAAGGTGACAGAAGGCCGAGGGTTTTTAAATAGACGGAGATAATCAGGTTGACTGGATGTAATTTAATGTTAATTAAAATGTAAACTCAGCAAAATCAGATTTAGCCTCCGGTCAGCTGCTTGAAAAGCTAGGGAATAGCTCCCGGCTTCCAAAGCATTCGGGTTGCCCACTCATGGATAGACCCCGTTGGTCAATTTCAGCTTTTTCTCTCCATTTTGATCCCCCTTCCTCCAGAGGTTGGTCCAAGCTGCGATGCCACAAAAGCAGAAATGACTGGGCAAAAAAACAAACAAACCCAGAGTTGTTTAGGTCTAAAGGGTGGTGGTTTGCCTTTGTTCTATCTGGTTTCTTGTGGGGGTGTCCACCAGCGGTGGTTAAAAAGCACATTTTATACAAGGAGTCCTCAACTTACAACGATTTGTTTAGTGACTGTTTGAAGTTAGAACGGGATCCCAAAAAGTGACTTAGGACAGTTTTTCACAGTTATGACATCCCCAGGTTGTCCCACTGATTAATTGTTCTAACTGTCAACTTGGATGTGGCGACTCTGCTGACAGTAGGCATCTAGACAAAAGCCAGGCCTTTGATGAGCTGCCAAAATCTAGTGTCTGTTCACTTATTCACACTGAGAAGCCCCATCAGTTAAAGGAAGAACAATCTTCCACCTTGTCCTATGTTTAATACTGAGCGTGTAATGTGTCACACCCTGGCTGTGTTAACACACTGTGCTCGGCTTTCGAATCCGTTATAAGAGCTGGTGTGAACGCTGTCCACCATCTCCAGTTGTGGACGATTTGGGGCCTGGAAGTTGGAGAGGTGAGGTATACACGGAGTCCTCGTTTAGCAACCACAACTGGGACTGGCCATTTGGTCCTTATTCAAAGCGGTTGCTAAATGAAACCACAACGGTGCTCATGATCTGACTTCAACTATGCTTTACAGGCTTGTGAAGGTTATCAATGCGGGAACTGGGTCACAAATTGAATTTCTCATCACTGCCATCACTATGAATGGTCACTAAATCAGGCAGTTTCTAAATGAGGACTACCAGGATCATGAAGAAGACATAAGGGGGGGGGGAGAAAATGTGGAATTATTTCCTGAATGAACAGAGTGAATCGCACAGTGAGTGAAGACACAGCCAGAGTTAGATGCATGATAGTTGTGTTAGTGGGATAACTGTTTTTTTTCTTAACGTGCCCCACAAAACAAGAATTGCCAAGAATAGCAAAACTATCCAAAGCTTCTTTGTGAGATACAGGTGGTCCTCAACCTACGACCACAGTTGAGCCCCAAATGTCTGATGCTCAGCGAGACATTTGTTAACCAAGTTTTGCTCCGTTTTATGACTTTTCTTGCCACAATTGTTAAGGCAATCGCTGCGGTTGTGAAGTTAGTGACACGGTTGTGAAGTGAATCTGGCCTCCCCATTGACTTTGCTGGTCAGAAGGTTGCAAATGGGGACACTGCAACCGTCATAAATACGATTCAGTTGCCAAACACCTGAATTTTGATCACATGATCGTGAGGGGGTGCTGCAACGGTCGTAAGTGAGAAAAACGGTTCCTTTTTTTGTTGACACTGTAATTTTAAACAGTTACCAAATGAACAGCTGTAAATTGAGGACTACCTGTAATAATCCAACTTTGTTGTTGTTGTTTTGTTGCAGAGACTCTGCTTGGATCTACCTGCCTGTTTACACGTAAAGCTGGCGGTCTCCTTTTTTTTCTGTAGCAGCAAAGTGAGGCCCCGAAAGACGTCCAGAGTTACAACAGGCTAACTCAGGGATGAGTACAGGCAGACTCAACCCTTACAGCATTGTGTCTTCTGAGGAAGACGGCTTGATCTTGACCACCATGCCCGGAGTGAATGGCTTTGGCAACGGTAAGATCCACACTCAGAGGAAATGCCGGAATAGATTCGTGAAGAAGAACGGCCAATGTAATGTCGAATTCACCAACATGGATGATAAACCTCAGAGATACATCGCCGACATGTTCACCACCTGTGTGGACATCCGTTGGAGATACATGTTGCTGCTCTTCTCCCTTGCTTTCCTGGTGTCCTGGTTATTGTTTGGCTTCATCTTTTGGCTGATTGCCCTGGTCCACGGGGACATTGAGAAGCCCACTAAGGACGAAACCTTTACTCCTTGTCTCCTGCAGGTGAATGGCTTTGTGGCTGCGTTCCTCTTCTCCATTGAGACTCAGACGACCATCGGTTATGGCTTCCGTTGCGTGACCGAGGAGTGTCCCCTGGCCGTCTTCATGGTGGTCCTTCAGTCTATTGTAGGGTGCATCATTGACTCCTTCATGATTGGTGCCATCATGGCCAAAATGGCCAGGCCGAAGAAGAGAGCTGAAACGTTGCTCTTCAGCCACCATGCCGTGGTGGCCATGAGGGACAGCAAGCTTTGCTTGATGTGGAGAGTGGGCAACCTTCGCAAAAGTCACATTGTTGAGGCTCACGTCCGAGCCCAGCTCTTGAAGTCCAGGATCACCGAGGAGGGGGAATACATCCCCCTTGACCAGATTGACATAGATGTTGGGTTTGACAAAGGCTTGGACCGTATTTTTCTGGTCTCCCCCTTGACGATCCTTCACGAGATCAACGAGGAGAGCCCCCTCTTTGGGATTAGTCGGCAAGAAATGGAGATGGATGATTTTGAGATTGTGGTGATCCTGGAAGGCATGGTGGAAGCCACGGCGATGACCACCCAAGCTCGGAGTTCGTACCTGTCCAGTGAGATCCTCTGGGGCCACCGTTTTGAACCCGTCCTCTTTGAGGAGAAAAACCAATACAAAGTGGACTATTCACACTTCCACAAGACTTATGAGGTCCCGTCGACTCCCTGTTGCAGTGCCAAGGATTTGGTGGAGAACAAATTCCTGCTTCCCAGCACCAATTCCTTCTGTTACGAGAACGAGCTTGCCCTTATGAGCCGCGATGAGGAGGAGGAGGAAGAGGAGGAGGAGGAGGAGGAGGAAGTAGAGGAGGAAGATGAAGACTGCAGAGGTTTGGACAATCCGTGCTCAGTTGACCAGCCTGAATTTGATAGGCTGCCAACTTCTGTAGGACCTCTTGATCAAAGGTCCTATCGGAGAGAATCAGAAATATGACTCGGGGGGGGGGGAGGGCTGCCTAAGTGTTTGCAGAGTTTCTTTGATCTCTCCTTTCTCCTTCTTACCAAACTTCTCCAAAAAAAAAAAAAAGTATGCAGAACAATGCAAGTGCCATAGGGATGCCTGGGAATTAGTGTGGTTTGTTGGATGTTGCGATTTGTGGTCTTTTAAGAAAATAATTACGTGCAATAATCGCTGAATGGCACCAGGTGTCAGAAAGTGGTAGCTCTCCTAGGCAGAGCAGCTCCCAAAGGGTGGCACCATGGGTTTGGCAGCAAGAACAGAAACACACACAGACCCACTTTTCTGAGTTTTATGCTTTGTGCAGGAATGACAAGGCATGCTGAAAGGGCGTATAGGGAATCTCTCCTTCCCTTGGTGGAAAATTAGTTTTTTTCTTTTTCAAGATTAGTCTTATCTCAGAGTGATTCAGAAGAAGAGAACATCAGGAAATCAAACCACGCGTGTTTGTCTCAAAGATACATGCTGTCAAGAGACGGGAATATTTTGCACTAAATCAAGATGGACATCTCTTTCGTGATTTTACTACGCTGTCGTGGTGAGAGGGGTTGACGAGAAAGCCTCAAGTGGTGGAACTCCAGGGCTGGTTCTACCATTAGATGGCATGAGGAAGCCCACATGGGCAATTGCACAAGATGTCCTCCATGGGAAGACTTACAAACCACAGGGAGAGTTTGAGAGGTCAGAAAACTTAGGTTTCCTTTTGCAAGCTAACCTGCTTTCCTTATATATGTTTCTCATGGGCTGTTCAACAAGTCCTAATAGAAGCGTCCTCAAGTCAAGTTCAATGCCTGGTGAACATATGGATGCTTTCATAGGAGTCTTCTTGGCAATCCTACAGAAGCGACTTAGCCTGGCCTTCTTTGGGGAAGTTTTGAAAAAGGGTTTCTAGTCTTTGGTCCTCTTTGTTTTGGAAGCTTTTCCTCTACGTCCTAACCAGATCTGAACTTGCTTAGCTTTTTAAGAATCCATTTCAGTTCCATCTTCAAGTGCTTGGAGCTTCTGGAGATACGCCCACAGATTGCAGCCCTGGGATTGGGGGTGGGTGGGAAAATTCTGCCTTGAGAACCATCGTATTATCTGCTGATGATGGCCCTCACCCATCCCGTCGTCCTTCCTCAAAGACGGATGTTCTGATTTTAAAAACAGCAGATGGCCAAATGAAATGAACTCAGCTGATTTTCCTCCAACTATTTGGAGCAATTGTCTTTCTTTAACCAATAAACGAGAATATTTGTATCTCAGGGTTGAAATGAGGGGTCCTTGGTGCTCTGTAAGCTTAGTGATTTCCTTGCAGATGTTTCATGACCCAAAGTAGGTAACATGACTAGCACTGATGATGTTACCTAGTTTGGCTAATGAAAGATCTGCAAGAAAACAACCCGGCTTAGAGAGTACCAAGGACCCCACAGCTGTCCTCCTCCTTCTCCTCCTCCTCCTCCTCCTCCTCCTCCTCCTCCTCCTCCTCCTCCTCCTCCTCCTCCTCCTCTCCACAAACCCACTCCCTTCTAGCACTGATGATGTTACCTAGTCTGGATAATGAAATGTCTGCAAGAAAACAAGCAACCTCAGAGAGCACCAAGAAGCCCTCAGACTTTTGTTAAACCAGAACATGCTTAATCGTGCCCTTTGTAAGGGTGGTGCAATCTTTGCCCCAAAGCCACACATCTCCGCCTTTCCTCCTGACCTTACCCAGACCTCACTCTGTTTGTGCCTTCTTCCTCACCCCTGCTATTTCCCAGTACCGCTCTGTCCTCATCCCCAGCCTTAATCAGAGTCACATGTCCATCCATCTGGATGCAGTCCTAGGCCAAGCCGGGCAGCCGATCACATCAGCAATAAATGTGAAAGTTGTTGCACTAGCCATCAGTTTCCAAGTACCCCACATTAACTGTTAACTGTAAAAAGCCAAACATTAAAATAAATAAATAAAAAATAAATATCGCAAGGGCTGAATTTGCCCTCTGGCAAACTGCTAGGAGCTGAAGGACGCGACGTGTTTGGTGACAGCTTGCAAAGAAGCGAGCGTTTGAAGAAACTGTCTAAAATTAGCAGCCATTATTTCTGAGATTTAAGGGAGCCAACTGACGTTGCCAGCTGATCAGATGGCAGATGTGATCTGCCTGGCTTCTGTGGCTCTAACCCGCTCTCCAAATCTCAAAATTTGGGACAACTGAGCTGCAAATGAGGTTGAATGAAAATGAAGTTCAGGGTTGCAGGCACAAAGCTGGCAACTTCGACCTTGGCATGCACAACATTGTGCTCCCCCGCTGGATCAAGCGGATGGCTTGCCTAACCGTGCTTTCCTAAACCAGGGTTAAATGGCCACTGCTGGTTAAGCCTCTGGCGAGCCAAAAGCAACCGCAGTGGGCTAGGTTCACCCAACCTGCGAAATTACAAATCCTGGTTTACAGAATGTCGTAGGGGGAGGGGAAGGAGAAAAAAGGTGTGTTGTGGGCACCCTCATTAAAACCAAGCAATGCTTCTAAGAAAGATTGGAGAACGTCTTCTCCCCTTGGAGAAGCTGGGGAAGTTTTCACCCTCCAATTCCCAACTTTAAATGGTGGGTTTAAGGGTGTCCAACCTGGGGAGATGTGTCCCAAACTTGCAGACACCTTGAAAATACATCTGTGTCCACATTGCCCAAGGTATCCCTGATTGGTTCATGGAGGGGAGCCAGTGAAGATCCCAAACTGTAGACAACATGGTAAAGTTGAAAGGGGGGAAAAAAGCAAGTCCTAACCAAAAGGAACAACTAACCACTTCCAAGATGTTGCCAAGAAGACAACCTGGATGCGTCCTTCTTATCACCAGAAGTTGGGCTCCCTGAAGATTTTATTTATTTATTTTTCTCTTTCTCTCTCTTGTGACATACCGGCCTGCTGTTTTTCTATAACCCAACCTGCTACCTTTTTCAACCTGTTAGTAGGCTGTTGAGTCTGAGCATGTGAAGGGGCCTGGAAATTAACAGGAGTCGATTTAGAAATGCAGAGAGATGGATCCCAGAATCAACCCGTTCCCACTCCACTGCTTCCTAGATGCCTTTGTATTCAGGTTCCAGCCGATCTCTCTTGATCCAATGAGCTGCTCTGGAACCTTGTTTGAAGGTGGTTTTCTTCCAAGAAGTTGCTTGTGTGTTTTGCAGTTGTTTTTTCTAAATAAATTCTTATTGCTAATTGAGGAGGGTGAATGGATGGGTGAGGTTCTGAACATGGATTTCTAAGTGTAGAGCACCGTAAATATTTGTAAAAGAGAAAAAGAATCTTTAAGTCAAGTACTTGCTTTTTAAATTATGTTACATAATTGTACAGTCTGATCCCAGAGACTAAAATATTCTACATACCGGTGTATATATATATATATGTGTGTGTGTGTGTGTATTTGTGTATCTATGTATTTTTTAAACTATTGCATAGAGCCACTTAAAAAATATTGTAGGTATGCAATGCAGACTTAACAAATAACTCTTTTTTAGTTTGGCTTCTTAATCCTCTCTCTGCTTCTCAATAAGCTATGGAGAATAATGTTATATAAAATGTATATCTCTAGAAACTGAATGTGTTGTTATATAATGTATAATAATTATATGTGTATATATTTATATATAGATATAGATATAGATATATTTTCGCCTACCCCTGAGTGATTTCCTGGATCGTTCTTTCCAAGATCATTGGAAAGCTAGCGAGGAATAATCTGGCTTGGTTTGTTACAAGCCATGGACAAAAGCTGAAACTGACTCCTATTTCTGTTGTTTGTGCTCTTGTATACACAACAGCTCAATATTCCAAAACCAAAGAAATGGGTCTTCTCTAATAAGGGCTAGGAGCAAAATCAGCAAAATTGGGCAGGAAGTCAATAAACCACAATCCATGTGAATGGCTTCCTTGGCCCACTTTTTCAAATTGAGGTTGACCATTCTACAAAAAAAAACCAACCAGTTTTTTTTGTTGTGTTTCAACCTTGTTGACAGGGCTGTGGAAATCCTCTTCTTGAAGGTCGCTTCTCTTTGAAGAGATAGCTGAGGACAACCCTCGGTTTAAAGGACATGAACAACCCATAAATGATGTTGGTTTAGAAATCACGATTGTACTTGAAATAAACATCCAATATAACTCACCCCACCGAGGAAGACTGTGATTGGCTCAGCTGGTTGCCCAAGAAATGCGAGCTATGGATGAGGTCAAATCCCAAACCAAGAATGACACATGGGGATTCTTCCAAGCTTGAGTTCTTTATTGTTTGACACCTATAGACAGAATCTTGCCAGGCAGAAGACTCCACTATCTGCATTTACAATATACTGTGGGAACTGTTGAGGAGGGGCTGCTTTCACTCTCTTTCTCTCACACAAGCTCTCTGGGCTGAGTTGCCTCTTACGGTAGTCCTCTGGATTCCACCCCCTCCCTCCTGGGGATCCTCCTCCTTAATGCATTCCATCATAGATAGGTAACTTTGAGGCCCATCGTCCTCTCCCTTGATTTAACCCTTTGTCCTGAAACCTAACTTGAACAGAAGTACAAACGGAAAGTGGTTCCTTATCAAGGCCACCATCATCTAAGCCTGGTGCCACCTAGAGGCTTAACTATGTAATGACATTATCCACCTCGAAGTTTACTGTTTTTAGCATTCCCAACCAATTACTAGTAGCTTTCCTTCAGTGAATCACTGCTTACAGATAAGGACATTTCTGCCAAGATGTTAATTTAATGTCCATTTTTCTTGACCCATGGAGGGGGCTGATAATGCAAAGTGTATTGGCATCAGGTCACAAGTCTGAACCAAGAGTTTCTGTCCCCCCCCCACCTTTTGCAGCAGGAACGTCTACATCCTTGCCCAGTTGTGGCACTCAGATCAGAGGGGTTGCAATAAATAAATAACAGAATAACAGAGTTGGAAGGGGCCTTGGAGGTCTTCCTGTCCAACTCCCTGCTCAAGCAGGAAACCCTACGCCAAAGGTCCCCAACCTTTGGGGCACCAGGGACCGGTTCTGTGGAGAGAGGTTTTTCCATCAACTGGAGAGTGCATGGTTTTGTGTGCTGCCTGCATCCCGGGGATGGAGCTCTGCTTGTTTGTGCGGACCGGTTGCTGGCTATGCCGTGGCCCAGTACCAGTCCACGGACCAGGGGGTTGGGGGCCCCTGCTCTACGCCATTTCAGGCACATGGGTATTCAATCTCTTTTTGAAAACCTCCAAGGTTTTCAGTCACCAGCCATGCGCTCTGGCTGGCAGGCTCTCCAGACTGGGATGGCCCTCCCGGTTATTTACCTCGGTTGAGCCCTGGAGGTGAAGCCAACCTCTGGTGGCAAGCTGTTCCACTGGTTAATTGTTCTCACTGTCAGACAAGTTCTCCTTAGTTCCAGGTTGCTTCTCTCCTTAATTAGTTTCCATTCATTGTGCTTCTTGTTCTGCCGTCGGGTGCTTTGGAGAATAGCTTGACCCCCCCCTCATCTTTGTGGCAACCCCTGAGATATTGGAAGACTGTTATCATGACACTCCTCGTCCTTCTTTTCATTAAGCTAGTCTATAATAAATAAATAAGTAAACAAACAAACAAACAAACAAGTCAGAACGTGAGTAAATACATAAGTAAGTGTTGGCCTACATGAAAACTTCCAGCCGCCCTTACAATCTTTAAAACAATTGCCACCCTAATCTTGTTTTGGGGCTGCAGTTTCAAACGAAGCCAATGATGAAGCAGCCCATCTAATACTAATACTAATACTAATACTAATACTAATACTAATACTAATACTAATACTAATACTAATACTAATACTAATACTAATACTAATACTAATACTAATACTAATACTAATACTAATACTAATACTAATACTAATACTAATACTAATAACAATAATAATAAACGTATTTGTCAGTCGAACATCCGTGGCTTCAGAGCAAGCCAACCCCTGGAAGCTGTGCAAAAAGGGATCCCTTTGGATTGGAGAAAGCAAACAGCGACTTCACCTCCAGGGCTCAACCGAGGTAAATAACCGGGGGGGGGGGGCATCCCAGTCTGGAGAGCCTGCCAGCCAGAGCGCATGGCTGGTGACTGAAACTGCAGTGGTGAACCTGATAGCCTTTTGGGCCTGCTCCAGGCTGAAGGGAAAGCTCAGCTGCTGCACTAATGGAGGGGAGGGGGAGAGGAACGCCGACCCCCCCCCTTCCGTGGCATCTTTGCCTTTGGACTTGCTTGCTGTGTATCTTAACCTTTGCAGAATCTCCGCCTGCTTGACTCTGAAAGCTTTGGGAAAGCTTTGGGGCTGGTTTTCAATCTTTAATAAGGCAGAACAAAGCAAAGGCTCTCGAGGTGGCGGTTTATTTTATTTTTTTATTTTATTTTTTTAAAAAAAGGAAAAAGTAAGGTGCTTTCTGTGGTTTCCAAGCACCGTCCTCATCGCTGTCATCCCAGGGCAGAATGGGACAATTCACCGGGGCTGACTCACCGTGGAATGAACTTGCTATGGGACAATTCAACCGTTTAATTTTAATTCTCTGAAATAATGAAAACGTGATGTTTCATTTTTATCCTTCCCCTTTCATTTTGTCCCTCCTTTGGCATCCTTTATTTCATGATTGGCCATGGTGGCAAAGTGGTAAGAATGCAGTACTGCAAGCGAATCCCCCTGACTAGCAGCAGCCTGCAGTTTAGCAGATCGATCCTGACCAGCTCTAGGTTGACTCAGCCTTCCATCCTTCCGAGGTTGGTAAAATGAGGACTCAAATTGTTGGTGGCAAATATGCTGACTCTGCAAACCTTTTAGAGGGGGCTGTAAAGCACTGTGAAGCAGTATATAAGTCTCAGTGCTATAGCTATTGCCCGCCTTCCTTCCTTCCTTCCTTCCTTCCTTCCTTCCTTCCTTCCTTCCTTCCTTCCTTCCTTCCTTCCTTCCTTCCTTCCCTGTGGTTAGAATGCAGCATTAAGGACCCCACAGTCATTGTCGTTGTCCTCCTCCTCCTCCTCCTCCTCCTCCTCCTCCTCCTCCTCCTCCTCCTCTCTGCAGACCCCCTCCCTTCTAGCACTGATGATGTTACCTAGTTGGGTCATGAAATGCCTGCAAGAAAACAGCCAAGCTCAGAGAGCACCAAGGACCCCCATAATCCTCATCCTTCTCCACTCTGCAAACCACACTCCCTTCTAGCACTGATGATGTTACCTAGTTGGGTCATGAAATGCCTGAAAGAAAACAGCCAAGCTCAGAGAGCACCAAGGACCCCCATAATCCTCATCCTTCTCCACTCTGCAAACCACACTCCCTTCTAGCACTGATGATGTTACCTAGTTGGGTCATGAAATGCCTGGAAGAAAACAGCCAAGCTCAGAGAGCACCAAGGACCCCCATAATCCTCATCCTTCTCCACTCTGCAAACCACACTCCCTTCTAGCACTGATGATGTTACCTACGGTAGTTGGGTCATGAAATGCCTGCAAGAAAACAGCCAAGCTCAGAGAGCACCAAGGACCACCACCACCCGGTCCTCCCCCTCCCCCCTCCTCCTCTTCCTCCTCCAACCCCACTCCTTTCTAGCACTGATGATGTTACCTAGATGGGAAATAGAGTCTATTTAGGGATGGCAAAAGGAAGACCAATAAGTCTCTGAAATGCTAGGAAGGAACAGGAAGGAAGCACGGAAATGGATTTATGGCGACGACAAGGATATTACTCGGATGGCTCCAGAGAAGAAAATGACCTCAGCGAAGAAAGGTGTAGAGAGATTTAAACTTGGGAAATATTTATTGGACCAGGACAAAAATAACCTGGTCCAGAAAAGGTCAATGCCCTCGCGGGCCAAACTTCTCTCTCTGCATTCACAAGGAGCCCAGTTCATCAATGGTGCCCCTGAAGGGGAAATGAGAGGTTGGGGAGGGTGTGAAAAGGGGAAGAGTTGTGTTACAATTCTTGTCTGTGCGACAGAAGAGTTGGAAAAAAAACACTGGTTTGAAGGCCCGAGGGCAGATTTGGAGTTGGGTTGCTGGCTGAATTGGGGAATATGTATTGCCCACTAAAAATTACAATGACTTCCAAGGGTTTGTACAGATTTTTATTGGAATTGGAACTTTATATATATGTAAGAGAGAGAGAATGTGTTTGTGTGTCTGTGTGACCCTACTTATGGTTTTTCTATTTTCTCTTTCTTTCTCATTTCCTGTGTTTTTCTTCATTTGTTCTTTCTTTCTTTCCTGAATCTCTTTGTCTTTCCTTCCCTCCTGCCTTCATCCCTTATCTCTATTCTTCCTTCCTTCCTTCTCTACACCTTCTCTTCCTTCATCCATCCTCTCCACCTTTCCTTCCTTCCTTCCTTCCTTCCTTCCTTCCTTCCTTCCTTCCTTCCTTCCCTTCCCTTCCTTCTATCCACCTTCTCTTCCTTCCTCCATCCATCCCTTCCATCTTCCCTCCCTCCCTCCCTCCTTTTCTCCATCCCCTCCATCTTCCCTTCCCTTCCCTTCCCTTCCCTTCCTTCCTTCCTTCCTTCCTTCCTTCCTTCCTTCCTTCCTTATCTCCACCTTCCTTCCTCCATCCATCCCTTCCATCTTCCCTGCCTCCCTCCCTCCTTTTCTCCATCCCCTCCACCTTCCCTTCCTTTCTTCCTCACCCACCCCCGTCCCAGGTCCTAAATTTTTCTGCTCTGCCAGTGGATTCCGGGAAGGTCAAGCTGTCTCCCTTTTGGGAGTTACTCTAGAGCAAAGCACCATTGGGAGGCCAGTGTGATGCTCTGCACAAAGTAACCATAGTAACACACCATCCCTGCTCTCCTTGCCTCTAATATCAATTTTGTTTTTCTCTTAGCATTAAGGGAGAACATCTTTCTCTCCCTGTCTTTATCTTAGCCAAGATTGAATGAAAAATTTCCGAAGGGCTAACAAAATCTCCGGGGATCATTCCTTTAGTAATCTGCAGGGACCTTCCCCGCAGGAGATCCAAGCTATGGAAAAACGTTCAAAGAACTTAATTCCTCCATTCCTCCTTAATGAAGAGATGGGGATGAAAAGGAGCCTTCCCTCAGGATCCGGTATTAAAGAAATCCTGTCAAGTTAACATTTTTAACATTTTAAGTCATGAATTCCCCCCCTTTTTTAAAAAAAATCATCCTTTTGAAAAACCTGCAGAATTTTTCAGAGCAAATGCCTAAACTCGGCTTAGCTGTCCTGACAGTTCTTACAATCCTGTCGGTCAGGTTGGATGAATGATACGTAGGTAGCTGTGAAAAACGTGAAGCAGAACTTATCTAAGGAAGGAAGGAAGGAAGGAAGGAAAGAAGAAAGGAAGGAAGGAAGGAAGGAAGGAAAGAAGGAAGGAAGGAAAGAAAGAAAGAAAGAAAGAAAGAAAAAGAAAGAAAGAAAGAAAGAAAGAAAGAAAGAAAGAAAGAAAGAAAGAAAGAAAGAAAGAAAGAAAGAAAGAAAGAAAGACTTTTATCTGAAAATCCTGAGGATCTTCTAAAACAGTGTTTCCCAACCTTGGCAACCTTAAGATGTATGGACTTCAACTCCCAAAATTCCCCAGCCAGCACGACTGGCTGAGGAATTCTGGGAGTTGATGGGTGTCCTAGTCAGCAAGGCGAGCTGGGGAATTCTGGGAGTTGAAGTCCACCTGCCTTCAAGCTGGGAAACCCCGTGCCAGATGTTTGCCCTAGCCATAGGCTCTATCGTTTCAGAAGCCACTGGGGTCTTCTGGCCCCTGGGGAAAAATGGCAGTACTGGACACACCCCTTTACTTCCTGGTTGCCAGGAAGTTGCTCTTACTCCTTGTTGGAAAAGATGCCTTTCCAGCTCCTTTGCTCCCAAAGCTCAGCACGCAGCCCTCAACTAATCAATGCTCAATTTGCCCAACCCTCCTTCCCATTGTAAATGCAAGTATCTTTGTCTTCCGTCTCCTAGCTCAGCAGTTTGGCTCCTGGCTGGAGAGGCAGAAGGCTCCCGTGTGCTACTCTTGGTACGTGCTTTTCTCTTCTCACTGCTGGGATACTGAAGAAGAGACATCTCCAAGCCTTCGGGTCATGTAGCAAACCATTTAAATAATTCTATTTTCTGCCAGGGAAGACCTGAATGTCAATGCAGGAGTTACTTTCATTGGCAAACGCAGGTCTGGATAGGAGTTGCTGGTCTCCTTTGAGGCCCAAATGTTGATTAATGAGGACATTTGGATTCAAAAATCGGGTCCCTTCTGGGATAGAGCGAGGGTTCCTTGACCACATTTTGCAGTCATGAACTCGCTAATCCAGGGGTTCTCAACCTTGGCAACTTTAAGACTTGTGGACTTCAACTCCCAGAATTCCTCAGCCAGCAAAGCTGGCTGAGGAATTCTGGGAGTTGAAGTCCACAAGTCTTAAAGTTGCCAAGGTTGAGAACCCCTGCGCTAATCGATAAAGCAGCTTTTTTTTGTGGGGGATATAAACATTTACAGCAATTGGGCTGTTTGGTGTGCGTCTGTTTCAGGGTGTTTGTGTTCTATAACCCAGTAAGTGGATATATATCTTTATCTTTATTTCGACTTATATGCCGCCCTTCTCCCCAGACTCATATATATATCTTTTTCCTATCAGTTCTTCCATTTAATGAAAAAAAATATTTTTGCTTTTGGCATTTCTTTGAAAAGCAGGGGGAAAAAAGAGAGGCAGTGGTATTTTCATACGTTCTTGCATGATTTAGTGACAAGATAGCCAGTGCTGTAGAGCAAAAGTTATTTAATTTCCAAAATGTTCTTGGAGGTATCCAGTTTTGGTCACCACATTACAAAAAAAAGATGTCGAGATTTTGGAAAAAGTGCAGAGAAGAGCAATTAAGATGAATAAAGGCCTGGAGACGAAAACATACAAAGAATGGTTGCTGGAATTGAGTATGTCTAGTCTAATGAAGAGAAGGATGAGGGGGGACATGATAGCAGTGTTCCAATATCTCAGGGGTTTCCACAAAGAAGTGGGGGTCAATGTATTTTCCAAGCACCAGAAGGCAGGACAAGAAGCAACGGATGGACATTAATCAAGGAGAGAAGCAACCTCGAATTAAGGAGAAACTTCCTAACAGTGAGAACAATTAACCAGTGGAACAACCTGCCTCCAGAAGTTGTGGGTGCTTCATCCCTGGACGTTTTTAAGAAAAGATTGGACAACCATTTGCCTGAAATGGCATAGGGTTTCCTGCTTGAGCAGGGGGTTGGACTAGAAGACCTCCAAGGCCCCATCCAACTCTGTCATTTTGATTGATCTTTAGGTTTATAGGCCTACGTAAAGAAGTTGGAGAGATAGAGGACAGATTTTAGTAGCTGATCCATGGAGAGTAGCTTCTTTTGAAAAAATTGGTTCTCTGTCCATGGTCCTGGTGTTGTAAAAATGATCGAAGTGCCACTCACAATGTATCAATATGTCTGCTTTTTATTCTCTTTGCAAGATTAATCTACATGGTTCAACATTAACCTTATAGCATTCCAGGCAGTCCACGTGTACGAGTATTTGTGCCTTTTAAATCTGAAAATCCATACGAAAATCCACTTTAGAGTCAATTTAATCATGAAAACCATCTGCTTTGCTTTGAGAAGTCAAAGGTAAAGCTACTTTTATTTCCAAGAGCTGGCAAGATTTCCTTTTAATTTAAGCAGGACCCAAAATAATTCCCTTTTTTTCTTTTCTTTTTCTTTTTTCTTTATCTAGAATGAGAACGTTAAATTCAGGGCAGATCTTAGTAGTTCGATTACATTACAAGAGTGTTTTTCTCTGCAAAAACACACACACACACACACACACACAAACACACACACACACACAGACAAGCTTTTCAATCTTGAAGGGGAAAGGATTAACTTTCCCTCCAATCAATCAGCTGGATGTCAGGCTGAAGTTGCCTGACACTACACGGTTCACACAACACTATAATCTGTGACATTTATGTGGGCTGGGTTCCTGCCTCCCTCTACTCTCCATTGCAAATAGTTGTAATGGCTGATAGAGCTATATTTAAACTGTCACATAATAGGGATTGTTTGTTATGATTAATATTCTGCAGCCCTTCTGTCTTACGGCCCTCCAATTTTGCCAATTTTAAAAACAAGTAGAACGCATACATACAGCAGGTATGATTTATGACCACGATCTAAGCAATCTATCCAGGGTAGGATCCAGCCCTGGGAATGCAGAGAAAGAGAAGGGCTAAAAGAAGACTTTTCCGAGGAAATGTCAACTGCCAGGAGAGAGAAGCCACCCAGGCAGGATCAGGGGTCTTGTGAATGTCTCTGTGAAAAGGAAGGCTTGGCTCTGCTCTGTTGGCATCTCCTCCCATTCTCATCAGGAAACCCACTGCCTGTTATTTCCCAGGGGGCCAGCGATGAAAGATAATTTGGGAGAGGATAAAGCTGTAGTCCTGTTGCCAAACCAGCCCTGCCTGGAATTTAAAGCACTTCCTATTGCTGTGCCAGTCCGTTCTGGCAAAGGGCAACCCGTTTTTTTAAAAATTGCATCTCTCATCACTCCTGCTCCTATGACGAGGCTGACCTGGCTTTGCAATCATAAACAGGTTTACTTGGGAGTAAGGCCTGTGGATTCTCATAGCCTGTGAGCTTGCCCAGCCACGGAATCTTTCTTTGCCCTGCAGTTTGCATGGGCTGGGGCGTATCTGCCGTGATGGACAGGTGCGCCCATGAAAGCATCGGTAGGTGTGTGTTCATAGCTTTGATTGCAACTGTTGTTGGGAAGCCATTTGCCTGTCTTGAAGAGAGGAAAGCAAAAGACCAGGCTTCTGGATTCAGGATTTGGAAGATACTTTTGATCGGCTTTCCTTCCTTCCTTCCTTCCTTCCTTCCTTCCTTCCTTCCTTCCTTCCTTCCTTCCTCCCTCCCTCTCTGCTTCTTTCCTTCCTTCCTCCATCTCTCCCTCCTTCTTGTCTTCCTTCTTTCCTTCCTTCCTCCCTCCCTATCTTCTTCCTCCCTCCCTCCCTCCCTCCCTATCTTCTTCCTTCCTTCCTTCCTTCCTTCCTTCCTTCCTTCCTTCCTTCCTTTTCCTTCCTTTCTTCCTTCCTCCCTCCCTCCCTCTCTCCTTCTTTCCTTCCTTCCTTCCTCCATCTCTCCCTCCTTCTTGTCTTCCTTCTTTCCTTCCTTCCTTCCTTCCTTCCTCCCTATCTTCTTCCTTCCTCCCTCCCTCCCTATCTTCTTCCTTCCTTCCTTCCTTCCCTTCCCTTCCCTCCCTCCTTCCCTATCTTCTTCCTCCCTCCCTCCCTCCCTCCCTCCCT
The DNA here is from genome assembly GCA_034064705.1 of Bothrops alternatus. Lineage (NCBI taxonomy): Eukaryota > Metazoa > Chordata > Lepidosauria > Squamata > Viperidae > Bothrops > Bothrops alternatus. Next base: position 626,764 of record JARGCV010000470.1, on the reverse strand, counting down.
CCCTCGGTTTGACCTCTTAGATCACAGGCAATCTCTTTCAATTTTCCAAAAGACTCTCTCCACTTTGATAGGGCACCCTTTTGGCCCAGAAGAATCCTATCCCACCCATCCACCCCCTCTCTAATCCAAATGCTCTAGGGCCTCTCTGGGCTTCCTTGAGCCATCCTCCTTTCCCATCACCCCAGCTGACTTGAGCACAAACCCGCTGGCACAAAACCCTGCCAGACGTCGCACTCCCACCGCCTCCTCCGAAGCACGCATTCCCATGCATACTGGAGAACAATCTGAGCAGCAACAGTACGGTTTCCACCCTTCTTCACCCACATGACGCCCCCTTCATTCTTTCTCAAAACCGGCCTTCCTATGGAGCAGTCTGGCCCTTTGGAGGGGGGGGACTGGTGATGGGGTCTCGCTTGGCACCTCCAGCCCCATAGCCCTTCCTCCCAGAAAGACCAAAATTGGGGCCGGGCCTCCAGGTCACCAAGATCCACCTAGGTGGGCCGGATTTTCTGCCAAGCCAGTCGCCAGGGATCCCCGGAAAAGAAGATTGTTCCAGATTTGGAATGTGCTAAAATCCTAACAGGCGCAGAGGTTAAAGAGCTGAAGGCGCCCCCGTTCATTCTTGGCTAGCTGAAGGGTGAAACCCAAACCCCTCATGGCCCATCAGCAGGGATGGAAATTGAATAAACAAGCTTGCAACCAAACGCCTCTGTAGAAGCTGTTGACTGGCTGAAGATACTTTCCTTCCGCTGTTTTCGCTCTCTTTTTCTTTCTCGCACCCAGATGCTCCTCCTATCCCACTTTAGGAAGTGCATGAAATTTTTCATTCATGACGGCATGGGACTGTTATTATAAACTGCAAGGGGATTTTTTTTAAAAAAGAACTTAGTCTCTACTTATAGGCCAGGAGGGGATCTATAGGAGTTAAGTTAAAAGTTTTAGACACAAACAGGAACTCTCTCTTTTAGGTGCCTCTTTTTCCTTCTCAAATCCTGACAGGAAATACCGCAGAATTGTAGTTTTTTTTTCAAAAACGACCACAAAAGGGTAAGATTACAATTATGGGGGGGGAGGGGGAAACATCCGATAATCAGCACAGGTAAGTCCTTGACTTACAATTGATAGTTTAGTGAGTGTTCAAAGTTTCATCAGCAGGGGAAAAAAAGTGACTTATGACCATTTTTCACATTTATAACCATTGCGTGCCCATGATCATGAGTGCAAAATTCAGATACTTAGCATCTGACTCACATTTATGATGGTCTGCAGTGTCCCAGGGTCACATCATCCCCTTTTGCGACCGTCTGACAAAGCAAAGTCCACGGGGAAGCCAGATTCACTTAGTAACCGTGTTACTAACTTAGCAACTGCAGTGATTCACTTAAGAACTGAGACGAGACAGGTCGTAAAATGGGGCAAAACGCACCATCTTGCTTAGCAATAGAAATGTTGGGCTTGATTAAGGTCGTAAGTCAAGGGCTACCTGTAGTTCATTCATCTGAAGTTAGTTGGAAGGCACGTGAAATTGAACAGCATTGAGTTACTGCCTTGGTCACGCCCTCTTCTTTGCTCTGGCCCCGCCCACTTGACGGTCCTCTTCTCGCTTGTGGCCTGTGGGACCATCCCTTGGAAGCCATCTCACAATGGTCTTAGGAATGAAATAAGTTGAGTGTCCCAATCAAGAGAACATGAAAGGTAGAAGGTGGAGAAGGGGACAAAGAGAGAAAACTCAACATTTCCCTGGTATCTATCTATCTATCTATCTATCTATCTATCTATCTATCTATCTTAAAAAAACCCTTCTTTCTTCCTCTTTCCTCTGAGCCCAAATTACTTGAAGAAAATGGACTTTTAATTATTAATTCGTCAAGGAGGGCCTATTAAGAAATAATAAGAGCAAATGGATAGCCTTGTGGCTTTAAAAATATCTGCCTCTAACGATGAAAGGTTTGGAGGTGGAAGAGGGGAAAGGACGGGTGGGGTGCATTGCTACAAATTCCATTACAGAACTCAAATAATTTAGTAGGATGACATCTTTGTTCTGTCCTGTCTATTAATAACAGGAGATTGAGGACAATCAACAGCTACGAAGAATTTGGGATTGAGCTGAAAGTGTGGGTTAAGAGTCAAATCCAACTTTCCCCGGGGGGGTCTTTGAGGAGTTGCCCCGTCAATGAGACCACCTTGACTGATAGTGTCTATATCTGCTCAGTGATGTTTTCTCAAATTTCTATCCATCCATCCCTCCTGTCTGCAAAAAGAAGTCCAACAGGAGGAAAGCCAACCAAGAGCTCCACAAACATTGGCCAAGGCTAATTTATAGATAAGAAATTTGTATTTATATTTATTTTATATATTTATAGATTACTAACTCTGTTATTCTGAGTCAGGCTATTTTGCAAGCTTGATTTCATTTTGGAAAGGGCAACACGGGCCCTGTAGAGGACTTGGCAGCTGGCAAACTGAGGGAGCCATCCTTGAGCCATGGAGATACAAGGCAACCTAGATGTGAAATTTCTGATCCACAGTTTGCTTCTGAAAAGGGCCTGGGGCTGGGAATGGAAAGGACAAAACACACATTTTCCATGACAAGGGCTAAGCCCTTTTGTGGTAAATATCAACCCTCTGGCAATCTTCCAGCAGGACACTTTTCCCAGGGTTACTTGGTGGCACCTTGGAGAGAGAATGTTCCCCTGCTTTGTTTTTCCAACATTTTTTGCTTTTGAACATCCCTTCCACGGCAAACGGAGAAAGTGCACCTGACACACTGAAATCCCTCAGAATGGAAAATGGGAATTTATAATAAAGGGAGCAGGGGGTGAGATAAATTTCACTCACTCACAAGGATAAAACTACGTTTGATCTATTTTTTTTCCCTGAGATGGAAAAAGTGGGCGTTAAGAGCGAGTCTTTCCGTTCGAAGGCTGCAATACTTTAGATCCACATTTCTCAACTGCAGCGGGTTTAAGAGGTATGGACTTCAAGTCCCAGAATTCCCCAGCCAGCCCTGCTTAAGTTATCTAGAAGTGCATTTCAGCAGGACATCAAGAAGACATTCCTAACAGCTGTCGTACAATGGATCAGCCTATCTTGAGAGGTGACAGACAGTCCTTTTCTGGAGATGTTGAAACGCGGATTGGACAGCCATCTGTCAAAAAAAGCTACTGTGGTTGCCCTGAACATGATGATGAATTAGATGATCTCCAAGGATACCATCAGATGTTCTCCCTTATGTTCTAGGCTTCCATGTTTTCCTTAGGGGTCTGTTGAGGAGAAGAGATGGAGAGGTGGACTTTTATCATAAAACGAAATCAACAATAGACAGCCTGAGCACATAGATGCCTCAAAGTTGCTCCGTGGAGTTTCCCCAAACTCTTGATGTAGTTCCGCTTCCACCCTTATACTTAGGACCATAATGGACTCCGAAAATTTTTGTTGTGAAGTGAGACATTTGTCCAGTGGGTTTTACCCCATTTTACAACCTTTCTTCCCATTGTTGTTGTCAGTGGAACTACCTGCCTCCAGAAGCGGTGAATGCTCCAACACTGGGAGTTTTTAAGAAGAGACTGGACAGCCATTTGTCTGAAAAGGTATAGGGTTTCCTGCCTGAGCAGGGGGTTGGACTAGATGACCTCCAGGGTCCCTTCCAACTCTATTATTATTATTATTATTATTATTATTATTATTATTATTAATCTTGGATGGTTTGGGTCGAAGGTTGCCTATTTTGGCCCTAGCATGTGGCTTCCCCTGACCCAACCCTTAGACTAGCAAGAGACAATTTTCAGAAGGCTGGCTTAATGATATGGAGTTGTTGCGGGTAAAGATAGCAAAGGAAGAAGCTCTTTAAAAGCCTCGTGGCTTTGTTCTACAAAGTTGATTGATGTCTCCGTAGGCAGCTCGGAGTCATCCCTAACAATGGGTATCAGTTACAGGAGTGACTCAGACTCACGAGTGGAACCCTAACAATCTTTCCTTGCCCAGAGAAAGTTTCCTGGAAAGCGTGAAAAAGAAAGGAACAGGGATCCAAAACTGTTGTTGGCGTATCTCCTGCCCACCACAGAGTAACAGAAAAACTGCTCGGCAGTTGATCCAGCAGTTGGATCCATCCATCAAGTCAGCATCAGAATCAGAATAGAGCTGGAAGGGACCTTGGAGGTCATCTAGTCCAACCCTCTGCTCAAGCAGGAGACCGTACCCTTTTCCAGGCAAATGGTCGTCCAGTCTCTTCTTGAAAACCTCCATTGATGGAGCACCCACAACTTCTGGAGGCAGGTCGTTCCACTGGCTAATTGTTCTCCCTGTCAGGAAATCCCTTCTTACTTCTCTCTAGGTTGCTTCTCTCCTTGATGAGTTTTCCATCCATTCCTTCTTGTCCTGCCACGAGACACTTGGTGGCTACCTTATAATGACAAGATGGTGAACTTCCTCTAACCTACAGAAATTAGGAGGACTGGATGGACGGTTGAATTTGATCTCATTGTTGGCTGAAGGACGGTGTCCTCTCTCGAGTGGAATAAAGCTGTTTCCATGCATTGTCCTTCAACCCTTCCAAATGGATCTGGGCAGTCACAGGTGGTCCATGCGTTGGCTACTCCTGAAATGCCTGTAGAGTTGTCACAAAATGTTTTGCTGTCTGATGCGTGAAGAGCGTGACACACCTGCCTCTTGTTGCAGATGGGGACCTTACTTTGATTGCTCCTGGAGCCTCTCCCACGTGCCCCTGCCCCGCGACATCTGAGGACAGTGAGGGAGATTAGGAAAACGGCTTTGGGATTAAGTAACATCCACAAGCTTTGTTCCCCAACACTTTGTTGCTGTTCCCTAAGCATCTGCCACCATTCAACATGTCTAATGGTAGGGACAACCCTGGGTGTCAGCATTTCAAGGCTATCCTGTAACGTTTTGATGCACTGCAGATATGAACCAGCCACCAGCCTGCTCGTCTTACGGTGGTGGATTTGAAGTGGAAATACCTTCTTGTTCTTCCCTCAGGCAACGAAACGTCTTGAGACATAAGTTTATTTTCTAACTGTTGGAAAAACAGCCATGCTCCTGTCTTGTACTTCATCAATAAACACCACCAAAAGGATGAAGCTTACATGTCGGCTGACGGTGATGCCCTTTCCCCAACTTTTTCACAGAGTTTCCAAAGTTGGGATTTCCTTATAAATATGTGGGCAGGAGAACAGATGGAAGTTTAGAGAGAGGAGGAGGAGGAGGAGGAGGAGGAGGAGAAGGAGAAGGAGAAGGAGAAGGAGAAGGAGAAGGAGAAGGAGAAGGAGAAGGAGAAGGAGAAGGAGAAGGAGAAGGAGAAGGAGAAGGAGACAGTGGGGTCCTTGGTGCTTTCTGAGCTTGGTGGTTTCCTTGCAGAATTTCATGACCCAGCTAGGTAACAACATCAGTGCTAGAAGGGAGGGAGGGCGGGATGGAGGGATAAGGAGGAGGAGGAAAGGAAAGAAGGAAGAAGTAGAAGAAGGAAAAAGAGAAGGAGAGAGAAAGGAGAAGAAGGAGAAGGAAAAAAAGAGAAGGAGGAGGGGAGAGAGAGAGAGAAAGAGAGAGAGGGAGGGAGCAATGATTAGAGATTAAAATAGCTCTCGCCCTGGCTGCAACTGAATATGAAGCTCCTGGAACGACATAGCAGATGTTTAAAACAGATTGAAATGTCACAGTAGGCATGGAGGGTGGAACAAAATGTTATCAGATCTTTCTCTCTTTTCTAATCAGCCTGTTCCTTTTGCCCAGCTCCTTGGGAGATAAGAGTGGCATTGAAGGAAGGCTCAAAGTTGAAAAGAAATTCCAGTGGGATGCCCCTAGAAAATATATAGGGACATACATACATACATACATACATACATACATACACATTATCTCAACTTATTTTATTTCTCCATTGGTTCGTTTTGTGCCCTGCCTATTCTCCAGGAGATCCAGATGGCATACCTCCACTTTTCTCTCTCCAATTTCCCCCCAATAACAGCCCTGTGAGGTAGGCTAGGCTGAAAGAGAGCCATGTTACCTAAAGGTTCAAACGATCGAAAGTGGACTTAACATAAGAACATAAGAACATAAGAAGAGCCATGCCGAATCAGGCCAAAGCCCATCGAGTCCAGCATTCTGACTTGAAGCTGGGTTCTCAACGCAATGGGCACCGTGAAGGCCACTGGTGTAGTAAGTAGGCAAACATCTAGCCAGCCTGGAGCCTGGTGCTGCAGAGCAACTTCCCTGCCATCATTTGAGGAAAATAAAAAATAAGGGCAGGTGCAGAGAAGTGGACTCACATCCAATCACCAGATTCACCTTTGTCTTTTGTTCCACAACTTTACGAAAGGTGGTGTGTTTTTTTTGTCTTTACTTTTTGGCAACATGGAGAAAGGAAAAAAAAGGGGGGGGGCAGGCAACCTCAGCCTGAAATGCCCTTGGCAAAGACATTTGACTTGTGCTTGGCTTCCGCCGTCTTTCTGTAAAACATCTGGAAGGAAGGCTAGAACACAGAGGCCGGATGCAAAGTAGGACTCTGGGTTCGGTCCAAGGAGAAGCTGGGCTGTGTTGTGAGGAGAGCACAAAAAGCCTTTACAAGGAATCTTTGAAAGGCAGGGATGGAAAAGAAAAGAGAAGGATGAGGCGCAGGTTTTGCAAAAGACAAATGGGGAGGGGGTCTTTCTGATTTCTGAAAGACCACACTCTTTCGGTTCAAATGCACAGCAGCCAGCTGTTGAAATCCAATGTCTAGTCTGCCAGATTGAGAAAAGCTTTTTTCTAAAAAAAACAACAACAACAAACAATGAACAGGTGGAGGGGATGAAGAGAAGGAAGGGAGGGAGTGAGAGAGAAAGAAAGAAAGAAAGAAAGAAAGAAAGAAAGAAAGAAAGAAAGAAAGAAAGAAAGAAAGAAAGGAAGAAAGAAAGAAAGAAAGAAAGAAAGGAAGGAAGAATGAATGAATGAATGAATGAAAGGAGAAAGGAAAGAGAAAGAAAGGAAGGAAGGAAGGAAGAAGAAAGGAAGGAAGGAAAGAAAGAAAGAAAGAAAAAAAAGAAGGAAGGAAAGAAAGAAAGAAAGAAAGAAAGAAGAAAGGAAAGAAAGAAAGAAAGAAGAAGGAAGGAAGGAAAGAAAGAAAGAAAGAAAGAAAGAAAGAAAGAAAGAAAGGAAGAATGAATGAATGAATGAATGAATGAATGAATGAATGAAAGGAGAAAGGAAAGAGAAAGGAAGGAAGGAAGGAAGGAAGAAGAAAGGAAGGAAGGAAAGAAAGAAAGAAAGAAAGAAAAAAAGAAGGAAGGAAAGAAAGAAAGAAAGAAGAAAGGAAAGAAAGAAAAAAAAGAAGGAAGGAAGGAAAGAAAGAAAGAAAGAAAGAAAGAAAGAAAGAAAGAAAGAAAGAAAGAAAGAAAGAAAGAAAGAAAGAAAGAAAGAAAGAAAGAAAGAAAGGGAAAAAGAAAGAAAAAAAAGAAAGGAGCCATCCGCCTTTTATAAAGGTGGCTGATCTGGAGTTAAGTCTCTTCCTGTAGGAATTCTTATCTACTCTTAAAAGGTGAACGACAAAAACAGTTGCAATCTTCAGACTTGACAATGGACACTGTTGCTGGCAGGATGGCCATGAATGAAATCTGAATGATTAAGCCTTCTGCTTTGAAATACAATGACAATCCCGGGCTCCCTCTAATGGAATTATACTACGGACCCCAAGCCTCGGCTTTTGTCGGCGGCAGTTTCAGCTTGACTTCCTCCATTCTGTGCCTGATCGCTCTCTTGTCTTAAGGCTACTAACCTGCCCCCAGGATCTGAGAACACGACAAAGAGTGCCAGCAGACGAAGCAGAATTGCATTCAACCCATAGATTTGTTTTTTTTATTTTATTTTATTTTAGCAATAAACTTATTTCTCCGCCATCCAACGGAAATAGATGCTGCTAAACATAGCCGCACAGAAGTGGGTCCGCCTGAAAATAACTATATTTTTTTTGCAAACGGAGATGGTCCCCCTGAAAGGAAGATGAACTAATGTAAAATTATGCCTCGAGCCAGCTTCGAGAAGGGAGAAAAAAAGAGGAGACAACCCTCCTGCATACAGAGAGAGAATCCTACAAAGGACCATCTTTGCAAGACGGGGACCGTTCTTCGCTTCAAGACTGTTTTATATGGGGATTCTGGGTTTCAAGATGCCTGGAAAGATCTCTTCAATCCGCAGGAAACATTTCTTCTGCCTCGTGACCTCCAAGCAACTGAGATTCCGGGTGACATTTGCAGTTAAGCCCGTGTGCTTCTGCTTTTCTGGACAACCTCTAACCTCCATATTTCAAGTTGTTTGCAAAAAGACCCCAGAGGAGTCGTGCAAAAGAGGAAGAGGCTAGAGTGCACACAAGTCAGGGGTGAGAGGCTGGCTGGGCCTGATGGAAGTCATGGTTTTTGTTGTTATTCTTTCCATCACTTCTTTTGACTTGAAGGACAAGGACAATGGTTGATCTTAGCAGCTGCTTCTTTGAGTCCTTGTAGACACCTGCTTATAGACCAGTGATGGCGAACCTCTTAGAGACCGAGTGCCCAAAAACTGGCCCCGCCCCAGCTCCACCTCCTGCCCCACCCCATCCCTCACCCCACCTGCTTGCAGGGCCACTCACCGGCCCCCACCGCAGATCACCCGGGCAGCCCAGCAGTGCCATGGCGGCCATGCCCTCTGCCCATGCGATGGGACCTGAGGGCAGAGTCTTGTCTACGCTGCCTAGCTGCCATGTTCTTGGCTGCGCTGCTCCGCGTGGGCCACGCTCGGGGGCGACTCTCCTGCAGGGGGGCTGCTGGTGAGGAGGGAGTCAGGGGAGGCGAGACTGGGGCAACAGCACATGTGCCCACAGAGAGTGCCACCTCTGGCACCCGTGGCATAGGTTCGCCACCACTGTTATAGACCCAGGAGAAATATCTGCCACCTCGGATTCAAGCATCTTACATAAGCATCAAGGTCTTCTCATTATGTCTCAAATATATAAGCTTTAACTTACATTATTAACATTCCCAGAGAAATAATAATAATAATAATAATAATGAGTTGGAAGGGACCTTGGAGGTCTTCTAGTCTAGCCCTCTGCTCAGGCAGGAGACCCTATACCATGTCAGACAAATGACTGTCCAGTTTCTTCTTAAAAACTTCCAGTGTTGGAGCACCCACAACTTCTGGACGCAGGGCCGAGTTTGAAGGCCCTGGAATAGATGGATGATTATTCATTCAGTAGGACAATTATCTCTGAATAGAGATTGCTCTGCTAAACAAGACTGACACCTTCTGGGCTTTCTCTGAAATGGCTGCTTGTGAAATTACAGGTAGTCCTTGATTTATGACCAAAACAGGGTCCGGAAAGTATGTCAATAAGCAAGGTGGTCATTAAGTAAGTGACATCCAATTTTATGATGTTTTTGCTGCAGTTGTTATGTTATGTATATGTACGGGTGTAGGTCAATACATATGTTGTATTTAGGTGCGTGTCATGTATGTGTTGCACTTTGAGAGCAGGCAACTAAATTTCATTTTTGATGTGTGCCATTGTGCCCACAGTAAAAAATGACAATAAAGGTTATCTTATCTTATCTTATCTTATCTTATCTTATCTTATCTTATCTTATCTTATCTTATCTTATCTTATCTTATCTTATCTTACCTTACCTTACCTTACCTTACCTTACCTTACCTTACCTTACCTTACCTTATCTTATCTTATCTTATCTTATCTTACCTTACCTTACCTTACCTTACCTTACCTTATCACCTCACCTCACCTCACCTCACCTCGTCCTATCCTATCCTATCCTATCCTATCCTATCCTATCCTATCCTATCCTATCCTATCCTATCCTATCCTATCCTATCCTATCCTATCTAAATCCAGCTTCTCCCATTGACTTTGCCGGTCAGAAGCTGGCTGGGAAAGTCGCCAATGGTGATCACGTAACCCCAAGGGATTCCCCCCCCACACAAGTGTCATGCCAGTTTGCCAAAAGCCCAAATTTTGATCATGTGACTGCAGGGATAGTGCAACAGTTCTAAGTGCAAGGACCAGTCATGTCACTTTTTTCAGCACCGTCATAACATCGAACCGTTACTAAACAAATGGTCATAAGTCAAGAATTATTTGTGCATGATTGCAATTGATTTTCCACTTGCAAGTAGCAAAGCCTCCTTTGCGGAGAGACGTTGTGACTCCAGGATGCTTCGTGCACACATTCGTGTCATCTTCACGGCAGCACGGTGGAAAGAAGAAAAGGATGACCTGCCTCTATTCTGTAGACGTGGATTGGGGGTAATTAGAGTTCCTTATCTGGGCTGTTAGAACTAACTAGAGGCAAGCCCTACATGGCATCGGACCAGGTTATTTACGGGACCGTCTGCTGCCCCATGAATCCCAGCGGCCGGTTAGGGCCCACAGAGTGGGCCTTCTCCAGGTCCCGTCAGCCAAACAGTGTCGCCTGGCGGGGCCTAGGGGAAGAGCCTTCTCTGTTGCGGCCCCGGCCCTCTGGAACCAACTTCCCCCGGAGATCCGTGTCGCCCCCACCCTCTCCGCCTTTCGTAAATTGCTTAAAACATACTTTTGCCGGCAGGCCTGGGGCAGCTAACATCTTGCCCCTAGCCAGTATATGTTTGTGTGTATGTTTGTGGAGTGATTGGTTTCCTTTTTAGCTTAAGGGTTTTTATATTTACGTGTTTTTATTGTAATTTCTATCATGCTGTGAGCCGCCCTGAGTTCTCCGGAATAGGGCGGCATAGAAATCAAATAAATAAATAAATAAATAAATAAATAACTAAATAAATAAATAAATAAATAAATAAATAAATAAGTAAGTAAGTAAGTAAGTAAGTAAATAAATAAATAAATAAATAAATAAATAAATAAATAAATAAATAAACAAACTGCTAGATGGCAGCAAAATCAGGCTTTCCGTATCTATCTCTTGGGTCAGTATCTGTAGTAGTGGCTGACAACTTTTTGCAAGCAAGATCTGGGCCGCCTAAATATTGAGCAACCCAACCCAGCCCCCCAAAAGGGGATAAAAAATGTGGATATTATCAACCCATGGGGACAAAACCCTTTGGAAATTCCCCACCCATGTTAAAAGTGGGAAGGGGAAATTGGTTGATCAGAGCTGGCTGGCGGAGGAAGAGAACGCCAAGAGCTACTGAGGCTCTTAAATTAAAGCATTAAGTGGTTTAAGTTTAAAGGTGCTATTAAATTAATGCTACTATTAAAAAGCGAACGGAAGAGGGAAGGAAAAAAAAAACACCTTTGCAGCCATCCTCGCCCCACCCTCTCCAGCTGCGAACAGCCCCGCCCCCTCGCCTAGCACCGCCCAGCGGGTCCCTGAAGAGAGAATGACCTTCTTCTCAGCGGCGGTCTCGCGCCTGCGCGTTCGGCCTCTTCCCAGCAGCCTTTGCGGAGGGCAATCTGCGGGCGCTTCTTAGCAGCCGCAAGATGGCGGAGCCACCCGGTGAGTCTTCTTCAGGGGCGGGAGACGCCAAGGTGACCCCCCCCTCGGCTCCCTTGAGGTCTAAAAGTCGCCTTTTCCCGCCCGAATAAACCGGGGGAAGCAGCCCGGAGGCGTTTTGGGGACGTTTGGGACCTTAGCACCCATGAGCCCCGCCGGCTGGGGCTGATGGGCTTTGGAGTCCAGAGCTGATCGGGGGGGGGCATAGCGTGCCAGGCAGAAAGACAATAGTGGAAGTTTGGTTCCCCCCCATCCCAAGTTCTATGCTGTCCCTCCCCCATAAGTGCAGAGGAAAAAATAATATGGCTTGCAACAGTGGGGGGGAAAGTGGAATTTTCCTTAAAATATATAAAAATATTATTTTTTTAATTTTAATTTGCTAAAAAATAAAATTTCTCCTACAATAGCTTGGGGTGGAGAGAAGGAGGTTAAGCTGGTCTTTTTTTTTTCCTCCCAGTCTCTAAAAAGGACATAAATCTATTTTTCTTAAGTACTTAAATATGCTACTTTTACCTGCGGCAAACAGAACTGGGTCGACATTATATATATATATATACACACATTTATATATATATACACACACACATATATATATATACACACATATATACATATACACACATATATACACACACATATATACACATACACATACATACACATATACATATACATACACACACATATATATACATATATATACACACACACACACACACACACATATATAAATAATATATATATATTATTTTTAAATTTCTATGCTGCCCATGTCCTCTACAAGGCTACATGCTCCCTTCGTTGACTTAATTTCCATCTCAGGTTAATGTAACAAGAGAGGTTAGTTATAACAAAAATGGAATGTTTTGTTCTGTTTGTGAGCGGCTTAAGCAGGAAGACAATCCTGAGTTACATAGATCTCCTGACAATGATTCCTTAAACGATGTATTCCTTCTTCCCATGTTTTGCATTCTTTTTTTTTTTTAGTACCTATTAAAAATTTGAGGCTCCTGGATGTGAAACTGGGTCAGCTGCCCACCTGGATAGCATCACTGAACTATACCCCCAGAGCATTTCTGGAATCATGCAAGAGAGGTTAGTATTTGGAAAAATCTTACTTGGGGGCGCGAGCAATATTCTGTAGGAATTTACAAGAGGTACGTTGGAATTTCCATAAAAAGCAGCCTTTCAAAACTGCATTATTAATTTCCGAATTGCATTATTACATTTGCATCAATGCTGTGGCTAGAATATATGCGGCTAGTCAAGACTACTAAATTTGTGGAAGTATTTTGGCTTGTCAATAAAACGATGGGGAAAGATAGAGATTTGCCTGCAGATGTTGATCAAAATATGGACTCGCTGCTAAAAAAAATTTCCATTGAATTCTGCATTGTCAGGTTGAGTTGCAAGTCTGCTTCATCTTTGTCGTAACTCTTGTTCCTCTCCCGTGCCTCTAAATTGGCATTTTTTAATGTGGTCTGTACATTTGATCAATTATTGCTGGTTGAATCGTTGAGAAAGATTTAAGTCGTAAAACTTTTCTGGTTATTGGAAAAAAAAAACGAAATTAAATTGTGGAGCTACAGCCTCAGAGACACCTAGCTAAAAATCTTATTTAGCCTGCTGAGTTTAGTGGGAATCGCTTCCTGCTAAAAAAAAATGTTCCCCAACTGTGGCTACAGGTTGACCTTTTTTTGCCCATCACAAGTAGTCCTTCATGTATGACAATAAGAGCCCAGAATTTCTGTTAAGTGAGACATTTGTTGAGTGAGTTTTGCCCCATTCTATGACCTTTCTTGCAGTTTTTAAGTGAACCCCCTGCAGTTGTTAGCTTAGTAACAAGTTGTCCAGTGAACCGGGCTTCCCCGTTGACTCTGCTTGTCAGGTCACAAAAGGGCATTACGTGACCTCGGGACGTTAACGACCGTCATAAATAGGAGTCAGTTGTCAAGCCTCTGTAAATCACATGACCGTGGAGATGCTAAAAAGGTAAGTATGAAAAATGGTCATGTCACTATTTTCAGTGCTGTCGTAACTTTGAACGGTCACTGAACAAATTGTTGTAAGTCAAGGACTGCCTATATTTTCGTTGCCACTAAAGGTGTATTTTCTCCCCCCCCCAATTTTTATTATTAATAACTTCTGATTACTCTGACTTCTAAGGTGGGTTTTTACTTTGATTAGGCCACAACAGATTCTATTCAAAATACTGGGAGCCGAAGAGATGTGGCATCAGCGGTCCCGCCATGTTAATAACCGCTTACGTGGTTTTCAGCTACTATTTAGTGTATGATCGCCTCAGTAAGTAAAGTGTTTTTTTTTTTTAATTACACTATATTCACACGTGTCACGGTTCTGTGTAATGCAGGGGTTCTCAACCTTCTGGGAATTGAAGTCCACAAGTCTTAAAGTTGCCAAGGTTGAGAACCCCTGGTGTAATGAGTGGGTGGGATGGCAGGCGTTTTTAGCTGTGTTCAAGGGCTGGCTGTTTTGAGTATTTTAAAGAAAACTGAGATCTAACCAAAGTTGGTTTTGATTATTTAGAGGAAGAGCGCTGGAGAAAATATCACTAAGATTTGCCCATACAAGAATACAAGTTCTCTTGCTGTGATCAGTCAACCACAGGCAACTGACCTCTGTATTTCTCTTACAACGTTATCAAATGTACGCTGAGACCAATAATAAAATAATTCAATCTATGTCTGGGAGAACTCATTTCAAACACTAGAAGACGGGTGAGTGAGGATACAAAATACCTTTTTAAAAAGTATGAAAACTAATAAATATGGGAAGGTGCTAAGAAGTAGCTTCAAGACCTGAAATGTTCATCACAATTTCTTTTTTTGAAATGGCAGTTTTTGATTTTAAAAAATGCTAAGCTTTGTGTCTGGAACGCCTAGAAAATACACACTAATTCAGATTCTCAGAGTAATTCGGTTTTGCAACTGGAATTACAGTATATAACAGTCTTCCAAACCAACTTAATGACAAAATATTCTGCAGCAGGGATCTTTTAAAAAACAGGTTTTTATAGAGAACTGCAGCTTACTTCTAAAACAGGATTTGTTTTTCTTGCTTTTTTTAAGCTTTCGATTCATTTAAGAATGTTGAATGCCAGAATGTTATGTTCTTAGGGAACTTTTGATCATTTTTAGTGTGCTCTGCAAATGAAGATTGCATTATGGTGGCATGTAGTTTGCATATAATTAGGAGTTTTCTGCCTGCATTTGTTCCACTAACCTTGATAAAAAAAGAACTTTTGTTTTTGTTTTTTTAAAAAAGATACAAGCTATAGACGTAGACAAATTCAAACTGGACTCACTCTTCCCCTGATGAACAAGATGAACAATTCCATCTTGAATTAGCCTTCAGCCCAGCCCAGACAAGGAACACAAAGATGCAGAACAAAGTAAAGCTGGGCAATCGCTCACACACAGACATTTATCATCTTCTGCCATAGCCAAGGACTGTTGAGAGAACAGGCTAAACACTTTCAAAGGAGTAGCTCCACCCTTTTGAACCAAACATCCCTATCCCAAATGTTTTTATATTTTAGAAGGCTTGTGGATTAAGTTTGCTTCTTCAAGCTGTGAACAAGGAGAGGCACTAAGTTCTAGCCTTAAAAATTAAAACAAGGAAATACCAAAAAAAAAAAAAAGTAGTTGCAGATCAAGTATTCCTTTCACTGGCCAGTCCTTTGGTGCAGGTATAAAAAAAAGATGGTTCAGTCATTCAGGATGATATTAGAGATAATTCGGCTCGTAAAGGTATATATAAAAATGCTGTAAGGTCCACTGATTCATTGCCCACTAAGGAAGGCCAAATGTCCTTTGGTACATCTGTTGGCATAATGTCCTTTTTCACCACACTAAGAAGAGAGAAAAAAAAAACATTGTTGCTCAAAGTACACATAACTGGGAGATTTTAATGGATCCTTTAATCTGAATATTCACGATTGGATAAATGCTTTTTTCCCCTAAATAGCCCACTCTGAAAGTCCAGAGTTAGAAACATCCATACCTGCCTCTTTTAAAATAATATTCTGATAGTGCAAATCAATGGACTTGCTGTTTCGTATCCCGCTGTTTGCAGACAGGATACATGTATGTGGGCGTGAAAACATCCACATGGCTATATTTGGCACTGCAGTAACTACTGGAGGGAAAGCTACGGCATGCCACACGGTTCCACCAAGATCCGTTGATGATTTCAAGCTAAAATTTTCCAGCCCTGTTCTATTCTTAGCCTTCATTCCCCACTGTCTACATTAGGTTACAATCCTACAGTTTTTTTAAATTTCGTAGAAGTAAGGGGGAAAAAATCTTATACTTTTCTCACTTTTTACAAAGAAGATGAGAGTATGATTTCTCAAATTCCGCATTCCAGAATCGGGAATATCCAACGTTCAAACAGCGACAACACGTGTATTATCGTCTCGCCTCTAGAATTGAGGATTGGCCAGTGGAACTGCACCAGTCAGCCTCCCCCTCCCCCTCCATAGCTCATTCCCTACTCAAACTCAGCCTTGGCAGCTTGCCTTACCTTATAACAGGTGACTTGCTCCAGGGGGCGTGGGCCTCTGTTCCCGATGCTGTTGTTTTGGGACTGCATGACCCCAATGACCTGTGGGGTTCTCTGTTGGTTGGGAGAAGAGTTCTGACTCGTCAGCTGGATCAGAGAGGATGACCTTTGCAATGGCGTGTTGTTTTGCTGAAGAAGGAAAGCAGCCCGCACAACAAGTAAGCAGCTTCGCAGCAGTTTACTAATATCAGACAAGAATCTCCAAGAGTGTTTCCCCAGACGTGCACCTATGGCGCCAAAAGTAATCCACACCTCCCTAAAAGTACCTCACCACACGCTTGCAATGTAAGGGAAACATTGTGAACCCTTTCAATCTTCCCGATAAGTCTGTTGTCCTGGATCTACCAGGTGATTGGACTGCAAAAAAGCAGCATTTAACTGATGATGCTGGGACTTTCAATCTCTACCTCAAAAGCTCAAGACAAGAAGAGAAGAAACTGTGCCTCTATTAAACATTTCCGATGTTCTATTCCCTTAGAGGAGAATAACAACAGTATCTTCCTGTAGGGTGTTAGAATCCTAAGGCAATTTGATTGTAGTATTTAGCTGTTGGTTTAGCCTATGCTTGTAGTGCCCTTCATTAAAAGCACAAAATAAAATTACTCCTCCTGCTCCTCTCTGAATGTCAGTGGTCCATTTCTCTCCCCCTCCGCAAATCCTCCTTTAGTACCACTATAACAGGAGAAGCATCTCTTAGCATCAACAAATGCATACAATTTAATTATTCAAACAGACCCAGCTCTCTTTAAAGTTAAATGCAAAGCTGATGAATCTTCAACCTTTTAAGGATGGTCTGCCGAAGCAACTGAAAAAAAGCAGGATGGCTTACTTTCTGTTGTGGCTGCGTCGGTGGTGGCAGTGGAGGCTGCTCTGTGGTTCCCATAGGAAGTTCGAACCGAGGACTGTTTTTCAAAAGAAAAAGGACATATGCGTATGGAAAGATAGGGAGACCAAACTGATAAAAAAAGAAATCCGCTATTAGAATCTAGTTCTCTCAGGGATATTTTAAGCCTAGCTTCAGAAATAATACCCTCTAGAAAATGCAACTTTCTTTTCACGCTCTATGCTGTTTTACAGATACAGAAACTGTAGTAATTAGCTAAGCATTAAAGAGGGCGAATGAGGGACAGGAGGAGGCAGGTAAGGGAAGAATTTGAAAAGTGCACACCTTAATAATGTCAGGTGGAGAATTTTAGGACAGATCTGGAAAATACTCACTGCATGAATTTGCACGCAGGGCCTTCTGGACAGAATCCTACCAGATAATTCACACAAATAACACGCCGTGTGTGTCTGTGTCTGCAGAGAGGACCTACAACATAAAATGGAAGGATTGTAGAAGGATTGGGCAAGATACACAAATCTCCCCCCCCCCAATACTAACCTCATCAAAGGCAAACTGAGATTTCTTAAGTTTTCAAAACAGCAAGAGTGGCCCAAATTCAGACCATTCTCTCTGAACTATAAGTAAACTTTTCTTCAAAAGCAAAGACATGTTTTCAAGGAGCCAAATGTCATTTCAGAGGCTTCTGCAAGCTTGGCCTTGTTGCTCAAGAGGTCTGTATCAAAGGCAGCACAGCTATCAACAGTCACAAGTTGAATACCTACCGTGTTTACAAAAACCTCGGTCATACCAAGGGCAGTCTTTGATTTTAGATTCTGGGTCGATATGCAAGAATGGACACTCCTTGTTGCTGCATTCCCCTGCAACAGACAATCACCAGCTTCAGCCCGCCAGGTCATCAATGCAATTTCAAGAACAGTTGCAAAGTATGAATAAAGTCAAGTGCTTTCTTACAGCCATCACCTACACCTTTCATTAACAGCCTTTTGAAATATAACATTCAAGGTGCTAAAACTTGCACACTTACACATTACCAGAGCAGGAGTGTAAAGAAACTGGTCATTTAAACAGTAAGCATCACATCAAAAAGTGAAAGCAAGGATGCTACCAGTGCACGACTGACTGACCATCAATCATTTGTTCCATTAACATTCAAGATACCTAATCAAAATGTCACAGTACAGCAATAGCCAATTGACCACCTTGCAAAACAACACACTTCTCATTTCTTCCATTGACACCTCAAGACTATAAAACTCATCACCGTTAAGGTTTGCCAGAATGGATGAAATGGATCCCACTGTGGTACATTACAGAACACCCACCCCCCTGCGAAAGTCAAGATTAAAAAGCAGTAATTCGTTATTACATTTTCCCTTACCATATTTTGAATAGAAGTAACATTCTGGCATCTTGGTCATGTCATACTCGTGCAAGAATTCACACTGGTCCCCTTTTTTGCACAGGCCTCGTAACCAGTGTTTACAAACTACCGTCTTTTCACCACTGATGTGCCGGAATGGACACATCCCCCCTGCCATGAAATACGAAAAAGAGATATGAAATATGGTGAGGAATCAATACAAGATGCCTCTAAGCTATAATGTTGCTTTAATTTGCAGACCTAGAACACCAGGGCTAAAAGGGAATAGCTAAACTACTAATTTTTTTTAAAGAAAAAATATTCGGTAAATTCAGTCTCTCTCCAGTAGAGCCTTCTAGGCCAATATAATGACCAAGAATTACACAACGTTTTAAGACTAACATATGCTATGACATCTTGACATGATTTTTATTCTGTCAGCTCAAGGTGTAAACCAAGATTTCCAAAAATGAGGCTCAGAATGCTGGTGATGAAAAAAAACTTTTCTTGGGCAATTTCTCCTCCCTCCCCATAAAACATGAAGAATTTCAGTAATTTGAAAACTGGCTATATATAACAGATTGTCTTGTTAATTTATGTGATAGAGAGCCCTCTTAAACACACCATGGGAGGGAGGGCTGCCTTTTATCTACATTCTCTAAAAAGCATTATATAAATACTTATGCATTGACAGACTAAAAGCTACTTAAAGATTCATAAGAAGTGAGTGTAAAACAGATTGATTGTTTCATTCCTCCCCTTTTTCAGTCTTCTATCTGCAGTCACAGCTTACCTTTCCCACAAGCTGCCTTTAAAAAAAAGTCACAGACGGCAGCACCAGACTCTGCGAAGAAAGAGGCACAATATCGCAGTTACAGTTTAATCAGATTTTTTTTAATGATCAGTTCCTTTTTCCAGGGAGGCAAACACACCTAACACTCCTGGCTCCTATTTTCCCCACAACAACCTGTGAGGTGGGTTTATTTCTAATTGAATTTATTAAATTTTTAATCCCACCTTTCATGCACGCACATACACTTCTCACAGTGGCAAACACACCTAATGCTCCTTCCTCTTCCCGTTTTTTCCCCACAACAACCCTATGAGGTGGGATGGGCTGAGAGAAAGGGACTGACCCAAAGTCACCCAGATGGCCAGGTATACAGGTAGTCTTCAACTTCGTTTAGTAACCATTCTATTTTTCCCACGTCCACTGCAGCATCCCCATGGTCATGTGATCCAAATTAAGACACTTGGCAACTAACTCATAATTACGACGGTCTCACGTCCCAAGATCACAAGCAAAGTCCAATGGGGAAGCCAGATTCCCTTAAGAACCCTGTTATGAGCTTCACAACTGCCAGCGATTCGCTTAACAACTATGGCAAGGAAGGCCCCGACAAACGTCTCGCTTAGCAACATACATTCTGATGGTGGTCGTAAGTCGAGGACTACCTGTATGTCCTGCCCTAATTTATGCCTTGATGAAAAAGGAAAGGGAATGTTTATTTATTTACTTGTTTAAGTTTATTCGCCACCTATCTCGCCGCGAGGCTACGCTAGATAGCTTGTAATAATAATAATAAATAATAATAATAGTAATAATAACAATAATAGCAGCAGCAAAAAGGAAGAAAAACAGAAGCAACAGCCATGGGAAAAGGAACCCAATGGGAATTCCACACCAGCCCCCCATTCCTGCTCATCTCCCCGCTTGCTTCAGCTTCTTCCTCTTCCCTCCTCCTCCCTTCTTCCTCTAGGGCAGGGCTCCTCCAGCTTGGCCCTTTGATGACTTGTGGACTTCAACTCCCAGAATTCCTCAGCCAGCTTGCCTGGCTGAGGAATTCTGGGAGTTGAAGTCCACTAGAAGCAGGGCTCCTCCAGCTTGGCCCTTTGATGACTTGTGGACTTCAACTCCCAGAATTCCTCAGCCAGCTTGCCTGGCTGAGGAATTCTGGGAGTTGAAGTCCACTAGAAGCAGGGCTCCTCCAGCTTGGCCCTTGATGACTTGTGGACTTCAACTCCCAGAATTCCTCAGCCAGGCAAGCTGGCTGAGGAATTCTGGGAGTTGAAGTCCACAAGTCATCAAAGGGCCAAGCTGGAAGCGCCCCTGCCCTAGCGTCAGGCCTGTCAGCGTGAGGACCCAGCCCAATCCATCCGGGTTAGGGGGGGAAAAAGCCCAGGGATCCAGTGGGGCGAGAGGGAAGGCCTCTGGCCGAGCCCGCCTCACGTACTGTCCATGCCCGGGAAGGGCAGCGGCTGCGCGCCCAGCTGCTGCTCCACCGCGATCTCCAAGTCGAACTTGATGTGGTCCACGCTGGCGATCAGCTCCTGCATGGCGGCGGCGGCGGAGGAGGCCCGGGTGAGGCCGGCCGAGGGGGCGAAAAGGGGAAGCGGCCTCCACCCGGGGCCGCCTCGATCCCGCCGGGAAGCGGCGCTGAAGAAGGAAAAAGTGGCCGAAGCACGGCAAAGGGGGGAGGAGGAGGAGGAGGAGGCGCGCGCCGCCCGACGGGCCAATCGGGACGCAGCCCCGCGCGCAAGGCAGGCTGGGACTCGCGTCGCGTCGCGCCTCTCTCGCGTTGGGCCAATGGGGGAGTGAGGCGGGCTTTGCCTTCGCCCTCCCTCCACGCCCCCCCGTCGCGGTCCAAATCCAAAGGAGGTCCGTTCTGATTGGGCGATGGAAAGGGAAAGATGGGGGGGGGAATGAATTGGCCTATCCACGCACACGCCCGCGGAGGGCGTCCCACCCTGAGGAGAAGCTCCGCCCTCTGGTGGGCGTGGGGAGCGAGAGGAGGACAGAACGGCGCTGGGCGAGGCGCGGGAAGGGTGGTTGAGCTTTCGCTGGGCCCCTTTTTCAAATTATAATATATATTTTATATATATATATATGTACCAAAACTCGTTATTCCATATTTGTTAATCTAATTTCTGTTCCGTCTTTCCTTCAGGAGCTCCTGCCTGGCGCTTCTCCCTCCTTTCTTGTTTCCCCCAACAACAACCCTGCAAGGTAGGCTGCTGTGTCGGCGATAGAGGGAAAGACGGCGCGAGGGACAGGCCCAGCCTGGCTGAGGAATTCTGGGACTTGAAGCCCACAAGCCATAAAAGGGCCAAGTTGGAAGACCCCTGGTTTTGAGCCTGGCTCTCAAGGCCTTGGGAAGAAGCTGGATTAAAATAGGATTTAAATGCTTTTAAAGGTTTTCATGTAAACATTTTCTTTTTTACATTATTTGTAGGATGGCTCGTGCAAAATGCATCCTTGCCGCTTTGGATCATGTTCCCAGGAAAGCAGGCGACCTTTTTAAACGGCAATCCTAATTCCTTGGATCTGGATTTCAGCTTTTTCATCTGGAGACAAGAAAAAAAAAAAAGAGTGAAAGTATGATGTGTCGTGGCTTCTCTGCAATATTTACCCAAAGAGGGTCTGTCTGTCCTTGGCTTTGTTCCGTGCACCGTTTAAGAGACATTCCTGGAAAAAAACAGATATGGCCTCCAAGCCTACAGTCCATAGAACTTCTGGACCGGAGGCTGATTAGCACATCCCGGTCAGTCTGTAAATTACACAACAGAGATTTGGAGGAGATGATGAGATCGTCAGAAGCCCTTTCTAAGGAGGAGGAGGAGGAGGAGGAGGAAGAGGAGAAATTTGATGCTGATGAAAGCTTTGGGTTGTTAACTCAGAAATACCCTCCCAAGCCCTTTTCTCGGGCACCTTCGGCTGATTTACACAACTTGCGGCTCCAAACCAAAGAACAGGAGGAAGAGGACGACGAAGAGGAGCTAGAAATAAAACCCAGAAGAGGTCGAACAAATACCCCATACTGGTATTTTTTGCAGTGCAAAGCATTGATAAAGAAAGATAAGGTTATTACCTTGGCTCTGTTCTTCTGACTTTTTTAAAAAGACGGGTATAGAGGGCATAATGAACGACCTGGAAGGACAAGGGAAGATCTATTTGTTTGTTTATTATATTTTTATCCTGCCTTTATGATTTTATAAGTAAATCAAGGTGACAAGCATTCCTAATACTCCTTCCCCCTCCTATTTTGTGCCCAAAATGTAGTCCTAGGGCCACGGGTGCCTTTTTGTGTGTGTGTGTGTATGTGTGCGTGCAGCCATTGGAACTCTGAAACTGGATTGTAAGTTTTTTGGCTGGTCCATTGTAACTTCAAATGGTTGCTAAGCAATCAGTTGTTAAGTGAGGACTCCCTGTATTTATCTCGATTTTTTTGCATCAGTGCAGTTTTGGTAGTTCGCACCTCTTGATCTTGTTCAGCGTTGTGGGGTTTCGCAGTTAAGCTTCTTCCTAACTGTCCTCTCTGTAGCTGGCTGAGGCTCTTGAGCTCTTTGAGGTACAAATGCTGAAGGAAGAACATCTGCAGCCTGAGGAGTTCAACTACACGGTGCTGATTGGTGGATGTGGCAGAGTTGGGTACCTGAAGAAAGCCTTAAGGCTCTACAGCGATGTAAGTATCCCAAGCTAAGTTTCTTTCAAAGGTTTTTTTTTTTTGTCAAGACTTGATTTAAATTCACAAGAAAAAAATTGACTGGTTTAAATCTGTGATTAGAGAGCTCCAATTCAATTGGAAACCTAAATTATGTGTCTTTTCGCACGAAGCTTCCTCCGACATTTCCTAAATAACGCTGCAAATTTGCTGGCAAAGACTGCATTTGTTTTATTCTTGCAGTTAGACATCAAAGTTATTTGTTTTATGCTCTTTGTAATCTGTACAGGAAGCCTTTTCCATATTCCCTCACAGCAACCATTTATAAGTTTATGAATGTAAATGACGCTCATAAATACTTTGAAAGCATCCATTCTAAATGATGTTTAATAGCAAAGGTGACTGATTGCCTTAGTCGTGTCCTTGTTGAAGCTTTTATCTTGTTACACTATTGGGAGGCAGATGAAAAAGCGAGGCCTGACACCTACGATTGCCACATACACCGCCCTGTTCAACGCCTGCGCAGAGTCACCCTGGAAGGACAGCGGTCTGCAGAGCGCCCTTAAGTTGCGACAGGAACTGGTACAAAAAGGCATAGAGCTGAATCCAATTGCCTATCGCGCTTTGTTGAAATGCTGTGCTCTGTGTTCAGATCTCCACATGTGCTTTGATATATTAAAGGTAAAAAGAAGAAAAGGGATCGTAGGTGTAAATTTATAATTGTTTGCAAAACTGTACCTATCAGCTGCCTTAGAAACCTCATATTCAAAATATAACATAAAATCTCCATAATAATTTATGTACTGTCTGACCCTGGGTATAAATAAACTGTATCCTGTTCCACAAATGTTAAAAAGAAGCATAAGGGGAATTTCTGAGGTTGCAGTTGTTATGAAATTTACCCTTTGGAATTCATTGTTGTCTCACCCACTTTGGAATAGTCTGTATAAGCCAGAACAGAAATTCCTGCTTGCATGTATACAAAGAACAATTAACCAGTGGAACAACCCGTCTCCAGAAGCGGTGAACGATCCAACACTGGAAGTTTTTAAGAAGAGACTGGACAGCCATTTGTCCGAAATGGTGTAGGGTTTCCTGCCTGAGCAGGGGGTTGGACTGGATGACCCCCAAGGTCCCTTCCAATTTTATTATTATTAAATGGGTGCTGGGGTTCTAGAAGTAGGTTGAATTTTTCTGGTCTTCACAAGATTTAAATTACGGCAGGATTCACATGTTGCAGTATAACCGCTTAATCAGGTTTATAAAATAATCCTGATTCATACAACATATTAAGCTAAAACCAGACATAGTATATGGTGATTTAGTACAGTTGGTGAAGCCGGTTACAGGATGGTAATTTTGTTGCCTGAAACACGTCAGTTTCTGCTCTACGGGTGACCTCAGCCAAAGAACACATCCTTAATTTTTAAAAAAAAAGGGATGGCAAATTTCTAAACATCTGTTCCCTGGAAATGCGGTATTTGGATTACAGAACAGCTGATCTTTTGTTACATGTTTACACTGAGGAGTAATTATGGAATCCTTACCTTTCCTCAGGAAATGGTGGGAAATGGCCATCAAATCACCACGGATACTTTCAACATCCTGCTCATGGGGTGTATCAGCGATAAAGAGAACGGGTTCCGCTACGCTTTACAGGTCTGTTTCCTGCTTTTTGCTCCCTTCCAACGGTGGGTACAAACCAAGCCCTTTCTGCCCCCCCCCGGTGCATGCTGACTGGGGAATTCTGGGAGTTGAAGTCACACTCCTTTTAAAGATGTCCAAGTGGGGAAACTCTGACTCAGAATGGATGTACGTAAGTTAACGATCGGTACTGTTTTTTTTTTGTTTTGTTTTTTAAAACAGGTTTGGCAGCAGATGGCAAAGCTCAACCTCAAACCTGACCTGTACACTTACAATTTGATGCTAAGCGCTGCCAAATACTGTGGCATTGGTGACACGGAGGTGGCTTCTAAGTTGTTACTAAGACCCTCAGAGGAACGCCCAGCTCTCCTGAGGCTGAATTCTGGCAGAGAGCAAAGCACAAAGGGTCAGAGAAAGAAAAAAAGTAACGTTCCGGCTTTAATGTTACTGGATGTCGAAGCTCTGGAAAAAAACATGTTCCCAGGAAACGGTCCCAAAACTGAGACGCCTAGTAGAAGCCGAGAGGATGCCAAGGACAGGGTACAGCCGGAGTCCAGCGATGACTCTGATTTATCAGACCACGATACCGACTGGAGTTCCGTGATCTCTGCTGGGAACCAGTTGATTCCGGAATCAACAGCTGGAAGCTCTTTCCCGGAGCCTGCTGTCCCTCTGCCTAACTTGCTGGATTTGGGGAGCCCAGCCCCACAGGTGGCTTCCTTAGGGACGGTGGCCAGCCCCTCCGATCGGCTGGCTCTGATGGGAAACATGGAAGGGTTCTTGCAGAAAATGAAGGACGACAAAGTGGCGGGCAATATTAGGACGTTCATATTGCTAGCCGAAAACGTGGAATTTGACAGCCCGTCCGAATCGTCTTTGTTGGCCATCATGGAGGAGAACCACGTGAAACCAGATGTAGCATTTTTTAATACGTTGATCAGAAAAAGGAGCAAGAATGCAGATCTGGCGGCGGCAAAGGTAAAAAAATCATCCCTTTCTGGGCGTGGGTCGCTATGGTGGGAGTGCTGGATTAGCTAAATTCAGCTTTTAAGAGACTTTTAATTAATTAGATTTTTTTAAAAAATCCCTTGTAAATTACTTTATAAGTAATTGAAAGTGGCAAAAATACCCAATACTCCATTGTCCTCTTATTTTCTCTACAACAGCAATCCTGTGACGTGGTTGGGCTCAAAGAAAGTCATTGGCCCAAAGTCACCCAGCTGAAAGCCTAAGGCAGGACTAGAACTCACAGCTTCTCCTGGTTTCTAGCCTGATGCCGTATCCCAGGGTTCTTCAAACTTGACAGCTTTAAGACTTGTGGACTTCAACTCCCAGAATTCCTCAGCCAGCCCGCAGGGCTGGCTGAGGAATTCTGGGAGTTGAAGTCCACAAGTCTTAAAGCTGTCAAGATTGAACACCCCTGCCGTAAACACTAGGCCAAACTGGCTGTCTTTGTAAGACTTTCCTATGAGGAATGGTTGCTGGAATTGGGTCTGTCTCGTTTAACGAAGAGAAGGACAAGGGGGGACATGATAGCAGTGTTCCAATATCTCAGGGGCTGCCCCAAAGAAGAGGGAGTCAAGCTATTCTCCAAAGCGCCTGAGGGCAGGACAAGAAGCAACAGATGGAAACTAATCAAAGAGAAGCAACCCAGAACTAAGGAGAAACTTCCAGACAGTCAGAACAATTAACCAGTGGAACAACCCGCCTCCAGAAGCGATGAATGCTCCAACACTGGAAGTTTTTAAGGAGAGACTGGACAGCCATTTGTCTGAAATGGTATAGGGTTTCCTGCCTGAGCAGGGGGTTGGGCTCGATGACCTCCAAGGTCCCTTCCAACTTTATTATTATTATATGTTAGAAATGTCAGCTTCATCTGCAGTTATTGCCTATTTTGGAGAAGGTATACAGTCACGCTTAACCTCTTCTCAATTTACAGAGCCTGCTGCCTTTAATGTTGCAAAACGGACTTTCACCAGACCTGTACACATTTTGTAACCTGGCCATTGCCTGCCGCAAACAGAAGGAAGGGTTGCAGTTACTGTCAGACATGAAGGTACAAAACAACCCACCTCTGAGGTCTTAGCCCTTTTTAGCAGACCTGACCTGAAATTCAACATCTGAAGGCCTTAATTTTCTGCGTTAAAAATATTTGCCGTAGTTTCAGTCTTCGCTTGGGACTCGAACTGAGAGAGAGAGAGAGAGAGAGGTACGTTCCTTCTTCACAACTTGCCTTTCTTTCAAAACATTTTGGCTCTTTTTGTGTATTCGTTTCAGCGATCTGGAATTAAACCCAACGTGCAGATCTACGGGGCGCTGATAAACGCAGCCGTGAAGCGACTGAATTACACGTACCTCATCGAGATCCTTAAAGACATGAGCAGGAACCAGGTTGCTCCGAATGAAGTTATTATTAAGACGCTGGAGTTTGCAGCTCAGTATCCTCCTAATTATGACAAGGTAAGATGATCCTCTGCTTTCCGGTTTGTTTAAACTTGCCTGGAGCCGATTTAAGCCGGGCCTAAAACATTAGGAACTTAAAACTTTATGGAGGGCATTAAATTGCTATGGATATCGGAACGTAAGTTAGGCAGACTTTAGTTAAATGTTCACTTTAAGCTTTACCTCCAAAGAAAAACCCATTCATGCTTTTGTCCATATAATTAAGCAATGCTGACTTGACAGCTTATTGTTGTCAGTTCTAATACAGGTAGTCCTCAACGGCCGATGTTGACCTCAAAATTTCTGTTCCTAAGTGAAGCATTTGTGACGTGAATTTTGCTCTTACCGCTGTTTGTAAGGGAATCGCTGCAAGTTAGTAACCCAATAGTAACTACACAGAATATGGTCCGTGAAATTGCTGGGTGTAAAACCTGAATCCAATTAGGCCTCGTTCCAGTGGCTGGGAGATGTTGAAATCAAAGGCAGGCCCATAAACCTCGTCTTTGCCCAAGGATCTAGAAGACCTGCCAGGAAGAATTGGAGGTAGAATGGCCTCGCGTCATCCCGCCTGCAAAGACTCTATTCGGATTCTGATGCAAAGTATGCTTTTAATAACTTGCATTTGTTTTCTTCTGGCAGTACCAGAAAAAGGATCATTATTTGGAGAAAATTGATGGCTTCCGAGCTTTCTACTTCGGTTGGCTTAAGTGGATGGCTGGGGAAGAAACACCTCACCCTTGGTCAAAATACCGATATAAGAATTTGGCACAAAGCAAAGAGGGCGCCAGGCTGGGGCAAGATCAAGGCAGTCAGGTGCTGAAATAAAGCAAATATGGACCATTCATTATGGGATGCTGGCAACTTTTGTAAATTGCTTAATTCTGTACGTATCTGTTCACATGAAGCTTAAATTAACCCCTAGGTGTATATACAATTGCAGCCCAAATTTATCTGGAACAAATCTCTCGGCAATATACTGTCTAATAACATGTTTATCTTACCAGTTCTTGCTGGAGGCGATTAAATCTACCATCCTGTTTGTGCTCTAAAGCAGTGGTTCTCAACCTTTTTAATGCCGCGACCCCCAACTGGTCATAAGTCGAGGACTACCCAACCGGTCGTAAGTTGAGGACCCCCAATCGGTCATAAGTAAGGCATCTGCCGGGCCCCACACACGCCAGCAACCCTCCCTGTGCCCGCCGGCCTCCCACCTCCCACCCTTGGCCCTCTTTTACTTACATTTTTAGTAGTTGCTCAGCAGGGAGGGGTGGAAACTTCCGGAGAGCTCGCCTTCGCTGCAGACAACTTGCAGCCCCGTTTGCAGACTGGGACTTTTGGCAGGCTCAGCAGGGTAGAGACAGCCTGGAGAATTCCTATTGGCTTTTGAAAGCCAATAGAATTAGACTCTATTCAAGAGAGTCTATTCTATTGGCTTTCAAAAGCCAATAGAATAAG
Source organism: Bothrops alternatus (assembly GCA_034064705.1). Classification (NCBI taxonomy): domain Eukaryota; kingdom Metazoa; phylum Chordata; class Lepidosauria; order Squamata; family Viperidae; genus Bothrops; species Bothrops alternatus. The sequence continues at coordinate 598,528 of JARGCV010000470.1, read as the reverse complement.
AGGGAGTAGCACAGCTAAGGAAAAGGGGAAAAAATGGCGGACTGCGTTGTTTGGCGACCCCGGTGAAATGGTTGTTTGACCCCAAATGGGGTTGCGACCCACAGGTTGAGAACCACTGCTCTAAAGGAAAGGTTATATTGGTTTTGTAGCGATCTCTGTCTAAGCCATTTTATTAGCTAGCATGGAGAATTCTGGGATTTGAAGTCCACACATCTTCAAAGTCACCAAGGTTGAGAAATAATGGTTATAACTCTTCAAAGGAAAATATTTAGAAACCTAAAACGCAATGTTTGAAAGTACAAGTAGTACTGAGCAACATTTGCTGCAAATATTTCCTACCCAACAGCTTCTGGGAACATTGGTGGAGAAAACAAAAGAGACTATATAAATAACTAAATAAAATTGGGCTGCAATAAAGATTCTCAAAGTAAGGGAAAATTTCTATCCTTTTATTATCTCGCAGTCTCCATACAACTATTCATATAATTAAAAAGGGACAATTATTTCACATGGCAGTGTATAAAATTTTGTTTCAGCTCCCTGGTTTCTTTGCTTGAAATGGATGTTGAGTTCCAAGAATTTTATATTTACTAATGATCATTATGTATTAGTGACCCCCAATATTTTCAACTCACTAGAGGATAAAGAAGTACAATGTAGCCTATTATTGCTAGAACTAGTGCAGGAAAATAATTACAAAATCTGACAACGGTGCTTATCATTTGGGAGAAGCAGGCAAGACTTTATTTTAAAATACAATGACAATGTAGGACATCAAAACATCAAATGCATTTACACAATTATTCTTTTGCGGGAGGCAAAGGGAATCATCTTACACTAGGTCTGTTGTGGAAAAAAAAATAGTTCTTATGAGCAGTCCTTGATGGTAACAAGTCACTTAAAATCTTTAAAAAGTTGGGGTTGCTTCTGAAGAATGTTTCATCCAGAGCAGCCTCGGCAGCCACAGTGAGTACACTCAATTATTCTCCCCTGTAGAAGGAAACCAACAGGTGAGTGGAAAAATACCGTAAAGTAATACAAGAAAGAAAAAAAGAATCGGTGATTTGAAAAAACTTGATTTTAGAGCAGGGGTATTTTTACAGGACGGGAATTTCATAAGCTATGTTTTATACATGATTGGGCTTTTGACTGCATACAAGGGGAGAAGAAAGTGGATACTAAAAGAATGGCTCCAAATGACTTAAAAACAATGTTCCTTACCACTTCCAGTTTACTTTTGGGCACTCTACAAATGCAGTTGGTTCCAAAATTGGTATCGCGAGTCTGGATGCAGCGTAAGCAGCAGAGGTTTTCGTAGCCTTGCTTCTTCCATTTTGCAATTAGGTTTTTGTCTGCGTAGCCTTCTCTGATACAATATTCATATAATTCTATATAGGGCAGATACAGATGAAAGTGAATACATTCCTCTGATTAAAAGAGCTAGAATTTGGAAATAGGTGAACACTGGTAAAGGCTTATGGAAATGGCCTTGAAGAAGGACTTCAGTATATACCAGCTATTTCAGTAATCTTTGAAGTCTTGTTCCAGTAATCTTTGAAGTCTTGTTTCCTGACTTGGCTTACCTCAAAGGGCTGACTATTTCCCCCACACAACAAAAAGACAGGTTTATCTTTTCAAGGTGAGATCAAAGAGCCCACTGTCTTACCTCGACTAATGGCTTTCCTTTTATAGAAGAGATCAAAAATATAGCGTGTTTTCTGATGATGAATTCTGAAGATGGGCCAAAGAGATTCCACTTTTCTTTTTCCTTCATGTGGTTCGGTCTCAGCTGTGAGAGAAATGGCACAGACTGTACATTACTTTCTCATTCTCACATACCTTTTCCCCCCATTTTTCTGTAACATTTGCAGTTAAGCCAATCCCCCACCCCCTCTCCGTCTCTCACCTTCTCTCATTTTTTGATCCAGCTCATCTAGGGTTGGCTCAATCAATTCCCAGCCATCTGGAGGTGGTTTTCTGCTCCTTTTCACCTTGGGCATCTCTTCAAAAAAGGAAAACAACCTGCAGAAGAAACATATTTGAGATGTATGTATAGTCTAATGAGGAAGACACCAAATGAAACGGGGTGGGGGTGGGATGAAAATGTCAGTAGGAGACATAGGACATTGAGACTTTTATACCCAGTTGATAAAAACTAAACCCTAACAGTGCTTCTTAAACTTTTTTTTCCCCTCAAGGGCCCTTCCCACTTAAAAAAAAATGGATCCCCAAAAGAGCTTTGGTTTATATGGATAATAATAACAATAACAATAGGGTTGGAAGGGACCTTGGAGGTCTTCTAGTCCAGCCCCCTGCTTAAGAAGGAGACCCTATCTCTTCTTAAAAACTTCCAGTGTTGGAGCATCTACAACTTCTGGAGGCAGGTTGTTCCACTGGTTAATTGTTCTCACTGTCAGGAAATTTCTCTTTAGTTCTAGGCTGCTTCTCCCTTTGATTAGTTTTCGTCAATATTTACCATATTAAAAATTAAAGCATTCCCTGCCACTAGCCTTCTCCAGATGAGGCAGTCGCTAAGCAAGGCCTGCCTGCAATCTATGAAACGTCTCACTTTTAAGACAGGGCCATCAATGCAACCCACGCAAAGCAAAGCTCTTTGGGGGGTCCTGCGTGATTTTGAGGAGGGGGAAAATAAAGGAACCCAAGCGCAGGTTCTTCTCCTTTGCAGGCGCTGCCCCCGAGGTCAGGCTTCCTCCCCTCCCCAAGCAGCAACAGCAGGGCCGCCGGTCTTCCTCGGTGGGGAAAGGCCTATCACGGTGGCAGCCCAGGTGGAAGTCACACCGGTGAGCCTCCTTCCAGCAAGAAACTCTCCCGGTGGGTTTCTGCCTGCCATGCAGTGAGGCTTTAAACATGCCCCCGCCAGAGAGAGGCGGGGGCTACGGTCGGGGTTTTGGGGCGACGCGCCCCCCTTCTGGCCCGACGGGGGGACACTCACGTTTTCGGGGCGCTGCTTTTCTCCTCCGCGGCGCTCTTCCGCCTCTCCGGAGCTCCCGTCGCCTCGCAGTGACGTCACCCGCACCCAGGCCCTCCTTCCCCCCGCCGTCGCTTTCCACAGGGCTTTCCCTAGTCCATCTGTCTAAAAAGGTTGCCTGATTGGCCAGGCGCCAGAATCCAGGCGCGACGCCTTCACGGGAAATCCTCGAGTGAGCCGACACTCTTATCGGAGCGGCCGAGACGGAAAGACGCGCTGCTTTCATCCCCTCCCCCGCACGCTAAAGCTCGCTCCGTTTTCCATCAGGCGGCAGGCAAGACAGCCTCAACGCAGGCGGCCACGAAACGAGGGTGGCCGGGGACCTCAACCGACGATGCCGAGGACGACGCCGGCCCCGCTTCCGTTTCCGGGTCGCTCCCAGCTCGGGGCGAAGCGAGGCGTGTTGGGGGGGCGGGAGGAGAAGCAGGACGACTCGCTCGCCGTCGGAGCCGCCATCGTTGCCTGACCTCGCTATGCCCAAAGGAGGTGAGCGCCCAGCCGCCCGCCGGAGGCCGCCGCCGCGGGGCCCGTTCCGGGGAAGACCCAGCTCCTCAAGCAGCGGGACTGCACTCCCCATCGTCCCCGGCCGGGCCCCATGGGCATTGCAACCCGCCGCCCCCCCCCCTGCCCGGAAGGGCCAGGATGCCTTGGAGGCGTTTCGGGGCCTTTCCTGCGGATTCCTCTCCTTTGAAAAAAACGAAAGAAATCCTAAAATTGGGGAGGGGGGGTTGTCTGGATAGCATTCAAGGGCAGCCGCCCCCGAGATTCTTCCTTTAAGGAGGGGGGGCCCAAATTAGGGCCAGCTCAGCGGGTGGGGGGAGGCTCCCTGAGAGCCAAATCAGCGGGTGGGGGGGATTAATTAGTGCCAAATTAGAGGAGGGGATTAATTAGTGCCGAAGTAGAGGGTGGGGGGTCCCTGTGAGTCAAATCAGGGAGGGGGGGCTTAATTAGTGTCAAGTCAGGGAGTGGGGGGGGCCTCCACGAGAGCCAAATCGGGGTGGGGGGGATTAAGTAATGTCAGATTGGAGAGGGGGGGTCTCGGAGTCTAATGGGGGCGGGGCTTAATTAGGGTGAAATCGGGGTGGGGGGGCTGAATTAGCCCGAGTAGGGGAGGAAGAGGGGGAGAACCCTCCCTGCTTTCCCCCAGCTTTCCTTCCTGTATCCCCCCCCCCCAATGTGATGGGAATCCGGTCCCTGGGCAGCAGCAGCGGAAGCAACCTGGCAGCCTCTCCTGCTCCTCCTCCGGGCGGGGGGGGGGTGGCAGGGCCAGCTGGGTGGATTGCATCAGGCCACCGGGATCTGCTGGGAGGGCTTCCCGCTGGTCAGCTGCCAAGCAGAGCCAGGGTTTTGGGGGGGGTCGCTGGCAGCCTCCCTTTCCACGTGGGAAGCAGGATAGGATGGGGGGGTTGAGTAAGGGGAGTCTGGTCTCAGTTTATACCCTGCAGCTGAGGAAATTCCCCCCCCCTTGGACTGCAGAAAGCACCTTCCAAAGAACTAACCTCTTTGGGAAGTCTTTCAGCCTTCTCTTATGTTTCTTCATGGTTATGTTAACTAGTTTAACGGAACGTCTGCAAGAAAACCACCACGCTCGGAGAGCAGCAAGGACCCCACAGCCCTCCTCCTCCTCCCCTCTTCTTCTTTTCCACTCCCTTCTGCCATTGATGATGTTACCTAGTTTGGTAATGAAACATCTGCAAGAAAACAACCAAGTACCCCTCATTTCAACCCTGAGCTACAAATATTCTCCTTTATAGTTATTTTTTTCATCTTTCCCCCCCTCTTGGTCCTTTAGCCAGAGGGCGTCTTCTCCTGGATTTGAGCCTGGATTGTAGATTTCCTAAAATAGCAATAGACTTACATACCGCTTTACAGCCCTTTCTAAGCAGTTTACAGAGTCATGGCTTGTCATTACTCACCCCCAACAATCTGGGTCCTCATTTTACCGACCTCAGAAGGATGGAAGGCTGAGCCATCCTTGAGCCGGTCAGGATCGAAAGCAAGAGGAAGGGCAGGATTGGTTCCTAGGGAACCCAGAAAGCCTTTTCCCCACCCACCCCCCTTGCTCTTCTTTCATGTGTCCATTTCTGGAAACAGCCTTTCTCCCCTCAGGCCTTTCCATGGTGTGTATGGGGGGCGGGGGGGGGGTGCTGATGTGGGAGAAGACTGTTTTATCCTGGAAACTAGCTGCTTCCCCCAATGGGAGTCTAAGCCTGTCTGCCAATGGAAGCAGGACAACTTAGAGGAGGAAGAGGGGGGGAAATAATCGTAAACCCACTTTCTACTTGCAGGTAAAAAAGGGGGCCATAAAGGCCGAGCACGGCAGTACACAAGCCCGGAAGAGATTGATGCCCAGCTGCAGGCTGAGAAACAGAAGGCCAGGGTAAGGAGCTGAGCTTTCGAAGTGTCGGGCCAGGAGCCCAGCTCATCTGGGCCTGTATCAGCTGTCCCAGCTTGGTCAGTTAGAAAGCAAGCCTCTTAGGCCCACGTTTAGCCAAGGGTATATTTGACTAAAGCTGAGCGGTTACCGAAGAAGCAAAGCTAGATTTGAGGGTTTCCCCTCCCCAAGGTACAGTTAGTCCTCGACTTATCGACCATAACTTATTGACCACAATTTTTGTTGCTAAGCGAGACCTTTGTAAAGTGAGTTTTGCCCCTTTCTTGCCACGGTTTATTTCAAGCATTTGGCAGCCAGCTTGCCCTTTGCAATTAGCTGTGGCTTCCTCCAGTCACGTGGCCACAATTTTTTTTAGCCATTTTCTTCTGCTGGTTTCCGAGAAAATTGCCTATCCAGAAGAATGGGTTTGCACTTACAGTGGTTCGCGGCTGTGGCTTTGCTTCATGACGGCGCTGGTTCACTAACGACCACCGCGAAAATTGTGGTAACGTTGGGATCAGTTCTGTGGGTGTTCCGACTTACGACTGGCAATATGGCCCCAATTGTGGTGATAGTAAGGTAGCTTAGGCTGAGAAGGGGCAGCTCCCCCTTGTCGTTCTCTCAACGTCCCCGGCACGCCAGGCAGTCAGAGAGAGTAAAGCTAAATCACTCCGGGCCGTTCTGGCCCCACCGTAATCTCCCCTGCGGCTGTTCTGCTTTGCTGATGCTTCTCCTTTCCACAGGAAGAGGAAGAGGAGCAAGAGGAAGGTGGCCCTGGGGCCTCTGGCGAACCCAAGAAGAAGGAGAAGTCGCTAGATTCGGATGAGAGCGAGGAAGAAGAGGGCGAAGACTATCAGGTAGGGAGGAGGAGGTTGGGGTGGAAGAAGAGAAGAGGGATGAGCTGCTGCTGGCTTTGAGTCAGCCAGTTGATTCTTCCACACACATATTAGGCTGCCTCTTGTTCCCTCGCCACAGCCCGGGATCGGGCTACTTCTTTGCCTTAAAGTCAGCCTGGCTAGGTGGGCCAGACTGGAAAGGGAGCAGATGAGCTACGTCTGCTTCATTGCAAGGCTACATTAACAGACCCTTGCAAGGAGAGATTTTTCCACGTCTCTTTTCTCCAGCCTGACAAGTTGGGGAGGGTTGTTTCTGACTGCCTCCCCTTCCCTTCCTCCCTTTTTCCTTCCTCTCCTTCCTCTCCTCCCCTTCCTTCTTCCTCCCTCCCTTCCCTTCCTCTCCTTCCCTTCTTCCCTTCCCTTCCCTCTCCTTCCCTTCCTTCTTCCTTCCCTTCCCTCCTTTTTCCTTCCTCTCCTTTCTCCTTCCTCTCCTCTCCTTCTTCCTTCCTCCCTCTCCTTCCCTCCCTCCCTCCCCTTCCTTCTTTCTTCCTGTCCTCCCATTCCATCCATCTTTCTGTTCTTTCCCCTCGATGCAGCTGCCAACGATAACCTCTCTTATCCCCAGGCCACACCTCTTTCCTCCCCCTTCTCCATCACACCACTACCTCCCAGAAGGAGGTTCCAACCGGCTCTTTTCTTGTGCCTTTCCCTTCCAGCCAAAGCACAAAGGAGTGGAAGGCATGATCGACATTGAAAATCCCAACCGCGCGGTGCCAACCGCTAAAAAGGTTACTCAGCTCGATATGGAGAGCCCGCGGGAATTGTCGCGGAGAGAACGGTAAGCCATCTCCTTCCCCTCTCGGGGGTGGGTGGGGGGCAGTCCTGGCCTTGCCAGCCTCTTCCCAGAACCTCCAGGAATGAGCCAAAGGTTTGGGAAGGCGATTTGGATGATGAGGGTTTGTTTTTTTTTCTTAATCCCTTGGAAAACAAGGAAAGAGGGCAGCACAAACTGCACTCTCTGGTTTCATTCTTCACATCCGCCTTTGTCATTCTTGGCCTTAGCAGAGCTGCCTGGGGGATTCTGGGAGTTGAAGTCCTCGCCTTCGAAAGTGGCAGGGCTAAAAAAAAACAAAAAACCCCACTCTCTTGACTTGCAAGCGAAACGTAGCCTGTAGGGATCCTTGCGGTCACACCCAGGCCGTTCTTGACTTACGACCACCAGGAAGCCCGAAAAATTTCTGTTGCTAAGCGAGACATTTGTCACGTGAGTTTCGCCCCATTTGACGACCTTTTGCGCCACGGTCGCTAACTGAACCCCTGCAGTTCATAAGTTAGTAACCCGGTTGTTAAGTGAATCTGGCATCCCCCGTTGACTTGGCTGGTCCAACGGTCGCAAAAGGGGATCCTGTGATCTCCATGGTCATAAGTATGAAGCAGTGGCCAAGCGTCTTGAATTTTGACCACGTGATCACAGAGGATGCTGTAGAGGTCGTAACGGTGAAAAGGGGTCATGCGTCACTTTTTTCAATGGGAACCTTGGACGTTCACTAAATGAGCTGTCGTAAGTCGAGGACTCCCTCTATTTCTCCCCCCACCCCACCCCGCTCCTGCTGCTTTTAAATTTTGCTCTGTAGCCAGGCAGCAGGGCTGAAATGAGAGCTGTTTGGTTCCCTCTGTTGAACCTGCCGTGTCCAGCTGGGCCAGCTGCTCCCCGAGGGTGTTTACCTGGATGTTGTGCTAATTCATCCTCCTCCCCCTCCCTCCCTCCCTCCCTTTGCAGAGAAGAGATTGAAAAACAGAAAGCCAAGGAAAGGTACATGAAGATGCACCTGGCGGGGAAAACGGAACAGGCGAAGGCCGACCTCGCCCGGCTAGCCATTATCCGGAAACAGAGGGAAGAGGCAGCCAAGAAGAAGGAAGAGGAGAGAAGAGGTGGGGGGGAGGGGAAATTTGGTGGAGGCTAAAGGAGATGGAAATGAGAAGGGAGGGAGGGAGGGGAGGAAGGAAGGAACTAGATGGAAATGAGGGAGGGAAGGAAGGAAGGAACTAGATGGAAATGAGAAGGGAGGGAGGGAGGGAGGGAGGGGAGGAAGGAAGGAAGGAACTAGATGGAAATGAGAAGGGAGGGAGGGAGGGGAGGAAGTAAGGAAGGAACTAGATGGAAATGAGAAGGGAGGGAGGGGAGGAAGGAAGGAACTAGATGGAAATGAGAAGGGAGGGAGGGGAGGAAGGAAGGAACTAGATGGAAATGAGAAGGGAGGGAGGGAGGGGAGGAAGGAAGGAACTAGATGGAAATGAGGGAGGGAAGGAAGGAAGGAACTAGATGGAAATGAGAAGGGAGGGAGGGAGGGAGGGAGGGGAGGAAGGAAGGAAGGAACTAGATGGAAATAAGGGAGGGAGGGAGGGGAGGAAGGAAGGAAGGAACTAGATGGAAATGAGAAGGGAGGGAGGGAGGGGAGGAAGTAAGGAAGGAACTAGATGGAAATGAGAAGGGAGGGAGGGGAGGAAGGAAGGAACTAGATGGAAATGAGAAGGGAGGGAGGGAGGGGAGGAAGGAAGGAACTAGATGGAAATGAGGGAGGGAAGGAAGGAACTAGATGGAAATGAGAAGGGAGGGAGGGAGGGAGGGGAGGAAGGAAGGAAGGAACTAGATGGAAATAAGGGAGGGAGGGAGGGGAGGAAGGAAGGAAGGAACTAGATGGAAATGAGAAGGGATGGAGGCAGGGAGGGGAGGAAGGAAGGAAGGAACTAGATGGAAATGAGAAGGGAGGGAGGGGAGGAAGGAAGGAAGGAACTAGATGGAAATGAGAAGGGAGGGAGGGGAGGAAGGAAGGAAGGAACTAGAGGGAAATGAGAAGGGAGGGAGGCAGGGAGGGGAGGGAGGGGAGGAAGGAAGGAAGGAACTAGAGGGAAATGAGAAGGGAGGATTCAACTGTTCGTTCTTCTCGCTTCCCTCCCCAGCTAAAGACGAAGCGGCCCTGGCAGGCAAGCGGATGCAGTCGCTGTCCCTCAACAAGTAAAGGCCGGCCACCCAAGAGGAGGGAAATCCCGGGACTGTGCCCGGCCTGGCACCTTTGGACTTGCTGCAGCGTCCTTTCCCAGAGTGGCTGCAGGAGGGGGTGGGGGGCAGCCGCAGCGATGGCAGCCTCACCGTCACCTCTGAACAGAAACTGACGGCTCCGTGTTTGTCTTCATCTGGGCACAGAAATTCCATGGGATCACTTTTATTGGGGGTGGGGACGGGGGGGGGAGTGGGCACGCAGGTGAGGTGGGGAAAGCCGCAGGGGAGGGCAGGAGAACCGGGATCTCTTAACTTTTGGTGCAGCGTCCTGAGAACGCCAGCGGTTGCATTAAAGTTGGGGGAACCGCCACAGGCTGAACGGTTTGACATGTTTTGATTTTGGGTGGGAAGCAAACGGAGGCGGAAGATTTGCTGGGGAGGGGTGGATGGCTTCAGCTAGCTTTCAGGAAACTAGGCAGGGAGGGGGGGGGAGGGCTAGCTTGGACCCCTGTAGATGCATTTCCAAAAATTATATATTGGGGGGGGAACGCAGTGTGCTTTGGCATGAGCCTGGACTGCAGAAGAGTCCAGGGAAATGAACAATTTGGGGAGGAGGGTGGGATCCTTAGCTCCAACCCTCTGGATATTTAGTTTTCTCTTTTCCACCCTGTTATTTTTTTTTTTTTAAAGCCGTCCTTTTCATTTCCTTCTTCTCTGGGAGTCAATAAAGACTTTTCCCCCCCTTTTTAAATAACCTGAGCAAAAACGAAAACCAGAGAACGCATCTTGGGGATTGTGTATCTTTCTGGAATAGAGGCAGGCGAGATGGGGGGGGGAAAAAAGAAAGAAACCTGTATATTTGGCTGAATAAAGTTTAAATTATCGTAACAAGTCTGGTCTAGTGGCTTTAACCCCCTCAGGAAACGTCACCTGAGAAAGGGTTTTTAAGTCCCATTTTCCACAGGGCGGATAACCTCAATCTGGGGGGGGGGTCCTCCAAGCCGCACAGACTTCACTTCCCAGGGTCCCCCTGAAATCCTGCTAATGGGGGTCAGAGGTGAGGCAGTATAAGCCGTCCTCAACTTAGTTCATTTAGTGACTGTTCAGAGTTAACACCGGTGCTGAAAAAAATGTGATTTAGGGCTGTTTTTCACCCTTAGGGCCGTTGCAGCATCCCCCAGGTCACGTGATCCAAATTCAGATGCTTAGCAACTGGCATGTACTTGTAACTGGCCTAGAGCTCCTCGGGTTTTTTATGTAAATTTTAAATAAAGTAGTTAGGGTTTTAGTATGGGATTTTAATTGGTTTTTAGTAACGGCCTAGGTAATTTAATTCAGTTTTAAATATTTATTATTGTTATGTTTTAATTTGGCTGTAAACCGCCCCGAGTCCTACGGGAGAGGGGCGGTATAAAAGTTTACAAAATAAATAAATAAATAACAGTTGCAGTGTCCCCCGGGGTCACGTGACCTCGCCTTTCGCAGCCTTCTGACAAGCAAAGCCAATGGGGAAGGCAGATCAACAATGTCGGGCTCCGTTGTGGATGTAAGTTGAGGACTATCTGTAAATTCTGAGAAACACAGGCTTGACTGCAGGAAAGGAGAAAAAAAAAAAAAAAGACCCCAAACCATGACAGACTCAGATTTTAGAGTTTGTTTTTAATTGCAGGTATTTTATTTTTTATTTTTTTTAACCACTCTGGGTTCCTGCCCAGGACGCTTCCAAGGTTTGTAGCATCTGGGATTGACTTTCCAAGGTTCTCCAAAGCAGGAATGGACTACGCCTTGACTGATTTTCTTGGCAGGCAGGAATTTGCTTATTCGCTTATTTGATGCGAAGTCCTTTCATCGCAGCCTCCAAGGTCTGAAAACAGAAAAGGAACAGGCTTTCAATCCGGTCAGAAATGGATCCATTGGGATCCAGGGTGATTTCTATAAATCTCTCTTAACATCTTGGGGTTTTTTTTTCCCCTCCCTTTTCTTTGCCTCAAGTGGGAAGTAAAAACATGGAGTGAAAAAAAACTTCTTGTCTTCTGTTTCCCCCTGAAAAGTCAATTTCCCTTTCCTGCCTTGATTTTCTTCCAAATTTCCACTGAACCCTAACTTTTGTGTTTGTTTGTTTTTTAGCGGGAGGATAGGTTTTGCTTCTTGCAGTGTGAAGAAACAAAGTGAACCATTAAAGCCCCAGCTGAGAAACCCTGATCTAAAACAAGCCCTGCATTGCAGCTAACCAGGATTTTGAATTTTTAAGAATCTTCTGGGACTTGAGAAAGACAGATGATGCTGGAGCCAGATGCTCTGTTTTTGATATTGGGGGGGGGGGGTTTGCAACAGGCCAACTTCACATTTAAGCATTAAAATGTCTAAACAACATGAAGAGAAAGACCAGGGGTGACTTGATAGCTGTGTTCCAGTATCTCAGGGGCTGCCCCAAAAAAGAGGGAGCCAAGCTATTTTCCAAAGCACCTGAAGGCAGGACAAGAAGCAACGGATGGAAACTAAGGAGAGAAGCAACCTGGAACTAAGGAGAAACTTCCTGACAGAACAATTAACCAGTAGAACAACCTGCCTCCAGAAGCGGTGAATGCTCCAACACTGGAAGTTTTTAAGAAGAGACTGGAGATTGAGCAGGGGGGCTGGACTACAAAATCTCCAAGGTGCCTTCCATCTCTTATTATCTATTCTAACATTCCTTGTTCCTCTATCAATTCCACCTGGATGGCATGGGGCTTCCCCCTTCAGCCCTTGCTGCTTACCTTGACATCCCATATGCTCATGCCGCCATCCATTCCGGTGGTACAGAATTTGGAGCAGTTGCCCTTCCCGCCAGCAACCACAGAGATTTGGCTGGAAGAGAAAAGAAGAATCCCTGGGTTAAGTCTTCTCAAGTGGAGCAGAAAACCCTACAAACCGGATAGTGATGGGCAACAATCATCCATGGGTGGTGGATCCAGGAACAGGGAGTAGCTTGACCTTCTGAAAGTCCAGCTCTTCAGAAAGTGGACTTCTTAGTTGCATAAGAATTGAGTCCAACACTGATGCCGCAGTCGTTGGGAATTGTGATTGAAGGACTGGGAGGGTCCAAAAAAGCTTTTGGGGAATAAAAAACCCCAACATTTCCTAAAGTCATCTTGGAGATGTCAGAGATTGACCATGGATTCTTGCACATCAAGTTCTACCACCAAGCCGAGTCATTCTCGGAAGTCAGAACACAAGATTTTTAATTTCACAATTTTTAGATGGTGCGACGGCAAAGTTATGGTCCAGTCTAGGTCATAGAATCCCGCCCCCCTCCCTCTCAAGTTAATTCTGGTTGGGCTTTCAAGTTTTTAATACAGTTTCCTGATTCCTAAAATCACAGCCACAACAGAAAAAGGTCTGCCAATTCCTCCAACAGAAAACGTTACAAAATTCGCTAAGCTGATCAAGGATGTTGATTTTGATTATGGCTTCAGGACATTTTAAGGAAGATGGAACCAGGCCTCAGCGGTAAAAGGAGACGAGTTTTTTTTTAAAGAAAAACTTCTCAAAGCAGTTTGAAGTGGTTTCCTTAGTTTGAATGAGGGTGGCTTGAAGCCACCTGATCAGACTGTGAACTTAGAAGATAGGTCTGTATCTTCTGAGAAAACTATAATGCCACAAAAAGATGGAAGAAAGAAGGGAAATAAGATAAACATCAGCAAAGTGGACAGGGTCAATGCATCACCATTGGAAGAGCGGAAGGATCAGGTTGGGCACAGATCCTCTTGCAGAAAATCTACGTAGTTGTTAAGAATTGACACCAATTTGGTCAACCCATCTATATCTTATAAAGTGCTTTTCAAACTTGGCAGCTTTAAGACTTGTGGACTTCTGCTGGCTGAGGGAATTCTGGGATTTGAAGTCCACACGTCTTCAAACTTGCCAGGTTCGAAGACCCCCCTGTTATAAAGGAAAGAGGAGTTTTAAAGCGGACTTGCCTGATGCTGTTCTTGTGGACTGTGTCCAGAGAAGCCTTGTTGGTATCAGAGCTGGCTTTCTTGTCCAGGTTTTGAAAGCGCTCCCTAGCTGTGAGTCCCCGCTGGGAACTCTGTTTGGGGATGTCCATTTTCCCTCCGTAGCTCAGTGCACCCTGCTGTTCGTCGTACACAAACAGCATTGGGTAACAGTCATGTCCCTGGAAAAAGAGAAGTCAAGAACATATCTCAGAAGACGATGGCGAGGAAGTTCATGTGTTACGACTGATGGTTGGATAGAGCTACCCCCCGAATTGGTGTCCTTCAGATGTGGCTGGTCCACAACTCCCAAATGTGTCATTCCTGGGGATAAAGAATGTGTAGTACAGCTGGGAAAGGATTACATTGTGCTCTAAATTCATAATCTGTGGAAAGAGGCGAGATGGAGCATGCTGGATGCTTTTCAAGAAAGACAGAAGAGGACATATTCTATCAGATGAGCTTATCTAGTTTGGGTCATGAAAAGTCTGCAAGAAAACAACCCAGCTCAGAGAACATCAAAGACCCACAGTTCCTCCTCCTCCTCTCCCACTCCATTCCAACACTGATGATGTTACCTAGTTGGGTAATGAAACATCTGCAAGAAAACATCCAATCTCAGAGACCACCAAGGATTGCCTATTACAAATATTCTCCTTTACTGGACTGTAGCTTTTGCAGATCCATTCCTAAGTAGTATGGTGCCATCTACTGGCTAAACCTTAAAATGACATTATCCACATAGCGAAGACAATCACTTAGCCATTTCCCCAAATGAGGGACACATGCTCTATGTGAAAATCTTTTGTGGGAAAATCACCCAATAAAGGAGAAAGTGCATGACTTACGGCAGCCACAAGACTGTTCTCGGTGATGAAGGTCACAGCCAGGAGGGGCAGAGTCTCCGTAGAAAGGCAGGTTACCCTGAGGAGAAAAATAAAGCTTCAGACCGATCCTTCATATTCATTTCAAACATGAATGTGAAAACTCCAGTTTTCATTGACTGATTTCAAATAAAGCACCACACATCCAATGTTCCAAACTCTACATCATCCGTGTGACTTTTTTTGATCCACCCATGTCAGTTCTCCAAATAGACCAAACTCATAAACCAAAAAAGCATGCAAGCTAATGCAACTTTAAAAATATAAGGTTTTAATAAAAGATTCTTGCAATGCTGTCTCAAATTACATTTCTGTCCCAGCTTTCTCTTATCCGACTGTTGTCCTAATTGTGATTCTTAACAGAATAACAGAGTTGGAAGGGACCTTGGAGGTCATCTAGTCCAACCCCCTGCTCAGGCAGGAAACCTTATACCATTTCAGACAAATGGCTGTCCAGTCTCTTCTTAAAAACTTGCAGTGTTGGAACATTCACAGCTTCTAGAGGCAGGTTGTTCCACTGGTTAATTGTTCTAACTGTCAGGAAATTTCTCCTATTTCTAGGTTGCTTCTCTCTTTGGTTAGTTTCCATCCGTTGCTTCTTGTCCTGCCTTCAGGGGCTTTGGAGAATAGCTTGACTCCCTCTTTCTTTGGGGCACCCCTCAGATACTGGAAGACTGCTATCATGTCCCCCCTTGTCCTTCTCTTCGTTAAACTAGACATACCCAATTCCAGCAACCGTTCCTTATATGTTTTAGCCCCCAGTCCCCTGATCATCTTTGTTGCCCTTCCTCCTGTTTCTCAAGGTTCTTCCTTCTTCCCGTGACAATCCCTCAACTTCCCTCAGATCTCTTCCCGACATTCTCACCCCATCCTACTTACGCCATTTTCTTGTTGGCATCCGCCAAACAAATAGTGCTGTCATGGCCCACCCAGGCTAAACGGTTGCCACTCTCTGAAAAACAGATGCTGTGGACCCAGCTGTAACTACTCTTCGACTCAAACATGAGCTCCCCAAATGTCATCTTGGATCCCCAAGGAGTAGGGGCTGGCCGCTCTTCCACCTCTTTAATGTAAGCCGAGAAAATCCTGGAGAGGAAAGGAGGAAAATAAAACATGATGGTAAGGAAGGAAAGAATGTGCCTGAGTCTGCAACACACAACAAAAAAGTCTGCTATTTCAGCTAGATCCGCCATCGCCATCAACCAGTGTGCAACAGGTGGAGAAGAAGACTTACATATTTATATTACGTCTACCTTAATCATGTGGGACAGAATTGTTCTGGTGAACATTATCTAGAGCGGTCTCCAACAATCCTATAAAACCAGAGACTTTTCCACTGGGTATAATGGACAAAGAACTTGGAAAAACAAAACTGGAACTTTGATATTATACATACTGACAGTAGCAAGAATCCTCTATGGACAAAAATGGAACGGACGAAAGGCTGAACAAATTGACTGAGTTAGCAGAGATAGCTAAATGGACTGCTTTGATTCAAGAAAAGGATATAATTAATTTTGTTTCTCTTTGGAAACCCTTTTTGAACGTTGCGCTTGAGGTGGGGAAAATGAAACTTCGATTTGGGGCCTTACTAATTAGATAGGTTTGTTGTTACACAGATGACAAGAACATATTACTGTAGAAGTAAGATACTGAGGTTGGAATTACCTTATTCTACTACACTACAAAGAGTTGGGAGCCAATGCTCTTTTTTTCTTTTCTTTTTTCCCTTACATTTTTTTTCCCTCTTCCCCTTCTCCTCCCCTACTTTCCTATTGTTTTCATTTTTCTCCATATTTCTGTATTTTATGTTTGGATAAACCGATAAAAAATTGTGACGAACACCACCTTGACGACACACAATCAGATGAGGTCACGTAAACGATCACTGTCTAACAGCACCACCATCATCCGGGTTTCATAATTCCACCCAGATGGGAAGGTTGAAACCGTTCATCAGCTAAACTGGAAAATGAGCCAAGCCAGAAGGCTTACCGGCACTTGAAGTCGCAGGATCCCGCTGCCAGGAGGACATTGTTGGGGTGCCAGTCCAGGCAGAGTATGGTTGATCGAATTGGCTTCTTGATGTGCTTACAGACCCACCTGGGAGAAGTCAGAGAGGGAAAGGGAAGTTCTCAGCCTGGTTCACCTTGGTTCGTAGATTCATCTCCAACAGTTTTGCTCATGTTGGTTGCATTTGAAGAATTTAAGGAACAGACAACCCCACATCGCCCACCCGCCCCCCTTGCATTTACCAAGACTCACCAATCGTTTTCTTGCTCAAAGTAACAGATGGAGATCCTCCGGGAGCCGCTGCCCACTGCAAACTTGTTCTCTTTCGGGGACCACTTCACACAACAGGCAGCGCGGTTGATCCGGAGGATGACCAGGGTGGGCTTCCAAACGTCGTTCTTCAGGGTCCAGACGTAGGCGTTGCGGTCTGTCCCGCAGCTCACAATCCGGTTGCTGTCGGGAGCCCAGTCAATGCCTGTCAAGGAGATGAGTTGAAGCCAGGGGTGGGTGTTGTTCTTCACGGTTTTGTCCTACTGGCTTCAGGGTCTGTGGGTTGGGTTGTGGTGGTCTACTTTGTTGCCATTAAAAAAGGGATGGGACAAGGGGTTCCAAAAAGATGTGTTCTCTGATTTAAATATCTTATTGACCTCTCACCTTTGCTCTAATCCCCTGCAGGTGTGTGACTACCACTTCCAGAAGATGTAGTTGGGCAAGGTGTCCAGTGCTGGAAAGAGCATCCTTCTTTCCCTCACCTCCTTCCAGCTAGGGGGGACTTAGTTGTCCTCACCTGTCACGTGTCCGTTGTGTTCCTTCAGCTCATGGATCTTGTCCCACTTGGCACCGTTTTTCTTGTAGATGTGGACTTCGTGATTGTTGGGGGAGATGGCAATTTCTGTGGGAAAGAAGATAACTCAGGACTGCAAAACCGGCTTAAGGAACGCGTCAACATCAAAACCTCCTGGCCCATTTTATCAAACCACCGAAGTAAACAAACCAGAAAGAAACAGACAAAAGACCAGGGAAGCCGTAAAAACTTGGCTTTCTCCTAATGTTAGGTCTTGGTGTTTTTTTCAACAGCACAAAAAAGAAACACTCCCCCCCCCAAAAAAAAGCATTTGCAGATCAATGGCTCTTTATGATCTGATGGCTGGAATATCTCCGATTCAGCTACGCAGAAGAGAAAACAGTCTTGTTCTCCTTCTCAGGGAGTCGATGTGGAATGAAAGGGGTGGACATTCCAAGGGAAGTGGGTGGAAGACAGGAGAGGCTTTCTAACCGCTGTGGCACAAAGAATGCCTCTCCCTCCCTGTGTCCCTTGCAGATCTTACGTGGCTATACGGATCTCCCTCCCTGCGCTTGCAGATCTTACGTGGCTATACGGATGGATGGGCTAGATGACTTCTAGAACCCTCAGGGATCCCCGTGGATGGGCTAGATGACTTCTAGGACCCCCATAGATCCACGTGGGTAGGCTAGATGACTTCTAGGACCCCCATGGATCGATGTGGGTGACCTAGATGACTTCTAGGACCCCTACATATCCATGTGGATGGTCTAGATTACTTCTAGGACCCCCACGGATCCACATAGATGAACTAGATGACTTCTAGAACTTCCATAGATTCATGTGGACTAGATGGCCTCCAAGATCCCAACTTTAGTATTGTTGTTGTTGTTTCTCCTATAAGGTTAAGCATTGTTAATTGGCACAATTGTTGCGTTCGGGAGCTGAATCTCTGGGGATCTGACAGCCCTTTGAAAAAGGTAGACTTACGGCTTCGGTCCTTGTTCCAGGCATGACAGGTGATGGGTTCCAGCAGGAAGCTTTGATAAGCCATGGCTTTTTTAACCTGCCCAGAAGGAAAAACAGCTTAGCTTTAGAAATTTAGAAAGCTTTAGCTTTCTCGTGAATGGAGGAGGCTAGCTGGAAGAATGTAGGGAAAGGGGTAGCCGAACCTGGGGACAGAGTCAAAAGAGGCACCAGCCTGGAATCTCTACGTAGCCACAAACAAAGCCCAACCTCCCTCGAATTCCACCGACTCTGATCTAACTCCTAGCAGGTGTTGACTGGTTAGTGAACACTATTCCTGTGCATAGGCGTGAGTTGCAATAAATCAGCTTAATCAGACCTTCCCGTATGGATCTGATTTTTTGCACCTGAGAGAAAGAGTTACAACCACCTTGCTTAGCAACGGAAAGTCTCGTTCCAATGATGGCCGTAAGTCAAGGACTACCACTAATAAACCCAACTAAGAAAGCTGAACGTGCAAAAGGGGAGAAAAGGACACAAGGGTTCCTAGCCAGGATATCACTTTGCACAGTTTAAAATCTGTGCTGTTTCTGAGCTCCGCCTGTCCACAAACAAGCTGTGATGACTTTGTTGTTGCCTTGAAGATCTGAGTCATTGGTGGCTCTCAGAAAAAGGAGACCAACCACACTGATCAGGCATGGTGTCTTTGATCTCTGTTTTGGGGTGCTTCTCTATAGCTGGGTGCTTCTACTGTCTGTGATTATTCTGCAAAATGTGTTGGTCGAGCTACTTGGCTGCTTTTGTGAAAAAGCAGAATTAAAAACCATCAGGCTGAGATACATGAGGAAATTCAGTGTCGACATCCGTCTCAGCTCTTCCTCTCCGAGGCTACTTTTGGCCTTATATGGTATTGCCAAATTAGTCATGGTTAAGAAATATTTCCGTTTTCCTGTCTTTTTTTTTTCCTTCAAGTTTTTTACTCTATTGCCTTTCAGCCACAGAGAGACAGAAAGCCAATCTTTCGATGGCTGAAAACTCACATTTGGTAGCAAGGCTGAAAATGGAAGGAAGCCAAGGTTTATGCCTTCCCCTGTTTTTTTTTTTTTTTAATTTTTGGTCTGTTTCTTTCTGGTTTATTTGTTTTTATTAAGCCTATTTATGAACTTACCTCTGTTTTTTTTTTATGCCTGAATATGATAGCGTAAAGCTCAGTTAGGATTGGTTGATGGTGATGG
This sequence comes from Bothrops alternatus, assembly GCA_034064705.1. NCBI lineage: Eukaryota > Metazoa > Chordata > Lepidosauria > Squamata > Viperidae > Bothrops > Bothrops alternatus. The sequence goes on along the minus strand of JARGCV010000470.1, from coordinate 579,472 downwards.
GTGGGTGGGCGGGAGGGAGGGACATCAAAAGGAGGGTTGGGGATGATGGATTAGTCATCCCTCTGAGGTTACTTACCACTTCTAACCATATTTATTATCTGCATGGGAAAGTAGCATAGGAGCCTCAGATTATCAATTAACTCAGAGAAATTGCTGAGATTTAAGGCTCCATAAACGAGACAGTCACTTCATCTGAATTTTACCCTTAGCCAGTTCCGAACTCTAACATGCACGCAGGATAAAGAGGAAATCAGCTCTTTCTCACTAGTTCCAAATAGCTAAAATCTACTTAGTAATCTTGCAGGACCCTGCAGGGGGAAAAAAATATCTAAAAATAACAGTCTGCTTCCTTGGATGAAAAATAATAATTTTGCCTTGCATCTCCCACGAGTGTCCTAAAGCTCTGGTGAATTCCGGATCCAAAAACTTCTGCCCAACTCACCAGACCTCTTTCTATATATATATTTTAAAAAAGGACAAAAAATAACTCACTCTACCTGTTGAAGAAACGCCCCAAAGGTTCTTGCTGGAGATCTAAGCACACTTCGGAGGAGAAATGTGACTTAATCTGCAGACAATTTATTCAGAGGAAGCTCAGTTTTGGCTTTTGAAGAGTTCTCTCCATGGAATACAGGAAGGGCAGCCAACCACTCCTTGGTGAGAAAGCTCAGTGGGTGGAAAGGGGGGGGGAGAAAAGAACTTCCTGAAAGTATTGCCAGAAGAAATGGAAGAAAAATGACGTCCAAGTGGAAAGGAGGAGGAGGAGGAGGATGGGACAGGAAAGTGGGGTGGAGACAAAAGGAGAGTCAAAGCAGTTTTCCACCCCAAAAGTTGGACCCCAGCCATCCCTTCAGAGAGAAATGCCTTTGCCAGGAAGTTAGAAAGAGAGAAGACAACTGAAAGAGACCCTCTTCTTTTCTTAAAGAACATCCTAGGGACCAACCTTGGATGGAAGAGTTGGAAGATCTCAAGGAAGGCTTCTTCCAGTTGAGAGGAGAGGAAGAACGGCTGTTCACGGACTCTGGCCAGTCAACATGAACAAGCCCTCTGCTGAGCCAGCTCAGGAGGAAATGAAGAAGTTTTAGAGGCACAGCTTGTAAGTCAGACTTTCCTCTCCTCGGCGAGAAACTTAACCACTTCCTTGCTTGGGGCTTGGAAAATCCTCTCTCTCTCTCTCTCTCTCTCTCTCTCTCTCTCTCTCTCTCTCTCTCTCTCTCTCTCTCTGTGTGTCTGTGTCTGTGTGTCTGTGTGTGATGCCTTCTGTGCAGTGAAGAAGGAGCAAACGTGCAGCTTCAATCCTGCAGGAAGCGGTTGGCTTCACGAGGCAGGTAAGGCTGCAAAATCATTTTTAAAATGAAATGTTTCGGAAGTTATAGTTTGCCACATCTGTGCAACATTGCAGTTGAGTGAAGTAGGTTAATTCATTGATTAAAGCTAACTGTAACTTATCCTGGATTATAATCCTTAAAAGTCTGTAATTCAAATTTTATACCCTCCATATAACCACCAAAAGTAATTTTAACTGTTCTATTTTATTGTTTAAATTAGCCAAGATTTCAATTTTACTTTCTACACCCAGATGGAACTGTTTCAGAAAGATTAGCAGATGGCCTGCCAATGCCAAAAGAACAAATATGTACTTCACAATTGTACAGAAATTAAAAAAAAAACCTTTAGTTTAAAAAAAAAATGAAATGTTTCAGAAAGCTAGCCTAGTCTAGGGACGAAGGGCAACCGGCTAGAAACCAGAAGGCTGTGAGTTCTAGTTCCCACTTTAGGCACGCAAGGCGCTTGGGTGAGTTTGGGCCAATCAGCTAGTCCTGCCATAAAGCGAGAAAGTCAGCTGGGTCACTCTGGGCCACCACCAGGTGGGTGGTGGGTTCTAGTCCCGCCTTAGGCACAAAAGCCAGCTGGGTGACTTTGGACTAATCACTCTCAGCCCAGCCCACCTCAGAGGGTTGTTGTTATAAGCAGGGCTTTATGGCACATCCTCACATTGCAAAAGGGGAAAAGCATGACCTAATCTGCAGCCCTTCATGCCGGCAATAAATCCTTGTGTCACCCATCAGTGGGGTGGGGGCAGAAGGGTGAACGAGAGTAAAGAAACTCCAGCAATAAGTTGAGTCTAGAACAGAGGGATGTGCTGATTTTCCTCAACGGAAGACATAGAGCTGGAGGGGACCTTGGAGACCATCTAGTCCAACCCCCTGACCAAGCAGGAGACCCTATACCGGTTCCGACAAGTGGCTGTCCAATCTCTTCTTGAAAACCTCCAGTGATGGAGCACCCACAACCTCTGGAGGCCGCTTGTTCCACTGGTTGACTGTCCTCACTGTCAGGAAGTTTCTCTTTAATTCTTCTCTCCTTGAGTCGCTTCCATTGTTTCTTGTCTTGCCTTCTGGTGCTTTGAGAAAGAGGTTGACCCCCCCCATCTTTTTTGTGGCAGCCCCTCAAATACTGGAATACCGCTGTCGTGTTTCCCCTACTCCGTCTTTTCTCTGGACTGGCCAGACCCAGTTGCTGCAACCGTTCTGCTGACCTTTTAAATCTCCAAATTTCATAAGAGTCTGCATAGGTCAACCTGTTACTTCTCCTAACACCCAAAACGTGACACTCTAGAGAGTTGGTTTGTGAATGTGTGTGCGCGCGCGCACGTGGGTGTGATTTTCATTGGAACTGGCAGAAAAAGGATCCCTTGATCCCCATTAGAATACAAAGGGCTTTATAGGAAGAAGTTTATTTATTTATTTATTTATTTATTTATTTATAATCAAATTTACTTACGGGACCACCTTCTGCCACATACTTCTCTACGACCGGTGAGAGCGCACAGGGTCGGCCTCCTCCGGGTCCCGTCAGCGAAACAATGTCGTCTGGCGGGCCCTAGGGGGAGGGCCTTCTCTGTTGTGGCGCCCACCCTCTGTAACCAACTGCCTCTGAAGTCCGCATTTCCCCGACTCTCCCGGCCTTCCGAAAGAATTTAAAAACCTACCTCTGCCGGCAGGCCTGGGGATGATTGTTGATTGTGGTGTGACCGATTAGTATGTATGGTTTTATTTTTAATGTTTTTGTTCGGATTTGTCGAAATTGTTTTATATATATGTTGTGAGCCGCTCCGAGTCCTTGGAGAGGAGCGACATACAAATCCGAATAAAATAAAAAATAAATAAATAAATAAATTTATATGCCGCCCTTCTCCTAGGACCCAGGGTGGCTTACAACAAATACAATAAAAATTTAAAAATTAGTTGCATTCATACAAACACAATCAGCTCACAATCATTAATGGAGGAGTTAAGTTAAAAGGAGAAGCACACGACAGAGGATGGGAGTCGAAGGTTATGATCTGGGTCGTTTTTGTTAGGCTTTGTTCTCCAGGTTGTTGCCGCTGAGGCCACCCATTGAGTTGTGTCTGACCCTTGACCAGGTCTATGGGCCATGTCTCTTCCCATCTTGCATTACAGGTAGTCCTCAACTTACAACTTCGTTTAGTGACCGTTCAAAGTTACAACGGCGTTGAAAAACGTTGATTTATGGCTGTTTTTCAGTTGCAGCTTTTGTAACATCCTCAGGATCACGTGCTCAAAATTCAGATGATTGGCAACTGGTTCATACTGATGACTTTTGCGGTGTCCCACGGTCATGTGATTCCCTTTTGCGACCTCCTGACCAGCAAAGTCAATGGGGAAGCTAGATTCACTTAACAACTGGGTTACCAACTTAACCAGCTGCAGTGATCCACTTGAGAACGGTGACGAGAAAGTTCATAAAAGGGGGCAAAACGTACTCCACCAATGTCTCCCTTCGCAAAATAAATCCTGGGTTCAGAGTTGTGGTCGTAAAGTACTGTACTTAAAGAGTTTTTCTGTGCTCTGGCTGGTATTTGCTTAAATGGTGTCTACCCAACGTGTTCTTTTGACGGCCTGCTTTCCCTTTACCGCTAACGCTTCCAAACTGAGTTGCTTTCTCCACTAAATTCCCCCGCGCGACGTGGCCAAAATAACTGAGACACAGTAGATGCTTTTTTTATATATTTTATTTTATTTTATTTTATTTCCTAGCAGACAAGCTGAACATAAGAACTCCCCCGTTTAAGTTAGTGTTTCATACTTCCTGCAATAAACTATTTTAAGGAGCAGCTTTGGTAAAGAAGGGAATGAAAGAACAACCAAGGATAATTCAACAACAATAACGACAACAAACCCACAAACCCAAATATATACCACGATCACAGCTGATTTGCAGATCAATACATTTCACCAGAGTTTGGGGGGCGGGGGGGGGGAGAAGGAATAGGGGGAAAAAATATTTCACCAAGTTGTCAGTTTTTTCAGTCCTTAAAAAAAAAAAAGTGATCCATCTTCACCCTGTCTTTTCAAGTCTGTGCAGGCTTCAGAGCAGGTTGTCTTGCTAGAGAACAAAGAATCTGTTCTACATTATCCGTAAACCCTGGATGGAAGACTCTAATGTCTAGACAAGGGAGAGAGGGGGAAAAATGAAGCAGGTTATTCATCCTGACAACCGAATCCAACCACGGTTGTATGGGAATCTAGAATGCAGTATAGATAGTCCTACACCTGTGACTGAGCCTGGCATCATGCTTGTTTAGTCATGCTGGCCAACTTATGACCGTGATTGATTTTATGACCCTTTCTGCAGCAGTCATTAAGCTGGGCTTATTCAAGCCTGGCTGAGGAATTCTGGGAGTTGAAGTCATAAAAGGGCCAAGTTTGAAGACCCCTGCATTAAGCAACTCCATCGTCTGCAACTGTTTGTCACAAAGAATCGGGACTACACTTTAAGTTCCAGTTAAGATGACTTAGACACAAGAACCGAGTCAGCGCTAAATTGGAGCTAGGTAAGAGTTAACGGAGTTCAAGAGGGACTGGATTTTGATCATTTGTGGGAATGTAACCATTCTAGGCTGATCCCTCTCCTGACTCCATCCTGTCTCTGCTTCTCCTTCTACAATTACATGGCTAACACAGGAGCTGGCCTACATTATGGCAAGCATACGACTGGCTGGTATCATCCATCAAGGATAAGCTGGGCAGCCAAACATACATACCTTGAAGTCCCAGATGGTCATCGCTCCGTCGATACCAGTGGTGCAAAACTTGCGACAATCTTGCTTGTCCACTTCATAAATAGACACTTGACTGCAAGGAGAAGGAGGAGGAGGAGAATGGAACTGGCATTAGACTCAGAAGAAATTGTAAACCTGTTTTAATTTGGGGGGACTATATGCTCACTGTGTAAGCTGCTCAGAGAATGCTGCAAAGCACTATGGACCGGTACATCACTCTAAGTCAGGGGTCTTCAAACTTGGCCCTTTTATGACTTGTGGACTTCAATTCCCAGCATGGCTGGCTGAGGAATTCTGGGAGTTGAAGTCCACAAGTCATAAAAGGGCCAAGTTTGAAGACCCCTGGTCTAAGTGCTATGGCTATCGACAGGGCTCTTGCTAGACTAAAGAGCAATCTGCACAACTGTCAGATAGACCCTACGGTCACTCACGTAATGCTGTTCTGATGCAACGTCTCCAGTGTAGCGTGGCGGTCTTCCGTAGTGGCTCTCTTGTCCATGTTGCGGAAACGCTCCATGGCGGAAACGTTGCGCTGAATGCTCTGCTTAGGAATGTCGAGCTTCGAGACAAAGCTGAGGGCGCCGCGCTCGTCACAGTTGAAAAGCATCGGGCAGCAATCGTGGCCCTGGAAGGAAACAGCGCATCCCTGCTTGGGATTGGCCTTTCTCAAGCCCCACCCCACTCGGGAGATGTGGGGACTTCAACTCCCAGAATCCCCCAACAACTCTCAAGAGCTTCCCAAACGAAGCCAAGACACCTACGGCAGCCACCACGCTGTTCTCCGAGACAAAGGATACGCTCAGCAAGGGGAGAAACTCGGTTTTCAGTTGAGAGAGCCTAAAGACAAGGCAGATTGTTAAGAATGCAGCATCGCAATGAAAGCTTTTCCATTGTCTGCACTGTAAAAGAAAAGGATCACCTTGACAATTAGGGTGCGGCTTCTGGGCAATTGCAAACCAGGAATCCAGCAGACCCCAGACCCAATTCCTGAGTGCTGGCAGTACAGTAGTTCAAAGTGCAGGATTGCAAGCAAACTCTACCCACAGCCTGGAGTTCGATCCTGACGGCTCAAGGCAGACTCAGCCTTCCCTCCTTCTGAGGTTGGTAAAATGAGGACCCAGATTGTTGGGGGCAATATTCTAACATGGTATAAAGCACTCCGGGACCATATATAAGCCTAAATATTATTGCTATTCTCTGTGGTGTAAGCTGGATGCAGGAGGCTAAATGGACCTCTTCTTCTTCGGAATTGGGGGGACCCTCTCAATGGGCAGGCAAAACAGCTGGATCCCACACCGGAAGGCATTCAGAAAGGCATGTCCCATGACCCCTGCCAGCAGTTACTTACATCATATTTTTCGAGGCGTCTGCAACGGATATGGTGCTATCGTGGCTGACCCAGGCGAGGCGGTTCCCGCTGGCAGAAAAGCTGACGCTATGGACCCAGCCGCCACTGCCGGTGCCTCCGAATTCAGCCATCAGCTGCCCAAATGGCATTTTGGAGCCCCAAGGTGTGCTGGCCGGTTTCTCGTCCACTTCCTTAATGTAGGCCGAGAACACCCTGCGGGAAGGCGAAAGCCGAGTTTGGACTTACGGGGAAACATTACGGATCTTCCTGCTCTCCGCAACCGTTTCACAGAGACAGGTAGTTGCCCCAAATTTCCTGTGGCTCAGGAAGACAGTCGTTAAGCGGGTTTTTGCCCCATTTTACCACCTTACTGGCCACAGCTCTATTTGATAAAGTCTCAGATAATGAGTTGCAAATTTGGACATTAAGACAGCAGTAAGCAGACCCCAGAGATGTGAAAAGAAAACAAAAGGAAAAAAATCAAAAATGACCTGAAATAAAATAGGACGGAAGACATGGACAGAGGTATGGGGCTAAATATTAAACAGGACCGTTTTGAGAAAGCCAAGGAGGAAATTTTTTAGAAAGGCTGGGAAAAGAAGGCCTTGTTGAAAGGCTTTTACAATGTGGATGGAAACAGCAGGGAGCCACAAGTATAGAGAAATAAGTCCTTCTTTTAGTGGGATCTGAAGGGTTTTTCATCCTCCCCCCAAGGCCACTTTCTCTGCTTGGAATCTCCAAATTCAAAGAGAATTGTTGGAGGGCTTTAAAGTCATCTGTTTGGAATATTAAATACCATCCCTGCCTGCTGGTAACCACGGGGAAAAGCAGCCTTTTGAAAACCCAAGGCTGCGTTGCTCATTAGGCAAAGTCTTGGTGAACTCCAGCTGCTCAGCAAAACCCTCAAAGGAGTGAGATTCTGTGCCTAGCCTTGTAAAGCCCCCCAGGTACGTGCAGCGCGTTGCTAGTAGTGACACCTATCCGTGGAGATCATTCCGTGAGAGAGCTGCTCCCCCCCTTAAATATTCAGTGTCTTAACACGTTATATGATTTATCCTATGGCATATTCACATCACAGTACAAGAGCTAAGAATGCAAAATACGAAATCTAAACTCTAAATATTATAAGCGTATTGGATTACAGATGTATTTTATTTATTTTTTTTGCTTCCTTTGTCACAGCGAGGAGATCAGCAACGTCTCCGTTATAGGCTGTTTTTGCACCCTGACACTATAGGGTGGAGAGTTTGTTTTTCACAATTCGGTGATGCTGTTTTAAAACAGGATCAACAGACAATCAATCAGAATAGAGCTGGAAGGGACCTTGGAGGTCATCTAGTCCAACCCCCTGCTCAAGCAGGAAAACCCTATAAGTACCATTCCAGACAAATGGCTGTCCAATCTCTTCTTTAAAACCTCCAGCGATGGAGCACCCACAGCTCCTGGAGGCAAGTTGTTCCACTGGTTTAATTGTTCTGACTGTCCGGAAATTTCTCCTTGGTTCTAGGTTGCGTCTCTCCTTGGTGAGTTTCCCTCCGTTGTTTCTTGCCTCGCCTTCAGGGGCTTTGGAGAACAGGTGGACCCCACACTTCTTTGTGGCAAATATTGGGAGACTGCCAATCCATTTTATAAAAGCTAGGAGTGTTCTCACCTGCATTTAAAGTCACAGGATCCAGCTGCCAGCAAGACGTTATTCGGGTGCCAATCTAGACTAAGGACGGTGGAACGAATGGGCTTCTTGATATGCTTGCTCACCCACCTAGGAAACAGGAAAAGGACCCCTCACATCGTTTTCTGACTTTGCTGATCAGAAGGTCGCAAAAGGGATCAGGTGACCCCGGGGACTCTGCCACCATCATAAAGACGAGCCAGTTGTCAAACACCTGAATTTTGATCACACAATCACCGGGACGCTGCAAAGGTGATATGTGGGGGGAAAAATGGTCATAAGTCACATTTTTCAGTGCCGCTGTAACCGGTCACTAAACGAACTGTCGTTAAGTCAAGGACCACCTGTTATTTTCCAGGCAATGTTTATTACAAGCCTGGTGGAGGCCCACAGCCAGAGATTAACCCGCTCACCAATCGTTTTCCGATTCAAAGTAGCAGACGGAGATCAGCCGCGCACCACTTCCGACGGCAAATTTGTTCTCCAGAGGGGACCATTTCACAAAGGTGGCTGCTCGGTTGATCCGGAGGATCACCAACGTTGGCTTCCAGATGCCGTCCTTCTGGCTCCAGACGTAAGCGTTACGGTCAGCGCCGCAAGTGACAATGCGGTCACTCTTGGGGGCCCAGTCGATACCTGTAATTGAGAGAAGGGGCTGTTTTCAAAGGCAAACCTGAAAGACGGGCAACCGGCTCAACGTCTGGAGACCACCATTCCAAAATCATGGAGGGTTTGATCTTTCCCAGGGCATCTCAGGTCTACTTTAATAGAATAAAGTTGGAAGGGACCTTGAAGGTCTTCTAGACCAACTCCCTGCTCAAGCAGGAGACCCTATAGCGTTTCAGACAAAGGGCTGTCCAGTCTCTTCTGAAAAACTTCCAGCGTTGGAGCATTCATGGCTTCTGGAGGCAGGTTGTTCCACTGGTTAATTGTTCCAACTGTCAGGAAATTTCTCCTTAGTTCTAGGTTGCTTCTCTCCTTGATGAGTTTCCATCCGTTGCTTCTTGTCCTGCCTTCAGGCACTTTGGAGAATAGCTTGACTCCCTCTTCTTTGGGGCAGCCCCTCAAATATTGGAAAATTGCTATCATGTCCCCCCTTGTCCTCCTCTTCAATAAACTAGGCATACTATACTATCTGTACACCAAACACCAATTTGTTCAGGTGTCAAGTCCTAACTGCCATAGACAGAAGCTGTCGGAGCTGATGCTGCTCTTACCAGTGATGTGTCCATTGTGTTCTTTCAGTTCATGAGCCTTGACCCACTGGTTCCCATTCTTCTTGTAAATGTGAACTTCGTGGTTATTCGGACTAATGGCAATCTCTGCCAAGAAAACCATTGGATTTGCATTAAAAAAACATAGGTAGACAGAAAGACAGGTAGGTAGACAGACAGATAGATAGAAAAAATAGAGATAGATAGATAGATAGAGATACATAGCTATATAGAAAACATTGTTCATCAAATATATTTTTCTTAGAAGAAAATTTTCCCAAATGAAGAAACTTAATCTAATATGTATACTGCGCATGGAAGTGAATATAAAATGAAAACACAATGGTAAGAAGCCAAAGATGTTAAACAGAAACTGAAGATAAAGATCAATTCAATAGAAAATGTCTTGGTGAAAAGAATTACCACAAGGGTAAAACTGTATTACGCTGATGAATAAACTTGAGCAGTGAAAAATCTGTAGCAGTGAAAGATGGAGGGGAGAGCTTTCCAGCTTTTGGACCTTACATCGGAAGCATGCAAAAAAAGAACTTGAGGTGTCTCAAGAGGAAAGCAGGAGAGAGTGAAGAGGTTAAGCAGTCCTTGGTGGTTTTCCTCCTATACATCTTCCCAACTCTGCTTTGCAACAACTCCTAAAGTTGTATCCAAACCGTCCCTCAAAACAAGCTTAAACAGAACCTCAGTTGTATGGTATCCGTGGTCCTGTGTGAGCTTGGTGGCCTTCTTGCAAACATTTTATTACCAAACTGGGTAACATCATCAGCGCTGTGCATTGATGATGTTACCTAGTTTGGTAATGAAACATCTAAGGACGTCACAGGTCAGCTCTGAGCTACAAACCTTCACTTCTACCTAGAATCTTAGTTACTACGGTAGCAGCACTCCCTTTTCAGCAGAATATCAAGTAAATATCTATTGAAATCACAGTTTAAAAAAGCGAGCAATCAGGATGACACTCACGCGTTCGATCTCGGTTCCAGGCATGGCAGGTGATTGGCTCAAGTAAGAATTGGTGTAGAGACATTCTGACAGGATGATCTTAAACGTCTGAACAAAGATAAGCCAACAATCAGCCCGCGTTTACATATCAAACCATAAACGTAATTGAGAGGCGCTGCAACAATAAAATATATTCAAGTGGCTGGTTTAAATCTGGACTGAGAAAGAAAGGAGAGCCCTGCCTGCACAAGATCACAATCACAAAAGCAGAGAAAGAGAACTGGGTGTCGTAGCCCCAAGCTGTCCATTGAGTGAATCACAGCTGAAAATGTAAGCAAACTGAATCATCTTCGTATATACAATAAAACCATGACTCTTATACACTGGAATGGGTCCATAATCAGGGCAGCGTAATGATAAAACAGGTAGTCACCTAATGACTATCCAGACTGACAGCCTATCTGCTCCCCCAGACAGGAAGTTGCACAGACCATGATGCCCCTTTGATTAGTTTATGGTTTATTCAGTAGCCTGTGCATTTGTGCAAATACACTCAGTTATTTTACATTGATTTCCATTTCAATTGCCTTACGAGTCCTTCAGATCAAAACAGGAGATGCATTTCTATCTAGTCTCTAACAATTTGGCCTCAGGTCTTAGAGAACACAGCTAAGTCCACCCCTCTTCCATAACTCTGAATGTCTCTACTACAAGGTGGAGCAAATGGAATCCACCTTCGCCTTTATCATGTAAAACCAGCAAATATTTTTTGCTAGCCAATTTTCTACATAGGCGAAGGGCAAGAATACTACAGGTGTGTCCTTTTCTGTCCAAACCCTTTTGTAAATCCTGTTGCAGAGTTGTAACTCTTGTTGATTTACAAGATTCAGCTTCCATGGGCTGGGATCTATCTCGACAGATGTGTCGCTCTCCTACCCTATCATTACACCTAGTAACACAAGACTAACACACACATTACATTACTATTCCTTTTCAGACGTACTGGACATCCTATTTCTCAGGATCTGAGAATCAAGGCTGAAAATGCCACTTCATGGCATTCACTACATTAATGGGGGAGGGGGGACTTACATCCATTTTCCCTTTGGGCCCAACGATTTAAAAGCCAGGAACACCTTTTAAGTCTGATCCCCACGAAAAAACTCATATTTGGGGGGGGGAGATGGGGAGAGTTTCTCACACAAAGTTGGGCATCCTTTTGGGAGGGGGGTCGTCCTACCACGATTTTGGACTCCCCCTTGTCAAGCAGAATTGTAATGTCATATTAAAAAGAACCCTTTTATTATTATTAAAAAGCCAGGAACACCATTCTAGCCTGATCATCCCCCATGAAAAAGCTTATTTTGGGGAGGGGGGAGATGGGGAGGGTCACAAAGTTGGGCATCCTTTTGGGAGGGGGGGTCGCCCCACCACGATTTTGGACTCCCCCTTGTCAAGCAGAATTATAATGTCATATTAAAAAGAACCCTTTTATTATTATTAAAAAGCCAGGAACACCATTCTAGCCTGATCATCCCCCATGAAAAAGCTTATTTGGGGGGGGGAGATGGGGAGGGTCTCTCGCACAAAGTTGGGCATCCTTTTTGGGAGGGGGGTCGCCCCACCACGATTTTGGACTCCCCCTTGTCAAGCAGAATTATAATTTCATATTAAAAATAATAATTAATTAAAAGCCAGGAACACCATTCTAGCCTGATCCCCCATGAAAAAGCTCATTATTTTGGGGGGGGAGATGGGGAGGGTCTCTCGCACAAAGTTGGGCATCCTTTTGGGAGGGGGGTCGCCCCACCACGATTTTGGACCCCCCCTTGTCATGCAGAATGATAATTCATATTAAAAATAATAATTAATTAAAAGCCAGGAACACCATTCTAGCCTGATCCCCCATGAAAAAGCTCATTATTTTTGGGGGGGGAGATGGGGAGGGTCTCTCGCACAAAGTTGGGCATCCTTTTGGGAGGGGGAGTCGCCCCGCCACGATTTTGGACCCCCCCCTTGTCATGCAGAATGATAATTTCGTATTAAAAACGACATCCCGCCTCCAACCCCTTTCTGGTCCCACTCAATGACATTGTTTTGAGGGGGGGGTCACCTACATTTATTTATTTATTTAAAGGGGGTTCGCGCCCCCCCTCCGGTAAGGAAGACTCCTGCCCCCTCTTGCTCCCTCGGAGATCCGCTGCTCCCCCCGGCCTTCACTCACCTCCCGGGCCTGAGGGAAGCGGGGCTCGCGGACTCTGGTCAGTCAACGCGGCTCCGCTCCTCGAGATGCGACCGACGGCAATGACAGGAAGGCGCGGTCGCCAAGCAGGGACAAGGCCACTGCGCCTGCGCGACCTCTCCCGCCCTGCGGCCGCGCGCCTGCGCGGTCGGACCGAAGGCCTCGCCCTCTGACCCCCCCCTGAGAGGCGGTGCTTCTCTTTGCACTGGCAAGGAGAATTTCTCGCGCCTGCGCTCGGGAGGGCGGCGTGCCGGATGGGAGGGTTGCTCTCTTGACTGCGCTTGCGCGAGGAGACGGGCTGGGATGGGGAGGAAAAAAGGCGGGATAGGGTAAGAGTTTTTCGGGGATGTAGTGCGCCTGCGCGGGTGGGAAGTAGATTAAAATAAAGCAAGATAAAAGTCTATTATGTGAAATATTCCCGGGCATAGGAGCAATATTTGCAGAAGGGGCTGGGTTGTCTCTCCCCACGCAGATAAGCGGACGGGTGCAGGGAAGGAAACGTGTCGTTTTTTGCAGACTGCAGATTTCTGTTTTGTTTTTTTCCCCCTCCTAACAGGTTTTCTTGCTGTTTGCAATTTTGGGGAAGGGGCCACGAGTGGAACTTCAGCCCACTTTCTGTTTCCGAAGAAGGGATCCGACTGAGCATGAGAAACTGCCATCCCCTGCCAACGTCCCTTGGAAATAAAGGATCTCGCCCAAAAACAATATATCCCTATTTGTGGAATATAAATGATATTTCACAAATTGATGCATCTTGATATGACTGTTTAATACAGGGGTTCTCAACCTTGGCAACTTTAAGACTTGTGGACTTCAATTCCCAGAATTCCTCAGCCAGCAAAGCTGGCTGAGGAATTCTGGGAGTTGAAGTCCACAAGTCTTAAAAGTTGCCAAGGTTGAGAACCCCTGGTTTAATAGAACCTCTGGTGCTTAAAACAACATGTGATTTCTCCAAGATTTAACTTTCTTCCATAACTCTTTTAAGGCACCATAGGCAATTTTGAAACACTTTTAATTTTGGTTTCTTCAAGTAAATGAGGTCAAAAGTTCTTCCTAAATTTCTCCCTGCGGATGTTACATGGGTTTTGTGCACATGCAGTGACTGGATTTGTTACACACATTTTACTCATGATACTCAAATCTTGAACCAGGAGTTAGAAACTAGGGCAAATTCGTACAACATGCTAAAGGAAAGCCCCCCCAAAAATCACATTTGGCCTAACGGTTGTGTGAATCTATCCATAGACAAGTGTATGGTGTATAGTGTTGGGATTGAGTCTCACTAGAACTCTGGAGAATTAGATACAAAAACGATAAACTTTAATGCTAAGAATTGTTGCCCTGTCAGCTGACTCTGGGCTATGTGTGTTTAAAAAAAAAAGTTAAAAAGTTTTGCAGTTGATTCAGTTAAAAATTACACAACATTTACTATTCCAAAGGTATTCTGCTGCTGGGGAAAGGTGAAAGTGGAAAGGTTGGGTCTCAACCCCCTCCCCAACAGATGCACAGTCCTCAACTTACAACTGGGACCGGAGCTTCCATCGCTAGGTGAGTCAGTTATTAAGTGAGTCACATCCAGATTTACAATCTCTTGCTGTGGTTGTTAAACAAATCACACCTGACTTCTCCCTTTGATCTAGTTTGTTGGAAGCTGGCTGGGAAAGTCAGACATCATGATCGTGTGCCCCCGGGATCTTGTGACGGTCATAAATACATGCTAGTTGCTAAATGCGTGAATTTTGATCATGTGATCATGGGGATGCTACAATAATGATAACTGTGAGGACTGATTGCAAGTTATTTTTAAGGGAAGGGATCATAGGACAGGAAAGGAAAAGACTCCACCAAATTTGTTTCCAGGGGATGAAGCTTTATTCACACTCAACATGAAGTAGGGTAGCATTTACAAGAGACAGCCCAAGCCGGACCCTCCTAACGTTTTCCGTCCTTGACATGAAAACGCAAAACTGCATTCAGACTCTGAGAACTGGTCTACGGTCCATCACCTTCTTGATGAAGAAAATCAGACAGTTGACAGATGGTTAGCCGACCCCTTTTCTTCCCCCCAAAGGATCAAGAAGCTCTTCCCTTCCGCTCGCCTTCTCTTACTTCCTTGCAAAGGCCTTTTTAAAACTCTTCAGGCTGCTCCAGTCCTCCCTACAGTAGCAAGCATGGGTGCAGTCATCTGAGATGCTTAGCCTGTCAGACTAGAAAGGAAAGGCGATTTAGCCGGGGCAAACCAGAGCAAAGAGAGAGGAAAAGCAGAAGAGAAGAAGGCACCAAAGTCAGTGACAAACCAACAGCACAAATGGGAGACAAAAGCAAACTCGGAAAGGACAACCAAGATGGGAGGTTGGGCTTCGGTCTAGGTAAAGGTTCCTGCAAGTGATCAGTTATCAATTCCCAAGGACCAACAGGATTATCCAAGGTCAATATTATTATTCTGGTTGGTTGCACACAGCCAGATGTTTAGACTGGATCTGGCATTTTTATCCACTTCATGGAGTCCTTCCCAAGGACCTGGGATAGGCAGATGCGTTTGTTTGATAATGTTAACGCTATCATTGTACCACGTAAGGTGTTCTTTTACAATTGTCCGAGTATGGTCAGTGCCAAAGAGGTTCATTTTATTATTACTAGTATCAGTAACCATACTATAAAGTTAAAGTAATATGGGGGCTATCCCAAAGGTGCTTTTTCTAAAAGGCAACTGGGGGTCCTTGCCTTTTTCTTCGAAAATGTTTTGCTTCTCATCCAAAAAGCTTCTAACTGTTAGAACTGAAGAAGCTCATTGGATGAGAAATGAGAGTGTTTTCAAAGAAAAAAAGCAAGAAGATCCTGTTGCCCTTTAGAAAAAGCAGCTTTGGGACAACCGTGATTGAGAATCTCCACAGACGTTTAGTACGGGAGTTGATAGATAATCTGAAACTTCATGAGTGGAAGAGTTTGGGGTCTAATCTAGTCTAGTCTAGTTGAAGATTTCCCAGGTCAAGTGCTTGCTGAGCTCTCCAAAACATGCTTCCCATCCACTTTCTCCTTCCTTCCAATCCTTTTTGGTGGCTCCCACACAGCAGAGCCCCAGAAGAAAAACATGCTGGCTCTTCATGGGATCTTCAGCCTGAAAATTGGAACCCTGGAGTCAGGATTTGCGCAAGAGCATCCTACACACAAACTCAGCCAATGGGGTTTCTTCTGTGCCACTGTGGCCCAGTGATGCCATACCTACCGGCTGCAAGGACAGAGGCGAGTTTTATTCCTCGGCAGCTGACTTAGAGCTGGCTGATTTGGAGACCTGGACGATCTCCACGGACGTGAAGGCTTTGCCGGTGGAGAGACGGTGTCTGGTGCGGAGTTTGTTCAGCGCTGATTCTGCCATTCCTGCTCGCTCTTCAGCATCGTCCAGTTCGTGCACTGTTTTCCTGTATCTGGCCAAGCTCTGGTTGGCTTGCTCCTCCTGCAGTGAAGATGAGGTCTTCTTTTTATTTATTTATTAAACAAATTTATATAGCTGCCCAACTGGCACGTAGAGTTTGGTCTAGGTTAAGGCACCAGGCCAGAAGGCGGGAGAGCAATTGTGAGTCAAGGACTACCTCTTTGTTTAAAAGCGACAATACGTACAGACTCGTCAATTTGTCTCTTGTAGGTCTTCAGCTTGGTCTGCAGCTTTTCCACCAGTTCATGCATGCGCTGGTTGGTTTTGTGGTCCTCCTCTGTCTGGAAGACCAGCTCCTTCAGTCGCCGCTCATTCTTGTGCAGCACTTTCACCGTCTCCACGTGGCGCTTTTGTTCGGAGTCCAGTTCGGTCTCCAGTTCCTTAATCTGGAAAAGGAAACCAAGGCCAAGGTTGTGAGAAGAGAGTGGACAACCAATTGTCCAGGATAGAGTAAGGACTCCTGCCTTGGCTAGGGGGTTGCATTAGACCTCCTGGATCCTTTCCAATTCTACAATTCATGAAAAGACCCCTGCAATCTGCCCATAAAAACCACTTGTCCGGGATAGTATAAGATCTTCTGCCTTGACCAAGGGGTTAGATTAAAAGACCTCCAACGTCCCTGCCAACTCTATGATTCTATGTCCTATGACCTTGGTCAGATGCCACCAAGAATGTGGGAAGCTTAGGAACTGGAAATTGGTCGGGGGTGGGGAGTGGAAAAGTTCTTACCCGAGTCTCCAGCTTCATGATGGTGCGTTTCCCACCTTTCAAAGCCAGTTGCTCAGCTTCTTCCATCTTCACCTGCAGATCCTTGATGGTGACCTCGTAGTTCTTCTTGATCTTCTCCAGATGCATGGAGTGATCCTGTTCCTGACGCAGTTCTTCAGCCATGCGGGTGGCCTGGAGGGGCAGCAAAGGAAAGGGGATTAGCAACTGGAGGTTGGACTGAATTCCACCCAAACATTATAAAATTTTAAATTTTGCAAGTGCTTAGAGAAAGATTGGCAGGCCCAGAGGTTGTGCATCCCCGCTTTCCTAGAGAGACAAGGCAACGGACGTTCTAGCCTTCAACGACAACTCCCAGGAGCAAAGCATGCCTTTGAAAAGGTGTCATTTTATCACCAGATGGGCAGCAAATAAATTCAATAATAAATAAATAAATAGGTTCTGTCATGCAAGGGAATGCACCAGGGAAGCTTTCCCCAAGCTCCAGAACCACGAACTCACGTCGGTCATCGCTTTCTTTGCTTTCTCATCCGCCAATCGGAATTCACTGATGAGTTCCTCGTGTTCGTTGGTTATGCGCGTAAGGTCAGATTCCAGCTTGCGTTTGATCACCAGCAAGCTCTGGTTCTGCAGAAGGAAGAGGTCAAAGCGGGATCTGTTAAACCAGGGGAGCTGAAACTATGGATCAAGACCCTCCTTGAGGATGGCCAAGCAACTGGAAGAGGGACCAAGTTTGCATGGGGAAAGTCGGAAAGCTGTCAAAACTTAATCTAAGATTCGTTAGAGGATCCAATCTGGATTGGTCACTGGAACCAATGGTGGTTTCTTTCAAGCTTTGGGGCTCATGCTGGATCCCATCTTCAGGGAACTTCTCTCTTTCCAGGAATATGTGCACTGGGCTGTCCTATATGTTGGATTTATGTGGTTCTTGTGTAGGTTTTAGTTGTTAATTAGGGTGTTGACAGCCGGCTACTAAGTTGTTTATCCTTGTTTCCTTGTGCGGCTACTGGCCCTCACCTCTTAAGTACCTGATAAACTGGTGGTAAATCAGCTGTTGACTGACAAGATTTGTTCCACATTATCTCGTCATAAGGCCAGATTGGGTGATTGAGGTGTGGCGAAGTTTGGGAACTTGTGTAATATGTAGATTAAAACATAATGGTTAAAAGTGATACTTATTTCTTGCCCAAGATAAGATTTAAATTCCTCTCTTCTTCGTACAATGGCCAGATCTAATTAAGTACCCATTCCCCAACAGGATTATTTAAGTCAGTATTCCTCCCCCTTGGCAACTTTCAGATGTGTGGACTTCAAGTCCCAGAATTCCCCAGCCTTGCACACATCTGAAAGTCGCCCAGGTTGAAAAACATTGGTTTATAAAAACAAAAACCAGAGCCAATGGCCTGTTTTTCATTGCCCATTCCTTCTTCCCCATAGGAGATGGAGGCCATAGGTGTTGACTCACCTGAACATTGAGTTCGTTGTGCCTTTCAGAGACATCCACTAATTCTTGCTCGATGAGTTTGCGAGAGCGTTCGCTGCCCTCCAGGCCAGTGCGCACCTCGTCCAACTCCGTCTGAAGAAGACTGAGCCGGCGTTCTTGAAGATTGTACTGTTCCCTCAGCTCTTCGTGTTTGCGTGCATCTTCGTCCATCTGTATCTGTACGTCCTGGAGGGGTTGGAGATCCAAGAAAAATGTCAAGAATGGAATCTTAAATCCACCTGCTGCTTTAAAATGTCCACCTTTATTTAGGGTAGAACTAGAACTGGGGACAAAGAGCAGGAGAAGTCCTCAAGGAATCTGCAAGTGTCTACTTGAGGACATCTATTACACTTCTAATTCATGCTCTGCAACAAGCCTTCCACAAGATTCCTTCTGCGTTGTAGCCTAAATATGAGTTGTTTAGGGTAGCTTTACTTTTTGTTGGCTCTGAAGGCTTGGCTACATGTTCAACCTGGTTCTTGATGAACCACATCGGGAACCTTCTCAAGAAGAGACAGTGAAATGGAGGGGTGAAAGGGTTGGATGAAGAGCAGGTTCTAGCCTACTTTCATCCACATAGGCTTCCTAAGTGACCTTGGACCAGGTGTTCTGTCAGATCAACCTATCTCATGGGCGTTGGGAGGAAAATAGGAGAAGGGACTGCTCTATGGAGGAGAAGACTCAGAAGTTACTGCTTTTCCTCTGCTCTCTTTTGGCCCCTTTCCTGTAACTTCATTCACCTTGATCTGTTGCTGGAGTTTCTTCAAGGTCTTGACCAGCTCACTGTTGTTCTTATTGGCATGGTCCAGTTGGATCTCCATTTCATTCAGGTCTGTCTCCATCTTCTTTTTCAGCCGCAGGGCCTCTGCTCGCCCCTTGGCCTCCAGTTCCAGGCTAGACTGCAGAGACTCGATGGCCCGCTGGTGGTTCTTCCTACAGAGGTGAGCAAAGGTCCTTGTCAGGTTTCAAAACCCAAGAAAGACACATTGAGGTTCTTCTAAGCGTTCTTCTTTATTGTTCCCCATCTATAGACAGACTCTTGCCAAATTAAAGCAAAATACTTGCATATCCTCTGAGATCTTCTAAGGAGGAGCTGACTTGACCCTCTTCTCCCAACCCAGCTATTTAAACTTTGCTGTCTCTCAGTCCTCTGGAATGCGGCCCCTCCCTCATAAAGTGGCACCAGGTGCAGTGGACCACAAACTCGCCCCAACCCACAACCCATTATGGGGAGTTGGGACCTGTGACTATGTAGGTGAGGATGATGGAAGAGAAACCTCACAACCTATGGAGAATAGATTTCAAACCTTGTGGCTTCAAATTCCTCCTCCTTCTCATGGATCCTCCGATCAATGTCTGCTTTGACTTGGGCCAGCTCCAGCTGAATGCGGATCAGCTTGCTCTCTTCCACCTGTCAGCAAACAGATGGGGAGAACCTATGGCCTCAGTTTCCCCACGCAGGAATCCCAGGGCTCTTTTCATGTGGCGAGGTAACCTTTTGAGTTACTTTGAGTGTCTGAACCTTTGGGCCCACTTCTCTGAGACAAGGATGCATGGGTGACAAAGAAGAGCCGGAATTATTAAACAAACGCAAGATGCTAACGTGTTCCATCTCACCTCCAGGGAAGACTCAGCTTCCTCCAGGGCCACCTGAAGCTCGTCTTTCTCAATTTCCAACTTCTTTTTCATCTTATGCAGCTCATGGACACTTCTTCCTCCCTCACCCAACTGGTCAACGAGATCCTTAACTTCCTCTGAGTGAAAAAAGATGAACGGACAGATGAGACTTATTCCAGCTGACTGGCTTGTTGGAAACCAGCTGGGAAGCTTACAAACAGCAACCACATCACTTTAGGACATGACAACCATCATCAGTACATGCTGGTTGTCAAGCCAGCCCAAATTTACATCATGACGGGGGATGCTGTGATGGCTGCAAGTGTGAGGACTGGTTGTAAATCATTTTTTTCAATGCCGTTGTTACTTTGGTCGCCAAATGAAAGGCTGCATGTTGAGGACCACCTGAACTCACCCTGAAGAGTCTTGTTTTCCTTCTTCACAGTTTCCAGCTGCTCTAGAGCTTCCTCATAGGCCGTCTTGAGCTTGAAGTTCTCTGTCATGTACATGCGACATTCCTTCTGGGAATTGTCCACCTCCAGTTGAAGCTCCTCACATTTCTGCTGCCATTCAGACAGCATCTTGTCAAAGGCCCGTTGCTTCTTATCCAGGACTGCGCAGGCTGAGTTGGCCTGGGAAGGAGAAGAAGACAAGCATCACACACCCCACCTCTGATCCTCTCGCTTCTACTCCGAGCCTCGTCGCTAGGTCTTCATAATTCTGATGGAAAGATCTTTTCGAGGTGGGCAGTTTTTCTAACAAAGAATCAACCTTACCCACTTTGGTACTGATGTTGAACCTGGCTGGTTATTTATTGATAAGAATGGTGCCTACAATTTGTGGCTAGCGGTTTAAGCTTGGTGACTTCATTTTTGGGTAATAGGATAAGGTTAGTCATCATATTAAATCAGAGGTGGGCAATCGTAGCCTTCGGAATCCATGTTTTGCTGTTTCTAGACCTCTCTCCAAGACTGCACAACAATTCCAGTTGTTGTTGCTGTTGTGTTTTAAACAAACCGTGGTCTCAAAACAGCCTATTAAACCCTCCAGGAGTGGGAATTCATTTATGTGGCTTCACCACCATCCAAGATCAGAAAGATCTTAACGATAAGCCTACTTGCAATTGTAGGATAGCTTTGGTTACCCTGGATATCCTTGTTTACTGGCTTCTGCCCATTTCTTTGCTGAGCTCACACATGATGATAAACCTTATCTGGTTTCTTTGGTGTTGCCTTGCTGCATTGTGCAAACCCGGTCAGTTGAGGCTCGGGGCCAAGAAGAGACTCTCATCCCCAGGGAACATCAGTTTAGACCTTGTTATCCGACCTTTTCAAGATCCAAAGTTAGATCCTCCACTTCCATCTGGAGTTTCTGCTTGTACTTCTCCATGCTGGCTACTCGAGCTTGGGCAGTTTCAGCCACTTCCTCGGCCTCCTGTAGACGGGAGGTCAGTTTTCTCCTGCAAGAAGACACCAAGACAAGAAAAGATGTGTCACCCCGCTGTTGTGGGTCTGGAAGAAATATCAGTACCTACTACACAAAAAGATTCCCATCTGGACGATCCCCGGACACGCAATAGGGGACATAAATATAATACAGGGTCAGGATGTGGTGCCCTATAGTAAACTTGTAATGGAAGAAGGAAATGTGTTTTCGTTAAAGCCATCAAATACGCTAGCAGATGAAGGAATAGTGTGTACCTGGCTTTCATATTTGCAACTGCAGTCCAGATGGCAAAAAGACCTGAAGAAGGGCATATCCAGAACAGATGAGAATTTAATTGAACAGGTTAGAGTGCAGGGGCCCATGCATATCAAACGAGTGTACAGTGTACTGATAGAAATGGACTCTGAAACTGTACTAGTTAAGGACTGTATGGTAAAGTGGGAACAAGATTTTGGTCAACATATCATGATGGAAACGTGGGAGGGAATCTGGGTGAGAAATGTAAAATTTACACAAGCGCAACATTTAAGGGAAAATTTTTATAAAATGTTCTATAGGTGGCACCTAGACCCGAAAAAATTATCGCATATCTATCCAGACATCCAACCTAAATGTTGGAGGTGTGATAGTATGGAGGCTACATATTTTCATGTATGGTGGACATGTAGAAAAATTAAAGCCTTCTGGAGAAAAATATGGTGGACACTCCAAACCATTTTGAAAAAGCGTATTGAATTTCTACCTCAGTTGTTTTTGTTAGGGATCATAAAAGACTGCACTACCACAGAGACGAACTTAATTCTGAACTTGATCACAGCAGCGAGACTGTTGGTGGGACAATACTGGAAGAAGCCAGAAATACCACCTATAGAAGAATGGACTTTGAAAGTAATAAATTTGGCAGAAATGGCTAAAATATCGGCATACTTGAAGGATCGCTCAAATGAACAATATATGATAGACTGGAAACAGTGGATAGACTACATACAAGAGAAACACCAATCAAAGAAAATGTGTCTGGCTTATAGTTAAATCTTGACACAGGGAGTGAAGAATGTTTACAAATTTAAATTTAAATCGATTGTATTAAGTTGGATAGCAGTTAGCTTGAATCTTCCCCTGGTTTACATATACAAATATTTATCTATTGATTATTGGAAGGTATATATCAAATAGACGAAGAATGTACTTGATAGAGGAAAGGGCATATCGACATGAAAATTATTAATTTTAATAAGATGACTTGTTTGCTTGATATCCAATGGATTGATCTGAAAAGAAGTGAAAGTTACAATTTTTTAAAATGTAGTTGGTTTATAGTTAAACTTGGATACACGGAGTGAAGAAGGTCTACAAATTTAAAATGATTGTATTAAGTTGAATGGCATTTAACTTGAATTTTTTCTTTGTTTACATGTACAAATGTTTACCTAATAATAAATATTTTTTATAATAAAAGAAAAAAAGAAAAGATGTGTCAGATAAGAGATGAGTCTTACATCAACAACAGTAGCCTTCTAGACATTTCCAAACTTCTCAGAATCTCACAATGGCTTGCTAGGCGTCCTAGACCTACAGCTTTGCTCCACCGTCTTACTCACTTCGTCTCCTCCAGCTCCTCTGTTTTCTGAATAGCATCGGTTTCGTATTTGGTCCTCCAGGTTGTAACTTCAGTGTTGAGCTTGGAGACCAAGCGTTGGAGCTCAGCTTTGCCGGTTTGCTCTTCCTCCAGCTGCTCCTTGATCAAATCCAGGTCATGTTTGGTGTTGGCCAGACTGACCACTGCAGCACTGCGGCCCTATGGACGCACCAAAGTTGTATCTGATTAATGTATTTTCCCCCCATATTTCCTTTGAGTATAGTTTCTCTTGTTAAAAACCCTCAGGCCCAGCCAGATGAAAATCATAAAGAGGAACTCTTTTTTTTTTAATTATCAGAAAAGAACAAAGCTTTGTGGATAGCTAATTTTTTGAATTTCTGACAGATTTTGACCATCCTTCTAAAAGCCAAAGTCTTTTGTGGGTGTTTTTTTTTTGCAGGAGATGTCCCCCAAATTATGCTATTGCTTTTTAGGGCAATCAGTTTCTCCTACGGCATCATGAAGAAGGTTCTCCAGGATGTTGGGATCTGTGGCCAAAACCCAAGTGAGGAACATCAACACAGGGGGTCTTTGCGTGCTCTGATTCGCAACTTTCGGAACCAAACGAATTTGGAGTTCCCTTTTTATTGGTCTTTGGGCTTGGTTTCCATTATTTGGATTTGAATAAGCAGACGGGCCCATCGTTCCAGGGACTTACCCTGGACTCTTCATCCAGCTGTCGCTTGAAGTCGTCCACTTGGGAAGTGAGGGATGTCTTGACCCGAAGGACTTGATTGAGCCGTGACTGACTTTCTTCATTCTCCCGACTCAGATCGTTGTTCTCAGCTGCAGGGGAAGGGTTAAAAGAGGAAGGAGAAGGGGAACTGGATAATCGATTGATTGATTTTGCCACCCATCTGACCGATGACTAGTTGGCTGATGCTCACTCAGTCATTTGCATTCTTTTATACAGTCATTGAGGCCACCTGGGGGTTTGTCTGTGTTAGGATTCTTAGAAAGGCTCTACACCCATTTGCACTCCTCAGGTGACACAGACAAACCTCTGGGTGGCCTCAAGGACCCTCTAAAAGAATGCAAATGATCAACTGTCTGCAAGGAATATAAACCCTTCCCTTCCCCACCGTCCAGCCAGAACTGAAGAAGCTTCTTGGATGAGAAGCAAAACATCTTCAAAGGAAAACAAGAAAGTCCAGCTGCCTCTTGAAAAAGCACCTTTGGGACAACCATGACGTTTGATAACTCAGTAAAATGAAACAAAATAAAAGAGTGGAACTCTGAGGATCACCCAAGGAAGCCAACCTTGGAGTCTGTTCCTGACGGCATTGATTTCTGCTTGATTCCTTTCCATCTCAGCCACTCGGGAGTTGGCTTCAGACAGGTTGTCCTCCAGTCTGCGGACATGAGACTCGGCATTGATCTGTGAAGATATGGAGAAGAAGGCAACTTCAGAATAATCCAGATTACCTTCTTACAGTTCAACAAAGCAACTGCAATCCTTAGAACTGGCATCTGCTAAAAATAGCTAATAGTTGATCCCAGTGGTGGGATTCAAATAGATGAACAACCGGTTCTCTGGCTGGATGCCGCTTCCGGAAGTCCATTCTGGACCTAGGCAACAAAAAATTAGCTACCGGTTTTGCCGAACTGGTGCGAACTGGTTGAATTCCACCACTGATTGATCCAGTACTTGTTAGCGCCCCCATCCCGGAAACCAAGAAAGACACATTGAGGTTCCTTTAAGCAATTTCTTTAATTGTTCCTCACCTATAGACTGAATCTTGCTAAGTAGTAACAAGAAGTAACTACTTGCATCATTAAATATATACTCAGAAGTTCTAGGGAAGAGCTGACTTGACCTTCTTCCTCCCAACCAGATTATCTAAACTTTTCTGTCTCTTGATCCTCTGGAATGCCGCCCCTCCCTTCTGGGAATCCAGACCATATTCCACCACAGTACTGCATCCAGTAGCTCAATTCATCAAAGGAGTCAGTAAAGATCTACTTATGTTCCTGATTTTGCCTCTTCAACCATGGCAAATAACTAGGACGACAAAGAGAAGATGCTGGTTGGGGATCCAATCATGAGGTTGGGGTTTCGCAGCCTTGCGCAATTCATTTTTATTCTCTTTTCATTCATCTTACCTTGGATTTCTGGATATTTTCCATGCTGCTGCTGAGATCATCAATCTCGGCCTTCATGACCTGCTTGTCTTTCTCCAGCTTGGATTTGACCCTTTGTAGGTTCTCAAGGTGTTCCGTCATCTCGGCCATGGCATCGGTATGCTTCTTGCGCAGGGTGGAAGCGGTGGCCTCACTCTGCAAGGCGGCTTCTTCCAGTTCTCGCCGAAGTTTAAGCAGCTCGGCCTCCCGTTTGCGGTTTTGGTCAATCTAGGTGCAGAGGGGAGAGAGAGGGAATATGTGAGAATCCTGTCCCTTTGAAATAATCAAGCTCTGATGTGGCATCCCCAACGTCGTCTGACACAGTGTTACTTCCAGTGCTTGAAAACCATACAAAAGAGAAGTGGCTGGGTGTCCTATGGATGATTCATTATTTTGAGACTCAGTTTCCCAGCATGTAAAATGGGCACAGCCATCAGCTACTTTGATTGATGCATGCTTACCTGAGCTGTGGTAGCTCCTCCAGCTTCTTCAAGTCGGTCGGTGAGCTCTTCCAGTTCCCGGGAGGCATCATTGCGTTGCTTCTCAATCTAAAAGCAAGTAATTAATTTTATTTTATTAAATGTTTATGCTGCTCATCTCCGCCTATAAGGTGATTTTGAGCAGCCGTATGTGGGAGACTGTAATAGAGAGTGTAGAATTTTAGCTTTCCTTCCTTCCTTCCTTCCTTCCTTCCTTCCTTCCTTCCTTCCTTCCTTCCTTCCTTCCTTCCTTCCTTCCTTCCTTCCTTCCTTCCTTCCTCCCTCCCTCCCTCCCTCCCTCCCTTCCTTTCTTCCTTCATCTATCTATCTATCTATCTATCTATCTATCTATCTATCTATCTATCTATCTATCTATCTATCTATCTATCTATCTATCTATCTATCTATCTATCATCGTCTTGAACTGAATTGGCCAGTTCTTTGAAGATGGAGAAATAAATTTACCTTCGCCCTTATGGACCGTTCTGCTTCCAGCTCTTCTTCCAACTCTTCAATTCGAGCCTATTAGAAGCAAAAATACCATGAAATATGAAGCAATATGTTGAGATAGGGTAGCTAAGAGAGCCTTTAAAGCAGCCACTGCATACCCCAGGTTAGGAAGCTAAGACCCAGCAAAAATTGTGTGCCTTCCTGCCTTCTTGGTCAGGGGAAAAGCTACACCTGACCATATGAAGCTGCCCCTGGAAATGGTTAAGGAACACACAAGACTCCAGATGATCTAAATGTTTTCTTTCAGGGTCAAAATCAACTCCATCCCTTGGTAAACTACTGAGGAACTGAGCTGACTTATGATAGTTCGTGGAAGTTTTGGAATCTTAAGATGTCCTCTTAAAGTAGCCAAATCTGGATGAAACTTAGAGACAAGATACTATTTAGGGACATGATACTATTAGCTAAAGATGATGATGGAAAAAGGGGATGCGGAACGAGACAAATCACGCCCGTCTGTCCTTCTCTCTCCTACCTGGTGTTCCTTCAACTTTCTCTGAAGGGTGGAATTCAAAGCCTGCTCATCATCCAACTTGGAGTTGACAGAGTTGATCTCTAAGTCTCGCCTGGAAAGGAAGATGCATCAGGTTTATTCAAAGGCTTTGTGGATGTGTAGTTCAACCATCATATTAAAGCTTGTTGCTACCCTCCAACAAATAAGCTAAGGTTAGTTTTTGCAGCCTGCTGAGCCACAAAATGCATACCCACCCATCCCTTTTAGCTTAGCTCGTGCGAACCCATCCAGAAAGCAGTAGTAGTCAAGACCAAACTTCCCAATAGAATAATAACAAGAGTTGGAAGGGACCTTATAGGTCATCTCGTCCAACGCCCTGCTCAAGCAGGAGATCCTATACTATTTCTGACAGGTGGCTGTCTACTTTCCTCCAGCAGTGTTGGACTAATTTCCCAGAATACTCCAGACATTAACCCTATCTATGCCGGCTCAGCTATGTGGGTTTTTTTCTCTACAAGCCCACCATTCAGGTGAAAGAACCTTGCCACTTACTTCTTCACCACCTCTTCCAAATCTAACTTGCTCCTCTCCATTTCGTTCAGATTTTCGATGGTCATCTTCAAGTCACCCTCCGCTTTGCGACGGGCTTTTTCAACCTCGGCACGGATTTTCTTCTCTTGCTCCCAGTTGTCTTCCATCTGGTTGGGACAAACCAAGGAATCAAAAATGGAACCATTTACCCAGGCCACCAAGGAAACGTACAACTATACAAAAATCACCGCCATGCCAAAAAAAAAAAGTACTGAGGTCCTAGAACAGGGGTTCTCAACCTTGGCAACTTTAAGACTTGTGGACTTCAACTCCCAGAATTCCTCAGCCAGCAAAGGGACCAGGATATCTACGGGATGGGACCAGGATATCTACGGGACCGCCTTCTGCCACATACTTCCCTACGACTGGTAAGAGCACACAGGGTCGGCCTCCTCCAGGTCCCGTCAGCGAAACAATGTCGTCTGGCGGGCCCTAGGGGGAGGGCTTTCTCTGTTGTGGCACCCACCCTCTGGAACCAACTGCCTCCTGAAGTCTGCGTTTCTCCGACTCTCCCGGCCTTCCGAAAAAATCTTAAAACTCATCTTTGCCGGCAGGCCTGGGGATGACTGTGGTTGACTGTTGAATATGAATGGGTGTTTTATTGTATTTTTAGATATATTTTTTTTGGTTTGGGATTTTATTGTAATTTGTTGTTTATATATATGTTGTTAGCCGCTCCGAGTCTCCGGAGAGGAGCGGCATACAAGCCCGAACAAATAAATAAATAAAGCTGGTTGAGGAATTCTGGGAGTTGAAGTCCACAAGTCTTAAAGTTGCCAAGGTTGAGAACCCCTGTCCTAGAAAGTGTGCAGAGAAGAACGACAAAGATGATAAGAAGATTTGGAGGCTAAACCACGTAATCATGAATGGTTAAGGCAGGGGTGTCAAACTCAATTTCATTGAGGGGCGCATCAGCATTGGGGTTGCCCTCGGGGCCGGGTGGGTGTGGCCTACTGGGTGGGCATGGATAGAGTGGCTATGGCCTACTGGATGGGTGTGGCCAGCTCTACATTGTTTGCGTCAAGGGTGCCTATGGGGGCCTGGGCAGGAGTGGGACAGATCTGAGGGTCTCAGGCAGAAGGGGGTGGGACCAGGGCAAGTGCCAAGGCATGGTCCACTGGAGGAGCCTCACTGTTCCTCTCAGGCCATGTGGGGGGGGCTGGATGGTGGTGCGGGCTACCTGGAGCCAGGGCAGCAGAGGTCAAATGCCCAGCCTGGCCCTTGAGCACCTGTGGCACCAAGCCCAGCCCCACTTCCTCAGGGCTGCTGCTCAAGGTTCTCCTGGTTCCTCGCTGTTTCCAGACAGCCTTGTGGAGCTAAGACTGAATGCGCTTCAGCATAGATGCCCACCACAAAATTGTACATTGGCTCCCAGCTGGCCTGGGCCAGGGCCGAGGCAAAGGGGGCCATCCCCTCATTGTTTCCAGGATGGCTTCGCGGGCCACATGAAACCACTTCGCGGGCTGCATCTGTCCCCCGGGCCTTGTGTTTGACATGTCTGGGTTAAGGGAACTAAGTACATCTAGTTTAATGAAGAGCAGGATGAGGGGTGACAGGACAGCGGTCTTCCAAGGGGATACCACAGAGAAGAGGGGGTCCACTTATTTTCCAAAGCACCTGAAGGCAGAACAAGAAGTAACCGATGGAAACTAACCAAGGAGAAAACCAACCTAGAACTAAGGAGAAAGTTCCTATCAACGAGAACAATTAATCAGTGGGACGGCTTGCCTTCAGAAGTTGTGGGTGCTTCCACACTGGAGGTTTTGAAGAAGAGATTGTCCAGTATAGAATGAGCACTCCCGCCTTGGGCAGGGCGTTGGGCTAGACCTCCCAGGGTCCCTTCCAGTCCTACGATTCACGAAAAGGCCACTGCAATCTCCCCACCCATCAAAAGCCCTTGGTTGAACGTCTGCTCCAACCTCTACAGAAGGAGAATCTCTACAGTGCTGACCTCGTGTATCTGAGTGCCGAGTTTACTGTTGGTTTTCGTTAGATGGTTCACTTTGTCTTCCTCCGCTTGAAGGTCGTCAAGAGTTTTCTGGCAAGGAGGAGAAGCATCGTGAGGAGAAGAGGCCAGGTTACAGAAACAGCTCGAGGGGAAGCCAAAGATGCCCCTTTACCACCATTAAAATGACCACCACATCCCAAAAGGTGACCAAGACAACTGCAGGGACAAACAAAGCTCTATGTCAGGGGTCCTCCACCGTGGCCACTTTAAGACTTGTGGACTTCAACTCCCAGAATTCCTCAGCCAGCTTTGCTGGCTGAGGAATTCTGGGAGTTGAAGTCCACAAGTCTTAAAGTGGCCACGGTGGAGGACCCCTGCGTCTATGTTATCAAAGCTAGAGCAGGGATGGGACATTAGACAGGGATTCTTCAACTTAAAACCGTTTGTTTAGCAACCAGTCAAAGTTACAATGGCACTGGAAAAAAGTGACTTATGACAGGGCCACACATTAGTGACCGTTGCAGCATCCCCAGGGTCACATGATCAAAATTTGGGCGTCAGCAACCTGGCATGTATTTACCATGACCCCCGTTTGCAGCTTTGGCTGCTGATAAAAACATGATCGCCAACGTCTGATAACAGATATGGCACAAGAAGAAGACAAGCAAAAATCAATGGGCAAAGCCATATTTGCTTAAAACAACCAGGGGATTCGTTTAATGCCCCGGGCGAAAAGGTAGTCAAATCAAGCCTGCCTCGCTCAATCATCACATCACTTAGTCCCAGTTGTGATTGGAAATCGAGGGCTCTCTGTACAAGGTCTTTGCCCGGAGTAAATCTCTGCCTTGGCCACCAGGCGAGGTTCTGATCCATAAAAATCCATACGGTGAACCTAGACCTTCGGGGAATCGACGAGAAGAGGTGGTTCCTTCTCACCTGGTGTAGCTCGTCCAGCGCCCTTTTCTCCTTTTGGAGTTTGGCAACCGTGTCATCTCGGGCTTGCAGGTCGCCAGTCAAGGTTCGCACTCGGTGATCAAGAGCCTTGGAAGAAGCGAGAGAGATTCCTACAGAACAACCCGGAACCAGGTCATTTCCCTCAGCAGATGACCAAGCTAAGATACAAAGCTGGGACCGTTTTCTCTCTACTGGACTTTATCCTTCCTTTATCCAGAAGAAAAGGAAGGAAGGAAGAACGGGAAGAAAGAAAGGAAAGAAGGAAGAGGGGAAGGAAGGAAGGAAGAGGAGAGGGAGGGAGGAAAGAAGAAGATAGGGAGGAAGGAAAAGGAAGAAAGGAAGGAAGAAGATAGGAAGGAAGGGGAAAGGGAAGGATGGAAAAAGACATAGTCTGATCCATCTAATATATGAATAAGACATGGCAAGGGTGACTTGTTTGGGAAGTTCTCACTTCCAGAACCAGCCAAGAACAACCCAAGACATGTTTTCAAAGGGCCACCACCAAGGCCAAAATGCTTACTTGTTTCTCCTTTTCGGTCTTAGCCAGCGTGGTCTCCAGCCCCTCGAGGTCTCGCTTGAGATCGTTAAGTTCTGCTTCCAACTTGCGCTTGCTGGCACTCAAGGAGGCAGCCGAGCTTTCTTCCTCCTCCAGGCGTTCCTTCATGTCAGAAATCTGGCTCTCCAGGTCCATCTTGGCCTTCATCATTTGAGTGAGGCGCTCTTCCGCATCGAGCAGGTTCTCTTGTTCCTGAAAGAGGATGAGGGAATATTGGAGTTCTCTTTGTTATTTGTACAGACTGACCATCTATAGAAGGTAGCGGTGATGGCTACCGGCCTCACTGGCTTCAAAAAAAGGGTTGGGTGAGTTGATGGAGCTGAGAAAATGGAAAATTTGTAACTGAAGGTTGAACTGTGGATTCCTACGTGTTCTCTAAACTTGGTTGTTTTCTTATAGATGTTTCATTGCCCAGCTGGATAACACTTCTAGCACTGATGATATTATCTAGTTGAGTAATGAAACATCTTCAAGAAAATCACCAAGCTCAGAGAGCACCATGGATCCCACAGACCACCCCTCCCCCTCCCCTTCTCCCTGTACCCTGCAAACCTCACTCACTTCTAGTACTGATGATGTCACCTAGTTGAGTAATGAAACATCTGCAAGAAACCCACCAACCTCAAGAGCACCAAGGACCCCACAGAATTGATGGAACTCACAGAGATCAGTGGCTATTGCCCTTAAGAGCGTAAAAATGGTTCTGCCCTCAATGGCAACCATTCTGTGAAAATGCCTACCGTCCCAAAAACCTCTAACCCCGCCCGCTTCTGGAGGGCACTCCTCAACATCTCATGCAAAGCTTGAGATGGCCCTCAAGCTAATGGAAGTTGCACATCCTTTCTCGAGGATGAATTTAGTAGACTCACAGCCTGCAGTTGGATGGTCAAATCGTTCTTCTCTTGGCTAAGGGTAGCCAACTTCTCCTCCAACTCCTTGATGCGGTCCATCAGACCCTGAGTCTTGGACATGGCGTCCCTCAGCTCTTCCTCCTTTGCTTTCATCTCATCCTCTTGGCGGGCTACGTTCAGCAGAGGTTTCACCTATAGGTGGGAACCAAAGTAGAAGATAAAGCCCTCTGTGACCTCTGTCTACCTCTAAACATAGTTATCTTGTGCAAGTCTTCCCCACTTTTCCATGACAAGGCCCAAGGACTGGAATTGTGCCTGAGGCAGTAATCAACTGGATCCATCCAAAATACCCCTTCTACCCCATGTCCCTTCTTGTTGAATAAACAGGTGGAGAACATCTCTCCTGGCTGCTTATTGTCCAAAGTCATCCATTGACTAAAAACAATAGCTCTCATTTTGTTTTCATACAATCCGAAGCCTTGTTTTCACTACCGCCTCACCTTATTGTATAGTTTCCACCATCCCCAAAACCGCATCGTTAAGAACTTGCGAATGTTCCTCTGGATCAGTATCAGGCCCACCCTGGTAAAAAAAAAAAAAAAGACAAACTAAAGTTTGGAAAGAAGAAAGCATGGCTCTCCAATGGCATTCTATATTTGTGGCTGCAGGAAATTCTAAAGCCTTAAAACAGTGGTTTCTCAAAAGCTGGGGCATAAACTTCTGGTGGAAATAAACCAGAAGAAGACAACCTATTTGAAATAGGTAAGCAGACTGGGAATATCCAGAGCATGTCATGAATCTTTTATTGCAAAGTTCTCATTCAGATACAGGTCTGATAGAATGTTGAACTCAATGTAATGCATCAGTCATTCATTCATTCATTCATTCATTCATTCATTCATTCATAATATATTAACGAAGTTGGAAGGGACCTTGGAGGTCTTTTAATCCAACCCCCTGTTCAGGCAGTAGACCCTCACCATTTCAAACAAATGGTTGACCAATCATTTCAAACAAATGGTTGACTTAAGATAGCTTTTTAGATATTGCAACACTGCTATTATGTCAGTTCTCCATCCGTCCATCCATCCATCCATCCGTCCATCCATCCAATCCTTTATAAGGGAAAGAAGGGAAAATATAATGTACTTCCTTACCTTCTCTCCAGCATCTTCTTAAACTCAATTCTCATCAGGAAACCGCGTGTGCGGCTCTGTAGCATTGTCATGATCTTTGCCAAACGATCATCTCTCATGTCTTCCAACTTGGCCAAGACTCCAGCGCGGAAGAAGACCTGTGAAAGTAATGGACCTATGTACTCAAGTCCATTTACAAGATCAAGTCAGAAGAACTAGCCCCTAAACTTTCCCAGGTCCACGAGGGTTGAACAATGAGAAGAGAAGTGAGAAGAGAGAGGTCCATTCCAAACTAACTAGCAATGAAATGTTGCTACTTGGTGGACTTTCATCACAATTGTGTTTTCTTGCTGTCTATTCCAATTTCTCTCCCCAACGAAATGAGAAACCGTTCTTAGTACCTTAGTATGTCCAATTTTGTACTCATTTTCCTCAAGGCCAAGAGATCCCAGAACAAGTTCAGAAGCTTTCTTATTGTCCACAAACCCTTGAGGAATGACGTTGGGATTCAGCAGCTGATATCTGACATCGAGAAGACACAAACAGACATTGGTTGGCCTTGCTGAGACTTTGGGAACTCAAGGTCCCAACACACTTGGAGAACGATGGAGGAAAGGGTCAACCCCACTACCTTTGTTTGAACTCAGGATATTGCAGTCTGTTGGGGAACCCTTTCTGGCAAATACGGATACCTTCCAAGACACCGTTGCAGGCCAACTGATGCATAATCAGATGAGCGTCCACCACACCTGTAGAGACACAAAGCAGGATGACCATGTTTCCATAACCTTCACAAGAAGTTCTGCAAGGCAATGAGTTGCATGGAATTTGCTCCTCAAGCTTTCTTCAGCTTGGTGAACAAGGTGGAAATAATCTCGTCCTTTTTATCTGGACCTTGACTAGATTTTCTTGTCTTTAAGTGTTGTCTGCTTGTTCTGGAATCCAATGCGCCACTGCCCTTACCACGGGTGCAATCTGCTATACACTATGTTAAAGCATGCCTTGTTTAATAATGATTTACTGACTCAGGCATCTTAGCTAACATCTTGCACATCATACCAAGCATAAAAGTGGTTTCTAATCTCAAGGGCTGGCTAAAGCCAAACAAACAATACTATCAATCTCACATCATGGTAAGCCATAAGGAGATTGGTTGGAGTGTGGCTTAGTGTGAAGGGGACCCTAACTTTCATAGTTTGCAAACTATGCTTCATAGCTTCATTCTCACAGAATCCAAGTAAATTAAGTCAAGTAAGTCAAGTAAATCAAGGCATAGTTAAATATGATATAGCAGAGATCATCTTTTGATATTGCAATCAGTAAAGCTGTGAAAAACTTAGGATTCGGTTCCAGAAAAGTGCTTTCAATTCTGCAGGATTGAGAACAAACCCATCTATCTGCAGCCCTTTAAAGCACCCATGTCTTTTCTTAAGTCAAACCAGCTGTATTGAGGGTATTTTCCCCCCAAAGAAATTTTTTTGACTTTGCTCGTTTAAGAGATGACAAAGGATGATTTCGACTCCCATACCGGATTGTTTGAACTCGTTGGGCACAATGCAGCGGACAAAATGAGGGGCGGTGCTGTGTAGTGTGGCCATCAGCTTGTTGAGTTGCTCCTGAAACACACGGAGAAGGAAGGGAGGAGTTAGGAAGAGGGACTTATCCGTGGGACTTAGCTGGGAAGCAGTTCTAACAACTACACTGGTGCAAGCTGATGGAAGCATTAAGAAGGCATGGAATGCTCCTCGTAAGATATGATCACCTTCAGAAGCAGGAGCCACCTGAACCTGTCACTTACCCTGTAGAAGTTGGAGACGGTCATGAAAGAGGACCCCCTTTTCTGCTTCTTGGTTCCCGTAGCTGAGGACAGCATTGAAAAACAGGTGATGAAAGCAAAAAAAAAAAAAATTGGTCAAAAATACAGAATAGAGCTGGAAGGGACCTTTGGGGGGGGGGTCTTCCCATCCAGCCCCCTGCTTAAGAAGGAGACCTTATCCTATTTCAGATAAATGGCTGTCCAGACTCTTCTTCCAAACCTCCAGTGATGGAGCACCCACAACTTCTGAAGGCAACTTCTGTTCCACTGGTTAATTGTCCTCAATTGTTAGGAAGTTTCTACTTAAATCCAGGTTGCTTCTCTCTCTGACTAGTTTCCATCCATGGTTTCTTGAAAGGAATTTTTCCATTTCTTTCCACCCATGTCAGGAGACTTTTGATACTATTTATCCCTACGTCACCCCTCCTCCCCCCAAATATACCGGGCATACAGATTTTTGTTTGCGGATTTACTCGCAAACCGTTTTCTCTTCTGTAATGGTTTCCCACATGTTAGTCTTATTAATTACCTATTTCCGTGCACAAATAAATATTTTTCAGTGATATTCACCACCAGGAGGCACCACATGAATGAAATTGTCCTTATTGAGACTTCTCATGTGTAGACAGACAGATGTTATTCTATGGGATTCAAGCAGGAATTGAACTCAGGAAATTACACTCGGGGGGCCTGGGTTGGTTCCTAAAGCTGATGTACTGTACATTTTATTGATTGGTTGATTAAATTTATATGCTGCTTATCTTCTTACTCCAAGTGACTTGGATGATGTAGTATTCTTCAGCAGAAGTCTCCAACCGTGTCCATTTTAAGATTTGTGGACTTCAACTCCCAGAGTTCCTCATGCTGGCTGAGGAATTCTGGGAGTTGAAGTCCACAAGTCTTAAAGTTGAGACCCCTGTTTACAGGATGATGGGATTGCAATGCGGGCCACAAAGAGCTACATACCTGCGGCCTCTTCTTCTTTGAAAAGTGTGCAAAGCAAGGGCATGGCTGACTTCTGGAATAAGCCCACCACTGTTTCATTCAGGGGGTCCTTGTTTTTCTCCAGCCACCCAGTGATACTGTAGCCCACCTGGATTGAAAAAAGGAAGAACACGAAGGAATCATCACTATGCTAAATGGGGGAGTCATCTCGTTATCCTTCACTAATAGCAGAAGGTAAGCAAGGAAGGGTTCAACCCAAGAAAGTCCAGTTGCCTTTGGAACAACCATGACCTGGATGGCTGAGATTATCCATAGACATTTCCCTATAAGTAGATTCTCCACACCCTTCAGAAACAAACTTCACCCATGCAAGGTGATTCTTCTTGCTTGGTACTCACCGTGCCAGCATAATGAACCAGCTCAAAGTGGGCTTCTGCCCCTTTGCCCTTCCCACCTTTTGGCTTCAGGAAATTAGGGGACTTGCCCAGATGGTTATCATAAAGAGCAGCCTTGAAAGTAGCATCGGACGCCTTGGGAAACACGCACTGCTCTTCAAGGATGGAGAAGATGCCCATGGGCTGTTGGGGGAAAGTGGAAGGGAGGATTAATGCGTCCGTTATTATTTATTTAGGGTGTTGGTTTTTCACAGTCTAAGCTTTGAATGGCTGGCAATAAAAATCACATACAATCTCACTCCGTGTAGGTCCTGATCCTTCTTGATCAGAAGAAAATATTCCAAAGATGGTGACCACTCTTCTCAAGAGATAGATAGATAGATAGATAGATAGATAGATAGATAGATAGATAGATAGATAGATAGATAGATATAGTAGAGAGAGAGAGAGAGTAAATAATAGACGAGAGAGAGCAATAAGATAGATAAATAATAGATGATAAATAGATGAAAGAAAGAAGAAATAAAAAGGGAAGGAAGGAAGGAAGGAAAAAATCATATTACCCAAGGTCAGGATTAAAAACAATAGCTATGGCAAGAAACAGCTCAAAGCAGCCTTCAGTATATCTGGAGAACATCTGGTTGCTTCTCTGGAGGAAAGTTACCTTTTCCAGAAGCTCAATGCAAGCCTGGAGATCGAGGCCGAAGTCAATGAAGACCCAGTTGATGCCTTCTCGCTTGTATTCCTCTTGCTCCAGCACAAACATGTGATGGTTGAAAAACTGTTGCAGCTTTTCGTTGGTGAAGTTGATGCACAGCTGTTCGAAGCTGTTGAACTGCAAGAGGGGTAGGTGACAGGTTACTTACAGCTTCCTTCTCCCAGACTTAACAGGCTACACTACAAAAGAGGGTTTCGCTTTACAGCCGTAATGGAGCCTGGTTGTAAAATGGGTCAGTCGAGTGACTAATCCAAGTTTCTTGGGGCAGTCATTAAAGGAACTCATTGCTTGCCAAAAACCAGAAGGAATTGCCAGTTTTCAGCAAAACTGTAGTTAAAAAAAAAAAGTGGTCACATGGACTGAGGGATGCTGCAAATGATTGTAAATGTGGTCCTTTGTCAAGCTGAAGGGGGTTTCACTCTTTTGCTGTTTTGGGGGAGAAATCTGCTTGACCCCCCAAAAGCCCAAAGTAGACTGGAGGGTTGAGGGGCAGTAGAAGTCAAGCCATTGATGGCAAGCTGGAAAATGTGGAAGGCGTCGCCTTGGTGTTAACGGAATGGAATGGGTAGGACACTGACATGTTATGTTCTGCATGCCAAGGTTTTTTGGGGTGTCCCAAAAATCTTTTGTAATAAATAAATAATGGCTTCTTGGTACCTCAAAAATCTCAAAACCAGCAATATCCAGGACGCCGATGAAGAATTGTCTCTGCATCTTGGTGTCCAGAGTTTTGTTGATCCTGACCACCATCCACTTAAACATCTTGTCGTAGACGGCTTTGCCCAGGGCACCAACGGAGTTGTTACACTGGTCCAGATTTTGCCCCTTCTGCACAAACTCGTTGCCCACTTTAACCCGGGGTCTGGTAATGCCCTTCTGAAGGTCTCCAGAGTTGATACCCATGAGGTGGGAGACTTTGTCAGCCACTGTTCAAAAGACCAAAATGGAGACGTTGACATTGTTATTCATTTATTTCGACTTAACGGGGACCCTTAAGACATCCTTTGCTTTCGTACAGGTAGTCCTTGACTAACGGCCACAATGGTGCTCAAAATTTTCTGTTGCTAAATGAGACAGTTGTGAGTTTTGCCCCGTTTTACAACCTTGCTTGCCACAGTCAAGCGAATCTGGCTTCCCCCGTTGACTTTGGTCGCAAAAGGGGATCAGGTGACCCGCGGGACACTGCGACTGTCATAAATATGAACCCTCTGATTTTTTGACCAGCTGACCCTGGGGATGCTGCAACAGTGTGAAAAACGGTCATAAGTGACTTTTTTCAGTCCTGTTGTAACATTGAACGGTCACTAAATGATTGGTTGTAAGTCAAGCACTTGTTGTATTTGTCCATTACCCTCAGTGGTGTCCACTTCTGCCTGTTCCTCCCTTGGCTTCTGCTTGAACTTCATGTTGCCGAAGTGCAAAATGCCCCCCGTCAGTTTGTACACGCTGTTCTTCTCCTCTCCGGTGAAGCCCAGGACGTCAAAGGCCACCTGGCAGAGAAGGAATCGTGACACATGGGGGCTACCAAAGCTCTGGTTACAGGATTTTAAGCTTTTCTGAACATTTTCACCCCGTTTCCAAGGTGTCCCAGGCACCACCTTGGAAGCCTTACATCTGTGAGAAGCAGCTCTTCCCCATCGTCCATGTTGTCCACCACAATGACTCCTTGGCTTGTCCACTGGTATTCCTTGGGATCTGGGACACACAGCAAGCTCTCTGTGGTGACAAAAGGCATGTTAGAATGGGACCATTTTGTTTGTCGGTATGCGTAGAAAGCCATATAAATGGCCTTGAAGGGAATGTCCAGAGGTTTTAGAGAAACATCTCTCTCTCTCTCTCTCTCTCTCTCTCTCTCTCTCTCTCTCTCTCTCTCTCTCTCTCTCTCTCTCACACACACACACACACACACACACACACACACACACACACACACACACACACACAATGCCATACCAACAAGATCCGGCTTCTTATTAGACAAGAGTTGGTAGAAGATGTGATAGCCTCTTTCAGCAGGTTGTTGAGAGATGACCCTAGACTTCTCCAGGAGGTCTAAAACATAAAGGGAAGCCACTTCACTTTTAAAAAGAATTAGGGTATTATCCATTCAAAGGAAAGAAAATGCTGAAATTTTCTGAATTTTTCATTGATTTGAAAAAATATTGGCTGATGAAATCTGGAATAATCTTCTCTGGAGACAGATGATTAGATTAGATTTAGATTAGAATTTAGATTAGATTAGATTAGATAAATAGACAGACAGACAGACAGACATTTATTGATATATGCCAGCTAAAATGGACACGGGTTGAGAATTGGAGACTCGTCACTAGAGAAATTTGATACTTACAACTCTCGATATCAGCCCCAGCCAGTTTTCCTGTGCTGCCAAAATGAATTCGTATGAATTTACCCTGAATAAGAGAAAAAAACAGAGCCTTGTTTTCGCAACCCCAAAACAGCAAAACTGGGTTAATTTAAAAAAACCCAGAATAAATAGCCAATGATTTTCGTACATATATTGAAATCCGCTGTTTACCTGAGCATACTCAGAAGTACCAGGCCCTCTTTATTGTAAGGTTATATTAACCTAATCTTGCAGGCCTGAGACCTTTTTTCCCCCTCCTGTCCCTTTCACAGGTCAAGAAACTATGGAGGGTTCCCCCTGAGATGTTTGCCATGTCCCTTTCCTTCTGTGGGCTTATCTACCTCTTATCTGGTCCTTGTCTAGGCTGTGGCTCTTCTCTCTGCCGCTCAAAGTCATTTCCAAATAACATCCCATCCCTGGAATGAGTGGGAAAAGGGGACGGAAGGGGACAAGCCAAGGCACTGTTTCAAGCTCAGATACTTACAAAGCGAGACGAGTTATTATTCCTAGTTGTTTTGGCATTTCCAAAAGCTTCCAGGACAGGGTTAGCCTGGATGATTTGATCTTCCAGAGATCCCTGTCCCAAAAAGAAAGACCATCACCATCATCTTCTCTTCACCAAGAAACATTCTGGGACAGTTTAAAGAGGTCGCGCTATTTGGGGAGAACCACTTTATCGTGGTCCGTTGTTTCCTCTGCGACCGGATAACAGACCTTGGTTGGATTTACCTTCCCATCGGTGGAGGCTTTGCCAGTGCTCCCGATGTTGGCAAAATACTGGATGACTTTCTTCGTGTTCTCAGTCTTCCCAGCTCCAGATTCTCCACTACAGGTAAAGGAAGAGAGCTACATCAGCACAGGTGGTTCTTGAGTTATGATCACAATTCAGCCCCAAATTTATCTCTCGATTTAGCAAACAAACAAACAAACAAACAAAAAAGGAAAAAATGGATTTAAAAGAATTTGCTGGATTTGAAATAGGAAGATCCGGGATCCCACAAACACACCTATACAAGCATCTTTCCAAATTCTGGAGCTCATTGGGAGAATTGGAGTGAGTCAAGACTTTCAGCTCAGCCTACCTTGCAGGGCTGATTGATTATAGTTTGAACTCACCGATCAAAAATGAGTATAGGGTATAAATGGATGGGACCCTCTGAAAAATGGTTCAGAATGGCTTCAAGATGGAGCATTTACTCCCTGAATGAAATTATAGTATCCCTTTCTTACTAGCTCAGAAAAAAGAAGAAAAAAATCTTCTGGAAACACTTCTTGATGCCTACAATAAGCTTTCTCGTTAGCCTCTGTTGCCAGGAAATCGGTTTTAAGCTGTACTTTTTATTATTAATTTGGTCGCCTTATTCATACGATATGCTTTTATTTTTTTTTGTACGGGATGTAGAGCATTCAAAACCAAGCCCTCTTATAAATATTTTAGTAGGGAATATACAGGAAGAAAATAGGGCCACTTACGTGATGAGCATAGACTGGTTTTCACGTTCTACGGAGGAAGAGAGAAAGAGAATGCTTGGGTGATCTGCTTTCCCCCCCCCCTAAATCCCACGGAATTGATCAATAGCCAATGATCCAAATAAACTCTTGGGAAGCAGCAAGCAGGGTGGACGAGATTACCTATAATGCTGTGGGT
The DNA here is from genome assembly GCA_034064705.1 of Bothrops alternatus. Taxonomy (NCBI): domain Eukaryota; kingdom Metazoa; phylum Chordata; class Lepidosauria; order Squamata; family Viperidae; genus Bothrops; species Bothrops alternatus. The sequence goes on along the minus strand of JARGCV010000470.1, from coordinate 539,122 downwards.
AATGCCAAACCCTAAGCAAATCTCCCTATTGTTTTTATCTCTTGCAATTCTTCATTGCACCTTGCCCAACAGGTTGCTGGAAAAGGAATCGACCATACGGTTCAAGGTGTTAGTGACCACTTTTAAAGCGCTCCATGGCATCGGACCCGGATACATACAGGACCGTCTACTGCCAGCAAATACCTCCCGCCGTCCGGTACGCTCCCACAGAGAGGGCCTCCTCAGGGAGCCGTCGGCCAGACAGTGCCGGCTGGCGACCCCCAGGGGGAGAACCTTCTCTGTGGGAGCTCCCACGCTTTGGAACGAGCTCCCCCCCCCCCGAACTCCGTATAATAACAGATTTACGCACCTTCCCTCGGGAACTAAAAACATTCCTTTTTCGACAGGCCGGCCTGGCATAGAAGCTTCGGTTCCAATAGGGTCAAAATGTTTTAGGGGGACTGAGTATTTTTTTTAAGATTTTAAGCCTTGTATGTTTTGGGTTTTAAATGGGGATTTCGGCCAAATTATTTAATTCATTTTTAATTATTTCAAATTTTGTATATTTATATGTTTTTTAAATTTTAGGCTGTACACCGCCCCGAGTCCTTCGGGAGAGGGGTGGTATAGAAATTTGATTAATAAATAAATAAATAATAAATAAATAAATACTTTTCAGATCCATATTGTGATTGATTTCATAGGGATTTTGAAAATAAGAATAGGACTACATGAGTCTTAGGACCCTTGCAGAATTGGTGACTCTTGCTTGGTTATAATGCATAAACAGAACAAGGGACAAAGAGAGGACTCTTATAGAATAATGGAAAAAACAAAGTTGGAATGGACTTTGGAGGTCTTCTAGTCCAACCCCCTGCTCAAGCAGGAGACCCTATACCATTTCAGACAGGTGGCTGACCAATTTCTTCTTAAAATCCTCCAGTGATGGAGCACCCACAACTTCTGGATGCAACACATTCCACTGATTAATAGTTCTCACTGTTAGGAAGTTAGAAGTTATAACCTAGTTCTAAGTTGCTTCTCTCCTTGATTAGTTTCCACCCATTGCTTGTTGTGTTACCTTCTGGTGCTTTGGAGAATAGGTTGACCCCCCTCTTCTTTGTGACAACCTCTCAAATATTGGAAGACTCCTATCAGGTCACCTTCTTTCCTTCTTTCCATTAAACTAGACATGGGCAATTCCTACAACCGTTAAAAGACCTTTGAGGATCTTCTCAGCACTCACCCATAAGCATGTCATGGTAGGCATTGTCAGAGATGGAGAAAAGGTGAGGAGGCATCTCTGTACGCTTCCTGCCCTTGTACATCTGGGCCACACGTGACCCATAGATGGGTAGCCACTTGTAAGGGTTGATGGTGACACAGAAGAGGCCAGAATATGTCTAAAAGGAGAACAAGATGGTCAAGATCAGCTTCCAGTCCCGTTTTAACATGGTCTGGATAAGAGCAGGAAGATCCAACTCATCAATAAGTTTCCAAGCAGTTCAAATGCTTCCACCCATCTTCCCACTTACATAGATCCTCATCATGATGTAACGCTGCTTGAGGGTATCCAAGACACTGGCTTCATTCAAGAAAGTCATGTTGGCCATATCACTGATCTGGTAGAACTTAGGTGGATTCATCTGCTGGACATCGTCCTTCTTGACGGTCACCGTCTGTGGGAAAAAACAAGACAGCTGTGAGCCTCCCAGGGTAATTTCCGGGGTCAGGTAGCACTCAAATGAAATAAATTCACAAATGTGGAAACTCGTGTAAAGCTCCAGTTCCTTTCTCTGTCCTGAAGATAAGAAATAGTGGGTTTCAAAGACAAGGAAGTTGATTCTGGTTGGACACCAGGAAGAACTCCCTAATGCTAAAGGTTGTTCAACAGTGGAACAGTCTACCTTGAGAGATGGAGAGCTCTCTGCAGATACATCAACAGATTCTGGAAGACCATCTGTCAAGAATGCTGTAATAGTGGATTCATGCACTGGGCAAGAGGTTGGATTAGATATCTCCAAGACCCTTCTAACCATTATCTGTCTTCTGTTGTGATTAATAAGTGGAAACTTCAGCCATTAGACACTCCATGTAACATTCAAAACAAGTTCTATCACATCTTCCCTGCAAGTTATGTCCCCTTAATTTGAGCAACCCTGCCCGGTCCCTAACCTGAGAGACATACGAAGTCTGAATGGAGTTTTCCCTTCCTATCAATTCACCTGATTGGTCACAGTCTTCACTGTGACTTGAGTATCAGTTTCTGATTGGATCTCTCCAGCCAAGAAGCCTTCTTTCTCATCCTTCACCCAACAGGACTTCTTGATGTCGTACGGTCTGCTGATGGCTTCCATCTTCTCCTTGTCGGTGGGAGCCAAGAAAGGCATGGGGTCAACATCATCCCCACATTCTCCTTTATACCCGCCAGGCATGTTGGCTTGGATTCAGGGGCAGGATGGATCCAGAAAGGAAGAAAAGACTGAGAGAAGAGCGCAATCCACAAAGTTCCTGGAAGAGAAGGGGAAACTGACTTAAAATAGCCACCTATTTATTTATCCATGTATCCATCCATCTATCCAATCTCAGCTTTGTTCTGTCATCCCTCCTATCCTGTTCCCACGCTACCATTCCAACTAGGAGTACCTCCTGAAGACACGCAACCAGAAGGTGTTTTGACTTGATGACTGGCTGGTTTCTTTTATACCTTCTGATGTGTCCTATCACTTTCTCCTAGCAAGTGCCAGGGTCTTTATCAAGAGAACGCTCATTGGATCAGGATCATCTCCCTCAGGAGAGATCAAATAATGCAACAACTTCTTGCGAGTTTTTCCTCCCCGTCCATCTCCTTCTAGGGCATCTTGAAGGCTTCTCTTTGCCACTCAAGGGACTGGGGCAGTCTGAAATAGACTCTCCTGCCTTGCAGATTTCTTTTCTCAAGGCACCCCTTCAGTTGTTACTTCCCATGCAAACATGCAGCCCATTTCCCCTGTGGCCTAGCTAGCCCAACCTGGTGGAATCCAGGAATACCGTTAATGCCAAAGGCATGAGCAGTTATTTGGTTTGGTTTGGTTTTTGTCAAACTCAACTGGGAATTACCTGGCTCTCCTACAACGCGACTGAAAACCAATGATTTGACATGATTTGTAGGTATCTTGATCATGATTTGCCTGGCTCTCCTACAACGCGACTGAAAACCAATGATTTGACATGATTTGTAGGTATCTTGATCATGATTTGCCTGGCTCTCCTACAATGCAACGGAAAACCAATGATTTGACATGACTTGATCATGATTGAAGCCTTAGGCAGATTTATTCAGAAATACTACTACTTCTGCATGGACCTGTCCCAAAAATTCTCTTTTAATTACTAACAAGCAGGTGGTTACAGTAATAAAAAAACAAAACAAACCCCAAAACACAACTTTCCAGCAATAAGAGTGGGATTGTAAGATCTGTTTTTGAGTACTGTAGTTCTAGCTGAGGAATTCTGGGAGTTGAAGTCCGCACACAAAAATCAGTTTCCTTGAACTCCATGGAGCTGATCCCAGATGAATGAGTGCAACCAGAGAGGATAATTTATGGGAAAGAAAGGCTCAGGTGGAGGAATGGCTGAAAACAGAGACCTGCGGTCAGTCAATGTTAAAAGGAACTAAGGCACAAAATCATCCACGCCCACCTAAATACTTTTCCAAAGTGTGGAGAGTTCATATTTATTTAGCATGTGAGAACAGTTAATATTTGTTTTGTGGTGTAATGTTGTTACTCTGAACTAACTCTGGGGAGGTTAGAAGGAGCACATGACAAACAGGGTGAAATAGGGTTGGGTTACTCCCTTCCTTCCTTCCTTCCTTCCTTCCTTCCTTCCTTCCTTCCTTCCTTCCTTCCTTCCTTCCTTCTTTCCTTCCTTCCTTCCTTCCTTCCCTTTCTTTCCCTTTTTTTTAATCTTCCTTCCTTCCTCCTTTGCTTGGCTTTCCTTCTCCTCTCTTTTCTTTTTTCTTTTCCATCACCTGCCTTCCTTTTTTCCTTCCTTTCTTCCTTTTCCATCTTCTTCCTTTCCTTTCCTTTCCTGTTCCATTCTTTCTTTTCTTTTCCATCGCCTTTCCTTCCTCTTTTCTTTTTCTTTCTTTCCTTTCCTTTCCCATCCTCTCCCTCCTTCCCTCCCTTCTCCCCCAAAAGCCATGCCCTCCACAATTCTTCCTCTTCCCTCTGTACCTCCAGGCTGAGCGAAAGGTTAGCTGGGCTCTTCTTGGCAGGTGTTTTCTTAGCCCTAAATGCCGAAGGAAGGCAGAGGCTTCTATTTTGATGGGGCAAGGTCATTCCCAGCTGTTGCTACCCAGTCATAGTATTCCCTCCGGGTTTCTAGCCCCAGAGCAAGCTGGAACTTGGTCCAAAGAAGGACAAAGCACTCGTCTAAACATCTATTTTGAGAGATGGTTAACTCATGCCAAGAAAGTCTGGAATTGCCTGGGCAACGGTGTGTTGTTATAATTGGCAGACGAGCAGATGGTGGTCTGAAAAAGGACATTTTCTTTTCATCTTCTTCAAAATTGCTCTTCTGAAATTATTTCCAAGGTAGCATCTCGTAGGTCCACAATGCCCTCCTTGGAATCCATTAGGCCAGAGACTTGGTTAAAACCATGTCTGCTAGCACATGTTCCCTTGCTAACTCATGGTGAACCAGATCCTGGTTTCACCAGTTCAGCCAGTTATCAAGGTTTGCATGAAAATAGTGATTCCTCAAATCAGTTGTGAGCCAGGACACGTTATTTGAACTCGAATCAATTGGGCTGCTCTTTGGAGGAAGGATTTAATCAGTTGTGCTGGAAGATCAATAAAAGTGAATTCAGGGGTGCTTGGTGCTCTCTGAGATTGGCTGTTTCCTTGCAGACATTTCATTACCCATAGTAGGTGACACCATCAGTGCTAGAAAGGAGTGGGGTTTTATGGAGTGGAGGAGAACTGTGGGGTCCTTGGTGCTCTCCCAGCTGGGTTGTTTTCTTGCAGGTGTTTCGTGACCAAACTAGGTAACATCATCAGTACTAGGCAAGTTCTAGCACTGATGATGTATCCTAGTTGGGTCACAAAATGCAAGAAAACAACCCAGCCCAGAGGACACCAAGGACCCCCCATTTCAACCCTGAGCTATAAATATTCTCTTTTAAAGTCAATTCAGAAAGTGGGTCCATTGGAAAGAATGAAAGAGCAAAACTGAAGTCTTGAACCCCATTGAACGTAAGGGGATCCAAACCTTTAGGGGTCTACTCTGAAGTAATCCTATTGCATTCAAAGGGGATTTCTTCCAGGTGAACATGCCAATCAACGCTGCTCTGCAATTTTGAGCTATCGCCCATCATTAGTGGCTTGATAACCAACAATTCACACGTGCAAAAAAAAAAATAATAATACCGGTCCTGCGCAGGCGCAGTTGTTTTCCCGGCGGCTTGTACGAACAGAACCCTGAAAAGGGGCGGAGCTTCTTGGAGGTGTGAGCCAATCAAAAGACGAGAGTGGGTGATTGACCCATTTCCCGGGAAATTTAAGTATGTTTCAGGGCGGCTGCAGCTGTAAAAGCGGCTTGTGCAAGGAAAGAGTGAGTAGCCAGGGTGTAATTTGGTTGGGGTTTTTTTGCGTGCCTTTTAATTTATTGTGGACTAGGAACAGAGGCACGGAAGGAAGCTTATAAATGTATTCAACGTTATGCCCAAGACACGTCATTTATTCTGTGTTTTGCTAATGCAGATATTACACAATAAATAATTAAATGATGGGAAAGGAAGGTTTGCTACCTTAAACCTAAGGGCTGCATATAATTCTGAGGTGTTTTTACTCAGTGGTTCTTAATGGCTGTGCTTAAACTGCATGCTTAACCTGGGTTATGTTATTGTTTTATTTCTATCCCACCTGTATTTTTAAAAAGAACTCCAGGTGGCAAACATACCTAATACGGCTCCTTCCTCTTTTCCTCACAATAACTCTGTGAGGTGGGTTGGGCTGGGAGAGAGAGAGGGATTGGCCCCAAATCACCCAGCTGGCTTTCATGGCAAGGCAGGATTAGAACTCGTGGTCTCCCATTTTCTAGCCTGGTGCTTTAGTTACTAGACCAAATTGATTCTTGGATGTTGAATTAACCCATAAGGGCAGGGGTTCTCAACCTTGGCAACTTTAAGACTTGTGGACTTCAACTCCCAGAATTCCTCAGCTGGCAAAGCAGGCTGAGGAATTCTGGGAGTTGAAGTCCACAAGTCTTAAAGTTGCCAAGGTTGAGAACCCCTGCATAAGGGATTGCGTGGAGCTTTAGAGTAGACTACTCAATAATGAGGTGCCCTGGATTCACCACATATTAGAGGAAAAAAACCTCACCTGCTCAAGGTGAAAAATTAAGAAAACTTAAGTGTCTATTGCCAGTAGAACTGGTGGGTTTGTAACTGACTAGTTTAAATGTTAGTACAACACCTGAGCCTGTTTTAAAGTAATTTCTGCAGCCCTTCATGGGCTAGAAATTATTTTGTCCAAGGTGCTATGAGTTCAGCCTAGTTTGAAACCAAACTGCCCTGCCTTTTAAAATCTCTCTTCTCTGACTTGACCAAAGCACCCTGGCCTCATCTCAAAACTAAATGGCTGCGGCTTGCAAAGCAAAAAAAAGAACACTCTTTTTCTCTTCCAATAAAACAATGAATTTGGGGTGGATTATAAATGCTATCAAATCCATTAGGAGAACCCTATTGGGGCAGCAAAACACACTGTAGGAAAGAGAGGTTTGCTGGCCCTTTGGTTAAGGTTGAGTAGTGGCTGGTGGGGTTGGGCTCCCGAGCCAACACTCCTTCTGTTCACTTAGGTATAAGGAGAGACACACCTGGCCAAACCTGTCTAGACTTCGCAGAACGTGGATCATGCCTACCACAAATGAGCAAGATGGACGCATGAGGAAATTCAAAAACAAAGGCAAAAATTTTGCAGTAAGTACTTGTGAAACCCAGTGGTTGCTCAGGAACAGAAGGGGTCAAAGTGCAAAATTTACACGCCTGGTATCAGAGGTGAGACTTGCAACCTGGGGCTGTATTCACACAGGCTCTGATCCACTGTGGTGTAGAGAAGGGTGTTTCTATTCAGGAGACCCTATTCATTCTCCAGCTTTCTTTGGCCACTTTTAGAAATGCACGATTTGGTAAAATAAAGCAGAAAGTCAATGGACATTTATTTAGTAAATTATGGCTATGCCTATGTTACCTAAGTGATCATGGGTAGGTTATAAACAGCATAATAAAACCACACAAATACATGACTAAAGGCACACATTAAAAACAGAATGTCTATGGAGATTATCCATCATCCAAGGTCAAGGAGATCCCAAAGGTGCTTTTCCAAAAAAGCAACTGGACTTTTTTTGGGGGGGGGGAGGGTTTCCCCCTGAAAATGTTTCTCTTCTCATCCAAGAAGCTTCTTCAGTTCTTCTTGGATGAGAAGCTAAATGGTTTTCAAAGAAAAAGCCCAAGAAAGTCATGTTGCCTTTTTGGAAAAAAACACCTTTGGGATTAAAAATAGAATTAAAAACAAGTTAAACCATCCAGCTGAACCTCAAGGAACAAAATTCAAAACGCTAAGAGGGTAACAAGGCGGCAGGAGTGTCCTCAGGCCATCAACCACCTAGACATAAACACAAAATTGTCTGAGAAGGTATGGGTTCTCCTGCTTGAGCAGGGGGCTGGACTAGAAGACCTCCAAGGTCCCTTCCAGCTTTCTATTCTATTTCTATTCCATTCCATATTCCTATTCTATTCTGTTCTGTTCTATTCAATTTTGTTTTCTTCCATATTCTATTCTATTCTATTCTATTCTATTCTATTCTATTCTATTCTATTCTATTCTATTCTATTCCATTCCATTCCATTCCATTCCATTCCATTCCATTCCATTCCATTCCATTCTATTCTATTCTATTCTATTCTATTCTTCATTCCATTATTCTATTCTATTCTATTCTATTCTATTCTATTCTATTCTATTCTATTCTATTCTATTCTATTCTATTCTATTCTATTCTATTCTATTCTATTCTATTCTCTACACTCTACTACACTCTACACTCTATTCTATTCTATTCTATTCTATTCTATTCTATTCTATTCTATATTTCTATTCTATTCTATTCTATTCTATTCTATTCTCTACACTCTACTACACTCTACACTCTATTCTATTCTATTCTATTCTATTCTCTACACTCTACTACACTCTACACTCTATTCTATTCTATTCTATATTTCTATTCTATATTTCTATTCTATATTTCTATTCTATATTTCTATTCTATTCTATTCTATTCTATTCTATTCTATTCTATTCTATTCTATTCTATTCTATTCTATTCTATTCTATTCTATTCTCTAGATGAAAGGCATAGCCACTGTTGGTTATCTTCCTCTGACACGTAGCAGGTTAGAATTGGTTTTGCTCAAAGACGTTTCATCTTGAATCCTGACCATCCCAAATTCTTCTTCTTCTCTGCACTTCCAATTGTGTGGCTGTTTTTAAAATCCATAATGCCCGACTCTCTTCCTTGGTAGGAAATCCGGAGACGAAAAATTGAGGTGAAAGTTGAGCTTCGCAAAGCGAGGAAAGACGAACAGATTTTGAAGCGAAGGAACATCTGCTTTTTGGCGGAAGCCAGCCTGTCTCCCGAGAAAGACGAGAAGAACGTGGTAGATGTGGGTGGGGGGGTGGTAGCGCGATACAAAGAAATGTTCCATAGTAAAAGTTAAGTTTTACCTCCCTCTGCGGAATCTTAGCCAGAGAATATATTGCATCTAGGGACAAATCTCATTTTCTATAGGGGCCCTTTCCAGCCCATCCTGTCTAAATCTCTCTGGATTGCCAGGTTCAGAACGTCACTCAAATGGGCTGTGAATTCTGGGCAGCCCTCGACTTCTGACCATAACTGAGCCCAACGTTTATGTTGCTAAGTGGAACATTTGTTTGTTGCCCCATTGCATGACCTTTCTTGCCACGGGTTTTAAGGGAATCACTGCAGTTGTTAAATTAATAACACTTGTTAAGTGAATCCGGCTTCCCCATGGACTTTGCTTGTCAGAAGGTTGCCAAAGGGGATCACGTGACCCCAGGACACGGCAACCATCATAAGTACATGCCAGTTGCCAAGCCTCTGGACTTTGATCACGTGACCCCCCCAAGGATGCCGCAAAGGTCGTAAGTGTGAAAAACGGTCGTAAGTCACACGCTTCAGTCGTAACTCTGAACGGTCACTAAATGGACCGTTGTAAGTCAAAGACTGCCTGCGTTGCATCTAGGGACAAATCTCATTTTTCTATAGGGGCCCTTTCCGACCCATGCTGTCTAAACCGATCAGGATTGTAAGGTTCTGAATTTCACTCCTATGAGTTGTGAATTCTGGGTTTGTAATTCCCGCACATCTGGAAGGAGCCTGGTTTTATCAGGCCGTGTTCCGTATCTGTGTACACCAGTAGGGCGGTTCAGAACCACTGAATGAGAAGAGTTTGGAGTGGGGGGGGGGTGATTCACAGAAACAGGCCATCGCCAAGATCTGAGGACTCTGCCATGCTTTGTTCATGTGGCCCACTAAACTACGATGTGGCTTGTTTGGGGATTAGTGTGAATAGGTGTAAAGCATGTATTGAGCAGAAGATGAAGTTCTTGGATACCTGGTGTGGCCAGGAGCATCCTGATGACCTCTTTGTGGTGGTGTTCTGACAATCCTTTTGCTTCTTTGTGGTGGAGGGGTCTGACAATCCTTTTGCTTCTTTGTGGTGGAGGGGTCTGACAATCCTTTTGCTTCTTTGTGGTGGAGGGGTCTGACAATCCTTTTGCTTCCCGCTACAGGTTACTCAGGTCTCTTTGATAGATATAGTTGAGCTGATCAATTCAGATGACCTTTTTCTTCAGCTGAAGGCGGCCCAGGCAGTCAGGTAGGCTAACGCCATAATTTGCTTTTTGTGTCCCCTGTCAATCCGTCTCGGTTGCCATTGGTTACTTAACTAACTTGGTTGGCTCTCAGCCATCGGAGAAGAACAGGAGATCAAGCTGGCCCCAGTCAATGTTTGTTAATGGAGGTCACTAGCTTTCTAGAGAAAGCTCAACAGGTAGCACATGGCTACAGGACCATAAACTGCATCCAAAGATGGTTGAAACAATCCCGATAGAGTGATCCAACCTGGAAGGTGACCCAAGCAGTGGTTGCTGTCAATCCCCATGTTCTCCGGTCTCTAAGAATCATCCTGCCAATTGGGAATCCCACCACAGACGGGCATGCTTAGTCAACTTGCTTCTGAAGGACCTTCAGATGTTGAAGGTGCCTCCGTTATTCTAGAGGTCGCTTGAGAAACGCCACTGTTGGGATGTGGTCCTCCCAGCAGGACGTGGCCACCTTAAGGTTGACCTGGCTTCTCTCCCAACAGGAAGATGCTGTCCAAACAGAAGAATCCACCAATCAATCAAGTCATTGAATCTGGAATCATTTCTAAACTGGTGGAGTTCTTGTATTATCATGATACTCCCAATTTGCAGTTTGAGGCTGCCTGGGCGCTCACCAACATTGCTTCAGGAAGCTCAAAGCAAACCAAAGCTGTGGTCGACGCCAATGGGATCCAGGGCTTGGTGGTTCTGTTGTCTTCGCCACACATCCACATCTGTGAGCAATCGGTGTGGGCCCTGGGCAATATTGCCGGTAAGTTTGTAGAGCTGGCTTGTTCTGAGGTTACAGAATGAACGGTTGTAAGTCAAGGACTTTCCTGTAGTTTCTTTTTTTTTTTTTTTTTTGAAACTACAATTCTCCTTCCTGTGACTATTTCATTAGGAGATGGATCGATCTGCCGGGATATTTTGATCAGCTTTGGTGTGATTCCACCAATCCTGTCCCTGGTGATGCCTTCGACCCCGGTATGTAGAAAGTCTGTTCCATTGGGTTAGTTGGTTCTGTTGATCTGTGGTGGTTAAGTGAATCTGACTTGGCTTGTCAGAAGATCACTGGCTGGGAAAAGGTCACCAATGGCGGCCACCTAACCCTGGGACGCTGCAACTGGTGTAAACACATGCCAGTTACCAGTGCCTGAATTTGTGATTGTGGGGATGCTGCAACAGTTGTAACTGCGAGGACCAGGCCCTTTTTCCAGGGCTGTTGAAATCTGGAAACAAATTATTGTAAGTTCAGGAAGGGCTGTAATCGCTCGCTGGCTCCCTTGGTTCCTGTTTTATCCTCTGGAATCTGGAAATATGTTCCCATGTCTCTCTCTCTCTCTTTTTTTTTTGCTTGCTTGCTTGCTTTCAACCAATGAGCATCCTAATAATAATAATAATAAAGTTGGAAGGGACCTTGGAGGTCATCTAGAAGACAAGGAGATTGCTGAGAGGCTAAATGACTTCTTTGCCTCCGTTTTCACCGAGGAGGATAGAGAACATTTGCCTGACACTGAATTAGTTTTCCCAGGGAGGGAAATAGAAGAATTAAACCTGATAGAGATAAACAAGGAAGATGTTCTTGCATGCCTTTCTAAACTAAACGTCAACAAATCGCCGGGTCCAGATGGCATCCACCCTAGAATTCTCAAGGAACTCAAGTGTGAAATTGCTGAACTTCTAGCTAAAATATACAATCTTTCTCTAAGATCAGGTACTGTGCCGGAGGATTGGAGGGAAGCAAATATAACCCCGATCTTCAAGAAAGGATCCAGAGGTGATCCAGGAAACTATAGACCAGTCAGTCTAACCTCAGTTCCGGGCAAACTGATGGAAACCATTATTAAAGATAAAATTACAGGGCACATAGAAAAACAGGCATTGCTGAAAGAAAATCAACATGGTTTCTGCAAAGGCAAATCATGTCTTACTAACTTGTTAGAATTCTTTGAGGGTGTAAATAAATACATAGATAAAGGGGCCCCAGTTGATATTGTATATCTTGACTTTCAAAAGGCTTTTGACAAAGTCCCTCACCAAAGGCTCCTAAAAAAGCTCTCCAGCCACGGAATTAGAGGACAGGTCTTGTCCTGGATTGGTAACTGGCTAAATTGTAGGAAGCAAAGGGCGGCAATAAATGGACAATTCTCCGGATGGAAAGAAGTGAGAAGTGGTGTACCCCAAGGTTCAGTTTTGGGACCTTTACTTTTTAATTTATTCATCAATGATCTGGATGTAGAAGTTAATAGTGAGGTAGCCAGGTTTGCTGATGACACTAAATTGTTCCGGGTTGTGAAAAGTGAAACTGATTGTCGGGAGCTCCAGAAGGATCTCTCGAAATTGTGTGAGTGGGCAACAAAGTGGCAAATGCATTTTAACCTAAACAAGTGCAAAGTTATGCACATCGGGGCAAAGAACCCCAATTATACTTACCAACTGATGGGGACCAAACTTTCTGAGACAACCCAAGAAAGGGATCTTGGGGTTTTGGTGGACAGCTCGATGAAGATGTCAACCCAATGCGCAGCAGCAGTAAAAAAAGCAAATTCCATGCTTGGCATGATTAGGAAGGGAATCGAAAATAAGTCAGCAAGTGTTGTATTGCCTCTGTACAAATCGATGGTGAGACCACACTTGGAGTACTGTGTACAGTTCTGGTCACCGCACCTCAAGAAGGATATAATGGAACTGGAAAAGGTGCAAAAAAGGGCAACTAGAATGATCAAGGAAATGGAGCGCCTCCCTTATGAAACCAGATTGCAACGCCTTGGTCTCTTCAGCCTTGAAAGACGGCATTTAAGGGGTGACTTGATCGAAGTGTATAAAATCATGCATGGGATAGAAAAGGTGGATAGAGAAAAATTCTTTTCTCTATCACACAATACCAGGACAAGGGGGCACTCCCTAAAGCTCATAGCTAAGAAAGTGAGGACAAATAAAGGGAAATATTTCTTCACCCAGAGGGTCGTTGATTTATGGAATTCACTTCCTGAAGGGGTCGTGACAGCTGTCAGCCTTGACAGCTTCAAGGCAGGGCTAGATAGATTCATGGATGCAAAGTATATTGGTGGTTATTAAAATGGATGTCCATGTGCCGCCTCTATGTTGGTTGAGGCAGGCAGGATTCCCTTGGGTACCATTTGTTGGGGGTCAAGGGAAAGGGAGGGTTTTGCCTTCTCTTTCTGCTCAAGATCCCCATGTACAATTGGTGGGCCACTGTGTGACACAGAATGCTGGACTCGATGGGCTTTGGCCTGATTCAGCATGGCTCTTCTTATGTTCTTATGTTCTTATGTAACCCCTTGCTCAGCCAGGAAACCCTATACCATTTCGAACAAATGACTGTCCAGTCTCTTCTTCAAAACTTCCAGTGTTGGAGCATTTACCGCTTCTGGAGGCAGGTTGTTCCACTGGTTAATTGTTCTAACTGTCAGGAAATTCCTCCTTAGTTCCAGATTGCTTCTCTCCTTGATGAGTTTCCATCTGTTGCTTCTTGTCCTGCCTTCAGGCGCTTTGGAGAATAGCTTGACTCCCTCTTCTTTGGGGCAGCCCCTGAGATACTGGAAGGCAGCTATCCTGTCCCCCCTCGTCCTTCTCTTCATTAAACTAGACAGACCCAATTCCAGAAACTGTCCCTCTTCTTTCTTAGGTGGGCTTCCTGAGGAACATCACCTGGACCCTGTCCAATCTCTGCAGAAACAAAAACCCACACCCACCCCTGGATGCTGTGCGGCAGGTGCTTCCCGCCCTCACTTGTCTCCTCCAACATAAGGACAAGGACATTATCTCTGACACTTGTTGGGCGATGTCCTATTTGACCGATGGCTCCAACAATCGCATCCAGCTAGTGGTGGAGACCGGGGTCCTCTCTCGGCTGGTAGAGCTCCTGTACAGCACCGAACTGCCCATTCTGGTAAGCAAGAGTGATTTTTTATTTATTTTGTTGAAGGCATTGCTAGGCTAGGGAGGGATCACCCACCATGAAGATCACCTATCCAAACATTTTGTGGGAACATTAGTGATGGATCTCTATGGTCATGGTCTTTTCCATGTACTATAGGCCAGGGGGTCCCCAACCCCTGGACCGTGGATCAGTAGCGGGCTGCGACACACCAGCAACCGGTCCACACAAACAAGCAAAGCCCCATCCTCGGGATGCAGGCAGCACACAAAACCACGCACTTTCCAGTCCACGGAAAAACCTCCCTCCACGGAACCGGTCCCTGGTCCCAAAAGGTGGGGACCCCTGCTATAGGCAACACCAGTCTAGTAAGCAAGAATGATTTCTTGAAGGGAAGGCATTGCTAGGCTAGGGAAGGATTTGCTCCCGTGAAGATCAAACATTCTACAGTATTTGTGGGAACATCAGTGATGGACCTCCGTGGTTATCTTCTCCTTCTCCTGGTGGAATTCTCCAGAGGAATTCTGGGAGCTGAAGTCCACAAGTCTTAAAGTGGCCAGGTTTGAAGACCCCTGATCTATCCAAACACTTTGTCTGTGGGAACGTTAGTGGCGGACCTCCGTGGTGATCTTGTCTTTCTCTTTGTGGACATCTTTGTAGACCCCAGCTCTACGTGCTATCGGCAACGTGGTCACCGGGACAGATGAACAGACCCAGATGGCCATCGATGCAGGCATCCTGTCCGTCCTGCCGCAGCTCTTGCGTCATCCCAAGTCATCGGTCCAGAAGGAGGCAGCGTGGGCTTTGAGCAACATTGCGGCTGGCCCTTGCAGCCAGATCCAACAACTTATCACCTGTGGGCTCCTCCCTCCTCTGGTGGAGTTGCTGGCCAAGGTAGAGTTTTGAACCATTGGGATTGGAAGCGGATTGTAAATATAGGTGCAATTCATGCACACAGATCAGAATGCAGATAGTCCCCGACTTGCGACAGTTGATTCAGTGACTTTTCAAAGTTACGATGGCACTGAAAATAGTGACCTATGACAGTTTTTCAAACTTGCAAGCCTTGCAGCGTCCCCTTGGTCACGTGATCAAAATTCAAAGGCTTGGCAACTGGCATGTACTTATGACGGTTGCAGTGTCTGGGGGGGTGTCACATGATCCTCTTTTGTGACCTTCTGACAAGCAAAATCAAAGGGAATTCAGATTCACTTAATAACCTGGTTGCTAACTTAACAACTGCAGTGATTTACTTAACAGTTGTGGCAAGAAAAGCCGTAAAACGGGACAAAACTCTCTTAACAAATGTCTCGCTTTAGCAAGAGACATTTTGGGCTGAATCATTGTTCATATACTTACTACCTGTAAGTATTTGAACAACACATGTACACAGATCAGAATATGCATATAGGCACAAACCAACCTGCAACTTAAGGTCTTCGTCATGGTTAGAGATTGACGTAGGCCAACTAACAGGTGCCCCATTTGGTCTGGATAAAATGAAATATCTAATATGGACGCACATAGTGCATTTCTTGGGATTCTGCTTTTTTTTAATAAGAGACAAAAAAATCTAAGTTTCTAGTTACTAACTTGGGGAAATGCCTCCTTTTGCAGGTGTTCGAAGCAGGATACGTGATGCTCCTTGCAGTTCTTTCCAGTTCAGCTGCACATAATGAGCACTGAAGCTAGAATTAAATCACTAACAGCTTCACCAAAAGTATTAAAAGTTGTGGGTTTTGGATAATGAATTTTTAACACCGGCAAAGAGAGATTTGCCAAGAAACTGCCAGCCACAAACACAGTGCTTTTGTGAAAGTGTTAGGTGTATAATTGTGATACAGGTCAGGTCACAGCCGTAACGGAACCTGCCCATTATGGTCATAAGTTGTAACGGTTGCAAAATAGGTGGGTCACGTGACTGACCCATTTTGTGACCTTTTTGCGGTGGCCGTTAAGCAAACCCATTGTTTCCTATGGCGCGGTTTTGCTGAAACCGGAGGCAAGTGCCATTTTGTTGTTTTTTTTACAAAACCGTTGTAAAACAACCTGGGATACAGGATGCTGCAAATGGCCATTTGAAGCTGGGTTGCCAAGCACCCAAACTCTGGTCACGTGACCATGGAGGGGGGAGGGGAGAATAGGAGAGCCATCTGAATTTTAGATCCAAGTCGTAAGTCCTCTTTTTTTGGGTCTGCTACAACTTTCAACTGTGGCTAAGTCACCGGTTGTCAGTTGAGTATTACCTGTAGGAGCCAAGTTCATCTATTTCAGTGTTTCTCAACCTTGACAATTTTAAGGCATGTGGACTTCAACTCCCAGAATTCCACAGCCAGCAATGCTGGCTGTGGAATTCTGGGAGTTGAAGTCCACATGCCTTAAAATTGTCAAGGTTGAGAAACACTGATCTATTTCTTAAAGGTTCTGTATTCCTTTGGCACCTTTAGGGAGACTACAAAGCTCAGAAAGAAGGTGTTTGGGCTGTGGCCAATTTCACGACGGGCGGCACGGTACAGCAAGTGGTGGCGATGATCCGGGCCGGGGTTCTGAAGCCTTTGCTCAACCTCTTGTCCATCAAGGATAGTAACACCATCCTTGTGGTCTTGGACAGTCTCGGCAACTTCTTCCGGGTAAGGCTAAGGAAGGCTAAACTGCTTAGAGAGAGCTGTAAAAGCACCATGAAGTGGTATATAGGTCTAAGCCAGGGGTTCTCAACCTTGGCAACTTTAAGACTTGTGGACTTCAACTCCCAGAATTCCTCAGCCAGTTGAAGTCCACAAGTCTTAAAGTTGCCAAGGTTGAGAACCCCTGTAAGCGCTGTTGCTCTTGCTACTTACGCTTTCTCTTTCTCTACCAGACAGCTGAGAAGCTGGGTGAGACAGAAAAATTGGGCCTTCTGGTTGAGGAGCTGGAAGGTGTGGAGAAGATCGAAGCTCTCCAGACTCATGAGAACAACTTGATCTATCGTGCTGGCCTAGCCCTCATTGAGAAATATTTTTCTGGAGAGGTAAGTGGACGCTGGCGTCAAATCCCCATGTTCTTGTTTGAAAAATGTAGCTTTAAAGGAGAACTAACAGCATTGCCTCACCTGGGTAATTCTTTCTCCACCCAACGAACATTAGGAAGCTTCCAGCTTTCGAGCAGGTTTTTAACCCCATTGGGAGCAATCTCTGGTTAACTCCATTTCCTGAAATTTCAAAACTGCTCTGAGAACTGTTTTGAACTGTCGTAAAGCATTTGCAACCTATTTGCAAAGAACTGACACCATGGGCCTATTAGATGCACTTGGCCCCCGCCGTTTATTCAAACCATAGTTAAGCAAAGTGTTATTTGCATAATGGAGGAACTGTGCCCTAAGACAGGGGCGTCAAACGTTCGCCAAATGTTAATATTTGGAATTTTGGGGAAGGGGGCATATGAGTTAAAGCAACAGATCTGAGAAGTCTGCAAGGAAAATATTGTCTTCTCTTCCTCCCATCGATGTTAGGAAGTTGAAGACATAAAGTCTGAAAATGAAGAGAAGAAAACGCTGCCTTTTGTGGCCGAACAGCAGGACTTTTTCAACTTCTGAAAGAGCTTAGCTTGTTACATGCCTTCAAATATGGTGATGGATGCTCTTTTTGGGTGAGCACTAAGAAGGAGGGGTGAAAAAAGGGGTTTAACACGTCTTATTTGTTTGTCATAATAAATCACTATCCTGCTTTGTAAAAGCTGTGTCTCTTTTCTTTCTTCTTGCTGTGAAAACAATAAGCTCTAGAGGAGACTTCTTCAGCTGGCCTTGTAGAAGTATCCATGTGTTATATCAGGGGTCTCCAAACGTGGCCCTTTTATGACTTGTGGATTTCCACTCCCAGAATTGCTCAGCCGGGCATGCTGGCTGAGGAATTCTGGGAGTTGCCCAATCATAAAAGGGCCAAGTTTGAAGAACCCTGACTTCAACTCCCAGAACTCCACAGCGAATCAGCACCTCGTTCATATATTGAGCAAATACGGTGGGTGACTTAGCTTGTGCAAACACAACCAGGAGGGCCGAGAAGGAAGAGGGAAACCCAGTCAATTTTGATTTATTTCACAAGCCACAGTTAACCAAGCCAACAGCCCAGCTTCTGAATCAACTGGGTTGGAAATGCGGGGTGGAAAAAAGGAGCACATCTCACATCCTCAGCTTAAAAAAAAGAAAAGAAAATTGACCATTTTTCAGCCCTCAGATTTGAAAAAGATGCTTTCCAGATTTAGAAGGCCTCTTAACTGCACCTATAGATATTAAAAAAAAAAGCAGGGCCTGAATCCTTCTTGCAACCTCAGGAATTAAGTGGAGCAATTTTCCATCTCCTGATGGAACTCTTTCTTTGTTTCCTTCCATCAAATCCTGCTTTCCAGATGCCACGGACCACACCTCCCATCCTCCTGGGCCAGGAGGCTGAGCCCAGCCATCTCCTCCTCAGGTGTGATCCACCTGTGACCCTCCAGAGAGAATCCGCCCGTGATTGGCTCATCTCTCCCCGGGGGCTGACGGGACTGGTAGTTTCAAGTCCGGAGTCCTCTAGTAGTCTAGGCCGGGCACTCCGCCACGCCCCCAAGAGGGACGCGCGACTCCGCCCCCTTCCTATCTCTCCCCCTCTCTCGCTCGCGCGCGAAGCTTTATTATACAGGTGGACCTCCCCAAGATGGCCGCGGGGACGCGCCTCCTCCTCCTCCTCCTCCTGAGCAAGAGCGCGAGCGCGCGCGCGCACCACCCACAGAGGGGGAGAAAAAAAGAAAAAGTGGGCGGCGCCGGGCCTGCCGCGAAGGCGGGCGGGCGGTTGGCTGGGAGGGGCGGCGCGAGCCCGCGCAGTCGCCGTTCGCGTCCGGCGGGGCGGGCGTCGAGCTCCGTGAGGCGGCGCCGCCTCCGCCGCCGCCGCCGCCGCTGCTTCTTCTTCTCCGTCTGAGGAGAAACCGGAGGCGGCTTCGCTCCGTAGCGAGGATGACAATTCCTGGTTTTCTTTTAAAAAAAGGGACTCGGGCTCTTTTCTGAAGAAGAAGAAGAAGGGAAGGACGGAAGGAAGGAAGGAAGGAAGGGGAGAGGCCGGCCGGGATCGAGCGAGGCAGGTCGGGCCTGCCAGACGGCGACGGACGCGCGGATGGGGTCGGCCGTGGCCGGCGGCTGATCCGGCCTCCCGCCCTGCGCGTGGGTCGGTCTGCGGGGAGCGATGTCGAACGCGGGCACCCGCAGGGCCGGCTCCAGCATCAAAATCCGCCTCACAGGTAGAGACGCCGGGGCGCCGCCTGCCGCCGCCCACCCCCCGCCCTCGGGCGACAACGGCCGGCGCCGTCCCGCTGGGCCGAGCAGGGGGAGCCGGCGCCTCGGCTGGGGTGGCTCTGCTAAGGGCCCCGCCGCCCATCATCCCCGGCCCCCGGCGGGGGCCTCGCCTCTTGTCTGGAGGGCGGGCTGGGGTGATGGGAGTTGTAGTCCCGCGCATGTGGCGTGCGGGCGGGTTCTGGAGCAGCGAGGTTTTCCTCCTCCTGCTTTCCCTTCTTTCCTTCCCCTCTTTCTTCCTCTCCTCCTCCTCCTCCTCCCCTCCTTTTTCATCTTTTCCTCTGCTCCTCCTTCCCCTCTTCTTTCTTTCTTTCTTTCTCCTTCCCCTCTTTCTTCCTCCTTCCTCTCCTCCTTCCCTCTTTTTTCTTCTTTCCCTCTGTTCCTCCGTCCCCTCGTTTTTCTTTCTCCTTCCCCTCTTTCTTCCTCCTTCCTCTCTTCATTCCTTCCTTTTTCTTCTTTTCCTCTGTTCCTCCTTCCCCTCTTCTTTCTTTCTTTCTCCTTCCCCTCTTTCTTCCTCCTTCCTCTCTTCATTCCTTCCTTTTTCTTCTTTTCCTCTGTTCCTCCTTCCCCTCTTCTTTCTTTCTTTCTCCTTCCCCTCTTTCTTCCTCCTTCCTCTCTTCATTCCTTCCTTTTTCTTCTTTTCCTCTGTTCCTCCTTCCCCTCTTTTTTCTTTCTCCGTCCTCTCTTCCTCTCCTCCTTCCTCATCTTCCTTTTCTTTTCCTTTGCTCCTCCTTCCCCTCTTCTTTCTTTTCTTCCTCTCTTCTTTTCTCCTTTCTTCTCCCATTTCTTCCTTTCCTGCTCCTTCCACCTCTACTTTCCTCCTTTTTCTTCCTCTCTTCTTTCCGCCTCCTCCTCCTTTTACTTCCCCTATTTTGTCTTCTTTCCTCCCCCTTCTTTTTCTCCTTGCCCGCTTTCTTCTTCCTCTCCTTCTCTTTTCTCTTCTTTCTTCCTTTTCGTTCCCTTTTCCTTCCTCTCTTTTCCTTCCCCTCCAGCCTTGTTTGGATGGAGAGGCAGGTCTTTTGGGCCATGGAGGAAGAGGAGAAGGTTACAGTTGTCCTGCTGGTGGTCCTCCTTTCTCCTTTCCTTGGGAAGGGGGGCTGAAGGGGTAGGAGGACAGGTGGGACTCACCATTCAAAGGGCTATGCTGGCCAGGTAAAGGAAGGCCTTATTTGGGCCTTGACATTCAAACAGGATGACCAACGACACCATGGCTAACAGTACTGAAACAGTTCCTGCTGTTGTGGATTGAGTGTCTCTCCCTTTTAGTTGTCCTTTTCCTGGGAAGATTGGGGGTGAGTGGGGATAGAATCCTTCCTGGCATCTCCCCAATTTGGTGGGTTGGAGAAATCCTGTCCCCTCTTTTCATTTCTCGCTTTGCTGTCTTGGCAAAAATGCCCCGCAGACATTTGAGTTCTGATTGTTTCGGCATTGCAGTGGAATTGGTGAAAGCTGGTTGGTTGTGGGCTTTTTTTCCCCCTTGCTGGTTGGAATTTAGGGGATCTTCTAAAGAAGGCAGAATCCTTCCCTCCTGCAGCTTGTAGGAGATGGAGATTTTCAAATCTATAAACCTCATTAAGGATTTGATGGTTATTTTTTCTTTGGGTTGTTGAATTGGATTTTTTCCAGACGCACCTTGTTTAAAACTATTTCAGAGGAATATATTAAACATAACTGGATTTTTCTGTTAAAGCAGTGCTGTTAATATTTGACAGAATAAATTTCACATGGGAACATAGATAGTCTTATGTTTTAAAAAATTGGCCTGGCCAAACAGATTTTATGAGGCTTGACGGGAAGGATAGATTTTGTTCAAGACTTCTTGGAGAGGTGCCCTATGTAGTCTGTATTAAAAACCTTTAAGGGGATTCTTAAAGTGCACTTAGATAATATCTGAGGGTTTTTCCATTGAAGGTTCCTTCAAACGTCAGAAGGAATTTAGGTGTTTTCAAAAAGGGATAGTAGGGAACCTCAGTAATCATTCTCTTGGAGAATGTGTTCATGGTTCTAAAACTGCCCTTGATTTTTTTTTCATGTGGAATATTTATTGTAATAGATGTAACTGGGCATCTTTACTAAGAAACCTGTCAAATATACCTGTTCAGAAAGCTGAGTGTGGAAACTTTTAGTCTGTGTGTTAGCCATGATTTTGCTGGATAGCTTTTGTCCTTCAGTGCCCCCCCTCTCTCCCTCCCTCCCTCCCTCCCTCTCCCTCTCTTGTAACAGGAGGTTAATTACATTGATTTATGTTATAGAACTGGTGTATTACTAATGTAAGTGAAATACACATAGGACAGGTGTTTCCTGGCCTGTACTTTGTAAAATGACACTTTTCTATGGAAGTAAAGTATGTGAATTGGCCTTGGGAATCTAGACAATATTTAACTTCCTGTCTATTTCCCCCCCCCTTTTTTTTAAATGAAATTCAGATACTACTAGGAATATTTGCTAATTCCATTGAGAATTACTAGCAAAAGCTTGACACAATTCTTTCGGTAAGCCACATGAATTGTAATTCAGCATCCCAGTGACTTTTGCTTGCCAAATGTAATTCAGAAATCAACTTTCTTTTTTACATTTGTGTGGATTCTGCTTGAGTTTTTCCACTTCTCTCAAAAAAATTAATACTTCCATTATCAGGGTAAACGATGGGCCAAATGTTCAGCACCTGGCAATGATTAATTGCATTTTTCCCCGTATTGCTCTCATTGAACTACAAACTAACTGTTGCGTTTTTAAATGGAACCCTTGATTATTGAACTACCGTTGATATTTTGTCTTCCTGATCTTCATTAATTTAATTGTTTAAATGTCTTTTTTCAGAAGTTAAAGGATGCAAAAGGAATGAAACATTTAAAATTGTACAGAAATCATTATATTCTCATGCCAGTTTGATGCTTTCCTCTTCTTTTCTTATAAACATATAATTGCTGTAACTATTGCCATATATGCCATAAATATTTCTTTAATTTAAGTCTGTCATTACTTAGCATTATAATAGTATTTTTATTTATTTCCTGTAATTATTTCCAATATCCCTACTTAGTAGCAATTCTGTTGCTAACTGTTGCTTTTTGTAAAGGAAGAAGATACTATTAAAGTAGCAATTTCTCTAATGCTGAATAGCAAATTCAGGATTGAAGTTTCTAAACTGGAGACTTCTCAACCTAACCATGATATTGCTTGGTCTCTGTGTGGGAGTAAGTGGTGACTAATAGTCAAGGTTGACTCCGGGTGGCTGCCTGGAAGAATCCTGGTAATTTTTCTGGCAAGGTTTTTTGGAAGTGGTTTGCCATTGTCAGCTTCTTAGGGTTGAGAGAGAGTGACTGGCCCAAGGACACCCACTCTCATCATTTGATTGGCTTCACGCTTTAGGTGAAACTAGAACTCAAGGGGTCCCAGTTTCCAACTCAGGGGTCTTCAAACTCGGCTCTTTTATGACTCATGGACTTCAACTCCCAGAATTCCTCAGCCAGGAATTGGCCTTGGGAATCTGTCTGAGGAATTCTGGGAGTTGAAGTCCATGAGTCATGAAAGGGCCGAGTTTGAAGACCCCTGTTCCAGCCTGATGCCTTAATCATTACATTAAACTGGCTCTCTTTATTTATTTATTTTATCAAATTTGTATGCTGCCTGACTGACTCCCAATGACTGGGCAGCTCACAATCACCAAAGAAAGGAAATCATAATAAAACTAATTCAAGATAAATTTTAAATAAAATATTAATGCTCATATTAAGTGACTTCTTTATTTTACCTGCAAATATTTTAGATACAGAATTGTTCTGAATGATAGAAAACTGATCCAATCCAATTTATAACCGGCGAATAGTCTAGTATTTTTTTTTTGATAGTTTTTATGTCAATGTGTATTAGCCCTAGCCAGCTTGGTCTAAGTTAAGTAGTCTTGGGCTAATTTGAACTTGTCCATGATAGAAACAGCTTGTAAAGTAAAATATAAAGCTAGACTTCTTCCCCCCCCCAAAAAAGTAATATTTGTCAGAAAACAATTTTATGCACATTAGAGGCTAATACACTTATCATAATAAAACTTGTCAGTACTTGTGCATGTGTGAAATCACGCATCAGATATTGTACATATAACTAAGATGTATTGTCATAAAAAAGGGGCTCGGCCAAATTCACATTATAACAGAAGTGATGCTTGAGAGTTGACAACAATAACAAGGGAGTTAAGAATTTTACAGATTATCTAACCTTTGTTTGGGTTGATACAATTGGTAGAAATGTAGAAAGCTACCAGACTGCCGACTGCCTCAGATCATTAGTTTATGAATTTCAGTACGCAATGTCTTTTTTGTTTAGTAAAAGATGGCTATCCTAAGCCCTACTTTTCTTTCTGTATAAGCCCTGATAAATAATTTGGAAATTATGAAATCTTTGATAATAATTAAGCTAGTAGTGTTTTTAACTTGCTAGCACTCCATGAAAATTAATTTTTATTATGTAAGTATGGCTATACAGGTAGGCTGGGACCTGATATGTAACCCTTTTGAAATAATTTTGACAAGTTTATTTAGCATTATGTTTCTAGCTTGCAACGATACTCAGTTAATTTTGAACATATCAACTTTCTAACACCTGACTTCAGTTAAAGATCTCTGCTCCATATTTTTTATCAAGCATTCAGATTGCCATATCTTCATATGCACTGTTACATGAAATTTTGGAGGCTACTGTATAATAGGTTTAACTGCAATAATTTGCTACCATTGAGTGCAAACTTGTTACCCTTCAATAGCAAATCCCACATATTATGTGTGTTAACAATCAGATGATTTGATTGTTCGAAGCCAGTGTTGAATGTTGCTTGTATTTCTGTTTGCAAGTTTCCAGATGTGGTTGAAGCGATTTGAAAGACTGCCTCCATTGAGTATTGTCTTGGTCAGGTGACTAATGTGGAAATTTGTTATGTGGATATGTAACATGTGTCCAAATGCCATTTTGTATTTCAGTTAATTTGCATTGGGCAAATTAAAGTTGATTCCTCCTTTTCGCCAAGTATTTCTGTGGATTTAATTCCCTGTTTTGCTCTCTTTAAAAAAAAATCATTAAGTCAACTTCTATTCATGCCCTTGATGTAGATTTGAGAATAACATGGAAAAGGAAATTCAATACAGCAGCAATATTTATTGCATTAGCAGAAGAGCACAGCTAAATACAGCCTGGCGAACAAAACAGACCATTGATCTGAGATGATTGGGTGGGTGAAATTAGTTTTAAAAGCTCATCTTGGATGGTGAGTTTAATTAGCTGCAGAAGTATGGTGATGCACTATCATGTAATAGCAAGAGAAACATAGTTTGACAATGTGAAGTATAAGAAATCACTGTGTTTATTAATGCAAAGGCAGGTCTTCTCCAGCCTCACATAAATTGACTATAATGGAAGCTTCCAACTATAATGGGCCAGACTTTGAAATGAAGCTCATTGGAGCTTGTATGTTAAAAAGAAGATGGAAGAGATTGTGCCCAGCATACTGGCATCTGAGGGGGCATAATGGCTCAGTGGTTAAAGACGCCGAGCTAGTTAGAGAGCTGACAGCCCGGGTTTGAGACCCCAAGCTCCATGTGACAGGTGTTGCTTGCCCTAGCTCCTGCCCACCACCTAGCAGTTGGGAAACATGCAAATGCAAGTAGATTAATAGCTGCCACTTTGGTGGGAAGATAACAGCATAATAGCCATGTTGACTACCTTACCATGGCAATTGTCTTGAGGCAACACCGTCTCCCTCCACTAAGAAGCGGAAATGAGACGCAAACTGACAGGGAAACCTTTACCTTACTGACATCTTCTGTTTAATTTACATCAGTGTTGACTGATTTAGCATAGGTAACTAGTGATCTCCGGCACTGAAATTAAGTGGCCCAGTTTATTATTACTTTTTTCTGGTGATTTTCAGAAATCATGATGACAGGCTCTGTCTTTTCAAAAATGCGGCCTGCGTGATATCCCTTTGCTTCTGTCGTTTTATTTTGTTACAGCTGGAAACAAATTCTGCGGAATAGATGAGCTTAACTTTGGGCTCTTTGCTCCAGTAAATCATTTAACATATGATTATGTGGCATCAAGTCAGTGTCAGGTTTTAGTGACCACGTGGATAGACTCCAGTATGATCTGTCTCCAGACAATAACTTCGAAGTAGAAAATTTTTAGGTGGCTTAATGACTGCTCTGCATATATCCTTAGATTGTATTTCTCTACTCTTCTCCGTACCCTTTAAACTGATATTTAGGCTGGAATCCTAGTCAGATTTTTATTACTAATATGGTAACTATTAAATCGTTGCCCTTTTGAAAAAAAAACATTGTTTTTCTTCTGATTTAGAGAACTGTGGGAATAGGCTACGTCAGAGCATGGAACACTTTGAAATAAATATGTCTAAATGATTTAGACTATACATTGCCCTATTTATCCGATACAAGATTTCTGTTTAATTTCCTGAATAATAAAAACATTTCCTAGTCAGAGAGTAACTTCCAAAGATAGAATTAGCTCTGGCAAAAAGCAAGGTAAAAATTTCTAAATACCTAATTTGGCTTTTGTATTCTAAGTCTGGCAAGAGAATGAAAGTTGACACATAGAAGAATGATAAAAGAGATAATAGCCCCTAGGTTGATGGCTAGATGAGCTTTTTATGGGCGAGAACATGCTGAATTCTAATGCAGTATATGGTTTGGGGTTACTTTTCATTCAGCAACATTTAATCATGTGAAAGGCTAAAACTTGCACTGGCTTGTGTCAAAGGCAAGCTTGCATACAACAGAGATAAATCCCTTGGGCCATCCAATTTATAGCTCAAAGAAATCTCTTGTTTCTGGAAGACACCGTTCGAATTCTGAAGAACGGTGGAACTAATTTCAGGTAGATAACTATTTATTGGGCCTTGTTTCTCAAATTACACCCCTCTTTTCTGTCTATGAAAGTGCTCTGCTTTTAAAAGTGAGGTTTCCCGTTTCCAAAGGGTTCATGGAAAGGGCCCAAATCCTATCGTACATATTTAATGTGTCTTTTGGAATCCTATCTGCTGAGTTTACTAAATGAGATAAATGCCATTTAAGCATCTCTTAGTCGTCTTTCTGCCTCTCTTTGTGAGTAAAACGATCCATTCTTCAAGAAATTGAACTAATGGAGAAAGGGTGTGGTGGTGCATGGCTCCAAGCATACTCACCTCCGTTGCAGCTGCACAAAATTCTCTCTGGATCAGGCGTGCCTCTCGTTACTTATATGTCAAGCTCTAGAAATAACATTTACAAATAACTAATGATTAACTATTAGCTACCTAACAGCTAAAAATTCATTTGGAGAGCTCCTGTCACCAAAAATATAAAGGGATGTGTAAAGTGACACAATCACCCCTTAATGATTTGCTGTCAAATATGCCAAGAACAATTATAGAATGTAGGTTAAATTTTGCTCCCTCCTCGTTCATGGAAAAGTAAATTTGTAGCTCTGTTCTAAATTGCCGGAGTGCTGCTTATGTTCACTTGGAGGTAATTTTCTCAAAGCTTTTTCACCTAGGAGTGAGAGTCAGTCTAGATTCTAGAAGTTAAGGTGTTGAATCTGGATCTCCCTACTTCCACCCCTATTCCACCATCAGCCGTAGAAGGTTTTAAGGTCAAAACCAACAAGATGGTTGTTTTGAGGGAAAATATGCCACTTTGAGCACCCATTGCAGAAGGTGGAAAACAAACAAATAGGGGAATAATGATATTTTTGTATTATGCTTTCTTTTTAATTAATATGCTCATCATCCTCAAAAGGCACACAGGCAAATAGTATAGTAGCTTTATTAAAACTACTCATTATTATTGCAACTAATTCATTTCATGAAATTACTGTACACAAACAGCCATCATTTGGGAGCTAGGAAAGAAATTCCCAGATACAGTAAAATATGTCTGCAATATGTCAAGGCAATTTAACCGATAACTCTTTATAAATTTGGAGCCTCGTGAAAAGAAGCTTCCAATCTTACAAGGAAGGGGGAAAAAAACTCTGCAAGCTCTTTTCTTTTCTCTATTGTAACCTTCTGCAAATGGGTGCTGTCCAGATGAATTGGATTTCACTTCTCATATTTCCTGACATTTGGACTTGGATCATGTTGGCCAGGGATATTGAGAGATGCAAATCCAGCACATCTGGAAGGCCACTTTGTTGCTTAGCTCGAGATGTTTTGTTTGATGTTGCTAAATCTTTTACCCTGCTTTCAGTCTACCAGAATTGCAGCCAACAGTATTCTTCTTTTCTAATACCAAAATGCTAGGAAGAAAACAAAATCTGTCCACGATCTGTTGAATTCCTCCTTGAAAATTAAAAATTAAAGTTACCCTCCTGTCCCTCAGAAGCTTTCAAAAAATGGCTAGGGAGGCTGAAATGTGCTCACTTGCAGTTGAAAATATTTCTTAGGGAGAATTCTAATTAAAAGGTTAGGACAGGTTTTTTTTAACTGAATCGACACATATTTGTAAACTATTCCCAGATGAAGGAAGTGGAAGAAAAAAGAAGATGGACTGAAGGGAGAGGTGGAAAAGATGGCTACATTTAATACTAAAATAAAGACTAAAACTGTAGATGACTTAAGATGGTTATAAAAAGTCTCAGATGAATTCACATTGAAGGATGGAAATATGATCTGGACCACTTTTGATTTTAGGCAGTCCTTGACTTACAACAGTTTGCTTAGTGATTTTTTTGAAGTAACAACGGCACTGAAAAAAGTGACTGATGACCATTTTTCACACTTAACGACCGTTTCAGCATCCCCAGGGTCATGTGATTTACATTCGGATGCTTGACAACTGGTTCCTATTTATGATGGTTGCAGTGTCCCAGGGTCATGTCCCCTTTTGTGACCTCCTGACAAGCAAAGTCAACGGGAAAACCAGATTCACTTAACAACCGTGTTACTCATTTAACAACTGCAGTCATTCCCTTAACAAGTGTGGCAAGAAAAGTCATAAAGTGAGGCAAAGCTCACTTAACACTTTTCTCCCTTAGCAAAATAAATTTTGGGCTCAGTTGTGGTGGTAAGTGAAGGACTACGTGTACTTTGACAAATTGGGGCAACAGAATCATGAGAGTTGTTGGAAGTATAGGTTGCCACCTTCCTAAGTTGCAGTGGACTTGCTTCAGATGTTAATCGGTTCCTCTCTGCCCTTTTAATTCAGACAGTTTTTTCTAGATCACCCTCTTGTGTATTTTAGTGGTCTCCAGTCACCATGAGATCTCCCATGGAAATTATGAAAGCTTGAGCTCTGGCACGCCTGGAAGGCACCAGGTTGGGGAAAGTTGATTTAGAATAATGGACTATGTTGTATTTCAGGAATTTTTTCTTCATCTCTTAGTGTCTTAATTAGCCCATCGGTGCAAGGATTTCTGTTAATGCCCAACAGATTTGTAGGTGGGATTGCTAATTATCTTATTAAGTGTGAGCTTTGAAAAACTGCTGGATGATATGTACATTTTGCTTTTCATTCCTCTAGGATGCCAGTGTCTACAATTTTCCCTGCTGTTCCAGGATGTCTGTCTAGGTGTTTATTTTATGTGTCTGCATGGACTTTACACAAACACTCCAACTAAGAGTCTACAAGGCTGCTTTATTATATGATGTTGTGTTATAATGCCGCCATCTTTTTACCATATTAGCTGTGCAATATACATTAAGTTCTATAGTTCATATTGCCACATGGAATAGAAATATATTTGTTGCAACTTGGACCATCACATTGTTTGCATACAGAGGCAGAGGTGGATTCCATAATATGGTAGAGTTCTATCAGTATTAAAGTGCTTAAGGGTCCTAAATATGCAATTCTATTGTGAGCAAAAAAAGGGGATAAATATTGCTAGGATAATTCAGAACAAGTAAATGTATCATGATAGGCTTTAGAAAATTGTCTATTTTGTCATTTTAGATGTCCTGAATACAATCTGCTTTCTTTTTCAATGGTTAGACAGCCATTTATCGTGATAAATTTTATATTATACTTTCTTTTGTTAGCTCGGTGTTTGTTAGTACAGATCTACTCTATACAAACAGAGTATAGATTCAGATTTAGAGTAATGCTGTCATATTTGAGGAACAAAAGTGCATTACATAGGCTGATACAGCTTTAGTTAGAAAAAGACCCTCCTTCATAATGGCATGCATTGTTGTTAGCTACCTTACATTCTGTGGAGTTTTGTTAAAGATGCAAATGTTTAGAAGGATAGATATAAAAGCACCAAATTAAGTTAAAACACAGAATTGGTTAAAAACTCTCTCTCTCTCTCTCTCTCTCTCTCTCTCTCTCTCTCTCTCTCTCTCTCTCTCTCTCTCTCTCTCTCTCTCTCTCTCTCTCTCTCTCTCTCTCTCTCTCACTCACTCACTCACTCACTCACTCACTCACTCACTCACTCACTCACTCTCAGAATAATTCTATTTTCCAAGTTATGATAATAGGTAAGGAAACACCAAGACAGTCATGTGCCACACATTAATTTGAATTGCTTGAGGGTCTTGTTTTACCCATTGATTTTCATCAACTACCCTCCTGTTTAAAGGAATTGTACCTATTATCTTTGAATCCACATAAATCAGTTGCCAGAAATTGCTTTTTTGTTTTAAAGACAGTTTTAACACAATGATTCCCAAGGCTGTTTAGTCACAATAGATGCTAAAGGCAACATTTCCTGAATGTTTGTATCACAAGTGAGTATAAATTATGCTAGAATAGGTTCATTCAAATCTGGCAATATCCTCAACTATCTAAACAGTTTTCCTGTAAACCAGTTGCTGCTACTGGGTCCTCTCTGTCAGCATTAATGTTTGAAGATGCAAATATCTTTACGTAAAAAGAGCACTGGGTGAAAAAAGTGATCTGCCAAAATTTGGAACTAGTATATATTTCATGTAATCATAGTTCGTCTAGTGTCGATGTTTCTATATATGTGAAAATTAGTTTACTTTTCAACTGGTTTATCTTGAAATGTGTTTTTGCTGATTGAAAACATTAAAAAAAACTCCATGATTGGGATTCATATGTATTGGAAGAGGGTTAATATCCTCTCTTCAGTGCTCTTCTAAAGATGCATGTAGAATTGGAAGGTATAAATTTTACATGAAGAAATTGATTGATTTTATAAGAATAAATTGAATCATATTACCAAAATAGGAAATACAGGTAGTTCTCAGCTTTACGACCACAGCTGAGCCTGACATTTCTGTTGCTAAGCGAGATGTTTGTTAAGTGACAACCATCATAAATACAAGTCAGTTGCCAAGCATTCTGAATCTTCATCACGTGACTGTGTGGATGCTGCAACGGTTGTGTGAACGACGGTCATAAGTCACTTTTTTCAGTGCCGTTGTAACTTTGAACAGTCCCTAAATGAACTCTTGTAAGTGGTTGTCTTGCATTCAAGAACTGATCTGGTCTAACTTTACAATACTTACTTTAAAAAATAAAAATTAAAAAAAATTGGTTTTGCCTGACCGGATGCTTTGTCTGGATTTACAGGAACTGCCTTCTTTCCAGTCACGTTTTGTTCAAGAGCATGTTGTTGGTTAAGCCACAAGTTTCCATTTTCAAGGGATGAAACTCAAGCTTGGGGAAGTGCTTGGATTTCAAACTTGACCCAAGCATTTGTGTCTTTGACCTCGGCTGGTGCATCCCGATTCTTAATTTAATTTGTCCTTGTGGGTGTTTGTACAGCGCTGTCCTGAACCAGAGCTTTCAGCGAGCTATAAGTATTAAGCATGCAAAAATATTTTTGGCAAATGAAACGAAACTTGGAATCTGAGTTATGCTTGCTAGTGGGAGGAAGAACATGCTTCTTATACATGGATAACGTCTGGATTATGCAAGCAGTAAGCATTTTAAAACTGCTTTCTAAAAAAAAAAATCTACAGCTCTTCCTTCAGGTGACATGGCTTATTGAATAACAGGGAGGTCAAAGAAAGTGAATAACCAACAAGGGTTACTTAAACCTTTAGAGCAGGGGTTCTCAACCTTGACAATTTTAAGGCATGTGGACTTCAACTCCCAGAATTCCACAGCCAGCATTGCTGGCTATGGAATTCTGGGAGTTGAAGTCCACAAGTCTTAAAGTTGCCAAGGTTGAGAACCCCTGCTTTAGAAGTTGGGCTGGGACTTGCCTTCCTTTCTCCCTAATACTCTGAGGAAGTCAAAAAGAAACATTAGAAGTCTGGATTCACTTTAGGAATTTGCATCTGCATTTCCTTGCTGCTTTTGTTGTTTCGTTAATGATTTAAGTGGGAAAAAATGGACAGGAGCCAACATACTGAATGAAGAAAAATAAAGCATAAATGATACAAAAAAAAAAAAATGTCCAGCGATCAGGCAAGCCAGAAGTGGGAGAAACTTTTGATGTATGGTTAGCCAGTCATCAGAAGTTGGAATTGGTGCCAAATACCGACAATCTTCAACGTACTGTGGCTACACTGGGGACGGGAACTTCTGCCATTAAGTGATTTGGTTGTAAAGTGAGTTGTGCTCAATTTTACCAAAGTTTTTGCAGCAGTCATTAAATGAATGTGGCTTCCCCCATTGATTTTACTTGTTGGAAGCCCCTCGGTAAGGTTATAAATGGAGATCACATGATCTCGTGTAAATACATGCTAGTTGCCAAGCACCCAAATTTTGATTACACCAGCATGAAGACACTGCAATGGCTGTAAGTGCGAGGACTGGTCATAAACCACCGTTTCCAGCGTTGTTGTAACTTTGGATGGTTAAATGAATAGCCTCAGGTTGTGGGCTACGTGTAATTAATTTTCCTCTTTTTCAAGTGCCTCCCAGGTCAGAAATGGATATATCTGCTTCAAAAGAAGTATGCTACAGTGAGGGCGTTATGATAAAATAAATGCTTCATAATTTCACATGGGAGTGAGTAGAAAGAAACCACGTATCCAATTTCAGCTAAAACTTAAATCTGAGTTGGCATTTGAGGGGGGGGGTTTAATGTAGGATGAAGCAGTTCCTGCTTGTCATTTTCACATTGAATAGATTTTGGAGCATTTATTCCAATTAAATGCACTTAGGTCAGGGGTTCTCAACCTTGGCAACTTTAAGACTTGTGGACTTCAACTCCCAGAATTCCTCAGCCAGCAAAGCTGGCTGAGGAATTCTGGGAGTTGAAGTCCACAAGTCTTAAAGTTGCCAAGGTTGAGAACCCCTGACTTAGGTGTTGTTGTTTTTTGGAAGCAGGAGAGGTTAATGGTCATCTGTAGATTTTTAATTGTATTTATTGTAGTATATTACATCACACTTTAATTAATATTGTACAGTTGTTCAAATTACGTTGCCAGTTTGGAAAACAGGAAATAAGTAATTGTAAGAACATAGCTTTCCGTTGGGGCTAGAACTGCTAGAAAAGATTTTTCCCTCCTATATAGGTCACTGATGATTTTTGAGTTTGGGGAATTGCATATTATGGAGATCTGAAAGCCATTAAGAAAAGTTTGGTGCACTGAGATAGCCTTTAAGTGGAATTACGCAGGGAAAGTCATACGGAAAACTAAAAGTAAGTATTTCTTGAAATGCAGTGCAGAAATACTACAAGCATTTTTTTATGTGTGTGTGTGGGGGGGTAAAGTCTTCAGATGATAGAATATGCAGATGATCAAAGTCAACCCTGAAATGTCTGCTACTGAGACTTCTTTTTTTTTCCTTTTGACTATCTTTCTATTGAGTCTTTAATCTGTTACTTTAATAAAGCACTTGAAGTATAATTAGGTTCCAATTCTGTTCAATGGAAATTCTGTCTAGCATGGATAATGCTAAGCACGATGAGTTATTTTAAAAGTTTGGATGTGAATGCTGTTAGACTATCAGACCTGAATTTAAGCGGTTAAGAAGGTGTGAATAAATCCTGAGAAATTCTAGCTTCTTAGTGAATGAGTAGTGAGGATCTGCTATTCTTTAATAGCTAGCTGAGTTGCTTTCAACTTCATATATATAGTTCTTATACAGTATTATACGACTGATATTATTTTAATGCACAGAAGTTATGTATTGCCAGCTTTCAAATGGACATTAGAAAATCGTAACATGCTGCTGTTGAATTATTAGATTATATGTTACTATAGTTTGTTTTTTGAATGACTTAGCTTGGTATTTTGTGGAAATAGAAGCAAATTCACAAGTGGCTTTAAAACAGGTTTTTACGCCCACTTATCCAACCACTTATGTCTGCAGCATATAAGACAGGATAAAGTCCTTGGTACTATTCAGGAGGACTAATACTGCTTTTAAGATTATTACAGATAATGTTAGCATTTTGGATAGCTACAGAGGTACAAAACATTAAGTTTAAGGCCCAGGGCTGGACAGAAATTGGCAGTAGGTCCTGATGTCAATCCAATGTACGTCAATTACCTTTGGCAATGAGAAGTAAAGATCAGTCCTTTTAGTCTCCTGAAAAAATCACTTCCTCCCCCAAGATGGATGTTCATTAATTGCCTGTAAGAGAAATTGTCATCTATGAGTCTAGCCGACTGCATTAATGAAGGGTGTTGGTTTTAATTTGGGAGGAATAATATCCTGAATGCGTTGTTTTATTCAGGCATCTTCCTTTCTTCCATCTCTGTATCACCAGCCGGATGTCTTTGATAACAAGAATTTCTTGGCATACATAAGAGGTTGTTTATTTAGACCTGCTTTTGGGATGATAAAGTGGTTTGATCATTCTGGCTCCTCTAATGATATACATGTTTATTTTTGTTGGAAGGAGAAAATATCTGCGTTTTCTGTTGAGCTATTTGTTTCTGATGTTCCTATAGGTCTTGTTGAGCCTTGGAATTAAATGGCGAGGATGGTTTAGTTCAATGTTTAATGTATGGAATAAAACCTGTGATTTGTTTAGAAACAAAGACTATCCTGATCAGTTGTGGCTGACAAGTTGTTAGCATAACTTGTTGATATTGGCTACCTTACTAAAACCTTTCTCTAATTCCTTACGGTGCTTCAGAGTTCATAAAACATAAAATAATAGGGTTGGAAGGGACTTTGGAGGTCTTCTAGTCCAGCCCCCTGCTTCTTGCACAGGCAAGCAAGTCTTAGTTTCCAAAATGAAAGTCTTAATTTCCAAAATTTCCACAAAATTAGGGTCACCTCCAGGGTCTATCTGCATCCTAACCTTGCACTTTTTTTACCCAACTGTTGATCTTGGCTTATGGCAGTCTCTCTTTTGCTTCTCTTCCATTACTGCAAAGAGCAGAAATTTCTTTCCCTGGAACAATGAGATTGTTGAAGCATCTTGCAGATGTCCCAACAGAATTTTTGCAACCTTGAGTTACGTGTTATTTGACTGTTTTTTTTTTCTTTTCCTCTCTAGCTCTCTAACTTGCAGTGGTTCTTAGCTAGCTTATACTATGACGAAAGCAAACCTTGTGGTATGGTGTGTATGCACCTAGTGGCAATAACTGATAGTGTTTTGGCCTGCTCTGAGCATACAGCAAATTCTGATTTTGCTGTGGGAATTTAGGGAAGTATTACACAAACACCGCTGATCCAAACAGATTGTACTTCATAAAATGAGCATATGGCTTTATAACATTTCTCCACTGCGCACCCAGTGATTGTCGAGAGCTCTTCCCCCTGGAGTTCTCACAATTTGCAAAATGTAAAATCCACGTTGATTGGGAATTCTGGAAATTGAAGTATGGGTTATGTTGAGGGCACTCAGTGGGCGATTGCTTTTGTAAGGAATCAAACTTTGTAATTCTATCTTGAGGAAATGAAGTATCTGTTGGTTCATTCTTGGCTTGCAGCTGATAAAATATGAATAAAAGAAATAACAGTTCTGTTTTGACTGAACCACAATCAGATCTCATGAAGCAGTCAAATTAATGTTCCTATGTTTAGGTGTTCCTGCCAAAGATGTGTTATTTCTGTAATAATTGAATGACGAGGGGGGAAAAAATGTGAGATTGCAGATTCTTTAGAGATGAAAAAAATCCAGCTCTGGACTATTTTAATGTGCTCTAGTAACTAGGATACAGTAGTGTGCTGTTGTTTTTTCTTTCTGGCCACTTGAGAGGCTAAACTAGATACAGGTAGTCCTCAACTTATAACTGTTTGTTTAGTGACAAAGTTACAACGGCACTAAAAATGACTTACAATCATTTTTCACACTTACGACTGTTACAGCACCCCTATTGTCATGTGATCAAAATCCACAGGCTTGGCAACTGACTCGTATTTATCCCGGTCGCCGTGTCCCGCGGTCACGTGATCCCCTTTGGCGAGCTTCTGACAAGCAAAGACCATGGGGAACTGTGTCACTAACTTAACAAACTGCATTGATTCCCTTAACAGCTACAGCAAGAAAAGTCCTAAAGTGGGGCGAAACTCACCCAACAATATTTCTCCCTTAGCAACATAAATTCTGGGCTCAATCGTGGTTGTAAGTCGAGGACTGCCTGTATGGCTGCAGCAGATCCTACCGTTTAAAGTTCTAGCCTAATCATGTGTAATTGAAAATCTTGGGCTAATCGTTTCCCAATTGATGATTTCGCTTTCTGTGGCCTATCAGCGGCCAGAGAAGTGTAGAATTGAAAGTGGCCTCGGATTTCATCCAGCCCAACCTCTGACGGGAATATCGGGAAGGCAGCACCACTAAGGAGCGATCCTCACTAAATGCTTCCAGTGAAGGTGAATGGATCATCTCCGCCCGGCTGTTCTATCAGCCCCTTAATCTTCTCTTCTCCAGGCTAACTATAGCCAGCTCTTCCAACTGTTTTTCGTAATGTTTCAATTCTAAATCTTTCGTTATCCTACCCGTCCATCTACAAGGGTCTCACTTGTTCTGTCTTTTTCTTACGATGTTTCATCCAGAGCTGGACACGGTTCTCCAGTCGTAGCGTAACTCTGCATTACAGAACGTAGCTAACTCTCTTAAAGCAGCTTAAGATGTCTTGAACTTATTTTGTACTTGGCATCGCACTGCTGGCTGTTGTTCACTTTGCGACTCGCTCGACATCTCTATCCTTCTCTCATATGCACCATTGCCAGGCCAAACATCTCTTATACCTGGTTGTTGTTTTTTTGTTTTGTTTTGTTTTGCTATCTAAATGCAGAACTTTTAATTTCTGTTACATTTCACTGTGTTGGCTTCGGCCCAGAGTCTTAGCCGGTCAGATTCATTTTGTCATCCCAACTAAACCCTGATAGCAAAAATAGGCTCAGTGGAAGAAAAAAAAAATAAAGTGGAATTTAAGGAAACCTAATGCGAAGCAGGAAGGAGACACCATTCCTTTCAGCTACACATTCTTTTGCCCAAAAACTCTCCTTCAAACACCTGGTGTAGTTTTAATTATTTAACCAGTCTTTTCCTTTCTTCGTGTAACGACAGATTTTGAGGAACGAAAGTTTTCCTTAAAAATGGAGGAAGTACTTTGTATCATTCAGATGGAGCTTAAACCCTGTTGTCACACTCCTCTAAACGGGAGAGGATGGCTTGTTTTGGCCCTTAGTATTGACTTTGTTGTATAAATGAACCCTTCGTGTTCAGGGTTCACTTCTAAAGGCCAGATGTTGGCAGCTACTGGGAGTGTTTGACAGAGCAGTACTAGAATGGATTTTCTGATTAAACAAACCTTTGCTCTTAGCTTTCAAAGTGTTCTTTATGTTTCTATTGATGTGCTTGCTCATGCATGTACAAGTACAGCCTCTGAACTTCCTATCATGAGCGCCTGCTAGAAATCGGAGTTCTTTGTCATTAAATTCTAGCAAGAAACTCTTTAAAAGTACATCGCAAAAATAAGGGCATTGTAGTACAGGTAACTGACCTGCGGGACCAAGATTTATGTTGCTAAGGAAAACATTTAAGTGAGTTTCATTTTACGACTTTTCTATGATCACAGTTGCCACTTATTACTTGTATGTACACTGAGACCGGAAACAAATTCCTTGTGTGTCTAACCACATTTGGCCAATAAAGAATTCTATTTTCTTGCCCCAGTTGCTAAGGGAATCCTTGCGTTTGTTAATTTAGTAACACGGTTGTTAAGAGAATCTGCATTTCCTGTTGATTTTGCTTGTCAGAAGGTCGCAGAGACTGGGGACCCGGAGTTAAGATGGCGGCGCCTGGATCAGCTACGGCGCCTGGATCGGCTACGGCTGCCTTGGCTCTTGAAGGTGAAAAGGTTTTGGAGAGATACAAGGGATAGAGGCCACCTGAGGAATGTAGTGGGACCGAGCTAACATATGACCGACACTCTTTGCTTTTGGCATGGCAAGTTTTGAGCTGTTTCGGAACTGTTGGTGAGACCGTTAAGAGTCATTGGCGCTGTTTGAAATTGTTCTGCCTGCAGCAAGATCGGGCTGCTGGCCCAGCGACGGATTCTATTGCAAATCAGGGCTGTTTCCGATGGAGGCTGAGGAGGAGGGGTCCCTGGGGCTTATGGAGTGAAGGAACTGGAGGAGGCTGTCGGCAGGCCCAGAGGCAGCAGCGTGCTCCAGGGGCGAAAAGGAGGGAGGCCTGATCCTGGAAGAGACAGAATCAGAAAAAGGAAAGGAGGCGAGGTTGTCCTGCAGGAATATAAGCTAATTTGAGGGCTGATCCACATGGAGCTCCGTTTTCCATCTGTCCTGTTTGCCATCGTTTGCTATCTGGAGACTAAAATGGACAATCTGAAACTTGAGCTGGCCCCAAACAAGGAGTGTATATTGGAGGTGGTGGCCCTTTGAGAGCTGCATGCAAGAAATTTCATTTTGATGTACGCCGATTGGTGTACGTTCAAAGTGACAATAAAGTTATTATTCTATTCTATTCTATTCTATTCTATTCTATTCTATTCTATTCTATTCTATTCTATTCTATTCTATTCTATTCTATTCTATTCTATTCTATTTCATTCCATCCCATTCCATTCCATTCCATTCCATTCCATTCCATTCAAAAGCCAATCACACGGCCCTAGGACAATGTAGCTGGCCTAAATATGAGCCAGTTACCAAGCCTCTGAATGTGTGTTAACATTTGTGTTAAGAACAGTACCCCTGTGATAATACCTAAGTGTCAAGCCCTTTTGCTGGAGGAATAACTTTTTAAAAACGCTAGTGAAAAACCACAAAACCGGCTGGGAAATGTTTGAAACTTAACCGGGTTTTAATTTGATCACCTAAGCCAAACCATTTCTGAATTCTTAAAATGGCCAGTTTTAAAAGGAGTTCCTAGTAGAACGAATGAACTTTCCACGGTTTCTTCACATAAATGAATTAGAAGGCAAAAGGCAGGTTTGGGAAAATATGTGCTATGCAATTCATGAAAATAGCCAAACGTAACGCTGCTATTTATTAGTCCAATTGTATTAGTTTCTGAGCTTTTTATAAATTGTGCCCTGTGGTGTGTAAGAGAAATCTTTTCCCAGCTTGAGCTGTTTATGCTGAAATATGAGTGGAATCTGCTAACCTTTTCCTTTTTCTCGCAGTGCTTTGTGCCAAGAATCTGGCAAAGAAAGATTTTTTCAGTAAGTAACTGGAAATCTCTATATATACGTTTTCATACCTCCCCATCCCATCCTTTGTGCATATTGAAACTATTCTGCTGAGGTTAATTGTTCTCTTCCATGTTTCTAGTTGAGGGCATTTAAGGAAAGATTCTCGAGAGTCAGAAGCATAACTATCTCAAATTTATATTCACCAGACCACGAAGCAGCCAGCGTGATCTTTTTTGCTGCGAGCTGCTTAAAGCAGATCTTGACTCTGACGGCTGCTAGCAAATACATTTCTGCTCATGCTCACTCTCCCCCTTCTAAATTGGGTGAGGCGCTGTAAGGCATGGTAAATATCTCCTCTTGTGAGATGGCAGATCAAGTCACACTGAATTAACGGAGGGGGGATCACCGTTGCGGGTTCTTTTCATGGACAGGCCTGGTGTGACACGTCGAAGATCATACGTTAGAAACCCTTTTCAGCATTTCAGGGAACTTTAAAAATAGCACATCATGGAATTAGTTAGACTGAGCTGCACGGGAAATTTGTGTTCTCTTCCAGCGGCATGCCGCTTTTAAATCAAGGGTCATCTAGTATAGCACAGCAAAAGTTGACTGGATCCAACATTGCCCTTGGTGTGGGGTCTTTGGCGAGGGGGTTTAAGGCCTTCATCCAGGAGGCCACTAAAATAAGTATGAGTAGCTGCATTTGGCTCACGCTCTGTGTGTTTTATACACCGTGCTTTACCTCTTCTACAGTAAGAGAAACTTTACCAGAGAGAAAGTCCTCTGTATTCCCAGCAGCCGTCTTCTCACAATTACAAGAGAGCAGGTAAACATTGTGGTTTGGCAGCCATCTGCAAGTTTCATTGGTCTTTGTTCTTTGCAGGGCTTCCTGACCCTTTTGCAAAGATTGTGGTGGATGGGTCTGGTCAGTGTCATTCCACCGACACTGTGAAGAACACCTTAGATCCCAAATGGAACCAGCATTACGATTTGTAAGTTGCCTGTTCAGCATGAGGTTCTATTCATTTTTCTCACATGCATTTTTTACGGGTTACATTTTTATGCCGCCCGTCTCACTGAGGTGGGTTCCAAGACAGAGTCCTCGTTCCTTACCTCTTCATTTACATGAAGTATTTACAACTTTGATCTGTACCTAGGAACCAAAGCCCATGCTCACTTACAGCAAAAGAGAAATAACACAGTGAATGCAAGTAGGCTACCGAATAAACTTAAGAAAGCAGTTCCAAAATAGTCCGTAAAATAACAATTCCTTCTATGTCTCCTCTCTTACACAACTGGCCGTCTAAAAGGCTTTATATTAGCAGTGCTGATCCAAAGTAATATTGAGGCAATGCCCACTCCCCGGGGATGATTATTAGAATGTTTTGTTAGAGAATGTTCTTGTGTAATAATTTGTGAGACTTAATTTTGGGGCTTGTGAGTTGAGATATCGGCTAGACTCCAAGACACTTATTTTAAGTGTGCCCAAGTGACTTAATGTGCTTTTGAAAGCCCCTCGCTTAAAAACATTGCATCTTGTCTGGCTTCTGACTTCCAGAAATGAAAGCCTGTATCGCTTTTCTAGAAATCCTTGCGTAATTCCTTGGCTGTTAGCAACAGAAGATGCCTCTTGTCCTATGTAGTCATAGTTCAAAAAATGAGCCTTGATGCAGCAGCTCCAGTTTTCGGGAAAAGCAGCCTTTCCGTAGTCTAATGAGCTCTTCACTTTGTAGTTTATAATAAGGTTGTCTGCAATTAACAAATGTTTGTGTATTATCTATTTAACATGCTGTGCAAATTACAGTAATCTAGTGATTAGTTGCATGTTTCTCTTCTTTGATAAAAGACGTAGTGTAACCAAAGCATTATTCAAATGGGTTCACAAATGGGAAAGTTGTACCATAGCAGAGAGAAAAAAACCTCAGTTAAACATCCTCCTCCAACTGATTATTCTAGATATGTTGGAAAATCAGATTCTATCACCATCAGTGTCTGGAATCATAAGAAAATTCACAAAAAACAGGGAGCTGGCTTCCTGGGATGCGTCCGACTTCTTTCCAACGCTATCAGCAGGCTAAAAGATACGGGATGTAAGCACATCTTTATTGTCAAATGTTTTCTGGGTTGGCTTGGGCAATATTTTGTGTCTCTGTTCTAAACACCGATTCCCGATTGTGTATATTCTTGGGTGAATTTTTCTCCCCATTGTTCGTTTCAGACCAGCGTTTGGATCTATGCAAACTAAATCCTACAGACACGGATGCAGTCCGAGGCCAGATAGTTGGTGAGAAGGAATATCTGAACAGCTGATAAAATATAGCTATTGTGTTCATTTCAACTCTGGCTATAACAAGCAGAATATCTTTATTGAAGATTAGTATGACTGAGGTGGTAAAAAATGTCTTCCCTTTTAGACTGCCCTCTAGTGTGACAAATTTGCTCTCTTTGCTCTTGTGAGGGAAAAGAATTTTGCAATGGCATGTTAATATGGAAGGCTTTGGGGTTTTAGACAAAGTATTATACAGATTGTAGTCTAAATTATTGTGCTGTGAATGCTTTGTTAATTGTTTTTCATTGGTAGTGGTCTTAATTCCTGAAATTTTAAGGATGCACTAGGAGTAGAGGGCTTATATTCTTCTTTTTTTCCTTTTTGTCAATAAAGATTGAATTACTAGAATACGAAAAGGCGCTGCCTCTTAAGACCCAAATTATCCCAGCAAAGTATTCAGACTTGCCTTGCTAGGAAGAGACTCTGCATGTGGATCGTATCCAAATGCTTGAGAGTCTATAAAATGTACAAATGCTTGCCACGTCAAAGCAAACCACATCCCAGGATGTTTTTATATTTGTAATTGCTGTCTTTTATTTGTATACTGAAACGTTTGCTGCATTTTTTGTTTCTCTTTTTTTCTCATTCCAGTCAGCCTACAGACACGAGACAGGATAGGCACAGGAGGGTCTGTGGTAGACTGCAGGGGGCTCTTGGAGAATGAAGGGTAGGTATCCCGTCTTTCAGTTTCAGAACGGTGGGGCCCTTGATGCTCTCTCTGAGCTTGGTTTGTCTTCTTGCAGACCTTTCATTTCCAAACCGCCTCGCTTTGCCTGGTCGAAACTGAACAGAATTAGAGGTGATACTGGAAGAAGTGCCTCTGCCTTGCATCGGTGGGGATGGAAAGATCCCTCTTGTTGCGATTGTGGTGCAGATATGCAAGCTATTAAACGTATTGCGCAAGATGGCCCATCACGTGCGCTCTCTGGTTCCCCAGAAGATCTGTGCGAAGCAACCCTAGAGGCAATCACCTGGATAGGCACTTCTTTCAGTATCACCCCTAATTCTGTTCAATGATCCAGTTATGAGGCCACTGCCATATCCCCATAGATGTTTTACTTATAGTTTCATAGATTGTGTGTACATGAGGGTGGAGGTTCGTTCTCTGAGCTTATGGGTTGGTTTCCAAACGTTTCATTACCAGGCTAGGTAACGTCTTCAGTAGAATTTAGGGGATGTCAGTGTTGGTGACAGTGTCAGCGAAGAATTCTACTGAAGGTGTTACCTAGCCTGGTAACAAAACATTTGGAAACCAACCCATACTCGAGCTGTAGATATTCGCCATTATCGCAAACTGTGTATATGTATTTACTTCTTTTCTGTCGTGTGCTCATCATATGCGAAATAATAAATAAAATTTCCATCATCATCGTGCGCTGATGATGTTCCCTAGTTGGGTCATGAAACGTCTTCAAGAAAACATCCAATCTCAAGACAGCACCAAGGACCCCCACAATTCCTCCCTGAGCTGCAAATATTCTATCCATTTAAGAATAAAAGCTAAATTTAGCTTTCAGTTGCAGCAAAGAAAGGGGGCCGAAAAGTAAGATTGCTTTCCCTCAGCATTTTTATCATCATGAAGTGAGTCACTGGAGGAAGTCTGGTCACTTAAGAGATAAATGCAAATGTAGTCTTTGGCACACATGTCCCTTGCAGTTGTGAGTCATTTGCATTTTGTGCTTCCAAGACGTTTTCCTTGGTTCTTGGCTTTCTGAGAGTGAGGTCTTCTTGGAAAGGCTGGGCCCCTTCCCCTAAGGAGGATTCCTCCAACGCTTTCTTAGGGATGTGTGAAAATCTGTCCACTGAACGAGTTTCCCTACTTTCAGAACGGTTTATGAAGACTCGGGACCTGGGAGGCCCCTGAGCTGCTACATGGAGGAGCCAGCCCCGTATACGGACAGCACAGGAGCTGCTGGCGGAGGGAACTGTAGGTTCGCGGAAACCCCTGGCCAGGATCAGACCCTTCAGGTCCAGCGATTGCGGGGTCCTGATGTAAGAAGCCATGTCCAGACCCCCCAAAATAGGCCCCACGGTCATCAGTCGCCATCACCAGATCTGCCTGAAGGCTACGGTGAGTTTGGGTAGGGTTGCTGCCCATCCCTAACCTGGCCATCCCAGGGCAAGACCAAATGGTTCAATTATTTTTTTATATTTGTAATTGATCTTATATATATATATATATATATATATATATATATATATATATATATATATATATATATATATATATATATATATATATATATATATATATATATATATATATATATATATATATATATATATATATATATATATATATATATATATATATATATATATATATATATATATATATATATATATATATATATATATATATATATATATATATATATATATATTATGGCCCTGCAAGCTGTTCAGAGTCATTTTGCATAGCGAGACAGGTAGCATATAAGAGAAGGAAGAAAGAAAAAGAAAGAAAGAAAGAAAAAGAAAAAGGAAGGAAGGAAGAAAAAAAGAGAAAAAGAAGGGATGTTGGAGGAAGAGACTTTCTCCAGCATGAGAAGACGTATAATCCACTTGTGGGTTGCTTTAGCCAATCAGCTTGAGACTAGGACATCTAATTTCCAAATTTCTTGCTCCGCCTCTTCCTGTATTACCTTCCTGTTCCCAGTTTTGTCCTAGTCTCCAGCTTGAGAGCAGCTCGTTTGGGTAGCTCTGTGGCTGAAGCTACCCTTGGACGAAATTGATAGAAAACTTTAACCTTCAATCTCTAACCAATTGGATATTTGAAATTAGCTTCTCCTTTTATTTATTTATTTATTTTTAAATTTGTTTTACTGGCTGACGGCTTCGAACAAGACCGTATATTGCTCCAATATTGCAGCGGCACCAGGGATCGGTTCCGTGGAAGGAGGTTTTTCCATGGACCAGAGGGGCCTGGTTTCACGTGCTGTCTGCATCCCGCGGATGGGGCGTCAGTTGTTTGCGCGGCCCGGTGCTGGTCCAGGGATTGGGGACCCTTGCAATAGAGCACTGGGTTTCTGAATGAGCAGTAAACAAAAATAAATTTTAAAATTTCAAGGAAACTGCAATACACTTCTTGGTGTTACTTTTCGTAAGACCTTTCGTACCTGTTGTAACAATGGCAAACTCTCCAAAGGTAAGGGAAGCAAATAAACTACTGTTCTAAAGATTTAGTTCAGTTTTACTAGGTCTGGCTTTAATCACAAAGTTTTGTGATGGATTTGGACATTTTCTCTGTTAGCCTCTTTTTTCTTTTCTGTCTCTTTAGAGCAAAGGACAACAGTACAGGGACAAGTTTACTTTTTGCATACACAAACTGGGGTTAGCACCTGGCACGATCCCAGGATACCAAGGTAGGTATATTGGCTGCTTTTGAGTTCACTTAGATGTCTGCAGGAAGTGAAACTGTAGGATTGGAGATTTATATGGCCACTCTTCTCTGTAGATACATTCAAATAATTTAAAATAATGCTGTCCTTGAGTTCAATCTTGTTCCTCCTCCTTTTGTTTTTTGTTTTTTCTTTTTTGCAGAGACCTTAACAGTGTGAATTGTGATGAGCTTGGACCTCTGCCTCCAGGCTGGGAGGTTAGAAGTACAGTATCGGGAAGAATATATTTTGTAGATCATAATAACAGAACCACGCAGTTCACAGACCCAAGACTGCATCACATAATGAAGTACGTCGCCCTTAAGTTGCTGCTTGATCTTTGAGGCTGAGAATCAGGGCAAGATTAGTCCTGTCACGACTCCCTGAATATAATATGGAGGTAGTGAAGCAGTAGGCTGCGTAAGGCAGTATTTAATATCTTTATGGGAGCCCTAAAAACAAGAGTCCATTGAGCACACGTTGAATCAGAAATAACCTGGAAGGTATGTTGAAAGCTTTTGACGACAAGCTGTTCCCATTTTGAACGCTGCCATCTAAGTCAGTCTTATTCCAGTATAAATTAATTACCTTTTAAAAGGTACGACTGGGGACACCAGGCCTGCTCTAA
This sequence comes from Bothrops alternatus, assembly GCA_034064705.1. Taxonomy (NCBI): domain Eukaryota; kingdom Metazoa; phylum Chordata; class Lepidosauria; order Squamata; family Viperidae; genus Bothrops; species Bothrops alternatus. Next base: position 494,212 of record JARGCV010000470.1, on the reverse strand, counting down.
CAGGTGATACAGCTTCCCCTCAGAAATATGTCATTGTCATCCCTTATTAGAGGTTTGGATCATCCCTGTGGTTGTGTAATTTTTAAGGCAGGTAACCTGGTGGGAAATTGCAGGAACAACCCGACGAGAAGGCGCCACCGCATTGCTGCAAAGAAGTGAAAAATTTGGCTGTGTTGTCTTTTGTGGTGCTGTCAAGAAATTAATCTCTCCCCCCCCCCATATCACCCTGTGAACACTGGTTTTCACATCTAAATGTGGCAGGAGACCCAAGTTATTTGGGGGGGGAGGGCAGGTGAATCCCCTCCAGAGTATCTCCCTGTTGTACCAGATCAGATAGGGTAGGCATGTTCTAGGTCCCTTCTCTGAAATGTTGCCCACGAAGGCGACCTCAGAAACATGCTTCTGATGTGGCTGCCTCCACCATAGAAAACACACTCACCCCACCCACCCACCCACCTACCCACCCCCATTTTAGCTTTTCAGAAGTTCATCAGGATCTGCCTTTCTACCCAGGCTCTGGATACAGTGTGGAGTTGATTATGAGGCATCCCAAAGGCATGATGGAGGTCCTGGGTTTGGCTTGGTGTTGCGGTTCTTAGAGGCCACGGTTTTATTGTTGTGAGCTACTCCCTTGTAGTTTTAGAGCAGGGGTCTCCAACCATGGCAACCTTAAGACCTGTGGACCTCAACTCCCAGAATTCCACAGGTCTCAAAGCTGCCAAGGCTAGAGAAGGCCACGCGCATTCTTCAAGTAAATAAATAAACAGGCCCACTCCTGATGCCTCCTCCTTCTTTCTCTGCTTTTGGAAGTAATGTGTTCTCTCCCCTTTTCCTTCCCCACCCAAGTCACCAATGCCAACTAAAAGAATCCAACCAGCCTTTGCAAGCCCCCAACGAGGGCTCGCTGGAAGACAGCGAGGAGCTGCCTGCTCAGAGATACGAGCGGGACCTGGTGCAGAAGCTCAAGTTCCTCCGGCACGAACTCTCCCTCCAGCAGCCCCAGGCTGGCCACTGCCGCATCGAAGTCTCCAGGGAGGAAATATTTGAGGTGTGTAAGCGGGAGCCCGAGGAGACGGGATCTGGGCTTCCTCTGCTTGCCAGGAAGAGGCACGGCGTATAAAAAAGATGAGAAACTGGGGAATCTGAGACAGCCATTCGTTTAGCGCAGCGGTTCTCAACCTTTTTCAGGCCGAGACCCCACCTGTGCCGCCCATGCGCGGCGCGACCCCGACCCAAAAAAAAAATGGCCGACCCCCCAAAAATGGCAGGCCCGCGCATGCGCGGCGCATTGCGCATGCGCGGCGCAACAGCCCGCATCGCAATAGGGAAAAAAATGGCCGACCAAAATAAATAAATAAAAAATGGCCGACCAAAAAAAAATGGCGGGCTGCAGTGCTTGGCGACCCCCGTGAAATGGTCGTTCGACCCCAAATGGGGTTGCGACCCACAGGTTGAGAACCGCTGGTTTAGCGGCCATTCTAAATTACAGCGGCACTGGGAAAAAAATTGACTTAGCAGCTGGTCTCTGCAGATACAGCGGTTGTGGCATCCCCACAATCTTACGGTCAAAATTTGGGACCCTTGGCAACCAGTGTGTATTTACAAAGGTTTACGCCTTCCGGGGTCGTTCTGTGATAGTCATTTGTGGCTTTCTCAACCAACTTTCAATAAGCAAAAATCACTGGGGGGGGGGAGAAGCTGAATTTGCTGAATGGCCCCGAAATTCCTGTAACAACTGCAGTGATTGGCTTAGCCACTGTGTCAAAAGAAGGTCCTACAATTCAGATACATGTTGGTTAGAAAAGTTATCTAAAACGGACATGATTTGTATGATGAGAAAAATGTAACGAAGAGGTTGATATTCAATTGTATATGTATTAATAACAGTAAGAATTGTATTTGCCTAGTGTGGGAAAAAGGCGCTAACGGAAGACAAGAGGAAACACTGGGTGGTGTAATATTGGATCTAGACCAGGGTTCTCAACCTTGGCAACTTTAAGACTTGTGGACTTCAACTCCCAGAATTCCTCAGCCAGCAAAGCTGGCTGAGGAATTCTGGGAGTTGAAGTCCACAAGTCTTAAAGTTGCCAAGGTTGAGAACCTCTGATCTAGACTGAAGAAGTTAACATGTACCACTGAATTACTAATGGACCCAGACAACACGTTGTCTATTAGGCATTTGACTGTAAAAGTAGAAAATTAATAAAATATTTATTTAAAAAAAGTTCACAAAACTGCAGTTTTACATCAAGCCAAGCAACTTGTTGAGCATCAAGAACAAAACCACCTTTAGATAAGAAACAGCCAAAAGATTCTCCTTTTTTTTTTTTCTTTCTAACATTGGTTAGGAAAGAGATGTGAGAAGTTCAGCTGCTTTGGGTAAAATAATGGGATTTTTTTTTTTTTAAAAAGCGCTTCTCTTTCTATGTGTAGGAATCTTACCGTCAGATAATGAAGATGAGGCCAAAAGACCTGAAGAAGAGGCTGATGGTGAAATTTCGGGGAGAGGAAGGCTTAGATTATGGTGGAGTGGCAAGGTAAAGGCCAGAATCCTAAAAGAGATTTTAGGATTTTTAGGGGTGTATTTGTGTGTGTGTGTGTGTGTGTGTGTGTGTGTGTGTGTGTGTGTGTGTGTGTGTGTGACTCTTCATTTATATACTATTGGCTTGCTTGTTGGTGAAGTGTTCCTGCTGGTTCGTTGAGGTTGTTCTTGGTGGCCCCTTATATAGGTGCTTCCTAAAATACAGAAGCAAACCCCTCTCTCTTCTAGTACTGATAATGTAGCCTAGTTGGGCAATGAAACATCTGCAAGAAAACAACCAAGCTCAGAGAGCACCAAGGACCCCACAGTCATCCTCCTCTTCCTCCTCCTCCTGCTCTCCACAAACCCCACTCCCTTGTAGCACTGATGACGCTACCTAGTTGGGTAATGAAATGTCTACAAGAAAAAAAGCAGGCTCAGAGAGCACCAAGGATCCTACAGTCCTCCTCCTCCACATTCTTTTAGCACTGATGATGTTACCTAGTTGGGTAATGAAATATCTGCAAGAAAACAATCCAACTCAAAGAGCACCAAGGGCCCCACAATAAGAATCATACTTAAAGAAACCAAAGCTGATTACTGTACGTTTGAATCTGTTCAGTGGGGTAGATAAAAAGAAAGTTCCTTCCTTTTTATCCTGCTTTCTCTCCTGCAAATTCTGTAATGTGAAACATGTGGCAGTAGACCTCTTTGCCTCTCATATGCTTAGGCAAGCCACACTTTCTAACTTGTTTTGGAAAAGTGTCTCTTGATCCACCTACCTCACCTGAGATTATGGCTGTATTTCCTCCTGACATCCTCTTGTAATGCTGATCGCTCCCTTGCATCATCTTGAGCACTCATTTCCTGGATTCAGGCGGCTGAATCCATCAGCATCTAAATTGCTGCTGGATTAAAAAAAACCCTTTTTTGTTGTTTTGTCTATTGATATTGCTCTTTAATTTTGTTCTCTAGTCTGGGAGTTCCCTGCTTTTGACCTCTCTCTTGTCACCCTCTGTCTTGCAAGAGTTTCAGCATCTCTTTATCTCCTCTGCACTTAAATGTGCTGTCTAGACAGATGCTGAATCCTCTAACATGCCTTAACCAGATGTCTCCATTGGATTTGGGGGTGGGGTAGGCAGAAGATCTCCATTATGCAATGAAGCTACTCTATTATCTCAGGTGTTTAGCTCATCAGGTACCATCTTCCCACAAAAGAAATCTTCACAGTTCTTCAAAAAAAAAAAAAAGCCAAACTTCCTATTGCCTGTTCTTATTCTGTTTCCTGTTGAATGCCCTTCTTTAAGAGAGCAAGGACGATCCAGAAAAGCTGTTGTGACTGGACTGTGCTTCATAATACTTTTCTTAAGCGGCAATTTTGCTAGCTGGAGTCAGCCTTTTTCAAAAGTGTCTTATGCTGTCTCATAAACCAGTATTTTTCAACCTCAGCAACTTTAAGAAGTGTGGACCTCAACTCCTAACATTCCCCCGGTCCACGTATCTTAAAGATGCTGAGCTTAAGGCTGTCATAGACCAGCTTGGAAACTAATCCAATTTCTTGAAGTGGACTAATAAACTTTTAACTTTCATTTCTCACCCTCCACCATTTCTAATCTTGTTGAAAATTATGTCCGGCAGGGAATGGCTGTACCTTCTATGCCACGAAATGCTGAATCCATATTATGGGCTTTTTCAATATTCAACTGATAACATTTACACGCTGCAAATAAATCCTGATTCCTCCATCAACCCCGTAAGTACTTTAAAAGCCAAGAATCTATTTGTGTCTTTTGAAGATATGCTTTAGAAGAAGCAACCCACTCTGAAACCAGGAGAAATATAGAGGGCAGAGTTCAATCATCAGCTCATTTAGCGTTAGATCCCACCGGGATGTTATTTATTTGATAGATTTTGTCAAATTTACATGGCTGTCCATCTCACGAAGAGTGATTCTGGGTGGCGTACTATACAACGCTTAATTCAAACTATGTATTACTAAAACTTTCATTGTCATGACCTTTACCTGGGCAAGGTGATGCGTCACAGGGCAACAGTTTTTGAACCCAGGTGCCTCAGGTGGGCTAACTTACAGAATGCCCAAAATCCAGGACCCATGACTCCCAAGGGAATACAATTTGTGGAAATTGTGGTTGCTTCAGTGCTACTAGTTTCTGCTGGGCTGCTGCTGTGGTCACGTGATCTCCATTTTTTGATGTTCCGTAACAGTTTCCCAGCCAGTTTAGCAATCCCTCACTCCTTCCCCTACCCAGCAACAACCACTTGAATGATTCTAAGTCACCCTCTGGATTTGAGCTGTAAACTCTGTGCCGATATTGGAAACTTTGCATAAATTAATGGACTTTGGTGGCTCTACCATGACATTTGCACACCTGCCCTCTTTTTGAGCTCCTGTGGTGGGTAGGCCAGTCCACTGTTTTAGAGCAAGCTAAGGCGTCCTGCTTTGATTTTTCCACACAATCCAGTCCTGGGAGGAGGTCAAACTGAAACCTTTCCCCTCCTTTGTTTGATTTTTCTGTACATTCTGCGAACCGATTAATGTCTATTTTTCAGTCGAGTCCCCATAGACCATGGAAGGTAAGCGGATACGAAATAGGGATCAGAGCTTTACCTAGAACTAACTTGCTTCTAATGGACTAATTGGTGTAGCCTGAACATGTTTCCATAAAGGCAGGAGTGGGCAACATTGGGAAGGGTCGAGATGGCCCTCACCCTTTTGCAATCAGCGGGGGCAACATGTGGATGGAGACAAATGGGGGGGTGGGGTTGTGACTCAGATCTGAATGTGGCCTGGCTATTCCAGTCCTGTCCTCCCTTCTTCCCTAAGTAAGATTTGACCTTGTGACTGTTATTGCTGCTCCCTCCACAAATCCATTTCTTTTTCCTTTTTTGTCTTCTTCCTCTAACAATTGCCAGTATTATCCTTATTATTGCCATTGACGCCAGCCCCAGAGCTGTCAGCCCTGAAGGGAATTGCTAGCTAACGGATGTGTTTTCTCTGAAATTTGAAAGGGCTGTCTGGGCAGCCGCTTGTCAATCACGACTCCTTGCAGCTTTGAGCTTTTGGGCGGCCTCCACTGCAGAGCTGAGCCAGGTCAGGGAGCCACGCAGAGGGACGTCTCTCAACTTTGACAGGTCCCTGCCTGTCATGTTGGAAAGAGTGGGGAAGTAGATTTTGAAAGTGAGCATTTGAGAAGGCCTAGCTTTTCTCTGCCAGTGGGGAAGAGTGGAAGATCTGGGAAAGGAGGGAGGGAGGGAGAAAATCCTGAGTTTTAATCAAATCCCCCAAGTTGCATTTATGTTGGGGAAAAGGTGTCTCCCCCCCCTCCCTCCATTTGCATAAAGAAGAAAAAAGGGGACATTTTTTTCATGGAGGGGGAGGCACTTGCTGCCACCATAGTTCAGCATGCAACTATGACTCAGCCATGACTTACAGCTTGTGGTTAAAGCATCAGAGGAAGCATCCCCAAGTGTCTGAGGATGTTTCAGCAACCCAGAGGAATTTGTTATAATAACTATCTCGGCTGCTCTAGGCTATCTATTTTAAGGGAAAGCAATTCCTCTCATTTCCCACCCACCCCCGTCCTCTCATTCCCCCTCCCCCTCCAAGTTTTCATAATGAACAGCAACCATAGAGAAGTTGCATGGAATGTTTGGAGGGGAGAACCTGGTGATTGCTATAGTTGCCCACCCCTGTTTGAAAACGTCCCACTAAATAATAATTGCCTATGTAGCTCCGCGGAATTTATCTTTTCAAATAAACATAGGCACATATTAACAGCTCACCGTGTATTTAGATTAAGCTACTGTCTAACAGTGGGTTAGAATTGGACTTCCTATGATCCTAAATTTAAGTCATTTTTAAAAAAAAAAAAAACTTCAAGTTTGGGGCGGCACTGGTAAAACACAGCGATTTAGTCCCTGGCCTTGAATTGGAAAGATCCAAGCACAAGGCCATCTATAGCAAAAGTTCTTCACACAAGCCGCTGTCCTAGATTATCCGACCTTGCAAGGCTGCGGTTAAGTTAAAATCAAAAGAGGGCTTGCTAAATATGCTGCAAGATACAGGTAAACAGCTCATGGATAGCTGAAGTACACCCTTCTTGAAAAGGTAAGATGTTTAGACCGCTGCTTTTGAGCAGAGTAAGCATTAACCGAATCAGTAAAGATATCATTCTGTATTTTAATTAGAAAAAAATAAAATCATTCCCCGATTTGTCTGTTACGATTTCCCCAAAAGGACACCATCTCTGTGCAAGAACGTTGCTATTTGACATCTTCAAGAAACCCCGTGCATTCCTGAAGTGCAAAAAATGAAAAGGACTGAGTATGGTCAGGGGTTGGCCTCACTTGTGAAGGGTTCGAGAGAGGCGAAGCTGTGAATAGAAATGGGTTAGAGCAGTGCTTCTCATCAACCTTGGCCACTTTTAAGATCTGTGGACTTCAACTCCCAGAATTCCCCAGCCAGCTCTGGGAGATGGAAGTCCACCGATCTTCAAGTCGCCAAGGTTGAGAAACACTGGGTTAAAGAATTCCTGTCAACGTTATCTTCCCAAGGAGTGCCTCCCTTTAACTGTTCAGTTTGCTGAAGACAAAGATTGTTCCAGCTTCTTATAAGCAGCTGGTTAGTGAAAATTTGTCTCAGCATCTCTTTAACCTCAGCCACTTAAAAGATGTGTGGACTTCGACTCCCAGAATTTGAATTTTGGGAGTTGAAGTCCATCTTAAACGTTGCTGAGGTAAAGAAACTCAGGTCTGCCTATAATGTAAAAAAAATAAATAAAGACCCCACATAATTGTACTGAATGGAAGTGCATAAATATACGAGATTCAAGGGGTGTGCTGATGCTTCTCAGCCACAGGATTTGCAAGAATGAAATGGCACTTCCATTACGTCAGCTAAAGTCTGGCGAAAGGCAACTGCGTAGCCCCAAGACAGCCAGTGCTGGCATCTCTTGCAGGGAATGAAATTCTTGGTGGTTGGCATATCTTTTCAGGATCATCTGTCTTATTTCCACTTTGTCGGTCGGATAATGGGGCTGGCCGTGTTCCACGGGCATTACATCAATGGGGGTTTCACGGTCCCTTTCTACAAACAGCTGCTGGGCAAACCCATCCAGTTATCTGACTTGGAATCAGTTGATCCAGAGCTACATAAGAGCTTAGTCTGGATTTTGTAAGTATTCTGTCCAATAATGTATAATGTTTTGATTGGGTCAGGAAGACCAGCTCAAATGAAAAAGATTTCTTGACCTCAATCACTGGTGCCTACCTAGATTTTAAAGCTGCTTTTGGCAAGGTAGATAACCAATGGAACAACCTGCCTCCAGAAGCGGTGAATGCTCCAACACTGCAAGTTTTTAAGAAGAGACTGGACAGCCATCTGTCCGAAATGGTGTAGGGTTTCCTGCCTGAGCAGTGGGTTGGACTAGATGACCTCCAAGGTCCCTTCTAACTTTATTATTATTATTATTATTATTATTATTATTATTAAAGAACTTCCAAAAAACGGAAATTACTTTTATAAAGCAATCAACAGTGGCGCTTCTGAATAACTGCTTGATAGGAGAAAGTAATCCTTGAACTTCATTAGAAACCAGCTGAACTGTGATTCTGAATTGGTTTGGCTGTGCTTGTAATTCCTAAAATGAATCTTCAGCCTCACTCATAACACAGGCATGAGAAACTCTTAAATTTCTGGGCATTTCTGGAAGTCAACCAACAGTGCATCCAAGGAATATCTTTGGGAACAGAATTTAATCAGAAAATACCTTTTTTTGGTTTTGTATTCTCTACAGGTTTTTTTTCCTCTGTAAGGAGGAATATTAAAAACTGCACGGCTGCTCAACTGCTTACTAAAGCATGGATCAGCCACAGAGAACTCTGCTCTTAAAATTACATGGTTCAATCGGTCTGGCTAAATAAATAATAATAAAAAACCCCTTCACTTGCAGAAATGACTTGTAGACATTGCATTCTTGTTGACAGAGAGAATGACATCACTCCAGTTCTGGACCATACCTTCTGTGTGGAACACAATGCTTTTGGCAGAATTCTGCAACACGAACTCAAGCCGAACGGAAGAAATGTTTCCGTTACAGAGGAGAACAAGAAAGAATATGTCAGGTGCCCCGATTTGTTTCTTTAGACAGCCTGTGACTTCTTTTCGGGACAGGCTTTGTACCCATTTGCAAAATTCTTACCATTCCAGTAGTAATTCTGTAGTCATTCTGAGATTTATTTTTCTGTTTCCCAGGCTGTATGTAAACTGGCGGTTCATGAGAGGAATTGAAGCCCAATTCCTGGCTCTTCAAAAAGGTTTTAATGAACTTATTCCACAGCACCTCCTGAAGCCTTTTGACCACAAGGAACTTGAGGTATTGTATATTTCAAACTAGCTCTTGCTGCAGTTCACATAGCCTCAAAAGCGAAAATAGCTCTATATATATATTTTCCTTGTTCTGAACTTATGTGTTAAACAGAATTCTCTCCAAAGATGAGGAAGAATGCCTGGAAAGCTTACTTTTGAAGGATATTTCTTAACTTAGAGGCCTTGGCAAATTTGGGGCAGTTTCCATACTAAAACTCATAGACGGAAAAAAAATTGCTGCCTATTAAGATCTCCTGAAGATGCTAAGGAAAATGGGGGAGTATGTAGAATCAAAATCCTGGTAGAGAATTGGAATCGGAATTAGAATCCTGGTAAAGAATTAGGAGATTTCAGTGCTTCCACCTTGAAAACGCTGAAGTTACAGTTGTGCTTTTGTTCATGCTGAGCCAATTTTCTAAGATTTTTTTTTTCAGAGCGTATGATTGGCTTAAGAGTAAAATAGGTTTCAAAGATGTCAGAATAGCCCATGAAAGCAGTTTCTAGCCTGGGAATTCTGGGGGTTGAAGTCCACACATGCTGACTGGAGCATTCTGGGAGCTGAAGTTTACAGATCTTGGTTGCCAAGGTAGAGCAGTATGCACACTGCTTGAAAATTGTGTGGGGACTCCGCTGCATACTACCTAAACATTATTTGTCCTCTATGCAGCGGTTAACAAATCTAAACAGGTAAGCCCAGAGTAAATCTCCTATTTTATTATTGTTTTAAAAAGCATAATGGGAGAGAAGCAGCCTAGAACTAAGGAGAAAATTCCTGAGAGTGAGAACAATTAAACAGTGGAACAGCTTGCCTCCAGAAGTTGTGGATATGGAAAGTCTGTTCAAAAGCTGTCAGTAGCAGAGCAGTCAAGGGTGATAAAGTATGAATGCGGTATCCCGTGTTGTCCTGGTGCCTGCTGCTTTAAAAAGGACCTTTCTGATTCCCAGCTCATCATCGGTGGCCTAGATAAGATTGATCTGAACGACTGGAAAGCCAACACGCGTCTGAAGCACTGCACGGCCGACAGCAATATCGTCAAGTGGTTCTGGCAAGCGGTGGAAGCCTTTGACGAGGAAAGGAGAGCGCGGCTGCTCCAGTTTGTCACGGGCTCCACGCGGGTCCCCCTTCAGGGTTTCAAGGCTTTGCAAGGTGACTGATCGGGGGGGCTGAGTTAGCAGACTTGGGCCGGAGGCAGCTGGGCAGGGGATCTGCTTTTCCATGCCAGTCAATTGGCCCTCCCTCCCTCCATCTTCTTTCTAACTGTCCCACCCAATCCTCCATTGGAAAAATATATGACAGTGAGGACAATCAACCAGTGGAACAGCTTGCCCCCAGAAATCGTGGGCGCTCCATCACTGGAGATTTTTAAGAGGAGATTGGACACTCACCTGTCTGAGAAGGTATAGGTTCTCCTGCTTGAGCAGGGGGCTGGACTAGAAGACCTCCAAGATCCCTTCCAGCTCTACTCTATTTTGCATTCTATTCCTTATTCTATTCTATTCTATTCTATTCTATTCATTGTTCATATTCCTATTATTCCCTCTTCTCCATTCCATATTCTATTCCATTCCATTATAGATCAAGCTGCCTTAACACTGAATCAAGTCAAGATTCAGATTACCCATTTGTGTGCAAAAGGTCAGAGATGGACTTTGTACTGGCGTGTGTGCGCTCTTTTTTAAAAAACCAAACCAAAACAAAACAGAACTGCAACAAAAGAAGTGGGGTGGATGAAAAACAAAACCTGAATTACACCTAGTTAACGCAGTAACTCCTTATCCGTTAACATCTCTGCCCTGTTGAAAACGACAGTTTGGCAGCCAGTCAAAGCCTTGAGGACCCTGATGTTTCCGGGCCTCTGCCTGAACAGCTCTGCTCTCTTCTGAGAAGCAGCAGCTTTCCAGAATCTCGGGCCAAGAGAGAGTGGCCTTGGGAAGGAGCTCTTCCTAGCGCTCAGCACTCAGGTGTGTCCACACCCCTAAAGCAGAAGTCCCGAGTTCCTGTTCTCTGCTTGGTTGATATGGGAGGTCACCAGAGGTCAGGGCAGGGCGATAAAATAGCCACGCTTTTGAAGGGCCTTAACTAGAATGTCTATTTGCAAGGTTCTACAGGCGCGGCAGGACCCAGGCTGTTCACTATCCACTTGATAGATGCAAATACAGACAACCTCCCAAAAGCTCATACTTGGTAAGTCCCTTGGCGTGACTGCGAATCGGGAGCAGGCCGGGCTGTGAGAATGTGGTTTGTTTCTACTGGAGGAAGTTGTCAAACTCTGATGCAAAAAGAAACGAGTGAGTCCAGATTAGCCTTATTCGGCCTTACCCTTAAACCAATTAATTCTCTGAATATGGGCAGAGGAGGCTTAGCTATGCGTGAATCTTCGATAGCAGGGAGGGTGGGGCAGGTAGTCCCCTACTTACGGCCACAGTGAAGCCCGTAATTTCTGTGGTTAAGCAAAACATTGGCTAAGTGAGTTTCGCCTCCATTTTACGACCTTTCTCGCCACAATCGTGAAGAGAATCACTGCAATTGATAAGTTAGTAACCTGGTTGGGAAGTGAATCCAGCTTCCCTCCTTGGCTTTGTTTGTCAGAAGGTTACAAAAGGGTCCCACGTGACCTTGGGACACAGTGATGGTCATAAAAATGAAACCAGTGGCCAAGCATCTGAAGCTGGATCACAGGACCATAGGAATGCTGCAAAGGCCGTAACTGTGAAAAGTGGTCCTGTGGTGGAAAAACCCCATGAAAAAGACAAGAGACAGCAGCACAACACAATCATTCTTAAGATTCAGGAATTTATTTGGCTAATAATTTGGAACATAGCCAGCAGTTAAAGCTTTGTTTTAAATCACTACTGTGATTTCAGGTTTGCTCCAGCCTCATCTCATTATATGAGGAGGGGCTATATTTTCATCTCCCACAGTCCTAAGCCCCTTAAGGTCACCAAACAAATGGTTGCAAGTTGAGGACTGCCTGTGTTACCAGTTTGTTGAATAAAAAAGCATCCTGTTTGGGTCTTGTTCCCTAACCTGCAGCTTTAATCGGATTGACATTCCGCCTTACGAGTCTTACGAGAAGCTTTATGAAAAGCTAGTGACCGCCGTGGAAGAGACCTGTGGCTTTGCGGTAGAGTGACCAGGCAACCAAAGGAAACCGATATGGCTGAGCTCACAGACCACCAAATCGAAAAAGCTGTAAGGAGAAGCTTGCTGTGAACTTCTTTTTTGTCCAAAGTGTTTGCTTGACAACTTAGGGGTTGCAAAGGCTGTTTTTCCCCTTCCTTCGAACGGCGTCGGCGAAGAGGGAAGCTTTTTATTTTGGAGGTTCCCAAACATACTTTCTCCCTCTCGTGACAATAACCCTCCCCTTTCCTTCCTTCCATTTCCCAGGAAAAAACGACGACGACGACAAAACCAAACCACAAAAACAGGCAGCCAGGCTCAGCGCTTGGTTTCGGTTACCCGCGATAATTCTGCTAGATTTGTAACACATATTGTGATAAGGTCTACGACCTGTGGTCTTTTTTTATAGGAGATTCAAACTGTAGTTGAGTATCTTTGCCATTGGTTTGCCGAGGAGTTTGGTTGGTAGGTGTCTGTGGATGTTTGTCTTCGACGCAACCCTGAGCCCTTGTAGGATCCAGAAGCTCTGGAGACCACAAAGATAAAAATAAAATAAATGGCACTGGAATTCCTCATTAGCACATTTCAAGGAAGGCCCGTTTAAGGAATACCCAGCAGAGCCCAGCTCTGTCAGCATAGGAAAACTTGAGGATTATTATTCCTTGTCAGGAAGGTTTTGTTTTGTTTTTTTCCCCCCCTGTGAATGAGATGACTTGGCTCTTAAGAGGCACAATTCAGGAGAATCAAGCCATCTTGAATGACGCTCGTTTCTTCCTTCTTTCTGCGGGGTTCCTTTGCCTAGGAGAGAGATTCATTCTTTGGAATAATTTTCCATTTTTCTTTTGGCGATCCCTGGCATCTATTACAGAGAAAGCAGGGCACGGGCTCAGATTCTCAAGAAAATCCACCACCCTTTTTTTTTTTTTCCCCTTTTCTCGCTCTGTTTTCTGAAGTGCTTTCGTTGTGATGTGAAACGGCCGAAATTCTTTCCACAGGAAATAGCTCATAGCAAAGATAAACGGAATCCAGTTCCATTTCTGAGCCGTCTGGAATAGAGCACGGCTCTTGTGAAAGGAGTTGTAACACAGGCCTTAGCCTGTAGAGACTGAGTATCCCAAACAACGGTTTCCAGCGTCTCTTTTTTTCCCCTCCAGTCCCCCGACACAATTTCAGCCAATTTTCACAATCGATACCAATTTGTTTGCCCTCCGTGCGACTTCCAGGGGACGGAAGAATCCCAAGTGATACGATTCCCCTGTCAAAACGCTTCTTTTTAATTTGCACAAACGAAGAAGGCCGGTAATTGTTAACAAGGTAACATTTCTCGGGGGTCAGAAATTCCACTAACCATCAGGTGTAACCTTGACACTTTGTGAGAGTTTTTCTTCCTCCTCCTTTGCAAAGAAGCATATTAACAGGTGTCAGAACTTCATACGTGGGTCATGTTGGTGTGGGGTTGTTTTTGCTTGTTTCTGTCGGTCTGCGAGGATATTTCTATCGTCACTTATACAACCAATTGAGAATAGCTTTAAACTGTGATAGGACAAACCAAAATTAGATAACTTGTCCAGATCCCCGGATTGTTTTTTCTTCCTGTTTATTCAGTTGACTGTAACTCTCGGCGACGGAAAACTTCAGAATTCCATTTGAGAAAGCAAATCTACCTTTGTGATGTTTGCATGTGTGGCAAAACGATTGGGTTTTGTGGTTGACTTAACAACTGACTCGCAATGTCCTTCCGGGATTCGTTTGCACTTAGTGAGGTCATTCCAATGCATTGCGGATAATCTGAGAGGGGATTAGTTCAAGGAGGCTTTTTCAGATCTTGAAGGAACTTAGCAAACTTCTGGACAGCAGAAATCTACCAGCATTTTCCAAGATGATATACTTTGTATGAGTCATGATTGACCCTGCCACTGGAATTTAAGCCTCTAAAGAATCATAAAGGTGTGAATTTTGCTCCCACTAAAATGACTTGCACAGTCTGTTTCCCAGCTATTGAACGGTGTCAAGTGGTGCTTCAGCCACGCCCAGAATTGAGGACGGTGAACAAGTCAAGCAACTTGAAATGCAAAAGGCAGCCTGTGGCAGCCTGCATCTAGCATTAAAAGGTAGCTTTTGGACAGGGGTGTCCAAACTTGGCAACTTTGAGACTTGTGGCCTTCAACTGCCAGAACTGGCTGAGGGATTCTGGGAGTTGAAGTCCACAAGCCTTACAAGTTGCCACGGTTGGAGAGCCCTGCCCTAGAAGGCTGATCGGATGGCAGGGTGCAGAATGGGTTCTCTCTGATGGTAACTTGGAGGGGAAGAAATAGCTCTTTACTTTTGCTCAGCTCCTCCAGTTGCCTTCTAAAGGTGTCACTGTTCTTCAACTAAGAAAGCGCTGCCGGTCTCTCCGTTAAGGTCTTCAGCTGGGGCTGGGAGGAGAAAGCAAGCTAGATGTGGACTTGTTTCTGACACCACCCTAGCCTCCCCCATCAAAGAAACTTTTCTTAACCTCGACCACCTCTGAAAGCTTTGGGACAGGTCAACGGTTAGGACAGAATCCATGAGCGTGAAGGTTAAGTTGCCTTGGTATTGCTCTCATCCATCACGAGCATCATCTGGAGCAGATCCTCAAAAATCCTCCTTGAAAACTGTGAGTAAAGCTTACATGAGGGTGGAGCATGAAACTCCCTCCTCCTCCTCCTTGCAGCTTTCCCTCTGATAGGCATTTGCAGCTTTTCCCACCAGGAGATAGGAACCTGTAGTTTAGCTGTGACGCCAGTTCAGCGGGAGAGGAAAAAGGGCCAATTTCTCCACGGATGATCTCACCCAGAGCCTCTTGAAAGGACCTTCAGCTGCGCCTGGTCCAGTGATGCAAATCCCTCTCTCTGCATTTTTGGTTGGTTTGTTTACTTGCCCTGAAATGCCTCATCTGCCTTGATGCCCTCAGGGATGCAGGAAAATCAGCACTTGCGCAGTGATAGGAATTGGAAAGGCGGGACTAGCTCCGAGTCAAAATTGGACCAACTTCCTGCTTGTTGATGCTTTAAAGCAGCAGTGTCCAAACTCGGCAACTTTTAAGACCTCTGGACTTCGACTTGCAGAATTCCCCAGCCAGCCATGCATTCATTCTGGAAGTCGAAGTCCACAGCTCTTAAAAGTTGCCGAGTTTGGACGCTGCTGCTTTAAAGGGATTGCTTGCTTAACATTAGTTCTCAGGCCTCAGCAGCTTGTTTTTAAAATCCTCTCCCTTTCTCAACCACAACCCAGTATTTCTGCACTGTAGAGCACAGGAAGTTTTCCAGAAATGCAGTTTTAAGTCTCTCGGGTTTTTTTTTATTATTTTTTCCCCCCTCTCGATAACTTTTTTTTTTTTGTTATCCATTCTTTAACCACTTTATAATGTGTTTTTTTAACTTATTCTTTTGTAATGTCTTGGGTTTTTAAATATTGCTGCTACCCTTGTTACTCTTCTCACCGTTTATATTGCAGATTTTATTTTGTAAAAAAAAAGTTGTACACTAATGTGTTTTTTTTTTCATTTTATGTCTAAATCAAAGTATTTAAAAAAGAAATGCTAGTTCTATTTAATGTGTTATGGAGCCGGCTGGAATAAACAGTGATTGTGTAGTAGGGTGGGCCCGGGAAGGTCATGTCCATTTTTGTTACATATGCAATAAACTCTCACAACTTTAGTTTTGTGTCTCGGTTCTTTGATTACCTACTCTGCGTTTTGAAAGACTTGTGTTAAACTATACAGTGGGGAAACGAGCAGTTCAGGTTCAACAACTGAGAGTCAGCCCAGCTGAGCTCTCAATTACAGGCGGTTCTCGACATATGACCACAATTGACCCCAAAATTTCTGTTCTTAAGTGAGACATCGGTTAATGGAGTTATGCCCCAGTTGACCATCTTTCTTGCCACAGATGTTCAGCGATTTACTGCGGTTGACAAGTTAGTAGCCCATTTGTTAAATGAATCTGGTTTCCCCGTTGACTTTGCTTGCCAGGTCGCAAAAGGAGATCATGTGATCCCGGGACACGGCGACTGTCATATGAGCCAGTTGCCCAGCATCTGAATTTTGATCACCTGACTGTGGGGATGTTGCAACCGTGAAGTGAAAACAAGTCATAAGTCACTTAATTGTTCCACTGATTAATTGTTCTGTCAGGAAATTCCTCCTTAATTCCAGGTTGCTTCTCTCCTTGATCAGTTTCCATCCGTTGCTTCTTGTCCGGCCTTCAGGCGCTTTGGAGGATAGCTTGACTCCCTCTTCTTTGGGGCAGCCCCTGAGATATTGGAAGGCTGCCCCCCCCCCTCGTCCTTCTCTTCATTAAACTACACAGGCCCAATTCTAGCAACTGTTCTTTATGTTTTAGCCAGTGGTGGGATTCAAATATGTGAACAACCAGCTCTCTCTATGGATGCCGCTTCTGGAAGTCCATTCTGGGCCTGGGCCACAAAAAATTAGCTACCGGTTCTGCCAAAGTGGTGCGGACTGGCTGAATCCCACCCCTGGTTTTAGCCTCCAGTCCACTGATTAAGAGGATACTCTTTTAAGTGATGGGCCCTGGATCGTGACCACCCATCAGCTCTTACTAATTGGATGCAAGCAGTTGGAGACCAGAGGTCCCACAGATAAGTGGTCACTGAGCCATGGAGGGCTTTGTAGGTCATAACTAGCACTCTTGACATGCCCAGAATCTTCCTGGTGACCAGTACAGTTGGTGAACACGGAGGGGTGCCCATACTGTTAAGTTCTTGGGGTGCTGTGTTCTAGACCAGCTGCGGCTTCCAAGTCAGCTTCAAGAGCAGCCCCATCCGAGAGCAGAGGATCGTCACAAGCAAGGATTTCAAGAAGGGCCCTCCCAGTCTAGGAATGGAGACACCACTGCAGGAGAAACACTGCCAAACTATCATGCTGAAACCTGCCTCCTGCAAAGACTGCAGGTGGAAAGAATGAGGAAGCCTTCATATTTTCTGAAGCTGGCTATGCTTGTTGATCTCTCCCCGTTCTTTTTGTAGGAAGAAAAACTTTCAGGCCAGCTGGACTGCTACTTCCTCCTTCCTCTGGTTGAACAAACATGCCCTTGTGACCAACTTTAAACCTTAGCCTCTGGTAAAACAATACCCTGGCAGCTGTTCAATTGGCTGGACTAAGGATGATGCTCCCCTTTCAAGCCGTTTCGCCTGGAGCTGTTCCGTTGCTTCCGGCTCCCACCTGCACACGTGGGCTAAAAGGTAATGCGTGATCAATTTGAACACACACGTCTGTGTGGTTTTCCCCGGTGGGCAAGGACTTGGCAATCTTTCCAGGCTGCACAATGGATGGCTTGGGTCCAAATCTGCTGACAGGATTGGTTGCTTTGAAGTAAAACAAGTTCACTGCCAGCAAAAGGGAAAAATGACAATACTTGATCCGTTTTCTGGGCTGACCCAGTACATGATTCTAACTAACCAAACAGTCCCGTGTTTTCCAATCTTGGCGACCTTTAAGATGCACGGACTTCAACTCCCACAATTCCCCAGCCGGCATTGCTGAATCCGACCGAGACAGACAGCTGTCTGAACTTTCTGATTTTCCCAGGCCATTTTCCTTTCAGAATTACTCCAGTCAATGTGCGTTTTTGATCGTTGAGCCCCATCTGGTGGATGCATAGGAGGGAAAAATAGATGCTATAATGCACTGAAACATTCATCGTCACTCAATTATAACAGACGGAAGAGGAGAAAATCAGACACAGGGATACCCTTAAAATCACAATAGTTACCTTTGTGATTTCCACTTTTACATGTGCTTACAGTACAGTATCATCTAAAGCAGAGGTTCTCAACCTTGGCAACTTTAAGACTTGTGGACTTCAATTCCCAGAATTCTGGGAATTGAAGTCCACAAGTCTTAAAGTTGCCAAGGTTGAGAACCCCTGATCTAAAGACAAATAGAGGGGATTTTTTTGTCATTTTCCTTCCAAGGGACAGCCCTTTGCACATGGAATGAATTGCAATAGTCATCATTCCGAAGAAGGAGAAGGAAGCCAAGCCTATTCCTAATGTACGCCATTGAGTTGACGTCCACAGGTCTTAAAGTCAGCTGGCCAGGGAATTCTGGGAGTTGAAGTCCACAAGTCTGAAAAGTCAGCAAGGTTGCTGGCCGGGGAATTCTGGGAGTTGAAGTCCACCGCTGACTTCAGGTACAGAAGGAGGTCATCAAGCCTTGCAAGAAAGACTCTGGTACCCTTGCCCGCCTCCCTTTAGCCTTCCTCCGGATAGTGACAATCCGACCTGGCGGGGCGGGGGCGTCTTCCCCGCCTCCAACTTCACGCCTTCGAGCAGCAATTCAGGCAGGGCAGCCACGTGTTCCCCGGCAGTCACGTGAGGGCCGGTCCGGCCGCGGCTCTCTATGGTGCGGCGAGGCGCCTCTCCCTCTCCGCGCGCTCTATGGCCCGGGGCCCCGCGTGCGCCGGGCTCCCTCCCCGCCCCCCGGCGGTCACGTGGCGGGCGCGAGGGCCGCGGGGGGGGGCGCCTGGCCCTCACGGCGGGCGGTGGGTCGGCGCTGCATGACGCGCGGGGGGAGGGAGGGAGGGAGGGAGGGAGGGGGCGGCGCCGGGCAAGAGGGGGAGGAGGGAGGGAGGGACGGAGGAAGCCGGAAGCGCCGGAGCCGCGCGGGGGTCGGGCCGGAGCGCGCGGGGCAGGCCGGCCAGCCAGGCCCGGACGGGGCAGCCGGTGGGGCAGCCAGCCGGGCGGCGAGGAGCGAGCGAGGGAGCGAGCGGGGCAGCGGGCAGGCCGCCCTCCCGCCCGGGCGGTGAGTGAGGGGAGGGGGCCGGCCGGAAAGGGGGGGTCTTGCTCCCTTTTCCCCTCCCCTCTTGGGGTCTTCCCCCTCCCTTTCCCTGGGGGGGTCTTTCCCCTTTTCTGCCTTTCCTGGGGGGGTCTTGCACCCCCCTTCCTTTCCTTTCCTGAGGGGATCCTCCCCTCCTTTCTTGGGGTCCTCCCCCTCCCTTTCCCTGGGGGGGGTCTTCTGCCTCTCCTTTCCTTTCCTGGGGGGGTCTTGTACCCCCCTTCCTTGCCTTTCCTGAGGGGGTCTTCCCCTCCTTTCTTGGGGTCCTCCCCCTCCCTTTCCCTGGGGGGGTCTTCTGCCTCTCCTTTCCTGGGGGGGGTCTTGTACCCCCCTTCCTTGCCTTTCCTGAGGGGGTCTTCCCCTCCTTTCTTGGGGTCCTCCCCCTCCCTTTCCCTGGGGGGGTCTTCCCCCTCTTCTGCCTCTCCTTTCCGGGGGGTCTTGCACCCCCTTCCTTGCCTTTCCTGAGGGGGTCTTCCCCTCCTTTCTTGGGGTCCTCCCCCTCCCTTTCCCTGGGGGGTCTTTCCCCTTTTCTGCCTCTCCTTTCCTGGGGGGGAGTCCTCCCCTTCCATTTCTCTGGGGGGATCCTTCTCTTCCCCCTTCCTTGCCCTTCCTAAGGGGTCTTCCCCTCCATGTCCTCTTTTTCCTTTCCTGGGGGGGTCTTCCCGTCTTCCCCTGCCTCTCCTTTCCTGGAGGCCCTTTCCTTCCTTGGGGGCGGGTTCTTCTCTCCCAGCCCCTCCCCTTCCATTTCTGGGGGGGGGGTGTCTTTTCTTCCCTCTTCCTTGTCTTTCCTAGCGGGTCTTGCCTGCCATCCCCTTCCTGTCCTTTCTTGGGGTCCTCCCCCCTCCTTTTCCTTCCCCCTCTTTTGCTTCTCCTTTCCTGGGGGGGTTCTTCCCATTTTTGGGGGGGTCTTCCCCGTCCCCCCTCATCCCCTTCCTTTCTGGGGAGGGTCTTCCCCCTCTCCTTTCCTGGGGGTTCCTTCCTTTCGTGGGGGGGAGTCTTCCTCGCTTTAGGACTTTCTCCCCCCCCACCTCCTGACAACCACCCCCTCCCTCCTTGTCTCCCTTTCCGGGCATGGCAGCTGGAGGAGGGGGCTCTTTCCTCTTTCCCATCCTAACCCCCTTGGCTCTCCTTCCCTCTCCCCCCTCCCATGTTTAATCCTCTCTCCCCCCTCTCTGGTTATCTTCCTCTTTAATGTGGGCTCCCCATTCAGCCCTCCCCCCCTTCTCCACCCCCACCCCAATCATTGCCCCTTTTTGCTTGCTGTCTCTCTTCCTTATGGGGAAAAAGATTCTCCTCCCCCCACCCCAGCCCCATCCCTTTTCTCTATCACTTTCTCTTTCGCTCTGCAAGTTTTGCTGGTTTGTTTGTTTCCCCCTAATTCTTGCTGATGTCGGGACCTGCTTTCAATTTTCAACAGTATTGTAACCTTTCAGGGGCCCCCCCCGCCCCCGTAGGATGCCCGTCTTCCCCTGCCACGCATATTACTTCTGGGGTCTCCACCATCCCACCCTGCAGCGTTCGAGAGGGGGCTGATGCATGACCCAGCCACTGAGTCCCAGATTCAAATCCTGCTGCTTTCATCCTGGGCTAAGCAAGAAGAGAGTTCCTCTCTGGGTTTAAGAGTGACACAGATATGGCTTGCCACGCTATAATAAACTCACTTCCTATGTTCTTGACACCCTGACCGTCTCTGAGTCTTTCCCCATCAGCATTTGTTAGCAGACCTTTTATCCTTGCTTAACTTCCTTTGCTGGCCAAATTAGTGCTGACTGACTTGATTTGGAAATAAACCTTGTTATGTATATATCGGAATTTGCTCCCGGCTTCACGGCGGCTTTAATCTGTGTCCAATTCCCGAGGGATTCTCTGGTACAGAGACAGCTGCACTCAGACATCTGAAATCATGGCTTAACCCTCCCCAATTTGAGACAATACAACTCCTCGACTTAACAACAGTTCATTTAGTGACCGTTTGAAGTTACAACGGCACTGAAAAAACCGACTTATGACCGTTTTTCACACGGCCATTGTAGCCTCCCCATGGCCACGCAATTTACATTTGAATGCTTGACAATTGACTCACATTTATCCCGCGATTACGTGATCCCTTTTTGCGACCTTCCCGACAAAGTCAATGGGGAAACCAGATTCACTTAACAACCGTGTTACTAACTGAACAACTTAACAACTGTGGCAAGAAAGGCTGTCAAAGGGGGGGGCGAAACTCATTTAGCAAACTTCTCACTTAACAGCGTAAAACTTTGGACTGAACCGTGCTCATAAGTTGAAGACTTACCCGTATTGCTAACTTTTAAAAATCGACGTGGCCTGGGGCCAAATAGTCTGAATTACTGCCTCTCAACCCTTCAGGTCACCAGGCCAAAATGCTTCATGGACTTTCTGAATCCTTCCCCTCTTCAGGTTGGTCCCCTGGATTTAGGAAATCTCCCGAGAACTATTTTTATTTTATTTTATTTTATTTTGTATCAGGTTTTTAAATTCTTCATTAACATTTGCGTTCCTTTACCTTTGGGTTTTTTTTTAATGATGGTTTGCCAACTTGAATGTAAACCTGGCTTGCCCCTTGAACAAATCCAACAACACACAACTGTGTTCCTTCTTACTTTTTTTCAGCCACATGGCTGCTCCTCCTCCCGGCCATATTGCCCTTTTCCATTTATGGAATAGCCCTTCGGACTCTGCCTTTAAGTGCGCTCTCCCACCTGTTCTCTCCCTGCTCTTCCTTCCTCTCCTTTGCCTTTTCTGTTTTCTTCTCTCCCCCCCCACCACCCCAGCTCCTTTTGGTCTTTCCCCCCCTCCCTCCCTAAGACAATCTTTGCTTCCCCTTGGAAAGTCGTCGGTTCATTGGGATTGCAAGGATAAATTTCCTGCTTTGTAACCGCTGGCAGGGACAAAGTCCGTTTACCTGTAGGGCCTAGTTTTGTGTGCTGTGAAAACACAAGGCAGCTTCTGCCATCTGAACTTTCATGGGATGGGGGAAGGAAGGCAAATAAGAGCCAGGGGTTTGGGGGGAGAGGCAGGGCAGAATCCGAAATGGTCCGCATCCTGTTGTGAGAATAACTTTTGACGAAGTGGATTTATTGAAATGGTGTGTAGGAATCTTCTCGTTGCAAGGACCTTGCGGCTTTGAGATTTGACAGACATCTCTGCTTTTTTTCCTTAGCCGTGGGAGTAAGTGTGTGTCTTTGTGTGTGTGTGAATTGTATGTGATTGAGTCCTGCTTTGAACTTGACATTTGTAAGTGGTTGCTGTTACGGTAATTGTATTAGTAAATACACTACCACAGTGTTTCTCAACCTTGAAAATTTTAAGGCATGTGGACTTCAACTCCCAGAATTCCACAGCCAGCAATGCTGGCTGTGGAATTCTGGGAGTTGAAGTCCACATGCCTTAAAATTGTCAAGGTTGAGAAACACTGCGACTACCGGCTTACAACAGTTTGTTTATTGAGCGTTCAAAGTTACAAGGGCACTTGGAAAAGTGACTTCTCACCGTTTTTCACACTTACGCGTCTCCATGGCCACGTGATCAAAATTCAGGCGTGTGGCAACTGCCTCCTATTTATGACGGTCACAGTATCTCGGGCTCATGTGATCTTTGCAACCTTCTAGCGTGAAAAGTCAATGGGGGAAGAAGCTATACTCACTTATCAGCCGGGTTAGTAACTTATCAACTGCGGCGATGCGCTTAAAAACCGAGGGAAGAAAGTTCGTAAAACGGGGCAAAACTCACTTAACACATGTCTTGCTTAGTGACAGAAATTCTGGGCTCAGCTGCAGTTGTAAGTCAAGGGCTCCCTGTGTGCCCAGAATGCGCCACATGGAAGAGCGTTCCATGCAGAAGGTGAAGAAGGTTTTGAAGACGGAGCGTAGGAAGGTTAATGGAATTTTCTAATGCCCGTGAGTTAAATCTTCTTTCCTTCTTTACCTAAAATGGCTTAGTAGAAACTCTTACCTAACTTGGGGGGGGGGCAGCCATAAGTCCCTTCTTCCAGCACCATCATAACGGTCGCTGGGTCGTAAACGTGAGGACTACCTGTGTTATAAAAACAATATCCTCGAACAATCTTTATGCCGTTTCAACAAATTAACCGCCGGTAACTTCCATCAGTCTTCGCCTTTGTCGGAATGCTTTGGGAAGTTTTTGAATAAACGTTAGCCCGCGTGCCCATCATTAAGTCGATTTAAATATCCCTGTCGTGATGGGTGTTGTTACCCAAAGAGGGGAAAAAAACACTTTTACCCAATTTGGGGGCATTTACCCAGGTAAATTAAGCACCAAATTAAATGGAACAATCAACAGTGTGTGGTGTTTTCAAAGTGTGGCAGCTTTCAGTTGTATTGTTGGCATGTGGCATGTTTGAATGTTCCTCCGTCATAGAGTAAGGACAAGTAAAAATCTTGCCCAGCAGGAAAACGTGCTTAGTCTGCTTGGGTCAGGCGCAAGTAACCAGGAACAGGAGTTGGGTTCAAAGCACTAAAAGTTTATTATGTGCTACCTGTGGAGAAGAATCTGGTCTAGTACCAGTCCAGCAAATTGGTGCTGGATAAGGGTCAAGAGAGTTCAGGAGAGGGCTGGACCTGGCTCTCTTGTGACTACATAATGATTCCAAACTGCTAGCACGTTTAACCCCACCCTTGGCCTCAGCCTGCTCATCTCCTGCAACTGGTATCTCGAGCATACTGCTTTTTTACGGGGGTGGCACTCCCCCTTTATTTGTTCGATTTATATACCTTTAATTTGTCAAATTTCTCTCCTACTTTTCCTGCAGTCGCTCCAGGCAGTGTATGAAGTGTTTCCTCCTATGGTTCTCTCACAACAGCAGCCCGTGAATCGGGTTGGGCAAAGAGAAGAAGGACCGATTCAGTCATCCAGTGACATAGATTTTAACCTGGGTGTTCCCCAATGCCACACTTCTACCTAGTTGGAAACATCCAAACTCTTGCTTGACATCTGAATTAGTTTGGCCTATGTCAGGACGGGGGGGGGGGTTTCTTCAAACTTGGCCATTTTAAGACTGTGGGTTTCAACTCCCAGAAGTCCACAAGCCTTATAAGTTGCCGAATTGGAGAGTCCTGGCCTGTTTTGGCCGTGGTGGTTTGCTCTCCAAGCTGGTTTCAAGTTAGTTTCTGAACCTTTTGCTACTAGACTAGGCAACATCATCAGCAGGATGTCCTTGCCCTATTTTCCTTAGCTTATAAAAGTCTTGTGTGCCAGTGTGGTGGTGTGCTTTAAATTTGAATTCTGAGCAGCTGATTGGTTCTCTTGTTGATTGGCAGTTCCAATGGTTTGAGTTTCTGGATATGCTGGATTTAGATCAATATGCTTGTTAATTGCTCCTTTGGTAGAATACCAGATAAATCCAGCTGTGGGGCGAGTGTTGGCACGGCCAAGGATTTTTGTTCCTTCCCAATAGAACCGGTGCTGTTCGTTACCAATATGGTTTGAGATCAGGGATTGTTGGCTGTGCCAAAAATGCCTTTGCTCTTCGTGAGCCCTTGTTTTCAATTGCCTTCTCCTGGTCTATGTAACATATTAACCTCTAGGAACCTTTCCCACCCCCATAAATAAATAAATATTTCATCGAAACGTCGCCCAGACACTTCAAATTCTACGTGGGAGAAAACCCGAAGAACCAAAGACCTACATACAAACACCCACGAAAACCTCAGAAAACAAATATATATATATGTTTTTATTTAAATTGCTAACAAAGAATAAGGGAGAACTGGTATACCAGTTCTCCCTTATTCTTTGTTAGCAATTTAAATAAAAACATATATATATATTTGTTCCTGCGGATGGCTCTGGGTTGAGCTGAAACAGGTAAAAGAAAGAAAGATTTCTTTCTCCCATATTTGGGTTTACAGGGTGCAATTAAAAAAAAAAGAAACACTTGATATACATACATACATACATACATACATACATACACACACACACACACACACACACACATATATATATATATAATATATATATATATAAAATTTGAAGTTTTGTTGACCCATCTGATGGTTGTTTCTTGTTGAAACTTTTTGCTTTGGTTGATCTGTGCATGCTGGAGTTCGTGTTTTTTCCCCCTCTGCGCTGATAGAAGAAACGAATCCCTGTTTTGCCCTTCTCAAGATGGGTTTGGCTGCAGTTTAGCTGCTGGAGGAAGTTGTGAGCTTGTTGTAAGGAAGAGTCTTGAACTGTGTGCCCTTGAATTTCCTGTTCCTTTCAGAAGGAATCTTTGCACGGCCCTCTTTGAACCAGTTTTGGTTTCCCCTGTTCTTGCCAGGGAGAGATTTTGCGTTCAGAATGATCTATTGCAGGGCTGTCCCTCTGATCGAAAACCTGGCCCGACGAATCCAGAGCTCTCCCTTGAAAAGTCCCCTTTTCGTGTATTCCAGGAAATAAATGGAAATCGATAAAGGTCGGTGGATGTGTCTGTTGCGTTTTATGGCCCCACCTGTGCCGGGCTTTCGGCTGTCTGCTTGGGAAAGATTTTATTCACACACAAATATATGCTTGAGCTGTTCAAACGAAGGCCGGCGTGCCTTGAATCTGCCGACGGGCTGGTGTGATGGAACGGTTGCGAACTGAAGTTTGCTGCTGGTTTTTGGCAAAGAGCAAAGTTGGACGTCTTTCCCAGCGCGCCGTTTATTCTGCACTCCTGCTGCCTCTGCTCGGATCCCTATGTCATATTTGGATTATATGTCATATTTCAATTATAGCCTCTCGTGTTTTCACATGACGTCTTCCCCGCGCCTGCGTAGACACCCACCCATTTCACGGACACAAAACACATCCCTGAACAAGGACACCCTGTCCCCCCCCCCAAAAAAGACACAGTGTGAAGTCTTCAAGCAGCTGTGGCCAGGAAGAAGGACTTAAGGCCACATATTAAAGCTTGTTTAGGCTTGCCAAACCAGAGCCATGAGGCTTCTGCTGTGTGTGTGTGTGTGTGTATTTTAGAACCACAACTACAGGTGGTCCTCGACTTACAACCACAACTGATCCCACAGTTTCTGTTGCTAAGCGGGACAGTTGTTAAGAGGTTTTGCCCCGTTTTACCACTCCATGGCTGTTAAGTGACTCTCTGCAGTTGCTGAGTTAATCTGCCTTCCCCATTGACTTGGCTTGTCAGAAGGTCAATCCAAATGGAGTTGCAAGGGAATTTGGAGGTCTTCTAGTCCACCCTTAGTCCAGGAACTAAGGAGAAACTTCCTGACAGTTAGAACAATTAACCAGTGGAACAACCTGCCTCCAGAAGTGGTGAATGCTCCAACACTGGGAGTTTTTAAGAAGAGACTGGACAGCCATTTGTCTGAAATGGTGTAGGGTTTCCTGCGTGAGCAGGGGGTTGGGCTAGATGACTTCCAAGGTCCAACTTTATTGTTGTTGTTATTATTATTATTATTATTATTATTATTTTCCCCTGCTCTAGCAGGAGACATTGTACCATTCCAGACAAGGGGCTGTTCAGTCTCTTCTTAAACACACACACACACACACAAACACACACACACAGAGTGATGGAGCAGCCACAACCTCTAGAGGTAAGCCGTTCCACTGGTTGCAAAATGGGATCACGTGACCCCGGGAGACGCTGCAGCCATCCGAAACGCGAAGCAGTGGCCAAGCCTCCAAATTTTGATCGTGTGGCAAGAATGCCACGAACGTAAGGGTGAAAAACGATTCTAAGTGCCCCTGTAACTTTGAACAGTCGCCAAAGAAGTGGTAAGTCAAGGGTCACCTCTAGCTAGATTGCCCCGTGCAGAACCCAGCTTCAAACGGAGACTAGGATGCTGAGCAATTCAGCGGGAGGCCTCCCTCTGCCACTGAGACTGCGGTAACAAACTCGTGGGAAGCCAACGGGGCAGGTGGTCAAACTGTCCTTTGGTTCTTTTTCAGGGGCTCCTGACGACGTGCATGTCATGCTCAGATGCGTAACCTTCTAACATGGAAGAAGGAGGTCAAAAAGAAGTAATCAACTTGAACAGTTTCCGGAGCCATCGAGGGAAAGGTAAGGGCAGGTAGTTCCGTTGCTGAGCCAGGGGGTTGTGAAGGGCCTTGCACATGGCTGGCTGAGGAATTCTGGGAGTTGAAGTCCACAGGTGGTGCTCAAGGGGCCCATAGTTGCCCAGCCCTGTCCTGGGATTTCTCTCCGGCCTTATTTCCACGCAAGCTCAGCCACGTGTTTCAGTCCATCCACGTACGAGCACAGCACAGCCCCAAATTTAGCTGGTTAAGTGAGAAATTTGTTCAGTGAGTTTTGCCCCGTTTTTCTTGCCACCGTTGTTAACTGAATCACTGCAGTTGTTAAGCTGGTAACCTGGTTGTTAAGTGAATCTGGCTTCCCCATGGACTTTGCTTGTCAGAAAGTCACCAAAGAAGGGGGATCACGTGAGCCTGGGATGCTGCGACGATCATAAACGTGACTCGGTTGTCAAGCACCCGAATATACATCACGTGACCCTGGGGATGCCGCAACGGAAGTGTGAAAAACGGTCCTGAGACCCTTTTTTCAGCGAGGCTGTAACTTTAAACAGCCACTAAATGAACTGTTGGAAGTCGAGGACTGCCTGCAGACCTTCAGCTAGCGGGCTGATGGGCTTGTCCTTCCTTCAGATCGGGTTAGCCACCAAGACGAGGGACTCATCACCGTCTCGGACTCCTCGGATGAAGAGCTGCCGGTGATATTGGACACCCCTGTTCGCGGCCAGTGGGAAGAGGAGGAGGATGAAGACGTGGTCATCTTGATGGAGGTAAGTCCTCCCCTCCCCCACGAGACAGATCGAGATGGGACGATCAGCCCCTAAAAGCCAGCCGTAGTAAACTTGAACCCTCTTTGAGAAGGCAGCAAAGATGTGATTTTGCAAATTGGCTGGTGTGTCAACCAGGTGCAGGGTTTGAGAAATATTTAAAGAAATAGCACAATATTTCCCCTGCACTCTTTAAATGCCAGTCTACGGCTAAGCCTTACTTATTAATTTATTAAACCACAGTTTGATGCATCGGCTACAGTTGGGGATGTTTTCCAAATAAGCTGCAGCTAAAGTTGGGCTTATCTTATACTAATAATTGCGGCTAAGCCTCCGTTATTAATTTATTCAAGCACAGTTTGGCGCATCGGCTACAATTGGCCAGGCTTTGCACTAAACCTCAAGCAGAGTTGTCTGGTGTGTAAACCAGGTGTAGGGTTTGAGGACTGTCCCAAGGCTTCAAGCAAGCACAGTATTTCCCCTGCATACTTTAAATGCCAGTTGGCTGCTTTCCAGCGGCTTAAATTTCTTCAAGCTGGTGAGAGGTTTATTACCTAAATTTCACTGCATATATCCCCACAGCTTTTATTCTTTCTTTCCTTTGAGATATTGCAGGATATCTTGACAAGTAGGAGCTGTTTGGTCCTTAAGGTCAAAGTTATCATTTGAAAGGGCTGCCAAGGTTGCGATGGGAATTTGGGTGTGTTTGTTTGTTTGTTTTGGTTCCAAAGGAAATTAGAAAATCCTTGGTTTTTCTAATTCTCTTTTGGGACTTAACGAGATTTATTTGCGGTCCTGAGAAATAAACAGGGTTTAGAACATGCCTTTTAATGAAACTTCCCAGAACAGCATGGACGGTATAGGGGTCGTCCTCGGCATATGGCCATAATTAAGTCCTGTGACGACAGGATGCTGCAACTGGGAGCTGGTTGCCAAGTGCCCCCAAAATGCAGTCATGTGACTTCAGGGGAAACCGGCCATCGGGAAGGTAGAATCAGGGCCGTAAATCCCATTTTCAAGGTCTGTTGTAGCTTCGCATGGTTGCTAAGCAACTAGTTTTTAAGTGGAGGACTACTCAGATTGCGACAGCTAACCTTTCTAAGCAGTGTGAGGAAGGCTAGGATGAGATAATATAGAGCAGGGGTCTTCCAACTTGGCCCTTTGATGACTTGTGGACTTCAGCTCCCAGAATTCCTCAGCCAGGCACGCGTGCCTGGCTGAGGAATTCGGGGAGTTGAAGTCCACAAGTCATCAAAGGGCCAAGTTGGAAGACCCCTGGTATAGAAGGTAACCAGGCTGAGAGGGAGGGGTGAAGCTTGTCATCTGCCTCGAATCCCTTTGAGCCTACAAGAGTCCTACCTTGGATTCCGTTGACTCTTACCTACCGCCAATTGGCCTTGAACGGTTAAGATTTCCCATTCTGCTTTAGAGGGAGCATGGAATAAACATGTACTCATTTTGCATCAAACCTTGACTCCCCATCTCTTGTGCCAACAGGGAAAGTCTCCAAGATCACTCCCAAGAGATTTTGATCTCTGGGATCTGAGCTCCCTCCTTTCTAGAATGCGGGACTCCCCCCCCCCAAAGATGTTTTTTCAAGAGGCCACTGGACTTCCTTTGTTTTTTCTTCGCTTCTCGTCCTAGAAGCTTCTTCAACTTCTGGCTGGAGGGTGGGGAAGGGAAGGGTTTATATTCCTTGCAGACAGCTGGCCGTTTGCCTCCTTTTAGGGAGTCGCTGAGGCCACTTGTAGGTTTATCTGTGTCTTCAGGGCTCAGCTGCTTTTTCAGCCCTTCCAAGAAGGCTCCACATCCATTTGCACCACTCAGGTGACCCTGAGGACACAGATAAACCTCCCAATGGCCTCCACGACTCTAAAAGGATGCAAATGACCAGCTGTCTGCAAGGAGCATAAACCCTTCCACTCCCCAGAGCTGAAGAAGCTTCTTGGTTGAGAAGCGAAACGTCTTCAGAGGAAAAACAAAGGAAGTCCATTTGCCTCTTGAAAAAGCACCTTTGGGTCATGACCTGGATGACTTGAGAATCTCCCTAGACATTGTGCGGCTTTTTAGCATTCAAAGGCAGCGTCAAGAGCTGCTGTGGTCTAGACAGAGGAATTTTAGATCTAGCACCTACTTCCAAGGAAATTACGAATCTTTTACTCCTCTCTGCCTCCTTGTAAAGACAGCCACCAAGAAGTCCCTGCGGCCCAATGTGATCAAGCCCGCCGCTCCATGGCAAGTCCTTAACAAGATGGGGGAAGGAGGATCTAACGGCGACGTGGTGGCGCTTCCTCACAAGGAGCAGAAGACCAAGACCCCAGTTTCTCCCCGGCTGCTGGGGACCCGCCGGAACTACCTGAAGACAGGGAGGGTGGGATTGAGCAGACCGACCCAGCCTGAAGTCTTGGAGTTACCCGATTCTCCGGAGCCGGTTGACCCCAGGGGACTCCAAGGGACAGAGGCTGGCCCCAGCACGGTTCAGAAGAGAGAAGTTGCCCCAGAGGTCATTAACTTGGAGGAAGTGGGGAGCAATCAGGAAAACCCAGAGGAGGGAGATCGGACGCTTGAGCCACGGCTGGCACCCAACCCCGGAGGGGTCTTCCATTGCGTTAAGGAGAACATGCGGCTGGATCATCCATACTTCCAGGCAGCGAAGAAGGAGGCACGGGCTGTGGTCAATTTGCTTTCTTCTCGGGCGGCCTCCCTGGAAAGAGAACTGGGACCTTTGCCGAGGGTATACCAAGGAGAGATCCCCGGGCCGGCTTTTCCCAGGCCTGAAGCTCAGCAAGATGGAATCCCAGGCCCTGCTTCCCCTCAGCTAGCTCATCCCCCAGAGGAAAATGGAGGCCAGCAGGCTGTAATAAACGAGCAGGCCGGTCCGGCGTTTCCAGCCCAAGGGTCACTGGACACCAGCTCCGGTGAGCTTCCCAAGCACACCGCTACTCTGTTGGACAAAGACCCAGTTGTGCTTCTGATCCGAGAAACGGTAAGTCTTCCACTTGCTTCAGCCGTTGTGGTGCAGTGGCTAGAATGCCTATTGCTGGCTGACTCTGCCCAGTGCCGAGAGTTCGATCCTGACCGGCTCAAGGTTGACTCAGATGAAGCCGAATAGAGCTGGAAGGGACCTTGGAGATCTTCTAGTCCCAGAATTCCTGAGCCAGCCATGCTGAGGAGAAATGGAGAGGTTTCCAAGCTGAGCCATGCTGGCTGAGGAATTCTGGGAGTTGAAGTCCACCAGTCATGAAGGGGCCCTAGTTCCCCCATGCTGGCTGAGGAATTCTGGGAGTTGAAGTCCACCAGTCATGAAGGGGCCATAGTTCCCCCACGCTGGCTGAGGAATTCTGGGAGTTGAAGTCCACCAGTCCTGAAGGGGCCCTAGTTCCCCCATGCTGGCTGAGGAATTCTGGGAGTTGAAGTCCACCAGTCATGAAGGGGCCATAGTTCCCCCACGCTGGCTCAGGAATTCTGGGAGTTGGTCCACAAGTTATGAAGGGGCCCTAGTTCCCCCATGCTGGCTAAGGAATTCTGGGAGTTAGTCCACAAGTCATGAAGGGGCCCTAGTTCCCCCATGCTGGCTAAGGAATTCTGGGAGTTGAAGTCCACGAGTCATAAAAGAGCCAAGGTTGCCTACCCCTGACCTATACCCTTTCAGACAAGAGGCTCTCCAGCCTCTTCTTGAAAAGCTCCAGGGATGGAGCACCCACAACTTCTGAAGGCAAACTGTTTTTCTAGGAAGCCAGGTTTCCAGACGCAACGCGAGAGTACATCCAAGAGCTGATACAGAGCAAAAACTGCTGTGACTTAAACATGTAAGTATAAAAAAGCCTTATGTATCATCAGTTCATGGCCATCAAACCGGGCACAGAACTCACCAGCTGTGGGCAAGCTTCCCTTCCTTGCAACCCAGCAAAAGCTGATTCCGATTTTGTGTTCTCTCTCTCTCTCTCTCTCTCTCTCTCTCTCTCTCTCTCTCTCTCTCTCTCTCTCTCTCTCTCTCTCTCTCTCTCTCTCTCTCTCTCTCTCTCTCTCTCTCTCTCTCTCTCTCTCTCTCTCTCTCTCTCTCTCTCTCTCTAGCTTTGTCAACAATTTTAAACAACATATATATATTTGTGCTTGCAAGATGGCTCTGGGTTGAGCTGAAACAAGCAAAAGGAAAGAATGATTCCTTCCTCCCATATTTGGGTTTACAGGGTGCAATCTAAAAAATAAACACTTGACACATATCCTTACTCCCTGACTACTGACAAAGCGGGAGAGAACTTGTGGCTCAATAGGTTAAAGCATCTGCTTAGCATGCAGACTGCCCAGGTTCGAATCCCGGAAGGGTGAGTTCTGACTGAAGAGAGTTAAGAAACTCGAAATAGCTATATCAGAAATCCCTTATTTCTTTGTCAACAATTTTAAACAACATATATATATTTGTGCTTGCAAGATGGCTCTGGGTTGAGCTGAAACAAGCAAAAGGAAAGAATGATTCCTTCCTCCCATATTTGGGTTTACAGGGTATATATATATGTGTCAACTGTTTATTTTTTAGATACATACATCATACATACATACATACATATATATATATATATACATACATATATATATATATACACACACACACACATACACATACACACCAGGATTATCTTGTGTTGTTTTGAATGTGTACCCCTCAACCTTTCCCCCATGGGTCTGGATCTCGCAGAGCGTTGAAACACTCTCACTTTTCTTAGCTCTTTAAAAGACTGCTCTTTCCAAAGCTCCCGTCTCCTTTTTGCTTTGCAGACTCTGCAATTTGCTTCTGGAAAATCCAGACTACCCAAAGAAGGAACTCAGCATGATTTTGAATCCAAACAGCAGCCTGCTTTCCAGCCAAGATGAGACGAAGGCAAGTGTGAGGTGCTGGCTCACAGGTTGCCCTCTGCTTCACAACCCCGTGTTTCTGGTGACGGTTTGAAGTTACAGTCGCGCTGGAAAAAGTAACCGGTCCTTGCGCTTAACCGCCCTCAACAAGATCCCCCCCCCAAAGTCCCAGGATCAGAATTCAGGCACTGGGCGACCGCCGTGATTTATTCACGAGGCTGGCAGCCTCCCGGGATCAGCCCATGGCCACTTTCCCAGCTGGCTGTGGACAAGCCCCGTCAGTTGGGCCAGCTGGATTCGCTTAACTGCTGGCGCGAGTTGCTTAGTCGCCATGGCGAAAAAGGTGGTAAAACCAGGCGTGACTCGTTTTAACAACTGCCTTGCTTAGCCACGGAAATTCTGGTCCCAAATGTAGTCGTAAGTCAGGGCTACCTGTGTGCATCTTCAGAACTGCGTTAAAATGCTAAAGTTTATGTGAAAAAAGTACCTAACCCCTTTTCTGTTTTCTCTTTGTCTTCCTCCTCTTCATCCCCTCCTCTTACTCTTTCTACTCTTTCTCCTCCTCCTCTTCCCCCTTCCACTCCTCTCTTCCTCCTCTTCCCCTCCTCTTCTTCCTCCTCCCCCTTCCCCCCTCCTCTTCCTCTCCCTTTTCCTCTTCCTCCTCTTCTTCCCCTCCTCTTCCTCTTTCTACTCTTTCTCCTCTTCCTCTTCCCCCTTCCACTCCTCTCTTCCTCCTCTTCCCCTCCTCTTCCTCCTCCTCCCCCTTCCCCCTCCTCTTCCTCTCCCTTTTCCTCTTCCTCTTCTTCCTCCTCTTCATCCCCTCCTCTTCCTCTTTCTACTCTTTCTCCTCCTCCTTCTCCTCCAGGTGCCTAAAGTGGACTATTTCGACTTCTCCAAGCTGGAGCCACTCGACCAACGTTGCTTCATTCAAGCTGCTGACCTCCTCATGGCCGACTTCAAAATGCTGAGCAGCCAAGACATCAAGTGGGCGCTCCACGAACTCAAGGGACACTATGCAATCACACGAAAGGTTCTCCTCTTTCGCTTCCCCCTCCCCCCCCCAAGGAGCCGGAGACAGACCTGGGCAAATTGATCTATTTGCTTTGCTTCCAATCGACAATTTAATTAAGCGGAAACGAATGAATTCTCTCTCTCTTTTTTTAAAGTAATTGTTTTAATGAAAAGGTTTTACAAAGCACACGAAAGCTAACCCAAGCTAATAAAAAGTAGAAAGAAAAAAAAGAACAAGTGCAGAGAGAATAAAAACAAACGGGAGAAGTTTTCAGTTTCCTTGGCCGCTTAAATATAAATTCAGTTACAAAATCATCTCCTCTCCCCCCTTGCAAAAAAGCTCCCTTTCTTAGCATTCAGGTTTTTTTTTCACCTCCCCTAGTCATCAAAGCGACAAGTCATAAATGCGTTTCGTTTCCCCATTTCATGGAAAAGATCTATAAGGGTTGTCCAGTAAATAAATAAATGTAGATAACTGTAAAATATAAATGTAGATCCTGTTTTTTTTTCCTCTGATCAAAGATGTTAATTTAGCCATGCCTGCAAGCTCCATCTTGAGATGACTTATTCTCCAATTGTAGGGATCATAATTTTCTTCTGCCCTTGTAAAAGTGACACTTGGCTTACAGCCCTTCAAAGACCCAGCTGCACCTGGATTTGGGGTGGGGGACTGGGGGGGCTACACGACCCACCCTGAGGCCTCTATGCCTTTCAGAGGAGCATGCAAACTTAATCCTCCCCAATCCGGATAGCTGCGGAAACTTTAATTACATCTGTGCTTCCATCTCCACATCTCGGTTTATGCCTTTTTTTCCGCTTCTCCCTCTTTTTTTTTCAGGCCTTCTCTGACGCCATCAAAAAATGGCAAGAGTTGTCTCCGGAAACCAGCGGGAAGCGAAAAAGGAGGAAAGAAATGAACCAGTATTCTTACATAGACTTCAAATTTGAGCAGGGTAAGCCCTTTCCTGCTGGAGGATGCTCTGTGGGTGACTCTGCAGAGATGGGTCGAACTGCTGGTGGAAGAATATCAGAAATAAAGAGGCAATTTTAGCCCACAGAGATGCCTCTTCACCTCAGTGTGTTTCAGCATGAAGATCTGAGAAAGATCTGGTGAATTTTAATGTGGGCTTTACAAACCCACCAAAGGGGCCCAGATTACCTTCCTTGGCATTTTTCCCTCCAAAATTTTCTTTGCTCGGGATGTTGCTTCGAAACCCTAATGAAAAACAGATAGGCCTCAACTTATGACCACAGTGGAGCCCTGAATTTACTATGCTGTTAAGTGAGAACTTTGTCAAGTTGAGTTTTACCCCATTTTACGACTTTTCTTTCCACTGTTGTTAAGTTAGAATAGAATACAGCTGGAAGGGACCTTGGAGGTCTTCTAGTCCAGCCCCCTGCTCAGGCAGGAAACCCTATCCCATTTCAGACAAATGGCTGTCCAGTCTCTTCTTAAAAACCTCCAGTGTTGGAGCATTCATTGCTTCTGGAGGCAGGTTGTTCCACTGATGAATTGTTCTCACTGTCGGGAAATTCCTCCTTAGTTCTAGGTTGCTTCTCTCCTTGATTAGTTTCCATCCGTTGCTTCTTGTCCTGCCTTCTGGTGCTTTGGAGAATAGCTTGACTCCCTCTTCTTTGGGGCAACCCCTGAAGTGAATCACAGCAGTTGTTAAGTTAACAACATGGTTGTGAAATGAATCTGCCCACACACCTATATATGTGTGTGTGTGTGAATAGCATGTGTATATCTGTCTTATATACAGTATGTGTATGTGCAGATATACACTTCTTTTGAGAGCAGGTGACAGAATTTCATTTTTATGTATATTTCATTAATTTTTTTACAGTAACAATCTTTAGTGTTTAGTCAGCAACACGTCTGGGTTTATATGTTTGACATTAACAATGGTACAATTTCCATTCCTGCCCTTTATTCCATTCTTTTAACCCTTTATAAAAAGGAATTTAATTTTTCACGTGGGCCAGTGTGCTCCTAGTAAAAAAAGGGCAGTGAAGGTTACCTTATGTTGTATCTTATCTTATTAAGAGAAGCATTTGATTTGTTGCTTTTTTGTTTTTTAAACGACCCATCATGCTTTCAAACTACGCTCCAGGTGACACCAAGATTGAGAAGCGCATGTTTTTCTTGGAGAACAAGCGACGCCACTGGAGGAATTACGACCAGCTCTCTCTCCTGCCCCCGGTGCAGCTGGAGAGGGAGTTTTACGAACAGAAGATCAAAGAGATGGCGGAGGTAGGTGGGAGGGATGGGAATGGGACGCTTGTCCTTTCTCCTCGCATGTAAAGAGCTGGTAAAACTCAAAGGCCTGATCACTGTAGGTTGAACAAATAGCAAACAAGGTGCAACTCTCCTAAACGGACTCCCGGATCCAGCATCGTGTGGCCGACGAAAGCTTGGTTTTGTAAATTAAACATTTATGTTTATGATTTTATCCTGGTGATCACCTTATTTTACTTCACATTATATATATATATGTAGGTCTTTGGTTGTTCAGGTTTTCTCCCGCGTCAAGTTGGAGGTGTCTTGGCGGCGTTTCGGCAGGGTCCCGTTCGTCGTCTTCAGGCTGGTGTTTTCGGAAGCACGAAGCCGAGGGCGCCGGCCTGGGGATGGCGGGTGGGGCTTCGTCGGGATGTCGCCGGGACGCTTCCGGTTTTATGCGGGAGAGGGCCTGAATAACCAAAGACCTACATACAAACACCTGCGAAAACCTCAGAAAACAAATATATATATATATATGCTACCAGTATGACTTTGTGCGAGCGAGCTTTTTATGAGCACACTATATGCACATGCCATATTGTAACTGTTTTTTAACTGTTATGTAAATGTATGCACATGCTCCCCCCCCCGTCATTTAGCCCTTTGCTCTGATGATGTCAACAGCTTGTTGACGAAAGCTCAGCAATAAAGAAGCCTTTTTCTAAAAAAAAAAAAAAAATACTCTCAGTGGGATACACCGGAAGTTGGTTTTCTTCCTTTTCTTCCATTGAATTAATCAATCGTTCAATTTCTCTAGCCGCCTATCTCAGCCAAGTGACACTGGATGGTTTACCATTCTAAACATAACATTGAAAAACCAATGGCACATATAAAGCGGGAACCAAAATCCAAGTTCTCGTTCTCTAGATTCAGAGGCAGATTCAGAATTGGACCTGCCAGAATTTTCACCCATCTCTTTTTTAATTCTTATTTATTTAAACCATGTGTATCGCCACCCATCTTTCGACCAAACTCTCTGCGAATCCCAATCAAAGATTAAAAAGCAAACAGTACAAAAGGGATTTCGCAGCACTAATAATAAAGGTAGATGCTCTGTTTTCACTATTATTAATGCTAAATGTGTCCTTTCTCTCTCGCCAGCATGCAGATTTTCTTCTTGCCCTGCAGATGAATGAAGAGCAGTATCAAAAAGTAAGTAGCTGAAAGACATCTGTGACCAATTTTATTGATCTTTTTATTTTTATTTTTTATTTTTTTAAAAAAAAAGCTGGCTACGTCAAGCTGTGATGGCATTTATGACCGTCAAAAAGTCCACAAGGTCACAATTTGAACCCTTGGCAACCCACGTGATTTTATGACGGCTGCAGCATTTGCAGCTTTCCCACCTGTTTTCCAACAAGCTTCCTTGGGGAAGCCAGCAGGAAAGATTGCAAATGGTGATCACGTGCTGCGTCATTTAACAAGTACGGTGATTTGCTTAGCGACCTCTTTGGGGGGAAAAAGGACGTAAAGCCAGGTGCGGTCGTGTGATGCCTCACTTAAAAACCAGCAAATTTTCCCTTGAAAGTTGTGGTCCTAAGTCAAGGACGAGCTGTCCCGGGGCTAACAAGGTTGATCTGTGCCTGTTTGTGGTTAACTTGGTCCTGTTTCACCTTTTTAAGCGCAAAAACCCCCTGTGGCTTGTGGAATGCCTCTGTTCTTCAAAACTGGGCCTGTAAAACCTTTGTTCCATGTGGCAAAAGGAGTCTTTG
The DNA here is from genome assembly GCA_034064705.1 of Bothrops alternatus. Taxonomy (NCBI): domain Eukaryota; kingdom Metazoa; phylum Chordata; class Lepidosauria; order Squamata; family Viperidae; genus Bothrops; species Bothrops alternatus. The sequence goes on along the minus strand of JARGCV010000470.1, from coordinate 456,733 downwards.
AAGCAGGTCAGGCTTGATACGCCTGAGGTGTCCCTTCTAAGTTGCAGTTTCGTGCAAGGGGAACCGAGCCTACCCTAGGCAGAGCAAGGGCCAAAGCAGTGATCAGAACTCAACTTTTGGGTCTTGATTTTTCAGGATGGCCAGCTGATCGAATGCCGCTGCTGCTACGGGGAATTTGCCTTTGAAGAGCTGACCCAGTGTGCAGATGGACACCTGTTCTGCAAGGAATGCTTAATAAAATATGCTCAGGAGGCCGTCTTTGGCTCTGGAAAGGTGAGCACCCTCTCTTTACAGTAGACCCAAAGCAGTTGGGACTCTGACTTGATGAGGGGTCCTTGGTGCTCTCTGAGCTTGGTTGCTTTCTTGCAGACATTTTATGACCCAGCTAGGGAACATCATCAGTGCTAGAAGGCAGTGGAGGAGAAGGAGGGAGGAGGAGAGGGAGAGGGAGGAAGGTTGTGGGGCCCTTGGTGCTCTCTGAGCTTAGTTGCTTTCTTGCAGACGTTTCATGACCCAGCTAGGGAACATCATCAGTGCTAGAAGGCAGTGGAGGAGAAGGAGAGGGAGGAGGAGAGGGAGGAGGGCTGTGGGGTCCTTGGTGCTCTCTGAGCTTGGTTGCTTTCTTGCAGACGTTTCATGACCCAGCTAGGGAACATCATCAGTGCTAGAAGGCAGTGGAGGAGAAGGAGAGGGAGGAGGACGGTGGGATCCTTGGTGCTCTCCGAGCTTGGTTGTTTCTTGCAGACGTTTCATAACCCAGCTAGGGAACATCATCAGTGCTAGAAGGCAGTGGAGGAGAAGGAGAGGGAGAGGGAAGAGGGCTGTGGGGCCTTTGGTGCTCTCCAAGCTTGGTTGCTTTCTTGCAGACCTTTCATGACCCAAACTAGGTAACCTCATCAGTGCTATTGATCATCAGACTAGCACTGATGACGTTACCGAGTTGGGCCACGAAACGCCTGCAAGAAAACTAACCAAGCTCGGAGAGCACCACGGGCCCCACAATTCAACCCTGAGCTGCAGTGATTCTCCTTGATTGCAACTCTTTGACTCAACGCAAAAGGACGCCCCTTGCCACACACAGCTCCCCAAACCAGCAGGTTTTCACCCAAGCTTTCTTCCTGCCTATTTTATCGTTTTTTACACTTCTTTTTTCCCCCACCTGCAATGCTGCATTCTAGCCACTGCACCACCACCCATGCACATCCCTCACTCTGGGCCTGTAACCTTCATGTCCTCCCTCTTCCTCCTCCTTTTTCCCCCGAACCCAGTCAGAGCTCAGCTGCATGGAAGGGAGCTGCACGTGTTCGTTCCCCACCAGTGAACTGGAGAAAGTGCTTCCTGAAAACATCCTCTGCAAATACTACGAGAGGAAAGGCGAGGAGGAGGTGGCGGCTGCTTGCGCGGATGAGCTGGTCAGGTAAAGCTCACTCACTGCCCGGGAGGGGGGGGAGGAGGCTTAGGAGCATCCTTCCTCCATTTCAAGGCCCTGTACGTGGCAGCAGATGCCACCAATCCACGTCGCAGCTCAAGAGAGGTCAAATCCTGGCCTCTTAGAGCTCGGCAAAGCTTTGTCTGCACAGAGGCATCTGTAAACCGGCTGTGTGACGGCGCGTCTGTTTCTATTTGCCGTCCTCCTTTTCTGCAGATCCCGTGATCTTTCTGCAGGCCAGGAACCTCAAATGAGCGTATTTTTCCTCCCTCTTTCCCCCCCCCCCAATCTCCCAGCATTCTTTTTTAATTTCATATTAATTAGCCTTGCTTTGCATTGGGCAGGCAGCTTTTTCCAGCTGCTAGTGGCCAGTCTCCTCATTTTTGGGGAGGGGAGGAGAAGAAGAGGAAAACCTTTGGGTCTGTGGGAGGAGGAGGAGGAGGAGGAGGAGGAGGAGGAGGAGGAGGAGGAGGAAGAAAATATTTGGGTTTGTGTTGGTTTTGGAGAGGCAGGGGAGTGCCTTAAACCTTGCAGAAGTTTAACCTGGGTTTTAACAGGTATTTGGCTCCTGTTTTGCTAAAAAAAAAAAAAAGAGCACAATTCGGTGGTTTTGCAACATGGGAACTCTTGAGTGCCACAGGAACGGGGCTTGGGGTGACCTGCCGCTGGAAAGCCGCACGGTGGAGTTAGCACAACCTGGTTTAACATCCTGGACTCCAGAGGAGCTTCGGTGGAGATCCAGGTGATCCTCAACTTACAATCCCAGTTTGGGAGCAGAATTTCCATGCTAAACAAGAAAGGTCACCCGATTTTACGACCTCTTTGTCCCAGTTGTTAAACCACTGCAGTTGTTAAGTAGAGCCATGCAGCTCTTGAACAAGCCTGCCTTTCCCCCATTGACTTGGCTTGTCAGAAGCTTGCTGGGAAGGTGGCAAAGGGTGACCCCACGACCTCAGGACTCTTTAAGTCTGCTCGCGAGTCGCTTTTTCTGTTTGCTCTTGTAACTTTTGAAGGGTCGAGTTGTAAGTTGAGGATTACCTGCACTGCGACGGGAGGCCGCGGTGGCTGTTCCCTCTGCATTTCAGTGGCCGTCCGTTTCCATAATGCCTTGCTTTATGCAACCTTCCCCTCACTCGTTCTTCCTCTGGTTTCTAGGTGTCCCTTTTGTAACTTCCCGGCTCTCCTGGACAAGGACGTGAAGCGGTTCAGCTGTCCCAACCCATGCTGCAGGAAGGTAGGCTGTGCCTGTTTATTAAAACAATCGACTAGTCACTTATTGAGACACAACCGGGGGGAAATTTACGTAGACACGGCTAGAGATTCCAGAACGGAGCTTAACTCGCAAGCCACTTAGGCTAGCTTTGCAATTGGCAGCAAGTGGTGTGACTCATAACCTTGATGAAAAGAGAGAAAGGAACATCTGGAGATGGGTTTGGGGAGGGGGGGGTATTTTGATACCACAAAATGCAAAGAAACACCAGCCAAGTGATGGTTTCACACTTGGTCCTTTGTTAAATGGATTTGTAGAAAGTGTTCTGACCTTTTACTCCGGCTCAGCTGTCAGTCAGTGTGCTATGGGGTCTCCAAAGTTGGCAACTTTATGACTTGTGGACTTCAACTGCCAGAATCCCTCAGCCAACCATAAAAGTCCACAAGTCTTTTAAAGTTGCCACGTTTGGAAAGCCTTGGCATAGGGGTGTGCATCCGTTTCCCCATGACTTAAAGCAGGGGTGGCCAGCTATGGCAACTGTACGACCTGTGGACTTCAACTCCCAGAATTCCCGAGCCAGTGTGGATGGCAGGCTGGCCCAGGAGGGGGTGTGGTTTTCAGCTCTGGAAAAGGATCTGCTCACTGAAAGCTTTGTGTGTGTGTGTGTGTGTTTAATAGTCTCATTGATTAAAAAGTGTATAATTGCACCAAGTCCACTCGGAGCTGCAAGCCGCTAGATGGCACCATTGCTTAATCCGCAGTCAGGATGGATTTGCTGCAGTCTAGAGTCCTCCTTTGGGCTCCTCGTGCATGGAAGAGACTGACTTTCTAGCGAACTGGAATTTGGGGAACCTTGAATTTTGGACTGATGGAACAAGATTCTCTGATTATACCTGGAAGGTTGTTCTGGACCTGGGTAGGGCTAACATCACACCAATGGTGTTGGTCCAAAGGGAGGGGCTAGAGAGAGAAACATGCTTCTGCTGCAAGACCCGGAGCCCGACATAGCCCTTTGCACTGTAAGGACTATTCAGGGGGTCTCATCCGTCAGTGCCGTCCCTTTGGCTGAAGGAACAGTCCATGTCTCTGGATTTGGTCACTACTGGAGATCAGTTGTGGGATCAGGTTTTGCATCTGTCCTTTTTGCTGCAATCAGGTAGTGGATGTGGCCTTCCTGTTTGTTTTCTGCCTTCCCCCACCTTACGGTTGTCCAGACTATAATAAAAGTTGAAATGAGAAAAAAAAAATGAAACAAGCCGCACCACAACAGCACTTGTTTAGTGATCTGTTGTGTGTATAACAACTGCACCCTTGCTCTAAAGTGTTTTTCTGTTGAATCCGGAGAAAACAGTTTGATCAGAAAAGCCCCGTGTTGAGCTGGCTTCAGGATTTGAACCTGCTTCTTTCTTTCTGATTTGAGTCTGTGGCAAAATATCAGGCTGTTTTTGTAGATTTCGGTGGCAGCGGAAAACCACTGAACAACTGGTTGTGTGGTGCAGGAAGCAGTATTGTACTGAACCGATAAACGTTTGCGTTGTGAGTCTCAGCTTTTGAAATACCCCAAAACTTAACCTGTTGCCTTAAAAGGGATTCTGATTGTAATAAGATTTGAACTGCTTGGAAAAGTGGGATCCAGGTGTCTCTAGCTCAGGGGTTCTCAACCTTGGCAACTTCAAGACTTGTGGACTTCAACTCCCAGAATTCCTCAGCCAGCTTTGCTGGCTGAGGAATTCTGGGAGCTGAAGTCAACAAGTCTTGAAGTTGCCAAGGTTGAGAACCCCTGCTCTAGATGGAACCATTCTGCTTCAGATCCAGCATAAATCATAGTTTAGTACCCAGCCCTGTTATAATGACCCCTGGCTTGTTTTGGCGTCTAACATACGGTGTCTGTCTTAAACAAGGACTGTCGAAGAGAGTTAATGTCTTAGTTTAGGACTCTGAATAGCTTCGACTGTATTTTATTCTAACCAGTGTTCACAGTTTCGATGTAGTTAAAATTCTTAGTAGTCACACCAGGAAAGCAGATGCTTTCAGTCTGAAAACCACATGAAAACAAGAAAGGAAGCGGAAAACATGCCTGAATCTCAGATTTCTTTCCTCTTCCCAGTTTTGGGCGTTTCCCTTCTCTGTCTAGTCCTCGGAAATAAAGCCCCATAAAAATGATTTCCTTCTGAGCGGACGTACGTTGAGTCTGCCCTATTACTTCTTAATCAAGCTTGGTTTCTGATATACTGTTAGTCCTCTATTTACGAGCACGATTGAGCTCCAAATTGATGTTGTTGGTGAGAAATTTGTTAAGTGAGTTTTGCCCCGTTTTACGACTTTTCTTGCTGCAGTTGTTAAGGGGATCACTGCAGTTTTTAAATTAGGAATACGGTTGTGAAGTGAATCTGATTTCCCCATTGACTTTGCTTGTCAGGAGGTTGCAAAGGGGGATCACGTGACCCCGGGACACGGCAACCATCATAAATACGGTTGTAAGTCAAGGACAACCTGTACTCTATTGCTATAACTCTAAAGATGAGACTTTTGGGGAGAATATCTTGGAATAACGAAGGGGGACATGATAGCCGTGTTCCAGTATCTCAGGGGCTGCCCCAAAGAAGAGGGAGTCAAGCTATTCTCCAAAGCACCTGAAGGCAGGACAAGAAACAAAGGATGGAAATTGATCAAGGAGAGAAGCAACCTGGAACTAAGGACTTCCTGACAGTGAGAACAATTAACCAGTGGAACTACCTGCCTCCAGAAGCGGTGAATGCTCCAACACTGGAAGTTTTTAAGAAGAGACTGGACAGCCATTTGTCCGTAATGGTATAGGGTTTCCTGCCTGAGCAGGGGGTTGGACTAGATGACCTCCAAGGTCCCTTCCAACTTTTTATTATTATTATTATTATTATTGTTGTTGTTGTTGTTGTTGTTGTTATTATCACCATGTTATTCCATGGAAAAGCACCATACAGGGAAACCTCAATTGTTGTGTCATGGTGGAGGAAGAGGAGGAGGAGGAAGAGGAAGGTGTGTTAGATATATATGCTGCTGTGAGTTATTTATAAGTAAAAGAAATAATAAGTTTAAAAAATCCACAATCAATTTAGAGAGCCCCTTTCTCTTCGTTCTTAGAGGGAAGGGATGCTGGCAGGGATGACCGCTGCAGGGGCCTCTTAGCTCCATTACATGTGATGGCCACGCATTGGTCAAGCATGTATGTTCTTGTCTCTCTCTCTTTCTCAACAATGGGTGCAAACTTGCTGACCAGGGCAGTTTCCAGGCTATTTCCGTATGTTTAGCCTGGGCGGCCGAAAAGTCTGTTTTGCAGTCTCAGCACAAGTCACTGCAGCGTTTCCACTGAGCTGAGAGGACCAGAAGGTGAGGGATGCTGTTGCCATGGCGATCATTCATCTAGGAAAGAGAGCCAGCCCATCATTGTCCCTTTGTGAGGCTGGGGAGAGAAGCTAAGAATAACAGGAAGTTTTCACAATTTATGTATTTTATTCTGACGCCCTTTCACCTGGTGTGGCCATCAAAACAGTGTAGGGTAGTTTGCCACTTGATGACCCCAACTTTTCTGTTTCTAAGCGAGACAGTGAGTTAAGCGAGTTTTGCGGACTTTCCAGCCATCCTGGTTAAGGGAACCACTGCAAGGATTGAGTCAGTAACACCGTTGTTAAGTAATCTGGCTTGCCTCTTGATGTTGCTTCTCAGAAGGGTATCCCATTAACCCTGGGAGGCTGCACCGTCATAAGTACAAGTCAGCTGCCAAGCGTCTGAATTTTGATCGGGTGCTTATGGGGGCGTGTGTGTGTGCTGCAACAGCCAAGAGGGTGAAAAATGGCCACAATTCACTTTTTTTCAGTGCCATTGTAAGTTTGAGCAGTCCCTAAACAAGTGGTTGTAACTCTTCACTTCCATTACGTACATGTAGAGTTTGGCCGTCTCTTTAGCACTGGGGACAATGCTCCTGCCAGGGTCAAAATTCTTAACATTGGTTCCCTGTTGGCCTCTTTTCCCCCCTCCCCTCCCAAAAAAGCCTTGAGTTGAATTACAAATAGCTATATTCTCCTCATTTCCTAAAGCAGCTTCCTTGCCGTTTTTCTGCTCTCCCCAACGCTCAAGCGAGCCCTCCAGAATAAAAGAGACTTAATTGCCGTCATCGTTATAATTAAACCTCAATTATCTTGTTACGGAAAAGGCACGGCTAACGTGCGAAACGAAGCTGGATGCAGCAAAACTCCAGCAGCCAGAAATCTCGATTGAATGACTCACAAAGCTTGGCCGAGCCTTTTGAGCTCAAAAACATTTTTTGATTCAGAACGCATTCATTTTTAATTCAGCGCTACAGCATCCGTCCCTGTGACCTTAGGCATTTTCTGTTTCGTTGAAGGTGTGTGTTTGTTAGGGTGGGGGGGGGTTGGTTTTAAAAGTGAGACCTTTGGTATGCAAAGTTGACTGATTTGCCTTGGTGTCCGGTAGCTCTGGACCGTTGCCTCTTCTTAAAAATGTAAATAAAAGAGAATATCTGTAGCTCCGAGTTGAACTGTGGGGACTTTGTGGCTCTCGTTTTCTTCCAGATTGCTGGCATGGAAACAGAGAGCAAAGCCCACTCCCTTCTAGCACTGGTGATGTTAAATAGAAATAGAATAGACTAGAGCCGGAAGGGACCTCGGAGGTCATCTAGTCCAACCCCCTGCTCAGGCAGGAAACCCTATCCCATTTCAGACAAATGGCTGTCCAGTCTCTTCTTTAAAAACTTCCATCGTTGGAGTAAAAACAAAGCCCTGGAACTTATTTTTGAGCGAGAGAGAAGAGAGATTTCTCCAAGCTTTCTTTGCGGTATAAAACTTTTCCTGCACTGGTAAGGCCATCTAGAGCAGCGGTTCTCAACCTGTGGGTCGGGACCCCATTTGGGGTCGAACGACCATTTCACGGGGGTCGCCAAACAACGCCGTCCGCCATTTTTCCCCCCTTTTCCTTAGCTGTGCTACTCCCTCTTATTCTATTGGCTTTTGAAAGCCAATAGAATAGACTCTGTTGAATAGAGTCTAATTCTATTGGCTTTCAAAAGCCAATAGGAATTGTCCAGGCTGTCTTCACCCTGCTGAGCCCGCCAAAAGTCCCAGTCTGCAAATGATGCTGCAAGTTGTCTGCAGCGAAGGTGAGCTGTGTAGAAGTTTCCACCCCTCCCTGCTGAGCAACTACTAAAAATATAAGTCAAAGAGGGCCAGGGGTGGGAGGTGGGAGGTCGGCGGGCACAGGGAGGGTTGCTGGCGCATGGGGCCCGGTGGGTGCCTTACCTCCCTTGGGCTGGGCCAGCTGGTGGCCCAGCCGGTGGTCGCCCTGCGCCGTCGCTGCCCCTTGCCAGCTACGCCTCAGCCGGCGCAGGGGGCAGCATCACGCATGCACGGCGCTCGCGGGCAGGGAAATAGTCCTCGACTTACGACCGGTTGGGAAGTCCTCGACTTACGACCGGTTGGGGGTCGCGGCATTAAAAAGGTTGAGAACCACTGATCTAGATCGTGTCTCCCGTCCCCCTTTCTCAGTGTGTGTCTTCAGACTCATCCCCCCTCCTTCAGCTTTCCAGTGTGTGGAGTATTGCTTAATTTCGGGCGTTGCAGTTTCTCTTCCAGCTGTTCTTATTTTCACTCTTCCTTTCTCGGCACCAGCATATTTTTAGCACTTGTGGTGACAGAGCCGAGGGCCTGATTTGAACGGAAACAAATGCGCTTTTTCGGCTCGGCGCTTCGTGGGCTGGCCCTGCATTGTCTCCTCCATCTGGTGGAGAGAATGGCCGCTGGCCTCTTCTGAAGGTTGAGGATCCCTTTGGCTTTGTGGCGCTGGACATGTGCTGTGATGGTCTCTTTGGCTTTGTGCGTCCTGGGAAGAGAGCTGTCTGATCTGGGAAGGGACGTGTACAGCTACCGTAGAATTGCATCCTGCCTGAAAAGGGGGGACGGGCAACCCAGATTTCCTTCTAGCACTGATAATGTTCCCTAGTTGGGTCATGAAACGTCTGCAAGGAAACCCCCAAGCTCAGAGAGCACCAAGAACCCCACAGTCCTCCTCCTCCTCTCCCTGCAACCTCCCCTTCTAATACTGTTGATGTTCCCTAGTTGGGTCATGAAACGTCTGCAAGGAAACCCCCAAGCTCGGAGAGCAGCCCTCGTTTTAACCCTGAGCTACAGATATTCTTATTTATTGGTACACTTATTTACATTTGATTTCAAATTTCCAACTGACCTCACCTGGGCTGCAAAGGGTGGCCCAGGGGCCTTAAAAAATGCCCAGGTCTCATCAAAAAGGACAACCCTTCTGTCTTCCCATAAAGAGCCTTCTTGTCCTTCCGAGATGTTTTTCTCTTTTTTTTGCAAAACTCTGCTTTTTTTTCCCCCTCTCTCTCTTTCACTTTTTCTCTCTACTGCCGATGGTGGAGTTCCCCTTCCGAAGAGCCGCGGGCCGAGAACACGCTCCATTGATTCTTTGCCAAAGCTGCAGGAAAAAGGAAGTTTTCTGCCTGCCTTTGCTCTTCTCGGCTCTTCCCCGCCCCTCCCTCTGCCGGGCAGGGCAGGCATTTTTCTACCTTAAAAGGGCAGCAGATTTTGTGGTGCTGCTGAAGCCTAACCAGAGAGGAAGCAAAGAGAAGAGACTAGGAGGCAGAAAATTGTGTGGGGTTTTTTTCCTCCCCTCTTTTCCCTGGCCAGGCCTAAGGCTCGTGTTTCAGAGAGTTAGGTTGCTATCCTCCGCTTAAAATTAGGGCAGAGATGCTCACTTTTTCTGGAGGTGGCTTTGAAAACTGTCCGTCATTCGTTGCAAACCCTAACTTTGCTGCAGGGAGACCCTGTTTTTTTGCGCAGGCAAACTCTGTTCCGTTTTTGCCAAAATTTGGCTGGCTCCGATTCTAGGAGACGCAAGATTCAAAGATGCCAGCTTCCTGGGCAGGGAGTAAACATGTGAGATCCACATGTGATAAATAGGCAAGAAGGAGAGAAGCAACCTAGAACAGGGGTTCTCAACCTTGGCAACTTTAAGACTTGTGGACTTCAACTCCCAGAATTCCTCAGCCAGCTTTGCTGGCTGAGGAATTCTGGGAGTTGAAGGCCACAAGTCTTAAAGTTGCCAAGGTTGAGAACCCCTGACCTAGAACTAAGCAGACATTTCCAGACACGGAGAACAATTAATCACTGGAGCGGCTTCCTTCCGGACGTTATGGGTGCCCTACCACTGGATGGTTTTAAAGAAGAAATTGGGACAGCCATTTGTCTGAAATGGTATAATAATAATAATAATAATAAAGTTGGAAGGGACCTTGTAGGTCATCTAGTCCAACCCCCTGCTCAGGCAGGAAACCCTATCCCATTTCAGACAAATGGCTGTCCAGTCTCTTCTTAAAAACCTCCAGTGTTGGAGCATTCACCGCTTCTGGAGGCAGGTGGTTCCACTGGTTAATTGTTCTCACTGTCAGGAAGTTTCTCCTTAGTTCCAGGTTGCTTCTCTCCTTGATCAGTTTCCATCCGTTGCTTCTTGTCCTGCCCTCTGGCACTTTGGAGAATAGCTTGACTCCCTCTTCTTTGGGGCAGCCCCTGAGATATTGGAACACTGCTATCCTGTCACCTTTCATCCTTCTCTTCGTTAAACTAGACATACCCAAATTCCAGCAACCGTTCCTTATATGCTTTAGCCTCCAGACCTCTAATCATCTTTGTTGCTCTTCTCTATACTCTTTCCAGAGTCTCATATGTAAGGTTTCCAGCTTGAGCAGGGGGTTGGACTAGATGACCTCCAAGGCCCCTTCCAATTCTGTTATTCCAGATACTGGGGTAAGATGCCCACAGCGTTTTAAGGCTGATGACATCAGTTGGTGCTGTAGAAATAGCAAAGAATCAGAAATACTAAGTCAGAACAATAGAATTTGGTGTGTGTGTGTGTGTGTGTGTGTGTGTGTGTGTGTGTGTGTGTGTACTTTCTTGGCACCTTGACTGGGAAGGAAGCAATTTGCATGCAACTGAGGCCCTTTTAAAGATCCATAACTGTCTCCTGGGGGAAGCTTTGAATCTTGCTAACCAGATGTTCACGTTCCAGATGTTCTTTTGTTATGGAATAACTCGCCTTCCCTAATGCAAAGGGCAGCGTGCCTTTTCTTTCCCCTCCTGTCAAAACGGGACCGCTGCAGAAAAACAGGAATGATGGAGTTGGAAGGGACCCTGGAGGTCTTCTAGTCCAACCCCCTACTCAAGCAGGAGACCCTAGACCATTTCAGACACGAAGGGGTCCCGAAAACGTCGATCTCCTGTTTTTCTTCAGTTTATCTGGAACAAGGGCGAGTTTTTCTCCTCCCTCCCACCCCCCCCCCCAATAGAGTTCTTTCGGATTTTAAATCGTGTAGCAATCCTTAAATCATGAAAGGCTGAATAACTTGAGCTCCTTCCAAAACTGCTGGAGAGGCTCAACATATTTGGGATCTGACTTCTCAGGAAGAACGAGCTCTTGATCCTCTCTGCACCCCTCCCCTTTTAAAAAACATATATTAGTGGTGGTTTGCACTCCCCCAAACCTCCAAAAACCAGGATTTTTTGAAAGCCCGGAATTAAAAATAGATCGGGCAGATTTGGGAAGTGAAACTTTCGAGAGGGGATGTTCTGCCTTATTCTTCCCTCCATATATAGCCATCCAGGGAGAAGATGATTCGGTGCTTTGGTGCTGATCAGCTTGGAAATATATCCATAAGAGGCAAGCCGTTTGTCCGTCTTTCCAGCCGAGCTTTTTCTGGGCTTGTCCAAGCAGGAAGCTGTGGTTGACCTCCGGTGACTTGTTTTAATTCAGAAAAGGCCTAAGCTTGTCAGCATGAAGTCATGGCTGAGGGTGCAGCCCCCCCCCCAAATACCGGGATCCCAGGTGGGGGAGGGCTGATGTCCGAAGTGGTCATCCTTGCAGAGGGTCAGTGACCCAGGGAGGCTGGCTTGGAGGCTGTTTGCAGGCCAGTCAGAAGTTGAATGCTGCATTGGTGGCTTCCTCCTGTCACATTTTGGCCACGGGGTTGGGGCTCCTGCTATTAAACCGGTGTTTCTCAAACCTTGGTAGCTTTGAGATGTCTGGACTTCAACTCCCAGAATTCCCCCATCCCAGCGTGGAAGCCAGCTGGGTGACTTTGAGCCAGTGGCTAGGAGACTGTGAGTTCTAGTCCTGCCTTAGACCTGAAAATCAGCTGGATGATTTTGGGCCAATCACCAGGAGATGGTGTGTTCTAGTTCTGCTTTAGGCATGAAAGCCAGCCAGGTGACTTTGGACCAGTCACCAGGGGACTGAGAGTTCTAGTTGCGCCTTAGGCCTGAGTATCTTTGAGCCAGTCCCTCTCTTCAGCCAACCCACCTCACAGAGTCATCGTTGTGGGGAACATAGGAGCAGAAAGGACTAGATGACCTCCAAGGTCCCTTCCAACTTTATTATTATTATTATTGTCTCTATTCACTGCCCTGAGCTCTCTAAAAAGAAATGAAAATAAAGACAGGGTAAATGCTAATAAATAAAGTGAGCAAAGGCTGGTATTGGGGAATAACTCCCCTCCGAGGCTCACAGCTCCCCTCCGGGCTGCTAGAATAGGGGTTCTCAACCTTGGCAACTTTAAGACTTGTGGACTTCAACTCCCAGAATTCCTCAGCCAGCAAAGCTGGCTGAGGAATTCTGGGAGTTGAAGTCCACAAGTCTTAAAGTTGCCAAGGTTGAGAACCCCTGTGCTAGAAGAACAGACGTGGCTTTGGAGAGCCCCTCCCTGCAGCAACTTGCTGTGGCAAGAACGGCACAGCTTCCCGTGGCCTCCGCAGAAGCGCAAAGCCAACACCTTCCTCTCGTTGCCCGTCCTCATGCATTGTACCCACCTCCTCCTCCTCCTCCTCCTCCTCCATGGCTCCTTTGCCGTATCTGCAACCCAGAGGACTCATCATGTTAACAGGATCGCCTTTTATCATCGCCTGATTTGTTTTCCAAGGCGACACACGAGAATAACCGGCTTTTCTTCCAGCCATCCCCCGGGAGGGTTTCCAGGCGAAGGTGCCTGCCCCGCTGTGCGGGCTCCCGGTTGGCTTCGTGTCCTGACAACGCACACACACACACACACACACACACACATCTCTTCAAACGGCTGCTGTGCTTCTCCGGAGGCAGAAATGTTTATGCTGCGGGAGCCGAACGGTTTCAGTGACTTCGCTGGTGTGAGGTCATTCTTTTTTTTTTTTCTTCAATTTTTGGACCATTTTTATTTTTATTATTATTATTATTATTATTAAAAATATTTATTATTAGATAAACATTTGTCCATGTAAACAAAGATAAAATTAAGATTTTGGGCAAAGGAGAGGGCGAGAGTGGAGGAGCTTGTGAAGTTTGCACAGCCCTAATGGATAGGACGAACCGGCAGTCCTCGACACAGTTGAGGCCAAATTTTCCGTTGCTGAGCGAGACACTAGCGACGGGAGTTGTGCCCCACTTTTAAGAGCGTTCTTGCCACACTTATTAAGTGAATCGCTGCAGTTAATAAGTGGAACCCGGCTCACCCATTGACTTTGCTTGTCAGAAGGTCACAGAAGGGGATCACGGGACACCCCAGGACCCTCGCAACCGTCATAAATAGGAGCCAAGCATATGTTGGATTTTGATCACGTGACCCGGGGGAAGGCTGCAGGGGTCCTAAGACACTTTTTCAGGGCTGTTATAACTTTGAACAGTCACTAAACGACAGCAGGGGGTCTTCAAACTTGGCCACTTTAAGACTTGAGGACTTCAATTCCCAGAATTCCTCAGCCAGCCCCGAGGGCTGGCTGAGGAATTCTAGGAGTTGAAGTCCACAAGTCTTAAAGTGGCCAAGTTTGAAGACTCCTGACTTACAGGGTCCTTTTTTAAAAGTCCATTCCCGGTTAGATCAAGCCAGTCCCTTCTCTTTCATTGCCCAGTCAGCCCAGGTGACTATAACTTTCTGCTATCCTGCTCCTAGATATGGAGTTTCTAAATGGAGGTGATATGGAGACCAACCTCCGTGGCCTCCATGAACATCCAAGCAGGAGCTTCAGCCACCATCACTTCCCTGACCTCTTTGGAGCCGTCTGGCTAATTCCACAGCTATGCTCAGCCCGCTGGGCCTCGGGCGGGCAGCATCCAGCGGTGTTTTGCAGCTCCAGCCAGAAAGGCCAAGCTGAAGCTCAGGGTCACAGTTGTCTTGCTAGGAGGACCTTGGAGAGCCCTTGGTCTTTTGTTTCCTAATTTGGTCACAGAATGAGCTGAGCTGTCTTGCTTAACCTCGTTTTTTCAGAGGGAGGAAGAAAGAGACTTTCCCTTAACATTGTGGAGCCAGAAGAGGAAGTGATAGCTCTGGAAAGATCTGAAATTTAGTGTTGCTTCCTTTGCACTTTGTGTGCGTGTGCGTGTCCTTTGTAACCGAAAAGGTCTACCAATGGAGAGACGGGTGCTTGGAAGCTTCTGAAGAACACCAACCGATCTTGTTCAGATGTCTTTATGGGTAGAGATAGAAAGAGGACTAAGATTGGACCAAGCCTGCCCCTTGGAGTCTGTTGTCCTCTCCAGACAACAAGTAGATAGTCCAAGAATTAAAGGATTCTTTAATTAAAGGAAATTACAAGAATTAAACAGGGTAAGGATGAGGGGGGCCCTGGTGCCCTCTGAGCTGGCTTGTTTTCTTGCAGATGTTTTGTGACCTAAGTAGGTAACTTCATCAATGCTGCTGTTGCTGTTACCTAGTTTGGGTCACGAAACATCTGCAAGAAAACAAGCCAGCTCAGAGAGCACCAAGGACCCCCTTCATTTCAACCCCTGAGCTACAAATATTTTCCTTTTAAGAGGACAGAGCTGGCTGGTTGGAAAAAAAAATGTATCAAAGACTTCGTTTGAACTAAAGTTGAATGTGTACAATTGCAAGATGTGTTGGTTCTGCACCAATTCTAAGATTATTTTGGGGGAGCTTTTAGAACCAGCCCTAGATGAGGTGGCCCTGATTATAATCCCAAACTGGCCTGTCAAGGCATCCAGCAGCTGCTTATGGTTATAACTATGATATGATTAATAAGTTCACGGTTTAGCTTACACACCCCACGGAACCATAAATCATGGCTTACAAGCCACAGTGGTTAAAGTCGCAGAACACTAAGCCAACCCCAAGCTGGGTGGCTTGATGTTGTGAATCCAGGGAATATATCAATCCAAAAGCAACCCAGTCCTGTGGTTATCATTTCCTGCATAATGGCCCCCTCATCAATTAAAAATCTTAATGTTTAATCTTAAAAACCTCGAGTGGTCTGAGATGGGGGGGCCTCTTCGTGGCTTGTCCATGCTTCAATATATGCTTCACCACTTCCTATAAGCCAAGATCACACGTTCGGAGCCAATGGCTGCAAATAAGATCCTTCTCGTGGAAGCAATTTTTGTGGAAGCCATTGTTCCTTCAGGAGCTCAAGAGAGGCTGTTGACCATCGTGAGGAGGGTCTTGCTAAATGCTGGTGTGGTTGCTTGGTAGACTCAAGAGCTTTGATTTAACAGTTTCTTACGTAGGTTTCTCTACCAAGCGAGCCTGTTTCCGTTATTTTCTTGGGCTGTCTTAAGTTTTAGCGGGAGCGCTTGGTCGCTTGCTGTCCCCCTACCAAGAGCAATTTTAAAAGGTCAAGAGTGGTGGTTAGGCTGGATGCGCAACCATCAATAATGCAGGAGCAGTTTTAAGTGGAATGTTTAACAAAGTGGAGGCTTCAAGGTTAAACAGCTGGTCATGTGGGCTGGCAGGCGATGCCGTCTTGGGAGCTGGCTGTCATTTTTTTTTTTTCTTCTAACAGAGGCCAAAGGCCGGCTCAAGGTCTTTGCCTCTCTAGAATAAAATAACAGCAAGGGAACCGGTTTTTTTTTTTCTCTTGACCACTGATGGTGCTTCCAATCTTTACTCCGTTCTCTTAGTGTATTCTCCTTTTGCAAAACCCTGAATTGAAAATCCTCAAAGGAGACTCTTCCGTAGCTCAGGGTTGAAATGAGGGGGTCCTTGGTGCTCTCTGAGCTTGGCTGTTTTCTTGCAGGCATCTCATGACCCAACTAGGTAACAGCATCAGTGCTAGAAGAAAAGTGTGGTTTGCAGAGTGGAGAAGGATGAGGATTATGGGGGTCCTTGGTGTTCTCTGAGCTTGGTTGTGTTCTTGCAGATGTTTCATGACCCAACGAGGTAACAGCATCAGTGCTAGAAGGAAGTGGGATTTATGGAGAGGAGGAGGAAGAGTAACTGTGTAGTTACTCAAAGTTGTGGGTTCTTAAATCTGGCTGGTCCAGCTTTGTCCAGGACAAATTTTTCAGGTTTTTGCAGACGGCCAGCAGGGGGCTCCAAAATCCTGGATTTTGAAGATTTGCTCCCCCCCCCCCAATTTTCTCCAAGCTGACTTGGAGCATTAACTTTATCAATTACATCCATTAAATTAATCAGGATCTTTCATCTTTCTTTAAAAGCAATACAGGTAGTCCTCAGCATACGAGCAGTTGTGAGGGGTCCTTGGTGCTCTCTGAGCTTGCTTGTTTTCTTGCAGACGTTTTATGACCCAAATTAGGTAACATCATCAGAAGGGAGGGGTTTGCGAAGAGGAAGAGGAGGAAGAGGAGGATGAAGAAGAAGGACGATGAAGAAGAACAAGAAAAAGAAGAGGAGGAGGAGGAGGACTGATGGGGTCATTGAGCTCTCTGAGCTTGCTTGTTTTCTTGCAGACATTTCATTATCCGAACTAGATAACGTCATCAGTGCTAGAAGGGAGGGGTTTGCAAAGAGGAAGAGGAGATGAAGAAGAAGAACAAGAAGAACAAGAAAAAGAAGAAGAAGAGGAGGAGGAGGACTGTGGGATCCTTAGCGATCTCTGAGCTTGCTTGTTTTCTTGCAGTCGTTTCCTTATCCAAACTAGATAACATCATCAATGCTAGAAGGGGGCATGGTTTGCTCTCTGTTTCCCGTCTAGCACTGATGATGTTCCTTAGTTGGGTCATGAAACGTCTGCAAGAACACAGCCAAGCTCAGAGAGCACCAAGGACCTCTCATGTCAACCCTGGAGCTTCAAATATTCTCCTTTATTAATATAACTGGTCGCCCAGTGAGCATTGGAAGTTATAAAGAACTCTTCAGAAGGTATTCAACAAAGCATTTCGACCGATAATTTAGTATCGTGTCGGAACTAACCATCGGCCATTTCTGGAAAGAAGACCCGGAAAGTAATTTCCAATCCCCATTGAGGTCTCACAGTGAATACCCAGAGAAAGATGCTTGCAACTTTGGGGATAATATATGACCTTCAGGAAAAGTCATTATTGTTGGTCTCCTGTGAAATCAGCCGTAATGATTGACAGACCATCGAACATGGCTTCGAGTGAGGTGTGAACTCACCCAGTTGTGTTTTATTCATACTCAAGCCATTGCCTTGAATCACACACCAATTAAGCAGGTATTGCAAAGCACCAGAAGGCAAGACAAGAAACAACGGATGGAAACTCATCCAGGAGAGAACCAATCCGAAACTAAGGAGAAATTTCCTGGCAGGGAGAACAATTAACCAGTGGAACTACTTGCCACCAGAAGTTGTGGGTGCTCCATCACGGGATGCTTTTAAGAAGAGACTGGACAACCATTTGTCCGAAATGTTAAGAGGGTCTCCTGAGTTTGAGCAGGGGGCTGGACTAGAAGACCTCCAAGGTCCCTTCCAACTCTTGCTATTCTCTTCCGTTATTCATTGCTGCTTCTCATTTTCTCTAGCAAGCTCACACTATTTTTCCAAATCTGAGACAGAAGAAACCTTTACCAAAAAAATAAATAAATGTCCAAGTCTTTTTTTGCCCTCGGTACTGGAATTAGCACGGCTTTTGCAGAGACTGTGCGTCCTGCTGCTTTAAGAAACAAATGTAGCTTTTCTCCTTCAGGACCAAAAAAAATGGTAACTCCCTTCCAACATCTGGTGATGTTTTCAGAAGACACAGCTGGTCAGAAGGGGGCAGAATGGACTCAGTCAGACCTTCAAGGTCGCTCCTCAAATAAGCCGTCCACAATGGCCAATTATTCTCTTTGGGTTTTGTTTTTTTTTAATTTTTGACCTTCCTTCTCGTCAGGTGCTGTTTTCGTAATTCTGAACAGCCAGCGTCTAAGCGTCTAAAAAAGTGTGTCCGGCATTTGGAACACGGCTGCGAAATGTTCTGTAATTCCCTAATCCCAGCCTGTCCACTAAGGGAAACATACACTGTTTGTTTTTTAGAGAAAAAGTGTTCCTTTTTCCCCAAATCCGGTGCCTGATCCTTTTCAGCCCTTTTGGAGGACGGGAACCAGCTCTAATCAAACCACGAGAATCCTTTTCCTTAATGGAAGACACAAGTTTTGTGCCAGCAAACACATTCGCATGCACAGTAAGTGTTCAAAGTTGCAACAGCACTGGAAAAGGTGACTTACACTTTTTCACACTTAACAACCATGGCGGCATTGCAGCATCCCTGTGGTCACGTGATCAAAATTCAGCCGCTTAGCAGCCGATTGGCATTTATGATGGTTGGGGCATCCAGAGATGACGGGATCCCCTTTTGCGACCTTCCGACGAGCAGAGTCAAATGGGGAAACCAGATTCCCTGAACAATGGTGTTGCTAACTTAACAATTGCAGTGATCCACCAAAAGAACTGTGGCAAGAAAGGTAAAAATGGGGCAAAACGTTAACAACTGTCTCACTCAGCAGCATAAATTTTGAGCTCAGTTGTGGTCATAAGTTGAGGACTACCTGTATTTATTATTTTAATTTGTACGGCCATCCACTCATCGTGCACGCCTGGGTTTCAACGGGATTAAAAGCCACTGGAAAAAATACAATAGAAACCGGGGAGATGGCCGCCTATGTGACACCCTAAAATTTGGAGTTTTTCTGCTTTCCGGAAGACACGGAGCGATCACGCCCTGTAGAAAGAGCGCCAGTGGTTGCCTTCCCTGTTCAAAATATCTTTTCCTGCTCCTTACGGTTTTCAAGGTTTCAAGGTAGCATTATTCCAGACTCTGCGTGTCTCTGTGCGTGTGTGTTTATCCTTCTTCTCCTGCTGCAATGACTTTGAATAGTTTCTGCTGATTAACGGTTAATTGCATGGATTTGGAGAGGGTTTAACTCCGTGCTTTTCAACCTTGAGCAGGGGGCTGGACTAGAAGACCTCCAAGGTCCCTTCCTGCCCTATCATCCTATGAATCTACTCCTTGGTAACTTTAAAATGTGTGGACTTCAATTCCCAGAATTCCACAGCCATCTTAAAAATGGCCAAGGTAGAGTAGAGTAGAATAGAATAGAATAGAATAGAATAGAATAGAATAGAATAGAATAGAATAGAATAGAATAGAATAGAATAGAATAGAATAATGGAAAGTAGAGTAGAGTAGAGTAGAATAGAATAGTAAAATACAGAATAGAATAGAGAAGAGAGAATAGAATAGAATAGAATAGAATAATAAAATACAGAATAGAATAGTAAAATACAGAAGAGAAGAGAAGAGAGAATAGAATAGAATAATAAAATACAGAATAGAGTAGAATAGAATAGAATATGAACAAGACAGATTGGAATCCATGAGCTTTTGATTGCTTCTGATTTTTAATTTTATAGCAAAAAGTCTGTTAACGTTTTTCCCTGGCTATGTTTTTTTGTTTTATTTTTGTTTTGTTTTTTGCTTGTATGACATTTAAACGAGAAGTTTCATGAGGTTTCTTAAGTTGCAGATTTGACTTCTGTCAAACTCCGGGACATTTTATGAACAGCTTTTTTTAAACTCCCAGTATTTAGTGTTGCCTGGTGCCTATATATGCAATCCACCGTGGTGTTAGCTCAAGTTACACATCCGTTGCGGTTTGCCCGCTTGAAGTGAGCACAGCTCTTCTATCTGTCTCTGTTCTTCCGTATATTCTGACTATATTGCATTACATTCACATGCTCTGAACGTTTGAATTGAAAGATATTAAATGCACAGATTTATTCCAAGAAAAGAGCAGCAGAAGAAAGAAAAAAAAGGATGGCAAACCAATCAGAGACACCCCCTCCTCAAATCCACTTGGTTGTTCAGGGCCACATTTTTGTTCTTAGTTTGCTTTCATTTTATTATTTATTCAACGTATGTGAGAACACGACAAAAGAGGCATGCTGGCTGAGGAATTCTGGGAGTTGAAGTCCATGAGTCATGAAGGGACCATAGTTCCCCCATGCTGGCTGAAGAATTCTGGGAGTTGAAGTCCACAAGTCATAAAAGGCTCAAGTTTGAAGGCCCCTGGACTAATTTAACAACTGCAGTGATTCATTTAAGCACTGGGGCAGGGAAGGTGACAAAATGGGGCAAAGCTCCAGTGTTTTGCTTAGCAGCATCAATTTTGGGGTCTATTGTGGTCGTAAGTCAAGGACTTCCCGTAGTTGAAGGGAACCTTTGGAAAGGTTCTGGAAAAGATGGCTAAGCCAGGTCTGCGGAGATGTGAGCTTTTGAAATTGAAACCTACCTAATCTCCTTTCCCAAGCAAATGCTTCTGAATTCTCACAAACTGGAATTGTGATGCAAGACTTGGCACGTCCTTTGCCACTTCCCCTTTTTGGGTTTTTTTGGTTTTTTGTTCCATTTTCCTCTTGTTCCCCTCTTGTTTTTCTTTCCACCTTTACCTGAGCTCCTGGGTGATCTGAATCTTTTCTCCAACCTGATGCCCTACGAAAGGGATCGGGGACCCCATCTCCCAAAGGCCGGTGCCAACTGTGTCGGAGAACGAATGGCCGGCCCAGTGTAGATGCTCCCAGAATGGTTTTACTACAGGCTTGCCCTTCAACACACAGTTTCTTCTTCTTCCCTTGCACAACCCCTGCAAGGCCGTAAATATCTTGATTGCATAACCCCCTTTTCTGCAGCAGAGTCATAAGAGAGACCCATGCAAATAAACATGGAAATTTCCCCTGGTGTTGAAACCTTTCTGTGTGTTTGTTTTGCAGCATCACTTCGTCCCGTCCATGGGAAAAATAAAACAGATAATAGTTTAAAGATCTGCGCCAACCCTGGCCATCTAGGTTTTCCTTTGGGACAGTTTAATGCACAAAGGGATTGCCCGACGGGAAATGCTGAGTGCAATTGGGGGGGGCTTTTGAGAGAAAAGAAATGGATAAACAGAGTTGGAAGGGACCTTGAAGGTCTTCTAGTCCAACCCCTTGCTCGAGCAGAAGATCCTATATACCATTCTGGACAAAAAGCTGTCCAGTCTCTTCTTAAAAGCTTCCAGTGATGGAGCACCCATAACATCTGGAGGCAGGTTGTTCCACTGCCTGATTGTTCTCACCATTAGGACATTTCTGCTTAATTCCAGGTTGCTTCTCTCCTAAATTAGTTTCCATCCGTTGTTTCTTGTCTTGTCTTCTAGTGCTTTGGAGAATGGCTTGACTCCCTCTTCTTTGTGGCAGCCCCTGAGATATTGGAGCAGTGCTTTACATTAGAAAAGCAGATGGAGAGAGGGAGGGAGGGAGGGACAGAGAGATGATAGATAGATAGAAAGATAGATAGATAGATAGATAGATAGATAGATAGATAGATAGATAGATAGATAGATAGATAGATAGATAGATAACGACGGTGGCAAGCAAAGTCATAAAGTGGGGCAAAGCTCACTTAACAAATGTCTCACTTAGCAGCCAGAAATCTGGGGCTCCATTGTGGTCCTAAGTCCAGGGCTTGCCGTATATATTTATAGCTATTGTGCAAAAACACACAGTCTGTTGCAGCTTCAAGTCCAATGAAGACGCTCAGCTCTTCCCGTTGCGCAGAGCTTCACGGTCCACTCAAGTGTCCTTGATGCTTTGCAAGGAGCGGTGTGGCTAATCCTTCTGGATCGTTTGCTGATGGAAACCATCCAGCCTCCGCAGCTCATGTCAACGTTTATACTTTCCCAAAGCCATTAAGGTTGGCTTGGCAATCATCTCTCCTCCACTCTGCAGCTGTTGACAGTGTGCTTCATCTTTTTATCACCCTCCATGCAGACAGCCTGGTGTTGGGTGGGATGAAGTCCAGGGCTGCTTCCTCTGAGCCACAAGGTGGCAATATTAGCCGCTGAATGAATTCGTCCTTTGGATGATGGCCCTTTTGGTAAAAGTCAGGAAGTGGTTCTGCTGAGGTTCTAGAGATGGTGGTCTTCAGAGAGCCACATCGAAGATCTGTCTTCCAGAATCTTATTAGGTTGAAACGCATAGATTGTTTGTGATCTCTGAGGGTGTCCCCTTCACTTAATGCCTCTGCCTCCCTTTCCAGGAAACCTGCAGGAAGTGCCAGGGCCTCTGGAAGGAACACATGAACCTCAGCTGTGAACAGCTGGCCGAAAAGGATGACATCAAATACAGGACGTCCATGTAAGTATCTTTAGTGCTGGGACAGGGAGAAGAAAATAAACCTCACTCCATCCAGATGTCAACATTTCCGCAAATGTCGCTCTGATGTACTAGCATTTTGCTTCTTGACCATTAAAAAAACCAGGAGCCTGGTCCTATAGCACCTTCTCTGGGGGACACAGTCTATTAAAAGGCACAAACTTTGGCGCTTTTCCTGATTATTATTATTATTATTATTTTTTGTGCCCTTAGACGGACTTGGCTCTGTTCCTAACTTCTCCATGACCTGTTGAAATTTGAGTAAGGAGCCTGGTACTTTTTTCTCTCAATGAATTGGCTTCTTTATTCAAAGTGCCCCTGGGAGTGGGGGGCAGGGAGTGAGACAAGGAGGGAGGAAGGGAGGGAGGAGAGGGAGCAAAGAAGGAAGGATGGAGAGAGGAATAAAGGAAGGAAAAAAGGAGAGAGGGAGGGGAAGGAAGGAAGGAAGGGAGAGGGAGGAAGGAAGCAGAGGGAGGGGAAGGAAGGAAGAAAGGAGAGGGGGAAGGAAGGAAGAAAGGGAGGGCAAGGAAGGAAGGAGAAGAGAAGAAAGGAAAGAAGGAGAGAGGAAGGAAGGAAGGAAGGAAGGAAGGAAGGAAGGAAGGAAGGAAGGAAGAAGAGAGGAGAGAGGGAGGGGAAGGAAGGAAGGAAGGGAGAGGAAGGAAGGAAGCAGAGGGAGGGGAAGGAAGGGAGGAAGGAAGGAAGGAGAGGGGGAAGGAAGGAAGAAAGGGAGGGCAAGGAAGGAAGGAGAGGAGAAGAGAAGAAAGGAAAGAAGGAGAGAGGAAGGAAGGAAGGAAGGAAGGAGGGAAGGAAGGAAGGAAGAAGAGAGGAGAGAGGGAGGGGAAGGAAGGGAGAGGAAGGAAGGAAGCAGAGGGAGGGGAAGGAAGGGAGGAAGGAAGGAAGGAAGGAGAGGGGGAAGGAAGGAAGAAAGGGAGGGCAAGGAAGGAAGGAGAGGAGAAGAGAAGAAAGGAAAGAAGGAGAGAGGAAGGAAGGAAGGAAGGAAGGAAGGAAGGAAGGAAGGAAGGAAGGAAGGAAGGAAGGAAGGAAGGAAGAAGAGAGGAGAGAGGTCCTTAGTCTTCTTGACCAGCTGCAGCAGAAGTCAAAATCTCCTCCTTCTTACTACAAGCGTGGAAACCTTTCTGCCATTCTGAGCTGAGAGCGGGGGGGGGAGATATACTTGAAGCCCTCTCCATTAGCTGGATGGGTGTTCTGAAAACACGATGCTGATCTATAAGGCACTAGAGCACATCTCCAAAGCAGCAGAGAGGAGAGCAAACATCTCATGCAAAGAAGAGAACCGAAGGAAGCTGGTGCAATGGAACAAAGGGGACGTTCTGTTCATTTGGACGGGATGCAGGGGGTTCTCAACCTTGGCAACTTTAAGACTTGTGGACTTCAACTCCCAGGATTCCTCAGCCAGCTTTGCAAGTCTTAAAAGGCGCCAAGGTGGAGAACCCCTGTTCTTGAGAGTTAATCTGGAGAAAGGAGGCCAAGATTTTTGCCTGCCTGATTACTGGGCTCCAAAAGGGTGCTAGGAAAAGGGGAGTAAAAACGGCGTCGATGAGATGCCCGTTGTTTTTATGCCCATCCTGTTGTTCTGTCCTTTGCTCCCCGTTGCCTTGCCAAACAACTTTACATTATTATAAAAAAAAAAAGACACTTTTTTTAAAAAAAAAAAAAAAGCTTCCATCGTGCTGCTGTTCTTCCGCAGGTTATATTTATCGAGAGAGGGAGGGAATCTAATAATACACTTGCGTTAGCTTTATTTGTCTGAAGGAGAAGGGAAGGAAGACCTCGGTGGGGTATCCTTTTCACCGAGCTGAGATCTCTTGGCCAACCGCTGGGCCCAGCTGAAACTTAGACAATGAGACTTCCTGTTTGAGCCAAAGGGAGAGGAAGCCCAGCTGGAGCTCAGGTCCACCTTCCTGCTTTGCTCAGGATTTCCTGTTGGGAAAGACCAGATGGGAATAGCGCCGAGCAGAACGGTGGACTTTGCACTGAGTTATTGCTTGCCCCCAATCACAACGGCGATGACCGAAAAAGGAATGTGTTGCTTGTTAGGTAGACTGAGCGCTTGTGCACTGGAGGCAAATTCCTTGGGTCTCCCATCACACTTGACCAATAAAGAGTTCCCTTCTATTCCAAATGGGATCTGGTGAAGGGCAGTTGGGCTACTGCAGAAAAGAATTGGTAGGAATTGAGCTAGGAGACCTCAAAATGATCCTAGGATTGCTGTTCCGAATGCATTCTGGGTAGATTCCGTTTTCTTCCTTCCTTGCAGTCTCCTTTGGACTCTATGCAAAGCCTTCATTTGTTTTTTCCACTCCGCTAAATACAACGGCTCTTTATTTTTCCTTCTTCCTGCGCTCTGCGAGGTTAGGGACACATCTGCCTTGACCACCGATGGAAACAGAGTTTGCATCTGAGGCTAGAAGTTTGCACACTATCTTGTTGAAAAATCATTTCCTGGTCTTGTTTCCTGATTGTTGAGAAGAGCCCCCGCTTATGTGTTTTCCTAAGTCAGGGGGCTAGCACCGTTCTCTTTTTCCCAACCTGCTCTGCAAGCCAGGGCTGCTAACGACTTGTTCTGCAAAGAGAAGATTGCAGAGTAGCCCTTTTAACATCTCCAGTGGTAGCAGAACCCAATCAGTGTGGCTGTTTTCATAAACTGTGATCAGAACAATGTGGCTTAGCGCAGAAACGAGCAACTGGATAGCTTTAGGGAAAAAGGACTGAGGTTCTCACACAAAGGGACTGGACCATTTCTTGCACCTGAGTTGAGACAGGATGTTTCACCATTTCCTGAGTTTACTGGGTGTGGAATTTTTATTTTTAAACCAATTTATAAGGCTAAGATCGGTGATGGCGAACCTGGCCCCACCCCCACTCCACCACCCCGCCCCTGCTCTGCACCCCCATCCCCTGCCCACAGGATTACTCATCACCTCCAGGGCCCACCACAGATCGCCCAGGCAGCCCAGCAGTGCTATGGTGGCCACACCCTCTCCCCACGCCCTGCAGCATCAACTGCATGATGGGGTGTGAGGGCAGAGTCTTGTCTTCGCTGTCTGGCTGCCATGCCTTTAGCTGTGCTGCTCCGTGTGGGCCATGCTCGAGGGCGACTCTCCTTCAGGGGGGCTGCTGGTGAGGAAGGGGTCACGGGGGGGAGGCAAGGCTGGGGCAACGGCACGTGTGCCCACAGAGAGGGCTCCAAGTGCCGCCTCTGGCACCCGTGCCATAGGTTCGCCACCACTGGCTTACATGATAGCCTTCGACTATCTGCCGTCTCCAACTATGGGAAATTGTGTGGACAGCTTTTAATAGGTGTAGCTGGGTAGTGTAGAGGAGGGGGAAAGTAGGCTTGGAGACATCCTGGAGGGTTGGGGGGTTGCCGTTAGCTGGGGAAAACAGGAAAGGGTGAGAAGGAAACTCAAGATAGTACCAGCTTGTGTCTCTTCAGTATAAGAAGGAGGGAAGGAGACGCTTTTGAGATTGTGTTGTCCTGCCACATAACAATAAAGTAGTTCTTGGGGGTTTGTTTCCTGATCTATCTCAAAGGAGGGAGCTGCAGAAGGATTTAGAGATAGATACAGTCCTGGAACATCCGTTGCATAAGCATGGCTGAGGGTGATACGAGAACTCACCCAACATATATCAAAGGTCTGCAAATGCTTGAAATAGATAAGAGGCTCTCGATAGACTCTGTAAACCGCTTAGAGAGGCCTATGAAGCACTATGAAGCGGTATATAAGTCTAAATGCAGTTGCTATTGCCCTTCTTTCCTTCTTTCCTTCCTTCCTTCCTTCCTTCCTTCCTTCCTTCCTTCCTTCCTTCCTTCCTTCCTTCCTTCCTTCCTTCCGTTAGAATGCAGGATTGCAGCCTAACTCTGCCCACTGCCAGGAGTTTGATCCTGACCGGCTCCAGGTTGACTCAGCCTTCCCTCCTTTCGAGGTTGACAAAATGAGGACCCAGATTGTTGGGGGCAACAAGCTGACTCTGCAACTGCTTTGCAAGGGCTGTAAAGCACTGTGAAGTGATATATAAGTCTCACTGCTATGGCTATTGCTATTCTAAACAGGGTCTAGTGTTTGCAGACCATAGTAGCTCCAACTTCTTTGGCAGCATCCCAGTAACTAAGCAACGAGCAGCTCCGCTCGGTTGAAAACTGTTGGGTGGGGTTGGTTTCCCTGGCCCCTTTTCGCCCCCGCAGCTCTGCATTATCTCTCTGCCAAAAGTCACCATCTTTCTGCCGTTGGGTTTTCAGACCTTCCATTGTGTCCAGCCCAAAGTTTGCTGCCTGGCTGGTTCTCCGGGACACCAGCTTTAAGCCTGCAGAATGTCGATTGGGGATGAATGCTTAGACTTAATTGGTTTTCATCTCTACGTTTCTTTATTGGGCTGTTTATTTCAAGCAAGCATATGGCCACCCACCTCCAACAAGTCACTCTAGGCAGCTAACTAACTGTAGATGGAAGACCCCTTTGAAAAAGAAACAAGTGTTGAAGAAAGCAAAAGGCAATTAAAACCATCTTAGTGCAATCGTCAAAGCAGCTTGTCATCCAGTCGCAACACTAAAGCACACAAGCCGGACACCACTAACCCTCTTGAAATGAGGGTCTTTTCAAGGATGGTGAGGGCCATCTCAGGGTGTCAGGCTGTTCCAGAAAGGAGATCTCCTGGGTCCCTTAGATCGGGGGTCTCCAACCTTGGCAACTTTACGACTTGTGGACTTCAGCTCCCAGAATTCCTCAGCCAGCATCTAAGTCATCTAAGTCCCTTGTCTTAGATGACTTTGTTTCGGAGAAAGGATCTGGAGCACCCCATTTTGTTCCAGGAGGCCAGATGGACTGAGATCATTAAATCAACAGTGGTTTTGGCATCCTTGTTAGCTTCAGACAGAAGATACCCACCATGGGAGAAGGTTGTAGGGAGCCATGGAGATGACCCTGGAGAGACTCAGCCGAGAGGATGGCCCCATAAACAAAAGCATGCTTAAGCCCAGGACACAGAAGAAGTCTGAGAAGGGCTCCTCCCTCATTCTTTAGAGCCGTGTTCCTCAACCTTGGTAACCTCAAGTTGTGTGGACTTCAATTCCCAGAATCCCTCAGCCAGCCGGTGCTTTAATCTACTACACCTTGAGGTTGTCAAGGTTGAGAAATACTGCATTAGAGCATGGGAAGACTAAACACAGCCACAGTTCCAAGATTCTGTTACTATAAGCCTATATCAATAAAGTAACTTTCCTAACCTGGCCTACCTTGAAGGGCTGACCGTCATTGAGTTAGTGGTTTTGTCCCATAGGTGGTGCTTTTTCCAAAAGGCAATTGGATTTTCTTTGAAAATGTTTTGCTTCCCATCCAAGGAGCTTTTTCAGTCCCGTTTCCGTTTCTCTTCTTGCTTCGTTCTCCCTTCACGCCGGCCGAGGGATTCTGGAAGTTGAAGTCCACAAGTGTGAAAGCTGCCAAGGTTGGGAGACCCTGGTTGAGGGATTCTGGGAGTTGAAGTCCACAAGTCTTAAGGTTGCCAATTTTGGAGACCTCTGATGTAGGTGAACCTCTTGACCAGCCCAGCTTCCAGCAGTCTTTTGGAAAATCAGCCATCTGGCACCTGAGCCATTGCCCGCTTGAAGCCAAAATGTCCTCTTTCTAGCATCCACCTGACTCTTGCCCGTTGCCTTCCAGAGAAGAGAAGATGACGGCGGCCCGTATCAGGAAGTGTCACAAATGCGCCACTGGCTTGATCAAATCGGAAGGCTGCAACCGCATGTCCTGTCGTTGTGGGGCCCAGATGTGCTACCTCTGCCGAGCTGCCATTAATGGGTACGACCACTTCTGCCAGCACCCTCGTTCCCCCGGGGCCCCGTGCCAAGACTGTGCAAAATGTTCCCTTTGGACAGACCCTACGGTAAGTGTCTGGGACACCCCTCAATTTATTCCAATCTTCTCTCCACCATCTCAAGGGGTGCCTCATAACTGTCTAGCTGTGGCTAAAAAAATGCCATTTGTTAGCACCCTTGAGGAACCTTCACATTGTGTGTGTGTTGTGTGTGGTGCTGGTGGTGTCATCCTCTTTCTTAGGATCTCTCAGTTTGGGTTGATTGAGCTACCAGGTATAAAAAAAATACTGAGACTCTAGAAAAAGTGTCAGAAAAGAGCAGCAGAGAGGATAAGCTGTCCGTAGGCTAAATCTTTAGGATGAACAGTTGACGGAACTGGGAATGTTTAGTCTTAACGGAAGAGAAGGACTGGGGCTGACATGCTAGCCGTCTTCCAATATTTGAGGGGCTGCCACAAAGAAGAGGGAAGTCCAGCTGTTCGCCAAAGCACCTGAAGGCAGGAGAAGAAGAAACGGAGGCAAACTAATCAAGGAGGGAAGCAACCTGGAACTAAGGAGAAATTTCCTGACGGAACGATTAATCAGTGGAACAACCTGCCTCCAGAAGTGGGTGCTCCATCACTGGAGCTTTTCAAAAAGAGACTTGTCTTTTGTCTGGAATGGTAGAGGGTTTCCTGCTTAAGGGAGGGGGATGGACTAGACTAGAAGACCTCCAAGGTCCCCTCCAACACTGTTGTTCTATGTTCTATGAGCTTTTTCTCTCTGTACCCATCAGTAGAATCTTCCCTTTTTATACAGGATTTTTTCCTCTGTTGCTGGTGCCCTCTCACCATTTCTACCCTACCTCTCTGCCTTCACTTTTCCACTGCCACCCTTTCTCTGTTGCTATTGAGGCATTCCCTAGTTGAATATGGGAACGATCTGGTTTTTTGTTTTTGTTTTTTAAAGCCCTTGTTCTCCTCCTCCCTCTGAACATCCATACATCATGAAAGCATTTTGAGCTTATTGGGAACAGCTGTGCCCACACATGTAGGGGGGGGAAATGGGGAGGGGGGCTTGAGATCTATATATGCCTGTGTATCAGGTTACAGATGGAGGAACCAGTTCCTATTGACTCATTTGAAACACCACTTTTAAATATAAGTCTCTCCATCCTGAAATAATTAGCCAGTTATTCTAGCTTGATAAAAAAGAATGTAAAAATATCTTACGGGAGGATTTTTTTTATTTTGGAATTGGAAGGGAATATGTCGGGGAAGCTTTGGGGAATCAGATTGTCTTGCAGTTTGATCTGGGACTTTGCTGTTTACACTCTTCCTGCTCTTTCTGGCGGGGTATGTGTGTTTCCCTTTAGTTTTCTGCACCCGGTCATGGTGACTTGCAGTCCCGAGCGAAGGTTAGCAACCTGAAACCCCAAGGCCGCGAGCAGCCCTTAGATTCTTCTGGAACTATTTTTCATGCGCTTGGTTTTCACAAATCAGCACTGACAGATCCCAAGATACAGCATAGCTGATTTTTGAAACTTACCGATCCCTTCAAAAAGCAGCCAAGAAACAGAAAACAAAGCAAGTCTTTTTGTGTATATGTAGGGAGAAGTACAGGCAGAGCCTAAGAGGGTGGAGTCAAGAGAGGAATCAGCCTGGAGTCCTTACGTTGCCATCAATGCTCTTAAGTCAGGGGTCTTCCAACTTGGCCCTTGGATGACTTGTGGACTTCAACTCCCAGAATTCCTCAGCCAGGCACGCGTGCCTGGCTGAGGAATTCTGGGAGTTGAAGTCCACAAGTCATCCAAGGGCCAAGTTGGAAGACCCCTGCTGTAAGTCCAACTCCTCTTGAATTCTGTTGACGCTTATCTAGGGCCAACTTAGTGCTGTTTATTGGTTAACTAGATCCTTATGTGTATAGACATGAGCAATAAACCAGCTTAACTAGATTATGTGGTCCTGATTGTTCCTACCGGACAATAGCTCTGCCTTTGGGCCGCCCACTTGCAACCTTGACCATACCCCCCAAATACACAGTGTATCCTCCCATCTACCAGAAACTGCCCTCTGTTGCCTTAAAAGGCTCAGCCCTGGAAAGAAAGATGAGGAAGGATAAGGCACAAACCTAAATTTGCAGAAGAGAGTAAGGGTTCCCCCCCCCTTTACTTTTCACCATACCTAATATTTAAAGTTCACCCAGCAGTTCTTATCAAGGAGGTGGGCTCCAGCCAGGAAAAAGGAAATGTGTCTTCACAAAAAAGACACATCCCAGTAAAATTCCTTCCTTTTGGAGGTGGTAGGGCTGCTGACCAGGAAAAGGGATTTTTAAAGTCCTTTGAAATAGTCTCCCTCAGGGGTAGGCCACCTTGGCTCTTTTATGACTCATGGACTTCAACTCCCAGAATTCCTGAGCCAGCATGTCTCAGCTTGGAAACTCTCCCTTTCCCCTCAGCATGGCTGGCTCAGGAATTCTGGGAGTTGAAGTCCACCCGTCATAAAAGAGCCAAGGTGACCTACCTCTGGCTTAGGCCTAGGCCGCTTTCTGACTCATGGACTTCAACTCCCAGAATTCCTGAACCAGCATGTCTCAGCTTGGAAACTCTCCCTTTCCCCTCAGCATGGCTGGCTCAGGAATTCTGGGAGTTGAAGTCCACCCGTCATAAAAGAGCCAAGGTGGCCTACCTCTGGCTTAGGCCTAGGCCGCTTTCTGACTCATGGACTTCAACTCCCAGAATTCCTGAGCCAGCATGTCTCAGCTTGGAAACTCTCCCTTTCCCCTCAGCATGGCTGGCTCAGGAATTCTGGGAGTTGAAGTCCACCCGTCATAAAAGAGCCAAGGTGGCCTACCTCTGGCTTAGGCCTAGGCCGCTTTCTGACTCATGGGCTTCAACTCCCAGAATTCCTGAGCCAGCATGTCTCAGCTTGGAAACTCTCCCTTTCCCCTCAGCATGGCTGGCTCAGGAATTCTGGGAGTTGAAGTCCACCCGTCATAAAAGAGCCAAGGTGGCCTACCTCTGGCTTAGGCCTAGGCCGCTTTCTGACTCATGGACTTCAACTCCCAGAATTCCTGAGTTAGCCTGGCTCAGCTTGGAAATCTCTCCCTTTCCCCTCAGCATGGCTGGCTCAGGAATTCTGGGAGTTGAAGTCCACCCGTCATCAAAGAGCCAAGGTGGCCTACCTCTGGCTTAGGCCTAGGCCGCTTTCTGACTCATGGACTTCAACTCCCAGAATTCCTGAGTTAGCCTGGCTCAGCTTGGAAACCTCTCCCTTTCCCCTCAGCATGGCTGGCTCAGGAATTCTGGGAGTTGAAGTCCACCCGTCATAAAAGAGCCAAGGTGGCCTACCTCTGGCTTAGGCCTAGGCCGCTTTCTGACTCATGGACTTCAACTCCCAGAATTCCTGAGTTAGCCTGGCTCAGCTTGGAAACCTCTCCCTTTCCCCTCAGCATGGCTGGCTCAGGAATTCTGGGAGTTGAAGTCCACCCGTCATAAAAGAGCCAAGGTGGCCTACCTCTGGCTTAGGCCTAGGCCGCTTTCTGACTCATGGACTTCAACTCCCAGAATTCCTGAGTTAGCCTGGCTCAGCTTGGAAACCTCTCCCTTTCCCCTCAGCATGGCTGGCTCAGGAATTCTGGGAGTTGAAGTCCACCCGTCATAAAAGAGCCAAGGTGGCCTAGCCCTGGTCTAGCGAGAAACCATCCCTCAAAAGCTTAGTCTTGGTTATTAGAAAAAAAGGGATTCTGGTGTAATCTTATAGAGAGAGGTTTGATTAGAATTGTACAATATATATATAAAACTGACAGGAGGAAATTTGGAAGCCACTTCTGTCTGTTTTTCATTTTTTTTTTTTTTCTATCTCCTTTTCTCTCGGTCTCTTTTTTTCCTTTCCTTTTTTATTTTTCACATTTATTCACATTTTTTCCTTTGAATCTGTTTCTTAACGATATATAACATCTTTTTAAAAAAAAAAAAAAAGCTTAGTTTCCTACCAGACGCATCCAGACTTTTCGGAGCAGTCTTCCCGGGTTTAAGGCAATTTCCACCACGGATCGTCTCTGTAGCCGTTCTGTGCTTTTTGTTTCCCAATTTTCCCAGACAGAAATGCCAACGCATCGTTTTCGGTACTCTGCACAACTTTCCCCCCCCCCCACGACCGATCGTGCCAGAATAAATTAATGCGAAATTGTTCAGACAGTTGCAGTCTGTTATCCCCGAGGAGCAACATGTTGCAAAGTTGGCTTGTTGGCACAACTGATCTGTTTTAGCCGTGTAAAAGTTGTATTTACTACGTCCACAATCGTTGTGAGAATCGTCATCATAACAAGTTCCCTACGGCTGCCTGTTCAAGTACATGATGAAGTGAGGGGGGGGAAGTAAACTGGATATTAAGCAGCCCATTCCGGAGAAAGGAATTTTGGAAGGCGTCCCGCTGCTTCGGCTGTACAGCTGATAGCTACAAATCTTCCTTTTTTTTAACATTGTCCCGTAATAAATGTCAGTTGAAAATTCAGCCACATCACACATTTGCTTCGCATTCTCGTCTCCTCAACATCCCCGAGGCATTTCAAGTGCAGCATGAAAGACCATCGCTGTCGCACGCCAAGGAAGCCACCGCCAGGGATTGGAGCAGACAGGAATGGAACACTGAGATGATTCATTTAGCAACAGTGGCAACAAAGGTCGTAAAGTGGGGCCAAGCGCATTTAAAAGCTGTCTCACTTAGCTGTGGAAATTTTGAGCTCAGCTGTGGCCATAAGTCAAGAAGTACGTGTATTAGGACAAAATTCAAGGCAGGCATCAATATTAATCTGAATAATGAGGAGGAGGAGAGAAGAAGAAGAAGAGGAGGAGGAGGAGGAAGGGACCTTGGAGGTCATCTAGTCCAACCCTCTGCTCAGGCAGGAAACCCTATACCATTTCAGACAAATAGCTGTCCAATCTCTTCTTAAAAGCTTCCAGTGTTGGAGCATCCACAACTTCTGGTGGCAAGTTGTTCCACTGACTAATTGTCCTCACTGTCAGGAAATTTCTGAAGTTTCAGACACAGCCAACAGTCATAAAGACATGTCAGTTGCCAAGCCTCTGGATTTTGATCACATGACCGTGGGGATGCTGCGATGGTCATCGGTGCGAAAGATAATCATACGTCACTTTTTTCAGTGTCGTCATAACTGCGAATATTCACTAAGTGAACTGTTGTAGGTCATTTTGCCTGTATCTCTCTCTGTGTGTGGACACCTACACAAGTGTGTGTTTAGAGATATGTTTCAATAGGAGGATCTTTTTTGCCACAACACGTAGTCTCCACAATTTCCATGTGGGGGACTCTGGAGACAATAGGATCCTCCTTTGTGTATGGCTCCAAATGATTTCCATGGCCCAGATTGTGCGAGTTGCAGACTCCTTACATTGTGATCTCCGTGGTGGGAGCGAAATGCGGTACTTTTCAAGACCCACAAGAGTCCCAGCTTGGAAGAACTGTGAATGTGAACTGCTGACTTAGTGAATCCAGGAGCCAGCGTTGGTTGGACTGAATCACGCCCGCCCACCCATCATCCTGCCAAAATGCTAATTGGTTCCCATCAAACAATAAAACAGAGGGGGAGGGAGGGAGAGCTTTGGCAAAATTTCCAGACATATTTTATGAAATCCAAATTGGGAAACTGGCAAGTTTCAGTCATCTGTGTGTGTGTGTGTGTGCATTGCATGTTCAACTGAGACCGCATGTTTCCTAGGGGTTCGCCAAATCCAGAGGATTTTCCACATTACAGGAAAGGAAAATAGAGGGCGACATTAAAAACTGAAGAAATGAAAACAAGATGTCCATGGATTTATTTATTTTTTTAATAATGAGATGGCCATTTGCTTCCAGCTAGTTTTGCTGTTGACATTAGTTTCTTTGCCCTTAGCGTTTTTCTTAGCATCGCAGTCCATCGATTCTACATTTAGAATACATTGTCATTGTCATGATTTCAATTTATTGACTTTTGGGGGGAAGAAATGGCAAAGTGAAGAAAGCGGAGTTGATAACCGTGGCAGAACAGAGAGCCAGAGAGTAGACCAGCTCATCATCATTCCTCTCTGGACAAGGAGAGGAACGGAGATCGCTCACAAGTGCTCCGGACAGCTGCTCCTCGGGAGAAGACCTCAAGGCATGCTTTGAAATGTTGTGGGTGAAATTTCAGGAACCAGAGATGGAGGGGGAGCTGTGAAATATTTGCAGTCCTGTAGTCAGAGGGTGGTCTGACGTGAATAAATAGCAGCAGACACAAGTCAAGGTCCCAAAGACAGGCGTGCAAAAAAAATTAGATTTTTTTTTCCTTGCAGAGGCTGGAAGCGCCTTCGTCCAGCATTTCAGATTTTCGCCTTTTTTTTATATATATATACATTTAAGCATATCGACCTACAGCTCTCTTGACAGCTCTGGATCTTCCTGTCCCTTACAGGAGGACGATGAGAAGATAATCCATGAAATTCAGAAGGAAGCGGAGGAAGAACAAAAGAGGAAGAACGGAGGTTTGTTTATTCTTTGCGTTGAATGGGTAAGAGTAGCAAAGCTGCATTAGGTGGGAATATTTGTCCTTACCAATAAAGGAGAATATTTTCAGCTCAGGGTTGAAATGAGGGCTCCTTGGCTCTCTTTGAGCTGGGTGGTTTTCTTGCAGACACTTCAAGACCCAACTAGAGAACATCATCAGTGGGAGAAGGGAGTGGAGGACTGTGGGGTCCTTGGTGCTCTCTGAGCTGGGTTGTTTTCTTGAAGACTTTTCATGACCCAACTAGGTAACATCATCAGTTAGAGACTGGGGGAGGAGGAGGACTGTGTGGTCCTTGGTGCTCTCTGAGCTGGGTTGTTTTCTTGTAGACGTTTCATGACCCAACTAGGTAGCATCATCAATGCTTGTCCATATTTGTTGTTAAAGAAATATGGATGTGGCACCCAGGTCAGCCCAAATGACCTGGTTACTTCATCCTATACTAAGAATGCAATTCAAACAGGGTGGCCATACGCTTTTTAAATTGTCACCTTCTTGCCCACCTTCTGTCTCTTTTTATATATATATATATATATATATAATTTTTTTTTGCAGAAAACAGTTTTAAGCGGATCGGCCCTCCAGTGGAAAAACCCGCAGAGAAGATCCCACGGATCGAAGCCATCCCCAGGCCGGTTCCCCAGAACCTCCACCACCACCACCAAATACGCCCCTACCCATTTGGTCACCCCCCTTTCCCTCTCCCCCCGGTGCACCCCCTGTACAACAACCTGGGCCCCATCAACCTGGGCCCCATCCCGGCCCCTTACGTCCCCCCACTCCCCAACATGAGGGTGAACTACGACTTTCCCCAAATGAACCTACATTTGGAGCACAACCTTCCTATGCACTTCGGGCCTCAGCCTCGGCATCGGTTCTGATCCGGTTTTGGGAAGGTGCCGTTCCTTCTGGAACTTGCTGCAGGGAAAGTCCACACACTGGTTTTCGATGCTCACTTCCCACTAAATTACAAAATCCACCTTTGCTCCTCTTCCCTCCCACCCCCACGCCCCAGTTGTCTCGGCCCGTAGTTCAGACGTCCATCCCGACCCTCCGCTAGGTGCAGAGGAGCCCTAGTTTGCAATAAGGGTTTGTCCCAGCACTGTTGTCTTTCTGCAGGTGCTGTTGGTTGAGAAGAGGGCTTCCGAAGGAGGCGGGCTGGAGGGACAGCATTGCCAAAAATGTGTTCTGGTCAACAAGACAGCCTGAGCAATAGCGTTGCTCCTTCCATAGCTGTACGGCCTCCAGCATCTCAACCAAGCAGAGGTTGAAAGATGGCCGGGGAACACTTTGGAATATTTGAAACACTCAGGTGGCAGTCCTTAATTCCCAAAAACCAGGTGTGGTGGGGTCTTCTTAGCTTAGATCTTCCATAGCTTCCCTCTTCGGCTAGGAAAGCAGGGGATAGATGCCCTTTTTAAGGGGGGGGTCAGGACTTCCTAAAGCAGGCTTGGAGAGACCCTCGGAAATTTGACACGCCTTGCTTGTAGCTGAGAGGGTGCTTTGAAAGCACAAACTGCTGCTGCTTTTCTGCACTTGTGTCTGGAGTTGGAACCCTGATTTGGCTATTTAGGCTGAAGGATGATGGTGGCCGTGGAGGTTTTCTCTATTGGGATGCGTGGTGTGTGGAATGGGAGCCCCCGCTGGAGAAAGTGATGAGCGAGGTCAAAGTATTGGGATTGTGGGAAAAGACGGGGGTGCAATCGGGTTGTGCCTCCTCTGCTTTTCTCTGGTGTTGGGGTGAATGCTCAGGTTGCTACCACGGCTGGGAGAACTGTCCCTATGCAGCTTTGGAAAACCTCTTACCTGGGGGAGCCCATGGTTCCAAACTCCCTCGTACATTCTTAAGCTCTTGAAGTCCAGGTGTGAACAAGTATTAGGTAGATACTGTTGTCTCAACATTTAGGTGTTGGCTTATTCAAAAGCACCAGTTAAGGGCTGGCTTTAGATCAGTGTTCCTCAACCTTGCTGGCTGGAGAACTCTGGGAGTTGAGGTCTACCCATCTTAAAGATCCTACAGTTGAGGAACAATGGTTTAGATCAGTTGTATGGATGGATAGGCTCTGTTCTCCTGTTCCTCCAGAAATCCCCTTCCATCTTTTGTACACCATCTTCACTCCTCTGTGGCTTCACTGGGAAGAGGTGTGACTTCAGAAGCACCACAGAAAGCTGCGTGATCAGCCAGCCCCACCAGAGCTTGGAGGACAAGGAAGTGAGCACCACTGATGGTTCTCGTGATTTCAGCCAGGAAGACTGAGGGTGTCTTCAGAAACAACTTCCCTTCCCAAACCAGCAGCCTTCATATCAGGTTGATGACCTTTCCTCCAGAATGTTGGCCAGCGAGGGTCTCTCTGGGGCAGAAGCCTAGAAGTTGAATCCCTCCAGCATCTGGTAGATGCCAGGTTGGGGGAAAAAGACGTTGCAGAAAATGCTTTTCTCCCTTCTGCTGAACGTAAATCCAACTGAGGGAATCTCCTCATGGTTTCATCTTAGGCCTTGGCTCAGCTCAAGCAATATAATACAAATGATGGTTTTGAACCTGGACAAGCTCTGTTTCTCTCCCAGACCACCCCCTCCCCCTCCAAAAACAAATATTAATTTCCTCCATGAGAAAAAAAATTTATATTCCTTGAATGAGAGGAATTCTTTGGCCATAGCAAAGAGGACCGAGGCCCATAAATATTGTGATTTTTTTTCCCCGCTCCTCCATTTCAACGGAAGTGTGAAAAAGAATCAGGGAACTGCTAGGAAGGTGAAGCCTATTACAAGTTTCTCCCTTGATTCTACCTACCTGTTTCCTTTACACAATATTATCAAATCTGCTTTTATGTTTTGTTTTGCTTTTTCCCTCATGGCTATCAAAACCGTTGAAATTCTCCCCTCTCCGCCTTCCCTTTGGACGTGATCATGCAACTCCCGAAATTTTACCGATAGGCTTTTCTTTAAAATTATTCTGAAATGAACTGGTGATGCTTTGAATAGCTGCTCACCACCACTACCACCACCCCGGGTAGGGTGCCCACAACTCAGCAAGTGTGTGGCTACGCGGCCCACCTAATTCCTGATCAATAAAGATTGATCAGACTCATCGGTAGCGGAATATTCCCGTGGCAAACTTTGGATCCTTTTCCTTGGTGAGAAAATGTGATGCACTCCCCAGTGTTGAGAATTTAATCTGATGGGAGACCTATTCCTGAAGTTCTTCCCATCCCAAAGTTTTCTGTTGTCTTCCATTCCATGTGTCGCCATTCCGGTCCCGTCTTAGCCACGTAGATTCAAAATAGTGTTTTTTCCTTTAAAAAGCCTTGTTTTCATTGCCCCTTTCTGGATCAGATTGATTAGTCTTCGAGGTTGTGTTGGGGCCCATGACTTTCTCTGCTCTGCTTTTTTTCCAAAGCCATGTTTTCTCTCTAAAACTCCTGTCGGTTGGTCTGCTTTCCTTTTTTCCCCTCTCTCTTTAATCCGAACTTCCCTGAATCTTTTAAGCAGACATGCCTCTGAGTTGGGTGGAGAGTGGAATTTGTATGAAATTCCATCTTTTTTTGGTGTGTTTTTTTATTTGTAGCTTCTTTTTATATATATATATCTATATATCTCTCTAAAAGCGTTCATCTCTTTACGGGTAGACAGTGAGAAGTGTATGGAGTTCCCCCCCCCCGTCCCCCGCTTGACATTTTAACAGGTACTTTCTTATCAATTTTGCAGTGTTGCGTTTAACTTGCCTTAAAAGGTGGAGAGAGAGAAACCTAATATTTGCACTTAGCAAAAAGAGAGAGAGAGAGAGAGAGAGAAATTTAAAAAAGGAGCTAAGCCCTATCAAACGGGAGAGGTGCATGTTCTACAACTTTGTATAACATAGCTGAAAACTAAAAAAAAAAAAATCCAAAACCAAGAAGAAAAAAAAAGAATATTTTTCTTTTGGTAGGAAAAAAGAAAACTCTTCTAATCTGTGTGTAAAAAGTTTCTGTATTATATTGTAATTTCAATTTTTTTGTAATTAAAAAAAAATTGTGCTCCCTATTTTTAATGTATTCTGGTTTCCTAGAAAAATGGTGGCCTGGCTCTCTTGGCCTAGCCCAAGGGTAGGCAACCTTGGCTCTTTTATGACTCGTGGACTTCTCAGGAATTCTGGGAGTTAAAATCCACGAGTCATAAAAGAGCCAAGGTTGCCTAGCCCACGGCTGTGCCAAATAGGTCAGTTGCCGTTCTGTGCAGATTTTCAAACCCCCAGCAGTTCGGTCACCGTCACTTTTCAGCCTGGGTGAAAACGGTGGAAATTTTAATCACCAAAAGCTTCAACTCTCCTAAGTGCTCTTGTACAGAATGAATACAGGTAATCCTCGACTTACGAGCCCAAAATTGTGTTGCTAAGTGAGAACAGTGACGTGAATTTTTGCCCCGTTTCACAACCTTTCTTGCCTCGGTTGTTAAGTGAATCGCTTCAGTTGATAAGTTGGCAACCTGGTTGTGAAGTGAATCTGGCTTTTCCCCCGTTGAGTTTGCTGGCGAGACGGTTGCAAAAGGGGAGGGGAGTCACGTGACGACCTCCCCGGGACACACTGCCACCGTCCTAAGTACCAATTGGTTGCGAAAGCTCCGAATTTGGATCACACGATCGTGAGGATGCTGCCAAAGTCGTCGGCGTGAAAAACTATCCCATTTTTCAGGGCCGTTGTAACCGGGAATGGTCACTAAATGAATTGCAAGGATGAGGAAGTGGGGCATGCCCGCCATTTCTGAGTTCCTAATCTGGGATCAAGAAGAAAAGGTCCTTGGTGAGGGGTGACACTCCCTGCTGGGGGTGGGGAAACCCACCCCTTAAATGAATGCGCAGCTGTGGGTAGAAAAATGACAAAGATGTCTCAACAGACGAGCTTCGCCTTTGAGGGGCGAGCGGGCCCAGCGTCAACCTGTCTTCCCAGCCCAGTTGAGTGCCGCCATCGCAGCCGGCTTTGGGGAATCCAGTAAGCTGATCTGCATAAAATTACTGGTGAACGCTTTTTTCTCTTCCCACCCCACCCCACCCCCCCAATTTCCAAGGAAAACAGAACCCACCATGAAAAGCAAGCTAAGCCGTTGGAAGCATGTCTCAACCTGGCCGTTTGCTAAGTTTTCTTTGCGGGATGCCCTTCTGACATTAGGAGACTTCCAAATGTAGCAGTAAATGGTGATCTTGCTCCAAGAGAACCGAGTTCACCCTTCCAGAGATGTGCAATTCTTCAAAAGTCATTCTCAAAAGAATGTCACAGGTCCACCCTTTTTCGTTGGGAAAAGGCAGAGATTAAAAATTGGATTTTAAAATCCGGTGTAATTAGGGGGGCCGATTGAAATCTTGATTTTTAAAGAGGATTCTCAGTGCTTTCTTTATTCTACATCCGCTCTCTTCTGTCTTCTGTTTTTTTTTTTTTTATTCATTTTCACTTCTTCCCTCATTGCATTTAATGACACCGGAGGGAATTGGAAAGGTCAGCAGGCAGCAGCTGAGCCAAGGTTCAAAACCCCTCTGAAAACCGAGGGTGCAGTTAATTGCTCTTTAAGAAAGAAGTGAAGGTAATTGCTTTGGGGGGGGGGAGAAGACAACCTCGTGGTGGTAACATGAATAGTTGAACCTTAATAGCCTTTTTTTCCTCGCTTGAGTCAGCCCATGGAGCCATGCCCAGACCCTCGTGATAGGGGAAGTGTTTTCTTTAAAAAATAAAATAAAATTACATTATTTATAGAGAAGCCCATCTCGTCCAAGTGACTAAGAAGATTCAAAAAATTTAAAAAAAATCTTCCACCCCCATCCAGGAATAAATAAATAACCAACCAGAGCAGCAAACTGATCTTCCACCTCCTTGACCCAAACATCTTCAGATTGCATAATTTTCTCTAAGGGTCTCCAGAAATGACCTTTGAGGTTCAGAGGAAGGACTGTTGAACTGAATTCTTCTCAAAACCTCCTCGGTCTTGCAAATACTTTGGACCTGAGTCCCCGTTAAAATAGAGGGGGAGGCTTTCTCTTTTGTTAACTAGTCACAATTGTTCGGGATTCTTGCCACTCTGCAACATCTGAAGAAAGTTTAAACTTGTTTTTTAAGTCAGAAGCGGACTTCAACTGAATACAAGCCACACTTCCGTTGAGTGTTGGCTAAGCTAAAGTGGGTTTCTCGTTTTTTTCAGTATCTCTGGAGAAAAAAATAAAAAGCGGGGGGGGAGAATGGGTCTGAAGAGCTCGGTCAGGCCTCATCACCATGGCAACGGGAGGGACTCATCCGTCAGCTAGCCCCACCGCCGCCTGGGAGGCTAATTTGCCTTGGGGAGGTTTTTAAAAAGATACCCTATATTATGATTATTATTTAATTGGATTTCTATACCGCCCTATTCCAGGAACTCAGGGCATTAACATTAAAACATTATATAAAGTCCCCGGAAAAGCATCTTGGTTAGACTAGTTACCGTAGTATCTGTGGGCCACGTTGTGGATTCCGGACTCACAATAGCTTGGAGAGATGTCCAGGATTTTGTAAACCACCGTGGCTGTGTTCCTACCTCGATTTGGATTGCGTGACACAATGGACCCCCGGAAGATTGAAGAAAACAGATTCACAGTGTTTGCAACCTGGCTAGTTTTGCTTAGCAAGCCACAGTTGAAGAACCTTATGATGGCTTTGAGCTTAGCAGCTTTGGTTATTCAGCAAACCTTGGTTCAACAGGGTGGCTCCATGTGCCAAACCCATCAACATCTCAAGCCTAACAAATTATTTGAGGGCTTAATCCAAAGTGTGAACTCAGCCATGGCTTGGTGTCGTCTTCCTCAGAGTGATATCTCTGGGGCTCTCAACATATCCGAAAGATGCCAGATACAAGAAAGGAGGCTTAATGTGACATACTGCAATTCAAGCCTGATTAGGATTTGGGAGGGGAGCCCCCTGAACAATATCCGCATCTAGGCTAGACTGGGAAATTCAGAGTCATCCTAAAAAATCGAGTTATTTCCATCTTGCTGTAAGGGAGAAAAGGGGTCAGGGAATTACCAGCTGAACTAGAAGGAGATTTGACTGAGCTTTTAATTAACTCAGGGTGGTTTAATTACTCTGACTGTGCAGGGAAACTTAAGGTTAATATTGGAAACGGCAGAGATAGCCCAGCAAAGAAGACTCACTCTTCCCAATGGAAACAATGAGAGAAAAAGTGGAAGGACCTCAATTCTGCGCATGCAATGATTTGTTTGTTGCACATCTTGTTTTAAACCTCACATTTGCTTGTGAGTTGCTGCTGGCAACAGAGGCTGCAGTTTAAGAGTCTGACTTTCCTAAAGCATCTCTGGCTGATCATCTTTATAACATCAGCCGCAGCCTGAATTGGGTGCACACAAGAGCATCGGAAAGCAAACATCAGAGAGAGGAAACGCCTACGGAGATTTTGTTTTCCGGCAAGCAAGTACCTTTTGTGTAAAGTGCCCTGTGCGTCCTTTAGGCAGTCTGATCTTTGTCGGAGCGCTTAATATTAAAGCCCCTGAACTGAAGGACAGATGCACATTTCAAGAGATTTCCTGCCGAACAAAGCAGATTAAAAAAAAAAATTCCTTAAAAAAGCAATCATGGGTTTTTAAGGAGACATCTAACATAGCGCTTCAAAAGCAACATCAGGATAATGGGGAGATCTAAACCGTAATTGCATTTATATCTCTTTTCCCCACCATTGCTATTCAGTCTTGGGGGGGGGATGAAGTTTATGATTGGGGTCCCACAGCTCATTAAAGTTCTCGCGGGAAGGAACTCAGCTTATGAAAATTAGAAGCAATATAGTCAAGTCAGAAGCCCAGTGTCTTGTTAGCTACCTTTGTATTCAACCAAACTAAGGGGGGAGGAAGGAATGGCTTTTAATGCCAAGGGCTAAAAACACCATCTTGCTGGGCCTTCCAGCTTCCTCTTAAGGAAGAAAGAACTAAGTCTCAGGCTGGTTTCAAATATCCTGCTAAGTCATAATGAGAGGTCCTTTGTGCTCTTAGCTTGTTGTTTTCTTGCAGACTTTCCTTACCAAGTAGGTAACATCATCAGTGCTAGAAGGGAGTGGGGTTTGGGGCAAGGAGAACAACTGTGGGGTCCTTGGTGCTCTCTGAGCTTTGTTGTTTTCTTGCAGACATTTCATTACCCAAGTAGGTAACATCATCAGTGCTAGAAGGGAGTGGGCTTTGCTCTTCGTTTATATTCAAGTGGCTTTCCCTGTCAGTGTTTGTGGGAGCATTCTTGATCAGGCTGCTGCTTCTTGAGTTGGTAGTTCCTGATTGGGGTATGGTTTATTGCTTGGTGTTAACCCACCAACACTGTTGTGACTTACAGCTGTGCAAAGAGGACAGTCCCTTCCCCAAATGAACGTTTGTGGGTGAATTGTCTACAAATTAATGGGGAAGAGGAAAATATACTTTGCAAGGCAAACGGTACAGAATTCTCTTTAGGAAATGCAGAGCAAAACCTC
The DNA here is from genome assembly GCA_034064705.1 of Bothrops alternatus. Lineage (NCBI taxonomy): Eukaryota > Metazoa > Chordata > Lepidosauria > Squamata > Viperidae > Bothrops > Bothrops alternatus. Next base: position 413,877 of record JARGCV010000470.1, on the reverse strand, counting down.
CCCTCTTTTGGGTCCTGTAAATCACATTGTTTTGTGTTTGTGTGCCTTGCTAAACTAGGGTACATTCTGTGGGGATCAGTATTTCAGAGAACACGAGAGAAAAGAAAAAAGTGCATGGCTCAAATCTCCCAAATGAATCAAAGTAACTTCTAAAAAACAAACAAACAGTCATATAGCCATTTGTTTCATATCTGTATGCAGGTTTTTATTTTGTCAATTCTCTTCTCCATTTGATGCTTCTTATACAAATGGCACTTACAAAAGTGTTTTTAAAAGGGAAAAACAAAAACAAAACATTAACTAAACATTATCAAGATATGAGATGCTTTTCATAGCCACAATAGTCAAGGAAATAGGAGCCAAGAATTCTTGACTTAAAAAACTGTTAACAGGAGGACAGGCAGTGAGGTGTACATGATCCAGTTCCCACCAGGTGGGCAAGAGACAGGACACAGGACAAACTGTGAAGGCCCACAAACACGCCCACTGGGTAGTCATCTCTGCCCCCTCCCCAAAACTCTAGTTTCTTTCACAAGTTTTTATAGTTTCCAGAACTTTCCAGCACACTCCAGTTAAGATTCCCAGGTGAACCCCAGCTCAAGCCCTCTTTTACTCTTAAGGCAAATAATTTCCATTGCTATGAAGTTAGCGCACCAATTCCTATTGAAGACACCTTATGATGCCAGAGTGTGGATGCTTTTTAAGGCTTAGGACATGTCCCTGATGTTCTCTCGGTCAATCAAAAACCCACCACCCCTTTGAAAATTTGGCGAACCCCACTCCTGTGCATCCTGTAAAATTACGTGTTTAGCAAGTACAAATTTGGGTCTTAACAAATTCATGGATTTGGGTAGAAAGAGAACCAGAGCACCATTCAAGCAAAGTCCTTGCGGACTTCAGTGTAAATTGGGGGTCTGCTTGGCCTAAGGAAACAGAGATTAAAACCCCAAGAAGGCATCACATTGGACAAAAAAAATAATAAATCCACACAAAAGTGTGCGTGCACACAAGACTTTTCCGGACTTCCCAAAGAGTTAAGCAACATATTATAAAGATCGAAGTTGGCTATGTAGAACAGGAAATCTAGTAGGGCGGCTACGTTAGGTTGGCTCAGAGGACAGGTTGATCTAAGTCACAAGAAGACACTTCCTGATCAACTTTCCACTTTTAGGGATTCTGCGGGACAAGTGCGGGATCAAAGAAGCGGGCCCCGTGGGGCATGAGATGATGCTTGGAAGCCGTCCTGGGGAGACCCTCATATAACTTGCTGAGAGAGAAGAGATGAGATGAGATTTGAGAAGCTGCTGAGATGCAGAAGCCAGAAATGGCTATATTGATTCAGAGATACAATTTGGAGAAGGGATGGTGAGAAGACGACAAATTCCAGTTCAGGTCAACAGGTAGAACGATGTAGTGAACGTGTATTGTGCAAATGATGCTAGTTTAAGGAACACAGATAGTTGGCGATGGAGGTTTCCCCTGAACGTTTGTGGATGCACAGCATGGCTTCATCTCGGCTTGACCCTCTCCTCCACCTCCTGTTGCCTTCCCCCTTCTTGTCTGTTATACCTCCTCCCAAATCTGTGAAGACATTTCAGTGGGAAGTACTTGGGAGGAAAACTAAGGGAGGTCCACAGATCTCAGTCCTCCTGCAGACTGATCTGTGCCCTGACTAAGGTTCTGTTCAACCGGAGATTCTCCAAGTCTGTTGTGTCAGCTGCTGGCGGGGAAACCACCCTGTCATGGGTGAATGGTGGAGGGAAATAGGAGATGTTGAGATGGTTCTCCCCACCCAAGGCAAAAGGGAGGAGAAAAGACATGCGGACATATTAACGTGCAACTCAACGCCTTATCTGATGTGACCCTCGATAGGCAACAGCTTCAAAGTGGCCCTGGCCTGCTCTAATGAAATTCTAAGACCCCTAATTATGAGAAGCTAGAAAAGAGGAGGAAAAAAAAGGGAAATTCAACAACAGTTGCACCTTCCAAAAAGAAAGGGAAAGGAACCATAAGGCAGCACCAATGGCTTCTCGGTGTGTTTTGGAGAGATGTTCAGAGATGCTTTGAGGGGCACCTAAAAGCACAAGGGTAGAAGGAACAAGGAATTCACTCAAGTCTTTGATGATGAGATGAATGGGTTGAGGTCCAGTACAATTCCATTCATAAAAAGCAGCTTGTTTTGGTCTGTGAGCATAAAGACAGAGCTTCTGTCCTGCTGTTTTGGTAGCTCATCTTAGATTCACCTCTTGGCTCTTTTCACCAACCCCTTCTCTCCTCCCATGGAATGACAAGATACACTAAGCTACTTCTCTATCTTTGCAAGAGACGGGGGCAAGAAACTTAAGATCCAAAGCCAAGAGAGCTCTTCATTCCTACTACAGATAATGCCACCTCAAACTGGAAGGCCCAGTTGGAACAAGAGTTACGGATGGCCACCTACACTGAGCCAGAAGGTGAGGCACCGAAGACCCTCTCCAAAGTGGCCTCTTGCTGACGTCAATACTAGCTCTTCCTGACGTCTCTCCTTCTGAGGAGAAGACCTAACTGGTGGGGGATGGAACGGGACACGTGTTCCGATTCCAATTAGGAGAAATATATTCCTTTTCAATTCAGCAGAGGCCAAAGGAGAGATCTGTTCAGATACCACCCAACTTTTCCCTTCTTCCTTCTCCCTACAAAAAGTCCGTAAGGTGAGGGCAGGACATTTTTCTGCAAACAAATGATGCTTCATTCCAGTTTTAAGTGAACTCACATAACAAAGGGAAAAGGCCAACTTAAGCAAACAACAATGGCATGGCAGGCCAAAAGCAGCAGGCCAGTCTGAAAGACAGAATCCCTCTCTTTTGTAAAAGACACACCAGAACATATCAAAGGAAATTCCTGCAGGAAGTTGGCAACCGAAAAAAAAAGGAAGTGGGGGAGAGAGGAAGCGTAGAGCGAAGGGAAGGAGACTAAAGTGCATTTAATACTCCCAGAGGGTGGAGGGGTCAATGGCATCGGCAGAGGCTTTGAGGACCCCAGCGTGGTCGCCCTTCAGGTATTTGTTGTTGACTTTAATGGCCACCTTGTTCAAGTCGCAGAACTCAAAGAAGAAGTCCACGGGAGAATCGCTGCTGCTGGTGATGGACGCCTCGTTTCCCACCGTCCAGTATTTCCCAGTGGAATCTGCAAACGAGAAGAGGAAGAGGGAAGGTGAGCATACTCTCCGATTCATGGAGGCACCTCTAACATGGCCACTGGATGGCTCTGTCAGGCGCAAAGGATCAGGGCCATTTGTAAGATTGCAGCATGGAAGGTTTATTCACACCTACACACAATAATCCGGTCAACTAAAGTTCAACATTCGATTGGTGCTAGATAAAGGACAACAGAGTTCACGAGTTATTGGACTTGGATGTTTGTGGCAACAAAAACACTCTAGGCTGATGACTTGTTTAACTCTGTCCCCAGCTCTGCCTGCTTTTCTCCTGCAATCTCCAAGAGTCTTTCCCCAAATAATCTGAGGAACTGTGTCAAGGACCGTTCAACCTGCCTTAACGTGAATTTCCTACTGTCAATCTTTTCTCCTCCGGGAGGTGGTGTGGAAGACCATCGCCAGCCTTCTCTTGACTTTGGTGGTCCATAATCCTCCCAACTAGTATGGCCAAGAATTCTGGGAGTTGACATCAGGCGGCAGTAGGGCAATTGGTTGGGAAGACTGACTTGATGCCATCAGAAGGGTCTGCACTTACCTTTGATATTGTAGGCACCATCGTTAAACTCCAGCTGAAAGATATCGTAAGAGGACCGATTGCAATCTAGGGTGCCTGTCATCTTCCGACAGCCAATGAAGCCATGTTCTCCACGGAAAACAATGATTGGCCGGTTGATCAGCTTCATGAGGAACTGCTCTGTCTCACCTACCATTGGAGAACAGGAATGATGCGCTGTTTGCCGACAAACAAACTCACTTCCCACCCAATCACTCCAGCTTAGAATGGCCACATTCTAACCAGTGGTTGCTCCCATTGCTACAAACGTCTGGCTTCTCCCAACAGGCAGACATACAAAAAGAACTTACTGGCAGTTTCAACTGTAGCAGCAAGCTGCCCATTCTTCTTGGCAGTGACATATTTGCCGTTGGCAGCTTTCAGAGTGATACGCCGGTCACACCACTCAATGTCGAAGTAACAGTTGGCATTCCTGCTGGAGCAAAGGAAGATTGAAAAGGACCTCTCGAGCCCTCAATCAGGAGGACCAGAAGGAGACCAGGAATTCCACCCCTTGTCAGGACCACAGTGCAACCAAGAACGCTTTGGGCCCACCTCAACTGATGATGGTGGCTTTCTACCCAATTTCTCCGCAGGCTTCTGTAAAATGAGTTTTCTTCTGCTAGGGCCTCTGGAAAGCATGGTCCACCCATCTCTACAAGTTTAATGGCCAATGGGTTGAGTCTTTTCCAACCCACACTCATTTTTTCAGATTTATTTTCTTCAGCCCCAAGCGAGTAAACGTTTATGGCAACAGCGCTGTAGACGTACGCAAAACATTTCCAATTTGAGATAGGATTGTTTGGGTATTCTGGATGCGTTTGGGAGTTTGACACCGTTGGGCTTCCAATTCAGAAACCTTCCAGAATAGTCCAAGCAAGCTATTGTGGACTCGGATGCTATTTTAGTTTTGTTTTTGCAAAAGGGCTGTTTTTTGTTTGTTTGTTTTTCAAGTTTTTTTTATTATTCTTTTATTAAAACAATCAGCATTGAACATAAAATCTTAGTATGCATCAATCATCATAGCACCTGGTATACAACACTAAGTATTAATCTTTGTAAAAGTCTGGTTTGGTAAACATTTTTCACTCCTCACATCAAGCCTCAACTATACGCCTGTTACACTTTATTTGATTGGTGCTTCTCTTTTCTATAGTTTATCCACAGTTTCTAGTCTATCACATATTATTCATCTCAGTATTAGTACAATCTTTTAGGATCCCTAACCAAAAATCCTGAGGTAAAAGTTTAATGACCTGAGGTAAATCTTATATATGGACTATCTACTATATCTAGTCTATCACATATTATTCATTCGCGCTTCTGAATTAACTTCGTCTCAGTAATAGTGCAATCTTTTATAGTCCCTAACCAAAGATCCTGAGGTAGAAGTTTCATAACCTGTTTTAAGTTCACTGTGTTTGAATTATTCTCTCTTGGGAGCAGATAGTGTTTCTGTGCGTGTACAGACAGACCCCAGTGAGCACTCGGTATTTTGGAAATTAAAACCCCGTTCCCCACAGGACCAACGGCTGGGCTCTTCATGCTAAGCGAATGGGTTACTTCAACTACTTGGTTAAATAAACTAGAACGGTGGGATTCCTACAGCATGTTCGAGCAAGCAATTTAAGGGCTTAGAGCAAAGCAAGAACTCAACTGTTGAATCATATCCCATTCACACAAACATCTTAGCAACCTTGGGGTAAGTAGAACTCACTTAGTTGAGGCAGTGGATTGCACCCCACCGTTGGAGGTCAGAGTCCAGTACTTCCCTGTACAAGTCCTGAAGGTACATTTTTTGGTCTCTCTGTTGACCTCCATCTGGAAGGTCTCTTGGTCCCCCTCTTCATCTTGGTTTGCTGAGAGATCGATCCCTAGAAGGGGAGACACAGATGGCGGAGGGAGTTAATGCCAGCCCTTGTAGACTGCTCCTAGATTGCTCTCCAAAGTCTATCTGTGTATACAGGTAGTCCTCGTTTAACAAGGCTGGGGAATTCTGGGAGTTGGAGTTCACAAGTCTTAAAAGTTGCCACACTTTGGACATCCCTGCTTGAGATTCTTCTCAGAGCTAACAAATCTAACCACACAGAATTCTGGAAGTCACAAGTCCACATATCTTACAAAGTTGAGAAATCCTGCTTGATAGTGTACAGGAGTAGGATGACGGGATTGAAAAACCCATGGCTGGTTGGGGAATTCTGGGAGTTGATGTCCACAAGTTGCCCCAGTTGGACACCCCTGTCAAAGACACCGCTCACAGACACACACCCCCCCAGGGAGGAATCTAACAGCAAATGCTTCATTGGCATGCACACAGACCAACACCAACTGCTCACATGCTTGGCAAGTCCCACTCTTGAAATTCCTCAGAGTCCAGACTTGCATCCTCAGCATTTGTGTCTCGGCTCCATTTCCTTCGGATTCATCACAATCTGAAGCTTCCTCTAATGCTGGAGACAAGCTGGCCTCCCTCTTCCAATGTTATCCCTCATGACAACCCTTTGAAGGACGTTGGGTTAGACGGTTGACTTGGTCCCCAACCATCAACGAGCTCCACGGTTCACAGGGGACTTCGGCTGAATCTTCCTAGTCCCACTCCAACAATCTAACCCGTACAGCACACAGTTAGTCTTTAAAAGGGGCGGACACCGCCTAGAACGGGGTTGTCCAACCGGTGGCAATTTTAAAGACCTGTGGACTTCAACTCCCAGAATTCTAGGAGTCCAGAGGTCTTCAGGTTGCTAAGATTGGACACCTCTGGATAGAATCTGCCTACGCAACTCCTCCCTGGCGGTTTCAGAGGTTCCTCTTCTGAAGACTGCTTAGCCTTAGACTTTCTTCAATCAAGACTCTTCTCTTGATTGCCTTCCTGTCCATTCGCTCTAAGTGCAGGCGGTCAATTAGGCTCCTCAATTTTTCTGTCTTATAAAAATAAACCGATCTTACCAGCAGTGCATCAACTCCATAAAACATCTGACTTTGTGCAAAATTAGAGCAAGGAAGGAAGCTGGGCGGGTGGCCAGGGGGAGGAATTGACCCATCAATTCTGCTACCTAAGCAAAAAAAATGGAGAACAAAGCTCCCTTCTACGTTGACTCCTGGGTTTACGACCACAATTGGATCAGAATAGCCATGGTAAGCAAGGCAGTTACTGAGTGAGTCACGCCTAATTTTATGACCTTTTTTGGCCAGGAATGTTAAGCGAATTTGGTTTTCCCCATTGACCCTGGGATTTTGCAACGGTCATAAATACACGTTGGTTGCAAAGACCCTATGGGGACACTGGGATGGTCATAAGGATGAGGACCAACATGTCCCTTTTTTCAGAGCTGTTGTAACTTGGAACAGTCATTAAGCCAACGGTTGTAAGTCAAGGGCTACTTGTAGCTCAGGAATGGACACCCATCGCTGGCGTAAGTCTTCCCAAATTCTGCCCCTGGCACCTCCAGCGAAGCAGAGCCGCTGCTATTAGAGCAGAAAATTCTGAATTATAGCCAAAGAATCAGCGACGTATATTTCTATGGAAACTGCATACATGGAGACTGCATGTAGCATCACGGAAGAAGATGACAGGGACTTAAACCCACTCTGTTTATACAGCGGTGGCTGGATTTAGCTAAAGGCTGGGTGTGTTTGTCAACGACGCACACCCTCCAACTGGCAGAGTGTTGCCCAGGCATCTCAGCCCTCTAGCCGCCCACACAAAACATGAAAACCTTCTACAAGAAATCCCTGGATCGAGAGTCCTCTGTCCAGAGCCCCTAGCCCCACTCATACCTGCTTTTCCCTACAATCGGCATGCTTGTGGTTTTATGCTACAACACACAAGAGTGACATTCCAAACTTGGTTCTAAAGAGGTTTTAAAACCTTAAAAACCCCTTGGTTTCAAACCAAGCTTTAAAACCATAAAAACTTGATTTTAAGTGCTCTTTTAAAAGGTTTTAAATCCTTAAAAAATCCTTTTTTTAAAAAAAAAAGGGGGGGATTTAAAACCCCTTTGCTGGCTGGGGAATTCCTGGGAGTGGAAGTCTTAAGAGTTGCTAAGGTTGGACATCCCTGCTCTACGGCCATTCCTGGGTGCTACAGCCCTTCTCCATTTCTCTCCAAAGCCAGAAATGGGCATTTCTATCAGGGTGGGGTGAAGGGGTGGAGAGAGCAAGCTCTGTTCACCTTGGACCCCAAAAGCACCATCGGCAGATCCCAGAGCAGGCAGGCAGGCGTTTAATTACCAGCAGCAGGGGAAAGCCTGACTCATCATGGACTTTTGCAAGGAGGAAAAATTGGGGGGATGGAGCAGGAAACAGCAGCAACCTAGATTTGCCAAAAGGAACACAAGATTGCTTCAAATCCAAGAAAAGGTGCAGAGAAGGGCAACAAAGACTATTAGGGGACTGGAGGATAAAAGATATAAGGAACGGTTGCAGGAACTGGGCATGGCTAGTCTAGTGAACAGAAGGACCAGGGGGGACATGATAACAGTCTTCCAGTATCTCAGGGGCTGCCCCAAAGAAGAGGGAGTCAAGCTATTCTCCAAAGGCCCTGAAGGCAGGACAAGAAGCAACGGATGGAAACTCATCAAGGAGAGAAGCAGCCTGGAATACTCATCAAGGAGAGAAGCAGCCTGGAATTAAGGAGAAATTTCCTGACAGTGGGAACAATTAACCAGTGGAACACAGCTTGCCTCCAGAATTTGTGGGTGCTCCACCATTGGAGGTTTTTAAGAAAAGGGTATAGAAAAGGTCGGGAACCACTGAATTATGGCATCGTGAGCAGCCTCTTTCACAGGACAATATTTGAAAAGGAGGCTTCTTCTCTCTCCTCATTCCCATTCTCTCATTCAGATGGCTTAGCAAACCTTACAGAGCAGGTAGCTAGATTGTGTGCAGCGGCACTAAAGATTTGTCGGAACCGGAAGCTCAGTCCATCATTTTACCAGCTATTTTACACCATTAATGCAGCACATTTTTCGGTGTTGTTGCATATATATATATTTTGTGTTGTATCTAATGACCATAGATAGGCCTTCACAATTTAAGGGTTAATATTATAGCTTGGGCCGTGTTGTGTTGTTTACCTGCAACTGACAGAAGGGGTGCCAGATTATGATCTTAACATAACAATAATTGTTATTTGTTACTTTATTCTAGAATGTTTAACTGGGTACTCCTTGAGCATTTTTAATTGTACTGGTCTTTGACTCAGACTGACTGGTTGACCCGGCAAAGCCCACCCCCCCAAATCAAGGACTGCTTATTCGGCACATCCTGGCTTAAGTCTGCAGGTGCACCCTCTCCCTCTCTTCCTCATTACCCCAGTCTGCAGAATTGCCCCAGGAGAGCTGTTTTCCCATCAAAGCAGCAAATCAACACAACCCTGCAAACCCACCCCCCCAGGGAATAAGGAGGAGGGTGTGAGAGTCACATCTGGCAGATGGAAGGAAGGAACCCCTTGAGAAGATCAGCCATCGGCCAAGACCTGCGGAGGTGCAATTTCACGCCTTTCCTGGACAGGAGAAGGTTACTGCAAACTGAAATCTCGCTCAGAGACTAAGGCACAAACTCTGGTTCTGCCCTCATGCCATCTTTTAAGGCCCGCCGTGCCAACTAGGTCCATCCTTTCGGCATCTCTGGAGAGCCAGCACGGGTAGCAGTGCCAACTCCGGCCAGCTGCACACTCTTGCGGATAATAAGTCAATTCACAGTGCTTTTTCCCAGGTTCACAGCTGAGCAAAAAATTAACCGGACCTCGGTCCAGAACCAAGTAGCCACCTGTTGCCCTCCGAGACCTAGAGAGGCTGTAGGAACAGCCCTGATGAAAAGGTGGGGCCTTCCCATCTGCTTGGCTCATCTGTGTTTTTGTTTTTAGAAAGGGAGGGTGGCTTTCCAGCTCTGCCCTTCCCTTCCCTACCTTAATTAAAGGGCAAAGGAGGAGTTTCCACATTGTTCTCTGGCCAGGCTAACCAAAACAGATTCTCTCCATCCCCAAGGAGGATAACAGATTTTGAAGGAGGGATCTTCTCGACCCAAAGCTTTGTGGGCTTTTGTGCTTTGAACCTTTCTCTCCCTTCATCCAGAGTCAGCCCTGCCTCGGCCCCCAAGAACAGGGGTTCAGCTCTCACCCAGGATGCTTTGCTGGCAGAACTTATTTCCGCACAATCAAACCAAGATCAATCTGGGAAGACATCCTCAGGATCTTAGCCGCGGATCGATGCAAACTCTGCGTCGCGTTAATGGAAAATGACAAAAATAAAACAAGAAGTCTCCACTCAGCAATACTCCACTTTGGGGAGGTGGGGTGTGCTTGGTGCTTCTCTGAGCTTAGTGGTTTTCTTGCAGACGTGTGGTTCAACTTTGATAGCACTGATGAGGTTACCTAGTTGGGTCATGAGAACTTCTGCAAGGAAACCACCAAGCTCAGAGGGCACCAGGGACCCCACAGTTCAAGCCTCAGCTCCAAATATTCTCTTCAATAGCCTTAAAGGGGAACACTCAATTCAAAGGAACCTTGCCCGCCCTTAGAAGCAACCCCTGGTGCCTCCCCCCATTCCTGAATGACCATCGGGCTGCTTGTTATTAGCCTCAACTCATAAGCCAGATCCAACAAAATGGACTCTATTTCTTGGGGAGGGCGAGAGATTCAGATCCTCTCCTCCCTACCCTGTAGGGGCTATCCAAGAACATATTGTAAAGGCTTCTCTCCTCCTCTCTCATTTGAGTCCAATTAAAGGGGAGGGGGCTTACTCGTAAGGAGGGGCTGATGCTCCTCAGACCTTTGCCATCTGCCCACTCTCCCTCCACCCCAGTTACTAATTAGGAGAGGCAAGGAACAAGGCAATCCTGTTCAGCCTCTACAAAGACCTCTTGGCCACCCTCTTTCTTTCTTTCTTTCTTTCTTTCTTTCTTTCTTTCTTTCTTTCTTTCTTTCTTTCTTTCTTTCTTTCTTTTTTTTCTCTTTCCTTCCTTCCTTCCTCTTTCTTTCTTTCTTTCTTTTTCTTTCTTTCTTTTCTTTCCTCTCTCTCTCTCTCTCTCTCTCTCTCTCTCTCTCTCTCTCTCTCTCTCTCTCTCTCTCTCTCTCTCTCTCTCTCTCTCTCTGTATACACGGGGGTGCATTTACTGGAGCAGAGAGCTCAAATACATGTGCATTCGTGTCTGTGCCTTGGAGGGGCGGAGGGAGAGGGTCTTTCAGACCAATTCTTTCCAATGGTTAGCCTCCCCCCAATCCTGGGCCAAATTAAAAACTCCACTGAGGAGACACAGATCAATCCCACCCACCACCCCAAAGTCCTACGAATGGCATTGTTTGATACTTCCGCACAGCAAAGAAACCCCTAGTAATTCAACCCAGCTGAGAGCAGGATGTATGTTCAGACATTAAATTCCATGTTGTCCCCATTATGGACAACCACACTGAACAAAAGGAGGGAAGCGGAGGGGAGGGGACGACAAGGGGAAATCTTCCTGCAGGGTGGGGGGGGGGAGAAGAGGATGGATGGAAAGAGCTCTACCTCATCCTCTCCCCACTGCACGCTTGGGCCTAGATGGCATTTGTAAATAGACTTACAACAGTTCACGTAGTGCAGGGGTTCTCAACCTTGGCAACTTTAAGACTTGTGGACTTCAACTCCCAGAATTCCTCAGCCAGCAAAGCTGGCTGAGGAATTCTGGGAGTTGAAGTCCACAAGTCTTAAAGTTGCCAAGGTTGAGAACCCCTGATGTAGTGGCTGTTTCAAGTTACAACGGCACCAAAAACAGTGACTTCTGACCGTTTTTCACACTTGCGACCTTTGTAGCATCCCGGGGGTCAAAACTCCGAGGCTTGGCAACTGACTCGTATTTATGACAGTTGCAGCATCCTGTGGGGGTCGTGTGACTCCGTTTTGCGACCTTCCGGGCCATCCAGATTCATTTTACAACCCTGTTACTCACTTATCAACTGCAGCGAGTCACTTAACAACTGCAACAGGAAAGGTCGTAAGATGGTGCAAAATTCACTTCAGGAATGTTTCACTTCAGCCACAAAAATCCGGGGCTCCACTGTGGTCGTCAAGTGGACGACTGCCCGGAGTCTGCTACAAATCCCAGGTTTGATTTAATCAAATTATCGGGGATGCTTTTGGGGAAAATAAAACCAACTCGAAGGCCGTAATGCTAAGAATGCCCAATTCCGTCTTCCAGATTTGTCTCTAATTAAAAGTGGGAACTGAAATTTTTGCTTTTCCCTTTTATGGTGGAGAAGAGGAGAAGATTGCAGCCAGAGGCATAAATTTCCCATCTGCACCACCACAACTGTTAATATCTACAGCCATCCTCCCCATAAGAAGAACCGGATGGAAACCGGTTTTGGGGGGAAAATATCCCATTACAAAGAGCTGTTCAATAATTACTACAGGACATGGTGAGGTAGGGAAGAAGAACCATTTCTGCAATTTATTCCTCTCTCCAACTGGAGCAAAACAAGCCCAGGCGGTCCCCCCCCCCCACACACACGTTTAAGAAAAAATATGCTACAAATTCAAAAAGATGATAAATTCTTTTCCAGCTGGATGTCTGCAGATGTGTGGGAACTACCGCTCCCAGAATCCCTGGCCAAGATCTCTGAACATCTCTGGGGGGGTGCAAGAAATGTGATTTTTGATTTACCTTCTAGGAGATGACAGGGTGTTGATGTTGTGATTGATTGGTACCTCGACTTACGACCTTAACCTTAATAGAGCTGTTGCTGGAACAGAGCTAGGCAAATGGATGGATAGTCTTTGGTGTACGATTGTAATGGAGCTGGGAATTTCTATGATGGTCTTAAGTTGAGGCACCCACCGGACCGGACCCAATTTTATGGCTTTTTTTGTTAAGCAAAGGTGGCAGTCATTAAGGGAATCGGTATATTCTTAGGGGTGTCCTTGCTTGGAAACCAGCCCCAAAAGATCATAAATCGTGGTCATGTGACTACAGACCGTGGCAATTGGCTGTCAATGCTGGCTGGGGCATTCTGGGAGTTGAAGTCCACAGGTCTTCAAGTTTGTCAAGGTTGGACAGCTCTGGCTTATATGATCAAACCATGGATGCCTGGCTGAGGAATTCTGGGAGTTGAAGTCCACAAGTCATAAAAGGGCCAAGCTTGAAGACCCCCTCTTTTAGGACTTGCATTAAGAAGCCACTTTAGCAAGGAGGGAGGTGATCCTAGCTTAGCTTCTCCTTTAACACGCCCTTGTTCTCCTCCAGGGAAGCACCCTCAGGTCAGAAGGCTCCTGCTCCAACATATCAGTCCATCACAAAGCCCAACTTTCCAGGAGATACCACCCAGGTGTGGCCCACGGCTAGCCAACAGGCAGAAAAATCTTCTTGGAATAAACTCAAAGGCTGCCTTCTTTCTTTGCATGCTTCTCCCATGCAAAGCAAACCCCAAACTCTTTTCTAAGGTTGGAAAATCCCGGATTACTCTCCTCTCATCCCCAATGCTGGAAAAGTCTCTCCCCATCACTGGGAAGGCAACTGGAAATGGCTTCTCTGGCGGCCAATGGCTGCCTCTCCTCTCCGCCCAACGCAACCAGCCGCCCCATGGCACCCCACATCTGGTTTTCCAGCACGACAAAAGATGGAAACAGGAGCCTCTTTCCCCTTTCCCCCCACCCCACCCCCCCCTCCACCAGGCTCTAACCTCACAATCCTGCCCTTGTTCTTCCCAACCTCCTCACCTCCCCTCTTTTGCAGCAGGACAAATATTTAACATCTGCCCCCAAAACGAAAACACAACAAAAATGCTAAGAATCCAGTTGCTATTTGGAGTGGGGGCAAAATGGGGGTGGGGGGGAAGGACAGGGTGGTGATGGAGGGCTGGTCAGGGGTGGAGGGGGAGCTAGCCCGCCTCACCAAAAAGGCAAAAAAAAAATCACACTGGGAGAATGGGGAGGCGCCACCAACCTGCAGCTGCCATCACCACAATTACGTGAATGCCGGGTGTGTGTGTGGGGGGGAGATTTTGCAAAATGGCAGATTTTGCCAGCTGAAATCAAGGCTTCAGGCTGCTTCCAGCCTGAATTGCTGGGGGGGGAGAAGCCCCCTTCCTCCCCACCCACCCACACCCTTTTCAACCCCCCCCTCCCGAGACAAATCAATTCATAAAAAGCTGAAGGTAGGCACATGCCCTATACGCCACCCTTCCTCCCCCCCTGCATCTGTTGATGTGTCTACCCCCTCTTTTTTCCTGCTCCCAATTCCCCCCCCAGCAGTCCAGGGGGGGGGGAGGAAAGGCAAATGAGCGTATTCTTAGGAGGCTTGGAAGCGATGCCTCTGAAAGATGCAGCCACACCCAACACTGGCGTGTCTCCTTGCCCGCTTTCTGCCGCAGCCGCACCTTTTCCTCCAAATCTGGTTTTATAAAGATCACACACACACACACACCCTCCACAATTCTGAAGGACACCCCCTCCGGTCTGAGGGGGCTTCTGCCCAAAGCATCTGCAATTCACAAAAGCTGCTTGCGCGCCCTTCACGTCTGCAGCAGCCTGCATGAAGACGCCCTCTCCCCGTTGCTCCCTTGCCATCCTCTTGAACCCGCGCTGGACCAGCTCTGCCCCCAAAGAAGGGAGGGCTATGCCCACATATGACATCAAAGGTCCAGTCTAGAAATAGCAGCTCCGGTTAGCAGAGCCCACTAGCCAGGAATATGGGCTTGATGGAGCTCTCCGCGGTTTGCAGAAGCCCTGGGTCTTGTCCAACTACTAGAAGGATTCAAGTCTCTCTAGTTAAAGAGATTTATAGCCTGCCTTTCATTCAGGAGTTAAAGCGCACAGGGCACTCCCTATTTCCCCCCACCAAGCCACCCCTGCAAGGTAGGCTGGGCTGAGAGCCAACATCCTCTAGAGCAGGGTTTCCTAATCTTGGCAAAATTTAAGATGGGTAGACTTGAACTCCCAGATTCCCCCTGGCTGGGGAATTTTGGGAATTGAACTCCACCCACTGGCTGAGGAATTCTGGGAGTTGAAAGTCCACAAGTCATAGGACATCCATCTGTTAGTTGTTATTTTCCCAAGCATCATGACTGTCCCCCTCCGCACACTCTGAGCATGCCCAGGAGCACTCTTGGGCTACTTCTGCAGCTTGTTTCCTCACTCATATAGCCTCCCCTGCCCCAAGCAACTTTTTTGCTCTGCAGCAGAAGAGAGTTGATTCGGGCTTCCAAAGCAGATGATGTGTCCCCCTCCCCCCAAATGGGAGGACCCTCAAATCCCTCTCTAAATTAATTCCCCCCTTGTAACGTAAGTTGGGAACTGACCACTTGCTCAACTGAAATTTACAGAAACCATCCAGGGGTTTGTTTCTCCAGAACAGGAGAAAATCGGAAGAGCAATTTTATTTTCATCTTAACAGGTGGTCCTCAACTTGCAACTGTCGGTGACCATTCAAAGTTACAACGGTACTGAAAAAAACTGACTTATGACCGTTTCTCGCAGTTATGACCGTTGCAGCACCCCCCCAGGGTCACATGATCTAAATTCCCGGCTCATATTTATGAGAGTTGCAGTGTCCCGGGGTCACTGATCCCCTTTTTACGACCTTGTGACCATCAACGTCAATAAGGGAAGCCAAATTAATTCACTAAACAACCGTGCTACTAGCTTAACTGCAGTGATTCACTGGGGCAAAAAGGTCATAAAATGGGACAAAACAGACATTTTGGGCTCAGCTGCAGTCATAAGTCGAGGCCCACCTGGGCATGGATGATGATGGAGGGCGTGGATGATGGATGGAGGGAGGCTGAAGAAAGTGGAGAACTGACTCAGTGGCCATGTTGAGGCCTCTCTCTTCCCTCCTGTTTTTCATGCAAAAAGACAGACTCCAGGCTGGATGGAAAGGTTTGCATTATAAAATTAACCTCCTTTGATCTTTTGTGGACTCAGCTTTAGGAAAAACTGCTGAGGTTTTCCAGAGCTATTTAAAAAAAAGAGGGGGGAAAAAAAACCTAAAAAGCAACAGTTGGTTTATAGGCTGCCAGGGGGGGGGGGAACAAAAAAAGAAAAAGCCCAAATCCAAAGACATTTTTTGGGGGGGAAGGGGGAGAAGAAAACAGACCGCTGGTGCTGCAGAACCCAAAACTTCCAAGCTTTTTAACCCCAAAACTTTTGTTCCAGTTTTACCTTCTTCCCGAGAAGAAAAGCCAGACTTTTAACAAGGAATATTTTTAATCGGGTTAGAAAGGGGGGGCAGACGGAGAGCCAAAAGGAAGTGGGAGGGGGGGTGCAATGGAACTGTCATCTTTACTCAAGGCAAAACAAACAGATGATTCTCCTCCTCGTTTCCTATTCTCTTTCTCCCCGCCTTTCTTCCATTTTTCCTCCTTCCTTCCATCCTCCTTCTCTTCCCTCCTCCTCCTCCTCCATTTTGGCAACCACTTTCTCAGGGCTAAGTTTTTCTCTTTCTCCCCCCCCCTCCCCATCCTCCATATCCCCCTCCCCACCTCCTCCAATCAGCCTGCCAGATTAGGCTTAGGGAATTAGACTGGGCAGCCAGTCCACAGCAGGGAGGGTAGAGAAACCAAAGCAGCTCGCTCTGGATTTAACCACCAATGCTGGCTGCCGGCGAAGAGGGAGGCGCTTGGCGGAAAGGGAGGGGGGGAGGACGGGCGGAATGGGGTGGGTGGGTGAGTGGCTGGGTGGGTGGGAGCAAGTGGTGAAAGACAGGCAAGAGCAGCAGCAGCTGGCTGGTTCCTCCTTGGCGGGGGGGGGGGCAGCCTCTTTCAAAGCAGCGCTCTCCCCCTTATTATTTTCTCCTGCCCCCTCCCCAAGGCTCAGGAGCAGCTTTCTTCCTCCTCCTCCTCCTCCTCCCCCAACTCCTTTTGGTAGGGAGGGCAGAGGGGTGAAAAGGGGGGCAGACTTTGCAGGGGAGGGGGCTGCTCCAGGCATTCTTCCATCCCCTCCATGCCTGTTGTTCCCAATCCTCCAAAACCACCGGGGCTCCACCATTTTGAGAAGGGAGACAAAGGATTCCAGTTGAACAATGTCCCGGCTGTCCTTTCCTCTCCCTGCCCCCCCCCATCCCAGTCCAGGAAGAGCAGGGAGAAAAGCATGCTCCTATCCATCTACAGAGCTCCTTAGGGACCACAAACAAAATCCTCAGTCCTCCGTGGGAGCTCCAAGGTTGCTCCTGAGCGGGATCTCCATTTTGGGGGCGGGGGTCACCCCTCAAGGAACATTTTCATCGGGCCACAGAGACCATCAGCAAAGCTTCTGGGTCCCCCCCTCCTCCCCAAAGATGAGCAAGTCAGCCTTGGCGCCTTTTATCACAGGCACATCAATTTCATTCATCTTTCTGATTCATGGGGGGGGAGGGGCGGAAGGCTATCCATTCATCCCTCCCTTGACTCAGATTGTATCATCACCTAAACTGGCCCCTTCCCAACCTCACAGCCCCACCAGCATCTTTTCTGGGGGTCTCCAGCCCACACATCCCCACCCCACCCCATGGGGAAGAGAGAAAGGGGTCCAGCACGCTAACAGCAAGGACCCTCCCTCCAATACCCCTTTCGGGAACCCCACCACAAGCCCAGGGAAAGAGCCCTCCAGCAGGAAGAAGCCAGCATGGCCTATCCGGATGCTCCTGCGGGTGCAGACCACCCCCCAAGCTATGGGAAGGATTGTGGGGGTGGGGAGACAAAGAACCAAGGGAGCCCCACTATTCTCCTCCTCCTCCTCCTCAGCCGGGCCCTGCCCTCCCTTGCCAGGTGGAGACATCCTCTCCTCCCAGGAGGGCCAAGAGCCCCCTCCCCAGGTTTGCCCCCTCCTCTCCTACCTGGACAAGCCAAGAGCCCCTCCCCAGCAGAGCCTTTCCTACCTGGCCAAGTGGAGATGTTAACCCCTTCCCACCCAGGTGGGCCAAGAGCCCCCTTCCCAGACACCCTCCCCTCCTCTCCAGCTGGGTCCCCCCCTCCCTAGCTGGGTGGAGATGTTGTCTCCCTCCTCCCCTCCCAGGCGGGCCAGGAATCCCCTCCCCAGCCGTTGCCCCCCTCCCTTGCCGGATGGAGACCTTGCCCTCCCCTCCCAGGCGGGCCAGGAACCCCCTCCTCACCCAGGTCCCCCCTCCCTTGCCGGATGGAGACCTTGCCCCCCCCCTCCCCTCCCAGGCGGGCCAGGAACCCCCTCCTCACCCAGGTCCCCCCTCCCTTGCCGGATGGAGACCTTGCCCCCCCCTCCCCTCCCAGGCGGGCCAGGAACCCCCTCCTCACCCAGGTCCCCCCTCCCTTGCCGGATGGAGACCTTGCCCCCCCTCCCCTCCCAGGCGGGCCAGGAGCCCCCTCCTCACCCAGGTCCCCCCTCCCTTGCCGGATGGAGACCTTGCCCCCTCCTCCCCTCCCAGGCGGGCCAGGAGCCCCCTCCCCATCCTCTGCCCCCCCCATGCCCTACCTTGCCGGGTGGAGACGTTGCGCTCGTTGGCGGCGCGCAGGACCACCTGCGGGCAGCTCTGCTCCAGCAGGAAGAGCTCGTCCTTGCCCACCTTGGCCGCCTTGCCGGCCTTGAGCGTCCCGCTGGGCCCCGACGGCGCCAGGTAGCGGCCCTGGCAGTCGCGGAAGGCCACCTTGCCGGCGCGGAACTCCAGCGTGAACTCGGCGGCCGGCTCGGCGCGGCCTACCAGCTGCCCGTCGTGGCGGAGCAGGCGGTGGTCGCGGGCCTGCAGCCGGTAGCGGCCCTCGTGGAAGAGCAGCGTGACCAGCGCGTCCACGCCCCAGGGCACGTCGCGGCCCACGGCCAGCTCCTCGCCCGCCGCGCCCAGGCGCGCGTAGCGCTTGCGGCTGAGGCTGAAGAGGTGGAGCTGCGGGTGGAGCGCCAGGTGGACGCGCCACTTCTCGGCGGCCGAGACGGCCTGGGCGAAGCAGGAGAGGCGGTCCTCGGTGCCGCCGAAGAAGCGCCGGTGCGGCTCGGACTGGAGCGACCAGCGGCCGTCGTCGTGCGCCACGATCAGGAAGCGGCAGTCGGCCGAGGGCGCCTCGCGCTCGCAGCTCACCTGCCCGTCCTTGTCGGCCGCCAGGTAGCGGCCCAGGTGGCTGCGGAGGAAGACCCCGCCCGAGTCGTCGCCCTCCTGCTCCAGCGTCCAGATCTGCTTCTTCTTCAGGCTGGGCGCCGAGGCGTTGAGCTTGAAGCCGAAGGCCTCGGCCGTCAGGTACTTGTTGCCGCAGTTGATCAGCCCGAACTGGATGGGCAGCGACTCCGAGGGCGCCGACGGCGACGAGGCCGTCCCGTTGGCCGTCATGGCGAGGATGGGGAGGATGGCTGGAGGGACGGGGCGGCTGGGCTGCTTCTCTTCTCCTCCTTTCCTTCCTTCCTTCCTTCCTTCCTTCCTGCCTTCTTTTCTTCTTTCCCTCCTTCCTTCCTTCTTTTCTTTCTTCCTGCCTGCCTCCCTTTGCTTCTTGCCTTTCCTCCCCGACGGCTCCTTTGTTCGGCTGCTGCGGAGGACGGGGCCGGGCGGGCGGGCGGGCTGGCTGGGCTCCCGGCGCTCCGCAAAGCCGGGCTGCAGCTGGGCGAGAGGCGCGGGTGCTGTCAGGACCCGGCTATAAGGCGGGGAGGGGGCGCGGCCGCCCCGACGCCGCCAATTGAGGCTCGGCGCGCGCGAGGAGGCGGAGCTCTCCAGCCGGGGGAGGGGGCGCGCTGCAGCCGCCTCCCCCCCTCCCCCCCGGCCGTCAAGCCGACGACGGCAGGGGCGCAGTGGGAGGGGGGAGGGGAGAAAAGGAGGAGCCGGGCTGGGGGGCTCCGCAGAGGCGGGGCTGGCTGGGACGCCCTTGCTGAAGGCAGCGGGGTCTCCACTGCGGGTCTTGGGGAGGGGGCAGGGACTACAGCGGCCAGCGTCCCCAGCCGCTGGGCAATCTGGGGGCCGGGATTTCGGGGCGCGGCTTCCCTAGCTGCCCGCCACTAACGGCGGGGCGGGGGGGGGAATTGCTGGAGGTCCCCAGCCCAGTTTCCGGGGGACCCTTCCCAAATCAGGGGTCCCTCGTCCTGCCCCGCCCCCTGATTTGGGGAAACTCCCTGGCTGTTGCAGACGTTGCTCTGCTGATGTTGAAACCTCCCCCCACTCTCTCTCTCCCCCCCCCCGTCCTTCAGTTCTGGGCCAGCCCCAGCGGGGTCTCTGTTTGCACCTCTCCATCCCCCGCCCCCCTCCTTTCCAGGCTGCCTTGCTTGGTCTGCAAAAGAGGTCAGGAGGGCGGGATCTGGTTGGCCTCTGGACAGAACACCACCCAGAGATCTGGGGGGGGGGAGGGTGGATGCTTGAAAAAAAGAAATAGACCCAGTTCCCTCCTGTCCTTGATTCTGCAGTCACCCCAATTCACCAAGGAAATTGTCCCTGGCTGAAAGGCTCCAGGTCCTGCACATCTGGATGTGAGCAACAGTCTATCTTCAAAGCCAGATCAGAAGCTCTCATTAAAGCAGAATTTTTAATTCTTATTAAACTTGGTTCATGCTAACCCATCCTGGGCAGGTTCATGCATCGTGTTAAGCCAGCAATCTAAGCCGCCTAAGCAAACCCAGTTGGAAGCATTAAACTTGGGGTGCCAACTTATTTTGGGTCTTAGATCCTCCGGGTTTAATGGCTCTGCTTTCTGGGGATAGCAGCTTAGTTCTAGACTGAGAATGATTTTGTCTGCTAAAAGCTAGAGAAGCCAACTTGGTTTTCTTCTTCATCAGTGGTGTGACAGTCATTAGCATTAATGATGGTTACCTTCACTTCATTATTCTAGGGCCAGTGCTTTTGGAACTTGGCAGCTTTA
This sequence comes from Bothrops alternatus, assembly GCA_034064705.1. NCBI lineage: Eukaryota > Metazoa > Chordata > Lepidosauria > Squamata > Viperidae > Bothrops > Bothrops alternatus. Next base: position 393,378 of record JARGCV010000470.1, on the reverse strand, counting down.
AGATGGGTGGACTTTCACGCTGGCTGGGGAATTCTGGGAGTTGAAGGCCCCCCCCTCATAAAGCTGGAACAATATACACTTGGCTAGTTTCTGGCTTAACGCACTGTAAGTTTTCAGTCAATTTGATCCGTTCAACGGTGGTTCCAGAAACCATGGCTTAAGTGGGTTGTTTGAATACAACTGCTTCCTCCCTCCTAGCTTTCCGGAAAGGGCTGAAGACACATCTATGCCGACAGGCTTGGGGCATATGAGCTGTGCTCTGCCCCTCAGCCCTAAGAGTGTCCCGCCATCAGTGGCTACGAATTGATTGTGTTTGTGTGTGGTATGAATGTGGTTAATTTTAAAAATTGTTGATGTATTCTTGTTGTGAGCCGCCCCGGGTCTTCTGAGAGGGGGCGGCATATAAGTGCAAATAAACTTGAAACTTGAAACTTGAAACATCCATGCCTAGTCCTGTTCTCCTTCCTCATCCAGCTGAATTCCACCATGGTTTCTCTTCCCAAGATCCATTGCATTCCTGGCAAGCAGCCTAATTTAACTAGGTTTATTGCTCCAAGCTTTGAGCAACTTGGTTGTTGGAAGGGAGGGGAGGAATTAGGAAAGGATACTTGTCTCTTTTATCTTCCTGTGACAAACAAATCGAATTTGTTCCCTGGGTTTTTTTTTGTGGGGGTGTGTGAGAAGGGAATACCACCCTGCAGGGGTGATGTGCATCCCCCCTCCATCCTTCTGAGGCTCAGATGAGTTGGGCCATATTTATTCTTTTGGACCTCATTCTGTGCCACCTCTCTTGTTCATCCCTCCTTATTCTCTCTCCCTCCATCCCTGTTTATCCATCCATCCATCCATCCATCCATCCCTTCAGGCTGGACTGAGCTGCCAGTGTTTGGCACTCTTATCTTTGGTCCCAGCTGCAAAAGGCTTTGTAGTGGTGGAAAAATGGTTTGTTTGTCCATTTGCAGACCTGCCTTCCTCTTCCCCTTGTTCTCTTGCCTACAGCCATCCTTTCCCTCCCTCTGGTCCCTGCCCTGCCGGCCCCTTTGTCCTCCCAAATCACCAGGGGGGGTGTCCCCTTCCTTTCCTGTAGCCCAGCTATGAATGCAGATGGGGATCCTAACCAGTTGCAGAAAACCTTCCTGGGAAAGTGAGACACACACACACACAGGTTTCTCCCTCACCCCTCTGTGCAAAACTGGGTGAGTTCAGGGCTTGCAAAATGCTGGTCTGATGCAAGACAAGCAAATGGAAGGTTCCAGAGAGAAGGAAACAGAGCAGAGAATTCTGCAGCAGGGAAAAAAAACCCTTGCTTTCTCCCCCCTCCCCCTTCTACCTCTTTCTTTGGGAATCCTTCAAAATCCAGAAAAGCAGCATTTTCCCTTCTGCCCTCTGACAAGAGCTCATGGTTCCTGATGAAAAGCTCTGGGTACTCTAGGTGTGCTCAGAGGCACTTTTGCTGCTCAAGTCATTTTGCTGAGACCCCAGCTTTGCAGGTGGGAGGCTCTGGGAATGCTGGGTGTGCTCAGAGGCAGTCCTGCTGCCCGTCTCATTTTGCTGAGATCCCATCTGATGAGCAGGGGGGTGGACTAGAAGACCTTGAGTGTCTCTTCCAGATTCTATTCTATTCTATTCTATTCTATTCTATTCTATTCTATTCTATTCTATTCTATTCTATTCTATTCTATTCTGTATTTCTATTCTATTCTATTCTATATTTCTATTCTATTCTATTCTATATTTCTATTCTATTCTATTCTGTATTTCTATTCTATTCTATTCTATTCTATTCTATTCTATTCATCTTTGGGCAAAGGACTTCCTGGGGAGCCTGTTTTGACTTTTGGGGGTTTTGGATGCTTAGCCGGAAATTTGGTAAGCAAGAATCTCAGGATAGGCTGTTTGCAAGCAAGAGCTTTGCAGGTGGGGCGCTCTGTGAACTCTGGGTATGCTCAGAGGCACTCTTGCTGTCCAAGTCCTTTTGCTGAGCCCTCAGCTTTGAGCAGAGGCCTTCCTGAGGGACATTTTTTCCCCCATTTGAAGTGAAACACATCGTTCAGATGGCAATTCTGGGCCAATTTACCTGAAACAGCATCCTTTATCCATGCTGGAAACATAGTGCCTTCGCTCTAATCTCCTGCAGGCCTTTTCTAAAATGAAAAACCAGCAAAATGAAACTCAACTCCAGGCTCAATCCAGCTTGAGCTGCCTAACAAAAAAGTGTTTTTTATTCCTGGCTGGATATCCCAACAGGAATTTTAAGCGATTAAAGGGTGCTTAGCATTTTGCTGAAAAAAAGTTCACGCTTACAAGATCACGTGATCCAAATTCAAGGGTTGAACAAGCGGCATGGCTGCAGCATCCTACATTTACACACACACACACACACACACACACCATCCCGAATGCCGTTGTAACTTTGAACAGTCAGTCCCTGAAACGAATAATTTAGCTCAAGGACTCTGCAGATCAAAATTTAGGAAGAAAGAAACTTCAGATGATTTTGCCATCTTTCCCTCCCCCCCCCAAGGGACGAAACATTTGGTTTTGTAGTTTTATCCAAAAAGGGTCAGTGTGGCTGAGACCACAACCTAATTATATTTGTTGCATGGTGTGTGTGTGTGATTTGCAGCAAGCTTTCAGCAATGACCCTCGAAAATATTGCCTTTGCAGAAATGGTAGCTTCCCAACAGCCAGGAAAAAAGGGAAAAAGGGAAAGAAAAAAAAAGCAAGGACAATGAGAGCACAAGAGATTAGTGTCTCTTTCTCTCCTCCCTCCCTCCCTCCCACCCCCCAGCCTGGGCGGTCAGATGCGGCTCAATCCAGTTGCCAGTGGGAGAAAGTGGGGGAAGGGACCCTCTCAAGATGGGGAGACGGGAGGAGAAGGGAATGAAAGCCGAAACTGGCTGGGGGACACCCCCCCCTTTCTTTAATAACTGGCTGGTTTGGCTGCATTGGAAACTCAAGCTGGCCTCGGTGGGAGGGGTGGCCGATATCAAATGTCACAAGCAGAGGTGGCCCCATCTGGCCAGGACCCTGGCTATTTGAAATGCCAGAAACCCACAACCACTTGGGGGTCTGGGCTGTTGGCCTACAAGGCCAGCCAGCAAGATTGCCCGAGTTGCACATTGTTAGTTGCACAAATATTTGCTCGGTGATTCACCACCATCAGATCTGCAAAGGGTTCCTCGGAGAACAGGCCAGCTCCTGATCAAACCAAAGTAGGATTATTGAATGGCTTAGTCCTGGGTCAGCCTCCCCCCCCCTCCTGGTACTTAAAACTCTCTCTCTCTCTCTCTCTCTCTGTGTGTGTGTGTGTGTGTGTATGTGTGTGTAAGCCGGTCAACATGGGACCAGACCTGATGTTTCAGCATCTTTTGTGGCAGTGGTTAAGCCAATGCCATCGTCACTAAGCAAGCACCCTTGTCCTTAAGTGAGTGCTGTGATTATTAATCAAACCCGTCTTTCCTTAATGAGTGTTTTGTTTCCTTTTGGGGGGGGTTGGAAATGAAGTAAACGCCGGAAACTGTAAAAAACAGCAACCAGAAAATTGGTCACATGATCTCGGGAATGCTCTGAGCAACCCATAAAAGGGAGCTGGTTGCCAAGCACCCAGAACTGACCATGTGACCAGGATCAGCTTCAAGCAATGGAAAGAGTGTTTCTGGGTTGTTGGCTTGTAGACGTTTCGTTACCCCGCCAGGTGACAGCATCAGTGTGAAGGAGTGTGGGGCTTGCCCCTTTTTAATACACAGTGGCTTGCCCTGCCGGTTTTGGTGAGTATGTGGTTTTCCTCTTTGTACTGATTAGGGCAGGGGTCTTCAAACTTGGCCCTTTGGTGACTTGTGGACTTCAACTCCCAGAATTCCTCAGCCAGCTGGCTGAGGAATTCTGGGACTTGAAGTCCACAAGTCATCAAAGGGCCAAGTTTGAAGACCCCTGGATTAGGGTGATATTTTCTGGTGTTTGTCTGGGGTTAATCCCTGCTTATCTGGGTGTAGGCTGCCCGAAAGCAAGCCTTCTGGGCTTTTTGTTTCCTTCTTAGCTTTTTAATTGTCTTTTTTGAATGTATTTCCACGTCTGGCGAGTTTTCACTGAGTCTTCTGACTGCTCCTTGGTGTTCATGGAGGAGGGCTGCTCATCGTCTGCCTGCCTGCCTGTCCTTTCCCACAATTTCGCCCGGAGCTACAAATACTCTCTTTCTTGAAATCTTTTTCCTTGCTACCAAAGTACAGTCTTGGCGTCTCGAGGCTGCCCTCTAGTAGCCAAGGACCGCAATAAACCACGCCGATAAAAGAGAATATTCCGTAGCTCAGGGTTGAAATGTGGGGTCTTTGGCGCCCTCTGAGCTTGGTGGTTTTCTTGCAGACATTTCATGACCCTAACTAGTAACGTCCTCAGGGCTAGTGGGGACCGGGGTTTGCTCTCAATTTATATTCTAGTGCTTGCCTGTCTGTGTTGCTGGGGGTGATCTTGTAAGTTCTTTGTTTGTGCTGTTTACTTTTTATTTATTTATTTATATTTGGGTTTGTATGCCGCTCCTCTCCAAGGGACTCGGAGCGGCTAACAACATACCATATATATAACAGTGAAGTACCATAAAAAACCCAAACAAATATATCTAAAAAAAATCAATAAAAAAAACCACACATTCAATTCAACAATCAACCACAATCATCCCCAGGCCTGCCGGCAAAGATGAGTTTTTAGATTTTTCCGGAAGGCCGGGAGAGTCGGAGAAATGCGGACTTCAGGAGGCAGTTGGTTCCAGAGGAGAGGGTGGGCGCAACAACAGAGAAGGCCCTCCCCCTAGGACCCGCCAGACGACATTGTTTCGCTGACGGGACCCGGAGGAGGCCAACCCTGTGCGCTCTCACCGGTCGAAGGGAAGTATGTGGCAGAAGGCGGTCCCGTAAGTATCCTGGTCCCATGCCATGAAGGGCTTTATAGGCGATAACCAACACCTTGAATTGGGCTCGGAGACCAATAGGCAACCAATGCAGCGTGCGGAGTGTTGGTGAAATGTGGGCACAACACGGAAGGCCCACAACTGCTCGCGCAGCTGCATTTTGCACTAATTGTAGTCTCTGAACACTCTTCAAGGGTAGCCCCATGTAGAAAGCGTTGCAGTAGTCGATCTACTGCAACGATACTGTTAGCGTTGGGCAGTTCCTTGATTGGAGTATTGTTTACTTCTCGATTGTTGCTCTGATGTTAATCTTGTGCTAATCTGTGCTCATATTGATTGCTGCTAGCGAGGTGTTTAAACAAACCAAAGAACTTCCAACACATCCTTCAAATCAGTCTCCCCTTTCTTAGAAGCAATCCCAGAATGGCGTTGATGTTGAGACTTTAGAAAGAGTGCAGTGAAGAGCAACAAGGATGATTAGGGGGCTAAAGCATATAAGGGACGGTTGCAGGGATTGGGTGGGGCCAATCTAGAGAAAAGAAGGATGAGGGGGGACAGGATAGCAGTCTTCCAATATCTCAGGGGATGCCCCAAAGAAGAGGGGGGGTTCAACTATTCTCCAAAGCACTGGAAGACAGGACAAGAAGCAATGGATGGAAACTAATCAAGGAGAGAAGCAACCTGGAACTAAGCAGAAGCTTCCTAACAGTACAATTAATCAGTGGAACGACTTGCCTTCAAAAGCTGTGGGTGCTCCAACACGGGAAGTTTTCAAGAAGAAATTGAACAGCCATTTGTCTGAAATAATACTTATAGGGTCTCCTGCCTGAGCTGGGGGTTGGACTAGAAGACCTCCAAGGCCCCTTCCAGTTCTGTCGTTCAGTTGTTCTTTGGGGATTCATTTCATTTCATTTCCCATCCTCGGCTGGGATCGGTCCAAGCCATCGCCTTCGCTAGAAGAAGGGCTGGCAAAATGAGCCGTCGTCCTAAAGAAGAATTTTCTTCTTGGCTGGCCGATGCCAAGCGAGAGGAATAAATCTCCCTCTTCGCCTTGTGGGGAAAAACACAAAACACAATTTGCTGCTTAAGCCTGTCCAGGAAAATTGAAGAACAGAAGGCACCAAATGAAGTATTATAGAGATGGGGTGGCAGCCAGGAAAAACTGCAAGGAGAGAGCTTGAGAGAATGTGATGGCTGTTTCGCCTTTGCACATATCCGAGCCAAGAGAACAACACCAATGCATCCTCTTAGAGAATTAGAATACACAATAACAGGGTTGGAAGGGACAAAATAACAGCGTTGGGAGGGACCTTGGAGGTCTTCTAGTCCAACTCCCCTCCCCCTGCCCAAGCAGGAAGCCTTATACCATTTCTGACAAATGACTGTCCAGTTCTCTTCTTAAAAACCTCCAGTGATGGAGCGCCCAGAACGTCTGTTCTGACTGTCAGAAAATTTCTCCTTAGTTCTAGATCAGGGGTTCTCAACCTTGTCAAAGCTGGCTGAGGAATTCTGGGAGTTGAAGTCCACAAGTCTTAAAGTTGACAAGGTTGAGAACCCCTGTTCTAGATTGCTTCTCTCCTTGATGAGTTTCCATCCATTGCTTCTTCTCCTGCCTTCAGGCGCTTTGGAGAAGAGCTTGACCCCTCCTCTTTTTATTATTATTATTCAAATTTATATGCTGCCCTTCTCCTAGGACCCAGGGCAGCCCCTCAAATATCTCGGAACACTGCTGATTCGCAGTTTCTATCGTCCGCTGATTGGTCGTTGTCTCAGAAGGGCGAGATCACTGAGCAGGCACAATGGATAGTTTCCGGGTCCGAGGGGGTTGTGAAACTTTTCAAGTCGCTCTTTGTTTTCTATTTGGGCTGTATTTCTCTGGCTGGTTGCTGAGATGAATCGTTTGTTCGGCAAATCGAAGCCTAAGGCGCCACCTCCGAATTTGACAGACTGTATTGGCACGGTGGATAGCAGAGCAGAATCAATTGATAAGAAAATTTCTAGACTTGATGCAGAGCTGGTGAAATATAAAGACCAAATGAAGAAAATGAGAGAGGGGCCTGCAAAGAATATGGTAAAGCAGAAAGCCCTGAGAGTATTAAAACAGAAACGAATGTACGAAAACCAACGGGATAATCTTGCCCAGCAATCTTTCAATATGGAGCAAGCCAACTATACTATCCAGTCCCTAAAAGATACAAAAACAACGATTGATGCTATGAAGCTAGGAGTGAAGGAAATGAAAAAAGCTTACAAGCTAGTAAAAATTGATCAAATTGAGGACCTGCAGGACCATTTGGAAGATATGATGGAAGATGCTGGTGAAATTCAGGAAACATTAGGTCGTAGTTATGGAACTCCAGAGATAGATGAAGATGACTTGGAGGCAGAACTAGAAGCACTGGGTGATGAACTTCTAGCCTATCTTGATGAAGCTGCAACTGTTCCATCAATTCCAGAGGGAATGCCAACTGAAGTGAAAAATAAAGATGGGGTACTGGTGGATGAATTTGGACTCCCACAGATTCCTGCAACATAATTATGAAGTTCCAAAGGAATGTTGTTTTTTATATTATACATTTCCGAGCAAAAACAATTGAGGGGGTTTAGTCTATACTTTTGCAATATCACGTAATAACACTATGTTATGAAATAAAGAATGAATGATAATTTTTTAGGAAATATTACAGCATTAAAGATTTTTTATTAATGCCCAAGAAATTAACATTACTTTTCTTTCTGATATATTCAGAGTTCTAAAATTTGGTTTTGTTGTGTAAAAGTAGTACATAAAATACAGCTTTTTTGTTATAGATTCTTGTGCTTTTGCAGTGTCTTCTAATATGTCTCTGAATCTATTTCTTTGCAAATTCCTTGATGAAGTAGGTAAGATTATTGGATTTATTCACATCATTGTTTTTATACTAGATCCTTATCCTGATTGCCTTGCAAGTTCCTCTCAGTATTTTGTCCTAACGATTCTTCAAAACAGAAATCTCCTGCTGACCTAAAAGAGGTGGTGATGTTACCAACTAGCAGCCAGGGTCCAATATTCTGAATTTAGCCAAGGTAGGACTGCAGTTTGAGTAACTATAATGTTATTTGTCTTCATCCATTCCTGCCTAGTTTTAGACCAGAATTTGGCATGTAGATAGACAAAATCATTCAGATGGAAATATTATACTGTGAGACACATAAGGCACTGCTATTCATTCATGGGGTGGTGAGTTGGACTTGCAATCTGATTGATCCATTTTCTTTGTGTTACAAATATGTAATAGTAGGACTTTTTATTTGACATCTTGGGAATTATTGTGCATTTAGTAATATTTCAACTTGCTAGTCTGGTCATTGAATGCAATAAAAATACTGATTCTGAAAAAAAATAAAAATAAATATCGGAACACTGCTATATCATGTCACCCCTGGTCCGTCTCTTTGTTAGAATATGCCTACCTAATTCCCGCAAACATTCATGGTAGCCTTGAAGGTGCAGATTTGTCCAGAGGCTGTAGAAACTGCATGGAGCTCTGCGAGGCTCTCTCTGCAAAGTATCTTCCAACTCTTATTATTCTGTGTTCTGTGTTCATTCCAGGACAGCAGCAGCAAAAAAAAAAAAAAAAAAAGGCAGAGTCATAAGGGTGGTGTTTAGATTGTCCAATTTTTGGGTCCTGCGGAATCTTAGATTCTGCATCCCTGCCTTGCCGTTTCTGCAAAGCTTCCGGGCTTGTTTTCTGGCTCTAGAGGAAGAGGCTGAGATCTTTGCTCCTCCTGGTGGCATAATCTGGGCCAAAGTGTCAGGAAGAGGAGGAGATAAGCAATAATCATCATCATCACAGTGAGCGAAACCCGTGTTGGTGGGTTTTCTCTGCATCCGTCCAGGCATCTCGGTCAGCAGTTTTTGCCCCTCTCCGAATGAAATTCTCTTCCTGTATTTGAGAAATGCAGAGAGGCAGAGACTCTCCAAGAGAAGGAAGCCGATTCTATAAGTGCCCACATCTTTTCAATCCAGAACAGAGCTGGAAGGGACCCTGGAGGTCTTCTAGTCCAGCCCCCTGCTCAAGCAGGAGACCCTGTGCCATTTCAGACAAATGGTTATCCAGTCTCTTCTTGAAAACCTCCAGCGATGGAGCGCCCACAACTTCCGGAGGCTTTGAGTTACAAAAAAATAATAAGGCAGAACACCCATGAATAAATAAATAACATTTCCAGGTCATTTCAGGCTCCAGATTAAACAGCCCAGGGGAGTGTGGGGCCAGCATTTTAAGAGTCTGAAAAACCTAAGAGGTCATCAAGTCTAACCCTAGGGGGGGGGGAAACAGCCAGGGTGAAAAGGTGTGTTTTATTTTATTGCATTACTCTTTTGGGGGGGGGGTGCACTGTTTTCTGTTTTCCGAAGTGACAGAAGCAAATCCTCTGCTTCAAAGCCAACTGAGGTGGCCTCTTTCCAATGTCGCTGGAAGCTTCCAGGATTGCACCCTGGATATTCCTGGGGAGACGTCTTCGCTCTCCGGGAAGAGTTGAGGATCCAAGGAGAAGGCCAGGCGTCTCGTCCCTTGCTTCTCTTCAAGGAAGTGCAGCTGTTAACCTAAGGAATGGGGAACCCTGGCTGAATCCTCATGATTAACTTTCATAAGCTACCTACCTTCTCTGTTTCCTTTTATGGAGGTGGGATGGAAGAGAGGATCACCAGGGATCCCAGGTGCAAGGGGACACCTGGCTGCCCTTGGAAGCTGGTGGCTTTCCATCAGCAGTAGTCTGTGTGTTTGTGTCCATGCCTGACGTGCAAGGCTGCAGATGTTTGCTCTGCAAAGCATCTTTTACAGCCAGCCTTGACTTAACAATCCCTTGTTTAGTGACTGATGTTGCAACGGCACTGAAAAAAGTGACTTTTTCACACTTACGACTGTCGCAGCATCCCCACGGCCACGTGATCAAAATTCAGAGGCTTGGCAACTGGCGTGTACTTCTGACGGTTGCAGGGTCCCGAGAGATGTCTGTCTGTGTCATGTGATCCCCTTTGGCGACCGTCTGACAAGCAAAGTCAATGGGGAAGCCGGATTCACTTAACAACCGCAGGGTTTACTTAACTACGAGGGTGAGAAAGCTCGTAAAATGGGGCAAAACTTTCCTGCCTGAGCAGGGGGTTGGACTAGATGACCGCCAAGGTCCCTTCCAACTTTATTATTATTATTATTATTATTATTATTATTATCATGAATATTATTATTAAACATGGGCCACCCTGATGCTACCAAGCAAAATGCCCGGGAGTTTGCGACCTCTTCACTTTCTTTCTTTCTTTCGCTTTGATTTTGTTTGGTTTTGCAAGTTTCTAGCCCTCATGACGGCAGGCTGCAGGAAAAATCCCATAGCACAACAACGAGCCGTGTTAAACATTGTGGTGGGCTTGCAAAATCAGAAGCGATATCTGGATATTAACAGCTGCTATCTTAAGAGCTGCCTCTATCTGGGGCGGACGTGTGCCGGATCTGCACAGAAGGCCCTTAATCACGAGATGGCTAACCTTGCTTTCTGTAGCCCCAGGTCAGGAACGTGACCCTTCTTACCCAGCGCGCCTCCTGGGGGACCTACCCCATCCACCCCAAACAGGCAGTGGCCGATGTTATTTTAAGGAAACTCTGGATTTTAAAAGGAAATTCTGCCTTCAGGCCTTCCAGGGTCGCTCTCCACAAATGTCTTCCTTCCTTACCCTTCTTCTATAGCAGTGTTTCTCAACCTTGACAATTTTAAGGCATGTGGACTTCAACTCCCAGAATTCCACAGCCAGCATTGCTGGCTGTGGAATTCTGGGAGTTGATGTCCACATGCCTTAAAATTGTCAAGGTTGAGAAACACTGTTCTATAGTTTGCCTTTCTGTGGGGAAAAACAAACCAGCCAAAAATAAGTACGGGCAGCCCTGGACTCACAACAGTTTGGCAGAAGTACAAGGGAATTAAAAAATGTGACTTACGACCGTTTTTCATACTTATGGCCGTTGCGGAATCCCCGTGGTCAGGGGATCAAACTCCAGAGGCTTGGCAACTGGCATGTGCTTAGGACGGTTGCAGTGTGTTCCAGGGGGGGGGGCTCATGTGGATCCCCTTTTGCGACCTTCCAGCGAAGCCCAATTCCCTTAACAAGGGTGTGACCAATTTATCAGCGCTGGTGATTCACTTTACAAGGCTGGCAAGGCAGGTCGTAAAATGGGGCAAAACCCACTTGAGAAATGTCTCACTTGACCCACGGAGACTTTGGGCTCACCTGTGGCCATAAATCGAGGAATACCTGTAAATAAAACCTGGGAAGTGGGAAGGTTGGAGGAGAAGAGGAAGTGGAGAGAGAGGGAAGGAAAGAGGTGGAGTAGAGGGAAGTAGGATGAGAAGACAGGGAGGAAGAGAGAGGATGGATGTGGTGGGGGGGTGATATTCGAGCAGCACCTATAGTCAAGTCTAGGTATTTGTTTTATTTTATTTATATGAATTTAAATGAATGTATGTTGATTTTTGTTATTGTTAAAATTATAAAATTAATAAAATATATTTAAAAAAACAAAAAACCTAGGGGATCTCTGAATGGCGGGCTCCCGTCAGCCTCCTAAAAGTTTGTGACAGTCCTGTGTCGTAACCATCATGAAAACAGGCTGGTCGTATGACTGAGTTGATTTGACAACTCTGTTGGCGGCCGTCATTAAGCGAACACCGTGGCCGTAAAGAGAACCGAGGGTTTGCTACGGCTGCGGTTTGGCCAAAAGCCAGAAGTGATTTTGGAGAAACCCGTCATAAAAACAATGCAGCCATGTTGCTGAGGGCTTGAAGTCCGATCCTGTGACCTCCCACCATTGCAACTAGGAGTTGGAGTCCTGTCCCCTTTGAAGGGTTGCTAGGCAACTGGTTGCAAGGCGAGGACTTTCTGTAAGCGGTTGGGAAGGAGGCCTCCTGGCTCTTTTGAATAAAATTTGAATTCGCCCCATTGTTTTCTTTTATCAGCCTGGTATCAAAGAAAGGGGGCAGGAACTGATGCAATTCGTTACCGAATATCGGCCGAAGATTGATTAGGGGCTATGAGCTGTCTGTCTCCTGTGTGCTTCCCCCAAAGTAATTCTTTTTTTTTTTTCCAACACAGTACATTTATTATTCTCTTACCATGTTAATACACAAGATTATTAAAACTGTGTTTAGGTTTTGTATTTTTACTACACATCCACCGTAATATATTGTTGCTATAAAAACTTCATTATCCTATCCTACATCTTTATTGACACAAGCACATATACAAAGATTCCCCAAAGTAATTCTTGAAGGACAGTCAAAATCTGCTTTCACAAGGAGGAAACATTGCCCCCCAAAGGCAGGGCTGCTGTGTAAAAACTCTGCATGTTCTGACTCCACTTGGGGAGGTGAGAAAGCCCTCTGTACACCCTCAGAAGATAGCCAGAATCATTGTTGTTCCTTCTAGAATAAGGGTGTCCAACCTTGGCCACTTTAAGTCCTGTGGACTTCAACTCCCAGAATTCCCCAGCCAGCCACGCCCAAAGTCACCCAGCTGGCTTTCATGCCTAAGGCGGGACTAGAACTCACCGTCTCCTGGTGATTGGCCCAAAGTCACCCAGCCGGCTTCCATGCCTAAGGCGGGACTAGAACTCACCGTCTCCTGGTGATTGGCAAAAAGTCATTCATGTTGGCTGGGGAATTCTGGGAGTTGAAGTCCACGGGTCTTAAAACTTGCAAAGGTTGCTCTAGAAGGAACAGCAAAGATTTTGGCTACCCTCTGAGGGGGCACAGAGTGTTTTCTCATCCCTGCTGTAAGAAGTCCAAAGGCCGAGCAAAGACAAGGAAGAAGGAATCTGTTTTTCTTCTCCGTTCTTCTTTTGCAGAGCAGAATAACATCATACCTGAGAAGGGCAGGACCCACTTTGCACCACGTCACTGGATGCCAACACAACTTCCTTCTGCTTGTTGTGTTGACTGAGCATCACGGCTGAGCCCGAGACACTTGCCCTGGAGTCAAGAAGCTCAGCCCCCTTTGGCTCCTCTCCTTTCCATAAAAGGTGCCCTCCTGAACACTTTATTACGCCAGAGGGGCCAGGAAGAAAGCGCCACAAATCACCCTGAGAATCAGGCAGAGTTTTCCATCTAAGTCCATGGCAGGTCTCCTCCAGGTGGAAAATTCCTGATACCTGGATGTGAACTCACTTCTTCCTTCTCTCAGATTCCCACCCCTCCAGGAGCAGAAAGCCCAACCCAAAACTTTTAAATTCAGCCCAACACCTTTAAACTATTCTAATAGACTCAAGAGAAAGGAAAGAAAAGAAAAGAAAGAAAGAAAGAAAGAAAGAAAGAAAGAAAGAAAGAAAGAAAAAGAAAAAGAAAAAGAAAGAAATAGACAAAGAAAAAGAAAGAAAGAAAAAGAAAGGAAAGAGAAAGAAAGAAAAGAAAGAAAGGAGAGAGAGAGAGAGAGAGAGAGAGAGAGATGTTCCTTGTTTCAAGGACTCAGGAGAGAAGCAGAACGTCCCAGAGACAGGAAGAGAAAGAGCAAGAACTAAAGAGAGGAAGAAAGAGAGTTAACTAATTCAGCTGGAGAGAAGTAGCAGAAGGAAGAAACGAAAGAGAAGAAACGCCCAAACTCGGATGGAAAGTCCCAAAGAAAGCAGGAAGAGGGTGGGGGGGGGGGTTAGGGAAAAAAAAAACCTTAAGGAACAATATTTTGGCCCAGCCAAATTCCCTTTGGCTGACTTTATCAGGCCTTTCTTGGGGCCTCTTGGCTTGTGAAGCTCTTGAGGTAGGGGGAGAGAATCCACTCCCCCACCCTACCCCCAGCAGACCCACTGGAAATGCATCACACATGTTGCATTCGACATTCCTGAAATTCTCAACAACTTCCCACTTGCTTTCAAGGAAGGGGGGGGAGAGTTGCAAATTGCAACCATTTATGGTGAGACCGTCAGATGGGCTGGGTGACCAGACGGAGGCCAGAAAGTTAGGGAGCCGAATGGATCTGTTGGGGTGACAAGGGGTGCCACCCCAAAAAGGAGTGTCCTCCATAGAAAGGAGGGGGCGCCGTGTGTTGAAACAAGCCTGCTGGGACAGGCCTGGTGGAAATGCTGGATTGAACTGGTCATTGTTGAAGAACTCATTCTTCTCATGCTCAGGAGCAGGGAGAGAAAGTTCTCTGTGGCAATGGTCCTGGTTGTTGTAGACATTTCCCTTCAACGTCATGCTTAGTTGCAAGGATGGGAGACGGACAAGTGGGGCCGTGAGCAAATAAGAAGGAGCAGAGAGGAGTTTTCCATGGATGGAGTTGGTCAGTGGGGGAAAAACAGCCACTTGGTAGCCCAGATCAACGGTGGAAGGGAGCTGTCAGGAGGCCATCAGAAAGTTGCTAGGATGAACCTTCCTGTAACATAGAGTTCCAAAGACTTCAGTCCAACCACGGAGAAGGGCTTCTGCCACGTCCCAACGGCATTCCTGGATGGGTTGTGGAAGAGAAAAAGATCCAAAGAAAACCCCAAAGCAGATGGAAACATCACAGGAACAATCCAAGCGGGCAGCTGATTATGTCTAGTTGGTGTCCTTCAATCACACCTTCTGTCACCAGACACATAGAGGAGAAGGCCTGGGCAGAGGTCTCTGTCCACTCCTGTTGCAGGACTTCTCCTTTAGTTGGGCAAAACTTCCTTTTTGGGAGACATGTACAAAATTGCACAGTCCGGCAGATGGGGAAATGTGACTTTCTTTGACTCAAGAAGTCCCAGTCAGCTCCACCCTTCTGGCATCTCGTACATCCTGCTGTAACCCTTGTATCCAGCATCCAGGGACAATTGGGGGGGGTTAGCTTTACGAAAGCTCTTTCTCCCCCACCCCACCCCGTCCATTGCAGAGGGAAGATGCTGATACATGACTTCTCAAGGACCTTCCGATGATGAAACGTTTGTGATTCATAGGCATGTTAAAAAAAAAACGAAAATGAAACTCTCACCCCAGGACCTCTGGTTAGGGACTATAAAAGATTGCACTAGTAATGGGATGAAATCGAGTCAGAAGCGCAAACATACAATAGGCGATAGACTAGAAACAGTAGATAGACCATATATAAGAGAAACAGTAGATAGACCATATATAAGAGAAACACCAATCCAACAAAATGTATTCGGATTATACTTGAAGATGCAAGGGAGGAGGGTAGAACGTTTACTAAAACAGATGTTTACAAAGATTAATACCTAATGTTGTATGCTATGTTCTAGGAGGGTTGTTTAGCAATAAGATCTTATGTTTCATGTTGACCACATTAATTTCGAAACAGATAGAAGAAACGCCAATCAAATAAAATGTAACAGGAGTATAGTTGAGACTAGACGCGAGGGGTGGGGGGGGGAAAAAGGCTTACTAATTCAGACTTTTTCAAAGACGAATACTTAGTATTGTATACCAGGTATCATGTTGATTGCTGCATAATATGTTTTTATGTCCAATGCTGATTGTTTTAATAAAAGAATTTAAAAAAAAAAAAAAACGAAAACCCAAAGAGTGAAATTCCATCCAGAAAAAGGCATGAAGGCCCTCGGTCAGTTTTGGAACCGTTCAGGAGACAGGAAGGGGGTCCTGCCTGAATGTGTCTTGGCGATTGGTTGAGGACGACCACCTGCCAACTTCGTCTTGTTAAGAAAGACAAGGAGGGACTGCTTATCTCCTGGGTGTTCACCTCTTAATGGCTGTTTATGGGTTCTTGGCTCACCTGTGGAGCTCAGGTGAGAACAGGTGATGGGAAGAATTATATGGATGGAAACGAATCAAGGAGAGAAGCAACCCAGAGCTAAGGAGAAATTTCCTGATAGTGAGAACAATTAACCAGTGGAATGACTTGCCTCCAGAAATTGTGGGTGCTCCATCACTGGAGGCTTTAAAGAAAAGACTGGGCAGCCACCTGTCTGGAATGGTCTCCTGCTTGAGCAGGGGGCTGGACTGGAAGACCTCCAAGGTCCCTTCCAACTGTGTTATTTGGGGGGAGGACTTATGGGCAACCTCCTCCATTGAGCATATGAAATTTCCACGGGAGGTCTTCAGATCTGGCCATAACACTAGTTTTTTCTTCTCATTTTCTCTGGGTAGATGAAACGGAATTAAGCCCCAGCGTCACTGGGCTTCAGTTGGACCTCCCAACAGAAGTTACTTCATAACAGACCGAGAGGTCCTCGGCTGTTGACACGATTTCCAAATATGTCCTTGCGGTGCAATACCTGCTCAGAAATGGCCAACCCCTTCTTCTCAGCAGAAACCACTTCCTGTGTCATCTGAGAAATGACGGGGCGAGGGGAGGCTGTCCCTGAGGTTGGCCTGAAGCAGCTGATTTTCACTTCTTCTTGCAGAGGAGACAGAAACAGAAATCGGGAAGCAGCAGTAAACACACCCAGCGACTGTAAGAAAGGGAATCTCTTTGGAATCTCTCTGATCCCTTCCTTTTCTGCATTGGCCGCTGGATTCCCCCTCGGCTGCAGCAAGTGCACAAAATGACGATCTAAGAGGGAGCAGCAACAGTCTTTGTGTTGCTGAGCAGCGCTGAAGGACAATACACGGATGAGTGAATGGATGCCTGGTGCTCCTGAGTGGCACACCTGCCGATGCCACCACAAAAACACACAAGCACACAATTCTTTCCCCCCCTCAAGTGACCTACAAGTAAATTTTCAAGAGCTCCTCCGCCCTTCCTAGGCTCAGGGGATTTGAGGATTGTCTCCTTTCCACCACAAACCAGGACACCGTCTTCCTTCCTGGGTTACTGACATTGGGGATGCCCTGGAAAAGGACTTGCCAGGCTCTTGTGCAAGAGGGTGGGGGGGGTCATGTGGGGAAGCGAGGAGGAAGGAAGCCTGACCAGGAAGCTGAAACAATATCTCAGCTGTTGTGTGTGCAAGAGAAGAAGACAGGGCTGGTCTTCAAGAGAAAGGAATGAATGTGATGTTGCTACACAGAGGCTTTGGGCAGACCTTGGGAGGGTCTGTCCTGGACCCTATTTTTATAGAAGACTGTCAGGCTGGCTTTTTGAAGAGAGTCTTCACAAAGTCCTCACCCGGAAGGTTCATACCCTACTGACCAATGGAGAACCGTAAGAAGATAGACCGTGCCTCTGGTCCATGCAAGACCTTCTGGAGTTGGAGACCAGATAGAGGAGGACCAAACTTATCTTTGAAGGCCAGCAACATTTGCAATCATAAGCACATAAATGAACAACTCCAGGCCTCCCCTTGTCAATAAATAAGTTATCCAGCAGAGTTATCTCTTGGACATGACTTTGTTGGCCTTCAGGAGGGGGGGGGCTTTTGCATGAGCTGTCTTTCATCTAATCTCTTCCAGATGGCGATTCCCGGTAGAAGTTCAAAGAGGCCCACTTTTTACCTGACATTTGGCCTTCTGAGGGCATGGTGGACGTTGACCTCCAAAAAGAAGATAAAGCTGTCAGCAGCAGCCACCAAACTGAGGATGCACTTCAGGGTCACTCCGATAAGTTCAGTGAAGCTAATGGGCTAGATGGGAACTGTCCAATGTCCCTATTTTACTTGTTTAAAGTCCTGCTGCTCTCAAAAAGATAAAAGGGGGGTAAGGGTTGTCCCTTCTCTCCAGGATACTGGATGTTTCTCCTGTGGCTCAAGTTGGCTCCTTCTCCCTTCCATCCTTCTTCTCCTACTTCTCTCTCCATCCTCCTCGTCTTCCTTCCTCCTCCTCCATTCCATCCTTCACCTTCTCCTTCTCCTCCTCCTCACATCCTCCTCCTCCTCCTCCTCCTCCTCCTTTCTCTTCTATCCTCCTCCTCCTCCTCCTCCTCCATTTCTCCCTTCCATTCTTCTTCTCCTCCTCCTTCCTTCTCCTCCTCCTCCTCCTTCTTTCTTTCATCCTTCTCCTTCTCTTTATCCTCCTTCTCTCTTCCATCTTCTCTTTCCTTCTCCTCCTCTTCCTTCCTCCATTCCATCCTTCAGCTTCTTCTTATCCTCCTCCTCACCTCCTCCTCCTCCTCCTCCTCATCCTTTCTCTTCCATCCTTCTCCTTCTCAATTTCTCCCTTTCATTCTTCTCCTTCTCCTCCTTCCCTCCTCCTCCTTCTCTCTTCCATCCTCTCCTTCTCTTTCTCCTCCTTCTCTCTTTCATCCTTATCCTTCTCTTTATCCTCCTTCTCCCTTCCATCCTTCTTCTCCTACTTCTCTCTCCATCCTTCTCCTCCTCTTCCTTCCTCCTCTTCCATTCCATCCTTCACCTTCTCCTTCTCCTCCTCACATCCTCCTCCTCCTCCTCCTTTCTCTTTCATCCTTCTCCATTTCTCCCTTCCATTCTTCTCCTTCTCCTCCTTCCTTCTCCTCCTCCTTCTTCTCTCTTCCATCCTTCTCCTTCTCTTTCTCCTTCTCTCTTCCATCCTTCTCTCTGTCCTCCTCCTCCTCCTCTTCCTCCTCCTCCCTCCCCCCCCCCCAAAAGTTTGTTGACTCCTGACCTAGCCAACGTCTTCTGCCTTGCCACTTTCAATCTATCTTTAGGACAAAATGGGAGGATATGGAAAGCAGCCACAGAAAAACAGACCATGCATAATTAGTGCTGAAAAGAAAAGGACAGGAGGGTTTGAAGACAGGAACAAGATGCTGAGCCAAGGAGGGGGAAAGGAGAGGTGGGGCTGGACACCGCCGAGGCCTTTTGAGTTCATGAAATGTTACATCTGCGTCTTCAAGCCTTCCTAGGAACAAAGCAAAAGAATTTGAACGCTTCCTTCTCCAACTTCCAGAGGCCTTTTGGAGAGTCTTTTAGACAGAATCAAAAGCTAGAGCCCTAATATTGTTTGGATTCTTTTAAGTGCCGTCTTCTCCCAATGTCCGCTGTTTTCAGACCACTACACCTCATGAAAATTCTGAGAAAGTTTGTTCCGAAAAAGAGCCTTTAGAGAATCCCAGAAAATGTTGAACAATTGAGTTGTGGATTTTCTTGCTAAATAAAATAAAATGAAATGAAGAAGCCTCGTTTCCTCTTTGACCAGTTCTGAATGGACGATGAGGACTAGAAACCTACGGGGTTGCCATTGTTTTTAAAGATATACGGGGAGGCTCAGTATTCATTAAGAACTTCCCCAAAGACTTCAGGCCTGCACAGTGTGGCTACATCAGCAACCCTTTTGAAATTCTGATACTCAAAGCATCCGATCTCGGAACATGAGAGGGTATGGGGCCTCCTGCTTGAGCAGGGGCTGGACTAGAAGATCTCCAAGGTCCCTTCCAACTCTGCTATTCTAGTTATTTAGGACACTGTCCAAGCTTTCTTCAAACTGGTGCTAAGCTGAGGCAGGTGCTTAGTTACAATTCCTCTTTATGTGAACAGGAAGCTTGTTAATTTTGCTGGGGACAAACCCACTCAGGGTTGGTATCTATTGTCGGTACTTCAAAAATGGATGGTACTAATACTGAGATGAATAATATGTGATAGACTAGAAACTGTGGATAAACTATAGAAAAGAGAAACACCAATCAAATAAAGTGTAACAGGCGTCTAGTTGAGGCTTGATGTGAGGAGTGAAAAATGTTTACCAAACCAGACGTTTACAAAGATTAATACCAGGTGCTATGATGATTGATGCATACTAAGATTTTATGTTCAATGCTAATTGTTTTAATAAAAGAATTTTTTTTATAAAAAAAAATGGATGGTAAGTATCTCTTCAAGTGAGAAGAGCCTGTAAAATGTTGGATTGTTTCTCCATGAGAAACCAAGAGAAATCAGAGGAAGAGGAACAGAGCAGGCAATGCTGAACAAAAGGGATGGATAAACCTGGCTTAAGAAAGTCAGAAGAAGGCCTGTCGGTGATACGATTAACAAATAATAGACTTGGAAGGGACCTTGGAGGTCATCTAGTCCCACCCCCTGCTCAGGCAGGAAACCCTATACCATTTCAGACAAATCGTTGTCCAATCTCTTCTTAAAAACCTCCAGTGATGGAGCATTCGCAACTTCTGGAGGCAGGTCGTTCCAGGGAAATTTCTCCTTAGTTCTAGGTTGCTCCTCTCCTTAATTAGTTTCCATCCGTTGCTTCTTGTCCTGCCTTCAGGGGCTTTGAAGGATAGCTTGACTCCCTCTTCTTTGGGGCAGCCCCTGTAATATTGGAAGACTGCTATCATGTCCACCCCTAGGCCTTCTTTTCATTAAACTGATTGATTGAAGATGACAATGATGTTCGTAGCAGTCCTAATTCTCTGGAGATGAAATTCCCTAAACCACTGGTGCTATTTTACTAGTTTAGTTTAGTTTAGTTTAGTTTAGTTTAGTTTAGTTTAGTTTAGTTTAGTTTAGTTTAGTTTAGTTTAGTTTAGTTTAGTTTAGTTTAGTTTAGTTTAGTTTAGACAGTCCTTGTTGACTTTTTCCCGTTTTGTGGAGAGGGAGAGAAGGAAGGTGATAAAACTGAGGCTGTGGAATTCCACCGCCTACGCTTGCTTGTGAGCTCAGCCGTATCAGCCTCGGCAGGGCACAGACTCTCCTCTCCCGGATGATTTAGCCTTGAACCAGACAGGGAGGAGAGAAGGCACCACGACCTGGGGATGCAAATCTCCACCCTGCCTGCATGCTGAGAAGTCATAAAAAAAAATGCTCTCGGGGCAAAATGCCTCCATTCCCCCAAAGGTCCAGCTGGGAGAGTTGAATGGCAATTTACACAACTGGGAGGTTTCCCAGCAATCACACCTTTTTATGGGTTCCTTGACACCGGATTAGATCAATCCTGTTTAGATTGCTTTATTCCTGGCTTGACAGCATCAGGTCTTCGGTGGGTCCCCTGGCTGACTGGAGACAGAATCCTTTCAGCTGTCCTCCAGTTGGGCTGGAGAAGGGGGCAAGGCTAGGGTGGGGTTTTCAGGGTGGGGTCCCTCTCTTGGCCTTGAGGCCCTGGGAAGGGACCCAGCTGGCGTCCCTCTGAGTGCAGCAGAGTCTGCAAGCTTTGCAGAGGGTGAGTGTGATGCATGCTTTGGGCATGGTGTGCTGAAAGGACCTCTCCTCCTGACCACATCATGCTTTGACTGTCATGCTCCTCTAATGTGTCGGACTTATGATTTGACTTTGGGACATGTGCTTGGAACAAAGACAAAGGAACAAAGACCCATGTGGCTTGACTGAGATTTTGGAGTAAACAGGAAATGAGGGAGGAGCCAACAGGTGGAGGACAGTTGTACCAAGATTTGAATCTACCGGCCACAGGTATAAGCTTTGCCATTGGCCACAGGTGTAGCTTTGCAATGTAACCTTGCTATTGGCCACAACTATAACATTGTCATTGGCTATTTGTATCCATGTGATGCCTTATGTAACCGCCCACTGTAACATTCAATAAATAGGGAAAGCAGCCTTCTTTCTGGGTTCGCTTCACCCCAAGGAAATCTGCATCCATGCTGTCTCCTTCAATTCGGCTATCCTGAAGGAACCCACCATTGGGGCACATTCAAGTGTGCCACACTCCAGAGTCCCTCCATGGGGCCCTGTTGGCTGCTTCCATCTGTTTCTCTAGGGCTGTTTGGCCTGGCCTAGGCAGCCTGGAGGAGCAGGGGAGGCAGTTTGGTCCAGTGGTTAAGGCACCTGGCTGGTAAGGGGGAGACTGTAAGTTCTATCGTGGCCATGAAAGCCAGCTAGGAGACGGTGAGTTCTAGTCCCGCCTTAGCCATGAAAGCCGGCTGAGTGACTTTGGGCCAGTCACTGGGAGACTGAATTCTAGTTCTGCCTTACGCATGAAAGCCAGCTGGACGGTGGCGGCTTTGGGCCAATCACTAGGAGGTGTTTAGTTTAGTTTAGTTTAGTTTAGTTTAGTTTAGTTTAGTTCTGCCTTAGCCATGAAAGCCCAGGAGACTGTGAGTTCTAATGCTAAGAACATAAGAACCTAAGAAGAGCCATGCTGAATCAGGCCAAAGCCCATCGAGTCCAGCATTCTGAGTCACACAGTGGCCCACCAATTGTACATGGGGATCTTGAGCAGAAAGAGAAGGAAACACCCCCCCTTTCCCTTGACCCCCAACAAATGGGACTCAAGGGAATCCTGCCTGCCTCAACCAACATAGAAGCGGCACATGGACATCCGTTTTAATAACCACCGATACACTTTGCATCCATGAATCTATCTAGCCCTGCCTTGAAGCTGTCAAGGCTGACAGCTGTCACGACCCCTTCAGGAAGTGAATTCCATAAACCAACGACCCTCTGGGTGAAGAAATATTTCCCCTTATTTGTCCTCACTTTCTTAGCTATGAGCTTTAGGGAGTGCCCCCTTGTCCTGGTATTGTGTGATAGAGAAAAGAATTTTTCTCTATCCACCTTTTCTATCCCATGCATGATTTTATACACTTCGATCAAGTCACCCCTTCAACGCCGTCTTTCAAGGCTGAAGAGACCAAGGCGTTGCTGCCTTAGGTATGAAAGCTGGCTGGCTGACTTTGGGCCAGTCACTAGGAGACTGTGAGTTCTAGTCCCACCTTAGCCATGAAAGTCAGCTGGCTGACTTTGGGCCAGTCACTCTCTCCCAGCCCAACACTCTGTTGCCTGCCCCCCTTTTAAAAAAAACAAAACACCCCACCTTCCATCCCACATGCCAATTGCTGCCTTTTGTTGACATGGGCTGAACTTGGCAAAGCAAAGCTGGGTTACAAGTGGTGATGAGCTGTAGATGAAATTGGGAACTGAAAAAAGGAAAGATTCCCTTCCCCGAAAAGGATCCTGCCAAAGCTTTCCCATATTGTTCCCCAGAAAACTCCCCAGAAGACTTTCAGGTGGTTATAAGTTGAGTTTGACTTAAAGGGGGATTCACCTTACAATTGAAGGAGATTTGGGGGTTGGCCCCAAGGTCTCTGGAGGGGCCTAAAATGGCTCTTCACTTTTATTATAATGTACATGGTAGAAGGAGAAGGTTGAAGCTGGTGGATCTTATCCAGAACCTTCTAGTCAGCTGGTGGTAGGATCTAAATCCATGGAGAGATGTCCTGTTTTATGACTTGATGTTATTGAAACTGGCTCCCCTTCCCACAACCGAGCTGAGAAATGACACGGGTGTCCCAACTCAGCCTTGGTGTCGCCGTTCCAACTCTGTTCCCACCAGGTTCAAGTGAAGACACTGACTTCCCTGGAGTCCTTTGCGGAGAAAGAAAAGTGGGAAGACTTGGGACCTGCGTTGGTTACCCCAGAAATCCAACTGCATTGGTTTCCCAGCTGGTAAACTGGACCTTGAGGGCCCAAGCTGAATCCCCCCCCAAAGTCCCCCCTCCCCGTTTACAGAATTAGCTATTGTTTCATTTAGAAAAGGGAAAACACCATTGGTACACATTTCAGTTGTGAGGGGGTGGATGGGAATTTCCTAAATGTATTTAGGTGATTTTGAAGAGACTTTAGGCTCTCGTATGTAGCATCACGGTGAATACTATCTTCCATCCCACCTTTATTATTTTTACAAGGTGAGAAACATATCCAACACACCTTCCTCCTCCAATTTTCCCCACAACAACCCTGTGGGGTGGGCTGGGCTGAGGGAGAGAGGGACTGACCCAAAGTCACCCAGCTGGCCTTCACAGATAAAGTGGGACTAGAACTCTCCGTCTCCTGGTTCTTGGGCCAGAGTCCTGCTTTCTAGCCTGGAGCCTTAACCCGTAGACCAAGGTTCTCCAAACGTGGCAACTTTATGACTTGTGGACTTCAACTCCCAGCCAGCTTGGCTGGCTGAGGTAGTCTTAAAATTTTAAACAAGTCTTAAAAGTTGCCAAGTTTGAAGAGCCTTGCATTAGACCATGCTGGCTAGGAATGATGTCCAGAGTGGTATAAATGTGATATTGTATGTCTGTTATCCCAACCTGTTTTGTTTTTTTTAAGGAATCACTCCACTTCCCATCATTTCTACAATAGTGACTGGAAATTTAATTCCCTGCTGTACAGACAATCGATCTGCAACTCACCGCCCTAAGGGGAGACTCCGCTAGGGAGGAAGGCCTGTTGAATGCAGCAGAATTTATGTCAGGTATTTTACTCATGCATTACTCAGTGTTATCAACTCTGCATCGGATTGTTTTCGTTGCAACGCACAGTTTGGAAAAGGAGCTCCTTTTAAGCGTTGCACAAGATTGGGAAGCCTTCCTGGTTGCAGAAGGGAAGAAGATCCAGAGAACTTCACAAGATCCCTGCTTGGGATCTTCCAGAGAGACAGACGAGCAGTGCCCAACTTATGACCACATTGGGGACTAGTAATATTTGTTGTGAAGCAGTGAGGTTGCAAAGGGAGTCATCACATGACCTTACATTAACTTTGCTTGCCAGAAGCCGGGTGGAAGGTCACCAATGGCGATTCACACACAAACACACACACACACACACACACACACACGGATGATGCAGTGGTTAAGAGAGGTCCGGTTGTGAGTCACTTACTTTTAATATCCTTGTAACTTTGAATTATTGTTAAACAAATGGTCGTAAATTGAGGATTACGTAAATTGAGGGCTCCATTTGACATCCTTAGATGTGTCTCATAATTTGGCTTTTTTTCAGGACAGGTCATCTGAATGGGGTAGAGCAGGGGTTCTCAACCTTGGCAACTTTAAGACTTGTGGACTTCAACTCCCAGAATTCCTCAGCCAGCTTTGCTGGCTGAGGAATTCTGGGAGTTGAAGTCCACAAGTCTTAAAGTTGCCAAGGTTGAGAACCCCTGGGGTAGAGCTATTGGGACTTAGCTTTGCACAAACTGTCTGCCCCATCCCCTAATTTAACAACTGCAGTGATTCAGTTTAACAACTGTGGCCAAGAAAGGCCGTAAAACGGGGCAAACTCACCTAAATGTTTCACTTAACAACAGAAATGCTGGACTCGATTGTGGTCATAAGCTGAGGACTACCTGGGCCTAGAGATCAAATTCTCCTGGATTTGTAGGGTTTTGTTTTTTTTTGCTCCTTTCCATCTGTGCAGAATTAAGCCAAACATTCTTCTTCCCTGGAGACTAGTGCCCCTGAGCATACACAGAGTCTCTTTTATTGCAGAATCCTTTCGCCAGGCTCTGGAGGAGGGCAACTCTCCCGAGGAGAGGGAAATCTGGACCGGGAGGAAGGCTTCAGAGAAAGCAAATTTACTTTCCATCGCTTCCAGTAAACAAGTCAGCTAAAAAAAAAAAAAGCTATTCTAGAGAAATCAGAAAGGGATTCTCAAGCAACTCAAGCACAAAGCAGAAAACCAGCAGCCTCTTTTGCAGGGAGAAAACTTCCCAGATCCCT
Organism: Bothrops alternatus; assembly: GCA_034064705.1. Classification (NCBI taxonomy): domain Eukaryota; kingdom Metazoa; phylum Chordata; class Lepidosauria; order Squamata; family Viperidae; genus Bothrops; species Bothrops alternatus. Next base: position 368,230 of record JARGCV010000470.1, on the reverse strand, counting down.
GAGGGGTGCTTTTCAGCCCAGCGGGATTCACATGGCTGTTTTAATGAGAAAGGACACCTTGTCTTCATCAAGACAACAGATGGAAGCCCATCACTTCTGGACTTGGGGTTCCTTCCCTCTTGGGGAGGACTGCCCAGGTTGAGTTGGGTCCAGGGTTCAAACGCAGCTTTCCTGCAAGGGGAAAGGGGCGTGCCCATTGATTGATTAAAGGCAGGCAGTACAGGGTCTCCCCACCCCTCCAAAGGATGACCACCTCCCCACTTGGCCAACTGTTGCATCCCAGAGTTTTCTAGACCCACTCTGAGGGGCTTCCTCGGAAGTAAATCTCAGCCAGGAGCCAGAGCCTGGCCTCTCACCTCCCCCAGTCCCTTTATTCCCAGCAACTGGGGAGGACCCCCCCCAAAAGCCTTCCTTCTTTCAACCCTTACCAGCTACCCTGCAACCATCCCATGCGAGGGGTCCCCGCTGCACTCTGGCTTGTTTCCGTGCAGACGTTTTTTATGACCCACACCTCGGTGCTAATCTGAGGACGTTACCTACTTTGGGTCACAAAAGCAAGCCAGCTCAGAGAGCACCAAGGGCCCCTCAAATTCAACCCCGAGCGACCAAGTTTCTCCTGGATTGGCTCCCAGGGCAAAACAAGATCTGGGGTAGGCTGGAGAAAGCCTTTTCAGCAGGTAAATCACTACGAAACGGAGCGAAACAGGTTCTTGGCCCCATCCATCCTCCCTTGCTGGACCCAAAGATGCTTGGAAAGCATCTTCGGGCCTCTGGTGGGCCGGGTACCAAATCAGGGGAGCAGCAGCAGCAGCTTGGGGGACCCCCAGCAGCCCCTCTGCAAAGGGCTCCTTTCCCTCCTCTCCATCCATCCATCTCTCCATCATCATCTTCTTCCTCTCTCTCTCTCTCTCTCTCCTCCCTCCCCCCCCCAAAGGCGAGAAGGAGGAGGGAATCGGGGGGGGGGAAAGAACTGCAGCGAGACGGCGGCGAGGGAGGGAGGGAGTGAGCGAGAGGCGCAGCCAATCCGGACGGGCCGTTCCGAAGTTTGCCTTTTATGGCGAGAGCCGCGGCGGCCGGCCCGTATAAAACCCGGCGCGCGGCGGCCGAGCGCGCAGTCGTCAGGCGCCCTCTCGGTCCTCTTTGTCCGCCGGTGGATCGCTCAGCCGCCGCCTCGCTTGCGCCTGTCTCCCTCCCCCCGCCCGAAGGGTCTCCGGGAAGAGAAGCACCGCCGAGCCCGTCCAAGCAGCCGCCTCCCCCCGAAAGGTAAGCCGGGCCCAGGAGGAGGAGGAGGAGGAGGAGAGGCAGGCGCGCCTGGCTGGCTGGCTGGCTGGGGTGCAAACGTGGCGGGGATGCCTGCAATGCTGGGGAGGGTCTGGGCTGTTGGGGGGTTGGGTGGCGCCTTTGCAAGGAGGGGGGGTCGACCCTCCCTCCCCTCCCGGGTCCCCGGGCTTTTGGAGAGGCGCCGCGCTCCCGGAGGCCGCGCAAGGATTTGGAGAGCTTCCCCCCCCGCCCCATGGAGGTTGGGGGGCGCCCCTGCCCTGCTGGGGCGGGGGCGCCTGCCAGGCGTGCATCTATGGGGGGGCTCCGGCTGGTCCTCGGGGCAGAGGGGTCCGGACGGAGGGGGGGAAGGTGCAAAGGTGGGGGTTGCAGGGGACCCCCCCGTTAAGCGCTTAGGTGGTCTGGGGGCGCGCGCCGGCCGTCCCGGAGCGGGACCCCCGGGGCTTGGAAGCGGCCTCGCAATGCTGGCCTGTTGGAAAGGAGGGGAGTCAGCCGGGCGCGGAGTTCGAATTGAAAGGCGGCGGCGGCGCAGGGCAGGGCAGGGCAGGGCGAGGCGGCTGGTCGCGCCCGGTTTGGCGGGGCTCCGCTGCTTAACGGCTCTAAGGAGGAGGGGGAGACGGAAGGGGGGGTGCCCCCCATCTCCGACAGGACTGAAGGGGTTTTCCGGGGGCCAAAGTCGGCTTGTCTATTGTAAGAGCACGTGGGTGGAGAAGAGCGAGGAGGAAGGGGGGGCGTAATCGAGCCATCATCAGCAAGTCTTGAAGAGGGTCTCTTTGTTTCGTGGGTCTGTTGGCTGGGGGGGTGCGGGGGGGTTGAACTCCCTTAAGAGATTTGATGCCCCCCCACCCCCAGGAAACGCTGCAGAATTTCCATCTGGGGCGCCTCTCCTCTCGTTCCAGCCCTCCCAATTGCATGCTTGGGAAGGTGTCAAACTAGCAAGCGGCTAGTCCTCATTAAACGAAGGAGGAAGAGATTTTTTTTTTTGTTAACGAAAAGTCCTTTTCAATTCAAGCATCCTCTGGCATGGGGGCTCTTGTTCTCTCTCTTCCCCCCCCCCCACCACCGTCGCACCCACTTTGGGCCTGGAATTGTTTTCTCTCGGGGTTCATCCCGACCTTGCAAAGGGGATGCCTAGCCCCCGTTGATCCTGAGCTAATCCAGATCGCACCCCCCCCGCCGCCACTCTTTTGGGGTGGGGGGAGAGAGAGAAAAGGCAGGGTCTTCCCATGGGACAGACAGCCTCGTGCTCTTGGGCGTGGGCGTGCCCCGCCTGGTTAGCTTTTGCAAGCAGCAACCCAGCTGGGCTGGGTAGCCAAGCCTTAGGAGCCCCCACCCACCCACCCACCCACCCAAAGCTGGTGAGCATGCAGTCTAGGGCGGGGTGGGGGTTCCCCTCCTGCTGAGCGGGTCTTGCCTGGACGGCTTAGGCAGGGAGGGGGGAGTGAGGAGCTGGCCTTTGGGCGTGGCCATGGCCCCCTCCTTGCCGGGTGGGGGTGGGCTGGCAGGGCGTGGCCAAGCGCCGGGGAAGAAAGCTGGCTGCCGGCTGCATCTTCACGATTGCCTTTTATGGTAATAGTGTGAGCCGGCAGGCAGCACCGTGCAGCTTCCGAAGGTTGCCCGAGCGCGCCGGGTGGTGGGTGGTGCGTCACCTAGTGGCCGCTGGAGGCATAGGGAAGAAGCAGGCAAAGAGGAAGTGGGTGGGGCCCTGCCTGCTGCCTTTGCGGTTGCTCAGCTGTTCCTTCAATGGTCTTCCTCCCCAATTCCCAGATCGCCATGGATGATGATATTGCAGCGCTCGTGGTTGACAATGGCTCCGGCATGTGCAAAGCCGGCTTTGCAGGAGACGATGCGCCCAGAGCCGTCTTCCCCTCCATCGTGGGTCGCCCCAGACATCAGGTACGTCCCTGGATCCTCCAGTCTTGGGTTGCAGCTCTTTCCGAGCCAGGGAGTATGGAAATTAAGATTGGGCAAGTTGCTGGACCTCAAGGATTCCTTTCTAACCTTCCTGGACAGCAGGTTCTCACAGTCTTGCAGGTGGGACCTAGGTTTATCCTTGTTTGGTCCCTGAGTTGATCTTCCTTGTCCCCCTGCCCATTCTTAGTGTATCTCATCTTGGCCTTTTCTTGACTAATTTGGAATCCAGGAAACAAATGGAAGGAACCCGAGCAGCTTCACTTCTCAAAATCTGTTTTCAGCAAGGTTTCTTGCACAAGCCATGACTGGTGTGGCATGCCACCCTCTAAACCATGGTTTGCAATTGATAACAGGCAGGCTTCAATCCAACTTTGAACAAACTACTACTTTACTATGATACCACAAAGAGTCTAGGTCTCCTGTGCCTGAAACTGAAGATGAGTGAGTGGACTTTCGACTCCCAGAATTCCTCCTGTAAGAATTTTAGGAATCCAGGAATTGTTGGCAGGGGAATTCTGGGAGTTGAAGTCCACCCATCTTCAAGGCGTTGAGAAACCTGGCTTAAACCTTACAAGAATTCTTTATGTCCCAGAAATATTTTTTTTCCTCCAAAAAGCAATTGGACTTTTTTTTTAAACATTTCACTTCACATCCAAGAAGCTTCTTCACTTCTAATGATTTTCAAAGAAAAAACAAGTCCAGTTGCCTTTTGGGGGAAAAAACCCCCTTTGGGGGGACCCCCCATCACCCCTGGATGGTTGAGAATCTCCATAGACAAAAGGTGCCTTAACGCATCCATCCAAATGTTAGGTTTAAAACCAGACCGTTGAAAAAGCAGCTTTGACTAAGTTGTGTTGGCTTGAGCCGGCCATCTGCCCAGGGCTTTCGTCAATGGGCTGTGTGGCTATTTTATTTCAAAGTCTTGATTTTCCTCTCTCCACAGGGTGTGATGGTTGGGATGGGCCAAAAAGACAGCTATGTTGGAGACGAGGCGCAGAGCAAGAGAGGCATCCTGACCTTGAAGTATCCCATTGAACATGGCATTGTCACCAACTGGGATGACATGGAGAAGATTTGGCATCACACCTTCTACAATGAACTCAGAGTCGCCCCCGAAGAGCATCCCGTGTTGTTGACAGAAGCCCCCCTGAATCCCAAGGCCAACAGAGAGAAGATGACTCAGGTGTGTATTTGCGTGTGGTCCCTTGCAAACCTGCCCAGCATTTCGCCTCTATACTTTTTTGTTTTCTTCTCCTGCCTACAAAAAGGATACTTTTCAATCTTTTCATTTTCTTTGTTCATCTTTTTTTTCTTTCTTTATTCCCCCAGCTCTGCAGGATTTTCTTTTCTGATCTGAATCTTCTCTTGCTGGATCTGGAAAGGTTTTTATCTGCTCTTTCAAATTAAAAAAAAACCCGGCTTTTCTCTCTTTCTGTTTGTGTATTCTGCTTGTGAGCATCACTGCTGCTTCTTTCTCACACTCTTCCTCTGTCTCTTCCCCCCCCCAAAATAAAATACTAACTTGGGCTTGTTCTGAGTGATTTCTATCGTGTTTTCTTAAAATTGTAAAACTGAAATTTGCCCAATACGGAAAGGGTGTGGAAAGGGTGTGGTTTGCCTTAACACCTGCAATGAAGGTTTGTATCTGTCCAGCATGTGTTAGATTTTTCCAGTGGTATTTTCTGCACATGGTGTTGATGGGGGCCTTCTGTTGGCCAAGATCTTCATGGCTCTCTCTCCTCCCATCTAGATCATGTTTGAGACTTTCAACACCCCAGCCATGTACGTTGCCATCCAGGCTGTGCTCTCCCTGTACGCCTCTGGCCGTACCACCGGCATTGTGATGGACTCTGGTGATGGTGTCACCCACACTGTGCCCATCTACGAAGGTTATGCCTTGCCCCACGCCATCCTTCGTCTGGACCTGGCTGGGCGCGACTTGACCGACTACCTCATGAAGATCTTGACCGAGAGAGGCTACAGTTTCACCACCACAGCTGAACGAGAAATTGTGCGTGACATCAAGGAGAAGCTGTGCTACGTTGCCCTGGACTTTGAGCAGGAGATGGCCACTGCAGCGTCCAGTTCCTCTCTGGAGAAAAGCTACGAACTGCCGGATGGACAGGTGATCACCATCGGCAACGAGCGGTTTAGGTGCCCGGAAGCTCTCTTCCAGCCATCTTTCTTGGGTAAGTCCTGAAGGACCACGATCTTCAAGTAGAATCTGAACTTGGATCGAATGGCCATTTTGAAGGCTCTCTGTGGTGTCCAGTTGTCTTCATGGCGGGCATCTTCTCTTGGCAGGTATGGAATCCTGTGGCATCCACGAAACCACCTTCAACTCCATCATGAAGTGTGATGTTGACATCCGCAAAGATCTGTATGCCAATACTGTCCTCTCTGGTGGCACCACCATGTACCCTGGCATTGCCGACAGGATGCAGAAGGAAATCACCGCCCTGGCACCCAGCACGATGAAAATCAAGGTAAGAACTTCAGCCTGAACGACGTGGAGATGGGCCGGGTTGAGTGTGGTTCTACAAGCTTGGCTTTGTGATGGCCACAAGCAGCAAGCTTGGGTTTAACAACCACAATTTGGCTCTCCCTCTTATATAGGGGGAAAGCTTGCGTGTCCCCCAAGTTGCTTTGATAATTTATGGAGGTGTTTGGGGCAAGAATTGGGAAGCAGTGGTCTGGACCCACCCATTCTTGAAATAGGAACATTGGATCTTGGGGACCAGTAACTTGATTTTGCCTTAGTTCTAAGTTCTGATTGCTTCCTCTTTTCTTCCTATAGATCATTGCCCCACCTGAGCGTAAATACTCAGTCTGGATCGGAGGGTCCATTCTGGCCTCCCTCTCCACCTTCCAGCAGATGTGGATCAGCAAGCAGGAATACGACGAATCCGGACCATCCATCGTCCATCGCAAATGCTTCTAAAGCAGGACTTAGTTACCACCATAGCATTTTTTTCCTCTTTTTTTTTGACCAAAAAAAAAAAAATCCCCATAACTGCGCATAAGCGAAAAAGTTTTTTGAGAATTGGCATGGCTTTTGTTTGTTCATTTGGCGCTTGACTCAGGATATAAAAACTGGAACAGTGAGAGAAAAAGGTTTTGTGATGGCGGCAGCCTTTATTAATAAAAAAATGCAAAAAAAAAAAGTTTTGGAGCGAACACCACCCCTCTCTGACCCCTCCCCCCCACCAACCTCCCCCCCTCCCAAGTTCTGCAGTGCATCTGAGGACCTCGATTGTATGTGTGTTGTTTCTTTTTTTGAAAACGATAAAAGTCATTCCAAATAGTGTATAACGCATTGAGAGGAAGTTAAACCCGGCCTCTGTGAAGGCAGCAGCCAGGCTCTTTCCAAAGAGCAGGAAACAGATTTTTTGAGGTTTATTTTTTTTAATAGATAGTATTAGCTTGTACGTGAATCATGATTCAAGTGTCTCTGTCTCTTGCGCCTTAAAGCAAAACTTTAAAAAAAAATAGCCACACTTGATTGTCACCTTTGGGTGTTTTTTTTTTTTAATTAAGATTATTTTGGGTCAAAAAAAAAAAAAAAGGGTGGCTGCGTGTGGTTTCTCTTCTTCCCAATGGACCGAGTGAAGGGTTTTACAGTCTCTCCTCCCTTCTATATTCCCCCCCCACTTCCCAAAGGGAAGCACTATTGCACCCTTTTGATGCCAGTATGTATAAGGGGTACCAGGGCAGAGGGAGGGGAAGGCAAAACTACACACTGACTCGAAACAAAAAAAAAAATACCCAGTTTCAAATAAAGATGCACAACCATAACTGGATTGTTTGGTTTTTATCAAGTCAACAGGTACCGTTCAACGTTTGAATTGGTGGATGGGAACTTAGCATAAAGTTAGCACAAGTGGACTCTTAACTCACTTGTCCTTTGAGAATCTGCTGCTTTAGACCCAAGCTCCCTCTTTAGTCAACTTCTGTGGGCTTTTAACTCCAGAATTCCCCAGGCAACATGGTTTGGGAATTCTGGGAGTTAAAAGTCCCACAAGTCTTAAAAGTTGACAAGGTTGGAGACACCGGTCTCAAAGGATGTATTTATCCCGAATAAATGGGGACCTAGATTAGTTCTTCACCCTTGCAACTGAGCCAAAGCCCCAATTTGGATTACCAGCAGGTAGTCATGTTGGCTGTTGCTTTCTTTTTAAGATGGCTGGAGAATGGAATATTATTCTGGATTTTATGCCTCTTAATTATTTGGAAGTGTAACTCAAGGCAGCACCTTTTCTTAACAACCATGTGAGGTGGATTGGGCTGTGAGAGGGTCAATCTAAAACCAATTCTTGAAGCCTGGCAGTTTGAAGATGGATGGGCTTTAATTCCCCAGAATCCCTCCTTCAAAAGATTTCCAGGAGTTGAAATCCATGCATGGCTGGCTGGGAGTTGAACATCTCAACACTTCTAAAAGCCGAAGAGCAAAACCAGCAATTCCTATGTTTGTTACAGCTTCAGTTGCTTATTTCTTCTAAGCAATATGCCAATTATCTTTATACAAAACTACGCAAGACAGTTTGGCAAACTGCAGCTCAAAGGGGGTCATTCCATCAAGTTGGCATTAAGGCAGGACATAATTTCACAGGTGATAAAACCCAACCAGTATCATTTTAGCCATTGTCAGTCCACTGCAGGATGAAGGCGTCTTCCTCATGTTTCCAACCAATAACAGTCCTGAGCCTGTGTTTTTCAAACTTGGCAATTGGAAGAGGGCTGGACCAAAACTCCCAGGATTCCCCCTGCCGTAAATGGTGATGGCAGAGTTCTGGGAGTTGCAGTCTATGGATACTGGTGGAGGAATTCTGGGAGTTGAGGTCTTGTGTATGTTGGAGGGGGAATTGTGGGAGCTGAAGTCTTGTAGTGTAGTGAGGGAATTCTGGGAGTTGCAGTCCATATGGCGGAGGGGGAGTTCTGGGAGTTGAAGTCCACCCAAGCCTCAAGCTCGTAACTTTGAAAAAACACGGATGTGGGGGCAAGCTGGCTTTGAAATGGCCATTGCACAGGCTTGGAAACCCCAAGACCAGGATTTGCAGGCAGCCTTCAGACCCTCGCGTGCAGCTTGCAGGGGAGCCCCCCCAAATCCAAATGCACGGATCGCGGGGTCCCCCCCTACAAGTTGCAAAAAACCCGGACAGTTTCTTTGTTTTCTCCCCTACGCCCCCCCCGCAGTGCTGCCTGATTGGAGCGCTCCGGCTCCAGGAGGCCACGCCCATCATGGCGCTGCCGCCCGCGGCGCCTCACCCAAGATGGCGGCCCAGACAGAGCTCAGGAGCGGAAGTGAGGTCACGAGCGCGCCGGAGGTCTCGCGTCGCTTCGGCGTGCCGGCTGCAGGGGAGCCGTATGAGGAGGGAAGAGCCTCTCAGCTGGCTCGGACGGGGGTCTTCGCCCGACCATGGCCGCCGCCTCCGGAGAGGTAAGCCCGGCGCTTCGGCCTTCTCCCGCGGGCCCAGTGCTCCGCCTTCCCCGCAAGCCTCGGCGTCTCCATGGCAACCCCTGACTCGCAGGGCACGTCTGGACGCGGGAGGAGGCCGCGTGTCAGGGCAGACGGTGCCGCGCAGACGCGATTTGGAGGGCCTGAGTCGCGGGGGGAGGGGGCGTCTCGTTTCTGGCAAGGGACCCTGTGGCCTTGGAGGCCCAGGGGGTTGGGGGGGGGGTGTTAGTATTTTCTACAGGCCGGCGAGTGCTGAGGGACCGTCTTGCCCCCTTCCGGGGGTGCCGGCCCCGCTTCTTATGACCTCCCACCAGCTGCTTGGACATTGCTTGTTAAGGGCGTTCGAGACTGCCTTTAGGGGACCATCTCTCCCATCGTCCACAGCCTGCCGGGCCAATAGGCCTTTCCAGGGTCTGGCCTTCCCTTTCTCGTCCAGGTTTCTGAAAGGGAGGAAACGCAGGGCAGGAAGAATGGAGAGTCGGGCCAGCAGGCAAGCATACAAGAAGAGTTGATGATGATGAAAGGAAGGAAGGAAGAAAAAAAGAGAAACAAAGAGAGAGGAAGGAAGGGAAAGAAAGAAGAAAGAAAAAAATTGGAAAAAAGAGGGAAGGAGGAAGAGAAAGAAAGAAAGAAAGAAAGAAAGAAAGAAAGAAAGAAAGAAAGAAAGAAAGAAAGAAAGAAAGAAAGAAAGAAAGAGATATTAATCTTGGAAAGCCAGTTTGGTTGTAGTGGTTAAGGCTAGAAGCCAAGAGACCACGAGTTCTAGTCTCATTTCAGACACAAAGCCAGCTGGGTGACCAGTTGTGTCATTAAATCATCCACCAAGCTGTCTTTTTAGGGCAGAGTTCTCAAGATGGATAAACATGTAAAAATGATAGTAATAATAATAATAACTTTATTGTCACTTTGAACGTACACCAATCGGCATACATCAAAATGAAATAGTGCGACAGTTCTCAGTTGATTGAGTCCTTTGGTATTCAGGCCGATTTATTCCCCAGCTTTTCATTCCTACTGTGTCTTTTCTGAGTCCTTGTTTTCCGCTTGCAGGACGTAACAAGTGAGGAGAATCGGGAGGAGAATATCGGCATGAACTTAATGGAGTTTTCAGATGAAATCCTCTTACACATCTTGCGATACACTCCTGTGTCAGATCTTGTCTTGAATGTCCGAAGCGTCTGTCGGAAACTCTCCGTCCTTAGTCTTGACAAAAGCCTCACTCATACCGTGATCCTGCATAAAGATTATCAGGTGAGCAGGGGCTGTCAAAGGCGGTCCAGAATTAGGAGGAAGTTGATGCACTGAGTATGGTGTGTATTTGCTGCCTGAAGTTTATAAAAATACTAAAGTGGGACAGAAATAAATAATAAATAGAATAAACGCACCTAGCAGTGCATCTTGTTTGATTTGAAGAGATTTCAAGAGGCCTCTTAACATCAGACAGGGCCTTTGGGTGGGTGGGAGGTAGGTAGGTAGGTAGATACATAGATAGATAACCTTTATTGTCATTTTTTTACTGTGGGCACATTGGCACATATTAAAAATGAAATTTAGTTGCTCTCAAAGTGTACACATACACAACACACATTTAAACATGCTATATACTGAGATGAATAATATGTGATAGACTAGAAACTGTGGATAAACTATAGAAAAGAGAAACACCAATCAAATAAAGTGTAACAGGCGTATAGTTGAGGCTTGATGTGAGGAGCGAAAAATGTTTACCAAACCAGACGTTTACAAAGATTAATACTTAGTGATGTATATCAGGTGCTCTGATGATTGATACATACTATGATTTTATGTTCAATGCTGATTGTATGAATGTAGATAGACCATATACAAGAGATGTATTTTTGGGTCTTATGAGGACAGCTTATTAATATGAACCCAGAGTTAATGTTGATTGCTTTAATATTGGGAAAGCGTACTGTATTTCTACCTCAGGATACTGAATTTCTACCTCAGGATTTTTGGTTAGGGATCATAAAAGATTGTACTAATACTGAGATGAATAATATGTGATAGACTACGAACTGTGGATAGACTATAGAAAAGAGAAACACCAAGCAAATAAATCGTAACAGGCGTTTAGTTGAGGCTTGATGTGCGGAGTGAAAAATGTTTACCAAACCAGATGATTATAAAGATTAATACTTAGTGATGTATATCAGGTGCTATGATGATTGATGCATACTATGATTTTGTGTTCAATGCTGATTGTTTTAATAAAAGAATTTTTTCATTAAAAAACATGCTATATACAACATATGTATAAAAGTAGGGAAGATTTTGGTGTTTCCACCAGAGTCAGTGGTGCTTACTTTCTCGTGCCCTTCCACATGATTCTCTAGGACCTGCCCATGATCATAAAGTTCAGTCTTGCGTCCCGCTTTATGCGCAAAACCAGGCCTGGCCTAACTGGGATCCTTTGAGCTTCTAAAGTTCTCTTTGATGGCTTCCATACAGGTGGACAGAGACAAGGCGAAGCAGCTGATGAAGGAGATTGGGAAAGGGATCCAGGAGCTGGACATGACCGGCTGTTACTGGTTGCCTGGCTTGACCATCGATCAAGTGACCCGCTGCAAGAATTTGGTGAAGCTGAACCTGTCCGGCTGCCACCTCACCTCCCTTCGCCTCTCGAAGATGCTCTCCGCCTTGCAGCAGCTTCGCTCATTGGCCATCGACGTGAATCCTGGATTCGACGCCTCCCACTTGAGCAGCGAGTGCAAGGCCACCCTGAGCCGGGTGCTGGAGTTGAAACAGACCCTCTACACCCCGTCCTACGGGGTGGTGCCCTGCTGCACTAGCCTGGAGAAGCTGCTGTTGTACTTTGAGATCCTCGATCGATCCCGGGAGGGTTTAATCATCTCGGGACAGCTCATGGTGGGAGAGAGCAACGTGCCCCATTATCAGAATCTACGGGTCTTCTACGCTCGGCTGGCTCCCGGCCCGGTCAACCAGGAAGTGGTGAGGCTGTACTTGGCAGTGCTGAGTGACCGGACCCCGGAGAAGCTTCACGCCTTCCTCATCTCTGCCCCGGGTGGATTCGCCCAGAGCTGTGCCGTGAAAAACCTCTTGGATTCCATGGCCAGGAACGTGACCTTAGACGCCCTGCAGCTGCCTCGCTCCTGGATGAATGGTTCCAGCCTCTTGCAGCACTTGAAATTTAGCAAGCCTTTTTACTTCAGCTTCAGCCGCTGCAGTCTGTCCGGTGGGCAGCTGGTCCAGCGGGTGCTGAACAGTGGCAAAGACCTGGGCAGTTTGGTCAGCTTGAACCTGAGCGGCTGCGTCCACTGCCTGTCGCCCGATTCCTTGTTGCGGAAAGTGGAAGACGACATTGACAGCGGCATCGTGGAAGCCCTGGTGGACGCCTGCTGCAACTTGAGGCACCTCAACCTCTCCGCCGCCCACCATCACAGCCCGGAGGGCCTGGGCAAGCACCTTTGCCAGGTCCTGGCTCGTCTGAAAGGCCTCCTCTCTCTGGCCCTGCCTGTTTGCGCCGTGGCCGACAGGGCCGCGGCGATTGCCGACAGGCCTTCGGTGCAGCCGGTGGCTCACGCGGTCTCTCAAGGATTTGGGAAAAGGGTCCGGATTGGGGTGCAGACCTATCCCAGGAACTGCTTAGAACAGAGCAATCCCAGACCGCAATCCTCTGTCTTTTGGACTCTTCTGGAGAGTCTCCCCTTTCTGGAAAAGTTGGAGCTGATCGGCTCCAGTTTTTCCTCGGCCATGCCCCGGAACGAGCCGGCCATTCGGAACTCGCTGCCCCCCTGCAGCCGGGCACAGCACATTGGGGACGCCGAGGTGGCTGCCATCGGCCAGCTGGCCTTCCTGCAGAGCCTCACCTTGGCTCAGTTGCCCAATATCCTCACGGGCTCTGGGCTGGTTGACATTGGGGCGCAGTGCCAGCGCCTGCGGGCTCTCTCCTTGGCCAACCTGGGCCTGATGGGGAAGGTGATGTACGTGACGGCTCTCGTGGACATGCTGAAGCACTGCAGGTGTTTGCAGGATCTCAGGTGAGAGAACCAAGCAGCTTTTCCCCCTGTGCTTTTCCTGTTTTAGCAGCCAGGGATCCTTTGGTGTCACTGTCCCAAAGGAGGCTAAAACAGATAAGAACGGTTGCAGGATTTGGGATTTGGGTTTAGAGAAAAGGACTAGAGGAGACATGATTGCAGTATTCCAGTACTTGAGGAGCTGCCACAAAGAAGAAGGGGTCAACTTATTCTCCAAAGCACCAGAAGGCAAGAAACACTGGATGGAAACTAATCAAGGAGAGAAGCAACCTGGAATTAAGGAATTGATCAGTGGAATAACTTGCCTCCAGAAGCTGTGAATGCTCCAACAGTGAAGTTTTTAAGAAGAGACTGGACAGCCATTTGTCTGAAAATGGTATAGGGTTTCCTGTCTTAGCATGGGGTTGGACTAGATGGACTCCAAGGTCCCTCCCAGGCTCTTTATTCTGTTTGCTGGTTCTATAGTTGCTTTTCAAAAGGCACTTGGACTTCTTGTGTTTTTGCTTTTCTTGAAAACGTTTCACTTCTCATCCAAGAAGCTTCTTCAATTCTTCTTCAGAAGAAGAAGCTTTTCAGGTGAAAAGTGAAACGTTTTCAGGGGGGGGGGAGCCTTTTGAAAATAACCTTTGGAATCACCACGACCTGGATGATTGAAAATTTCCAGTTCTTCTGTGTCATTCCATGGGAGAGGAAAAGGGTTTTTTTCAAGCTGCACAGCCGAGTCACCTTCCCCTGAAGTCTTCCACCAGTCTTACCCTTTGAGGTGAAATAGGCGTGGTCCAGGAGACACAGATAGACCCCCTTAAGAGCTATCCTTGTTGAGGGTATTCAGAGGGCTCTGTTCCTTACTGAGGAAGAGGGGGGTCTTCCCCATGCAATAGGGGGCGTTGTATTTAATGTAGCCATCTGGGAATTACAGCTATTTCTCTCTCTCCCACCTTTACAGATGTTTATCTGGCTGTGGAAGGAAGCCTTAGAAAGGGGGGGTTTAATCAGGAGTAGAGCAACACCGCCATCTGGTGGATCGAGCGGCAAATTGCAAGCTGGGTTTCCCCCCCCCCAGCCCTGCTCTGTTCTTGAAGACAATGGCTGCAAAGTTCCCCTCAATCAGGGGTAGGCAACCTCGGTTGGCTCTTTTATGCTGGCTCAGGAATGCTGGGAGTTGAAGTCCACGAGTCATAAAAGAGCCAAGGTTGCCTACCCCTGCCCTAAATTGATTTCCATCAGGCCCCCCCCCACCAGAGTGTTAGATAATAGTTTCCCCAATACCCCCTTTTTTCCTGTATGCGTTTTGCTCTTTAAAGATTTCATAAGATCTCCTCAGTTGGAGGAATTGGGTATTTCTAGTTTAATTAAGAGAAGGACCAGGGGGTGACATGATAACAGTCTTTCAGTATTGGAGGGGCTGCCCCAAAGAAGAGGGGGAGGGTCCACTTATCCTCCAAAGTACCTGAAGGCAGGAGGGGAACTCAACAAGGAGAGAAGCAACCCAGAACTAAGGAGAAATTTCCCGACAGTGAGAACAATTAACCGGTGGAACAACCTGCCTCCAGAAGCGGTGGATGCTCCAACACTGGAAGTTTTAAAGAAGAGACTGGACAGCCATTTGTCTGAAATGGTATTGGGTTTCCTGCCTGAGCAGGGGGTTGGACTAGATGACCTCCAAGTGACTCCAAGATCCCTTCCAATGTTATTGTTGTTGTTGTTGGTCCCTTCCAATATTATTGTTATCATTATCATTATCTGGTCAAACTCTGTCCAACCGGCCCTTTTTTTTTTCTTTCTAGGCTTGAGCAGCCCTACTTCCACGCCAACGCCCAGTTCTTCCACGCCCTGAGCTGCTGCTCCTCCCTGCAGCGTCTTTGCATCATCTCCCGGAGTGGGACGCTGCAGTCCGATGCCGTGATGTCATTCATGGCCGCCTGCCCCGAGGTGATCATGTGCCACATGTTCATGGGGGAGTCGCTCACCGTTTGCAAAAGCCTGCAGCAGAGCCTGATACGCAGGTGAGGGGGGGGGAACTCGCATCCGATTCTCCCTTGGTGTGCTCCTGTTGGGCCATTAATCCGGGCAGTGTGTTTCTGATGATGATTTAGCTTCTTTCTGAACAGATCTTTCTTCCTTGCCTTAACTCACAGGTGTCCAACCTTGGCAACTTTGAGACTGTGTGGACTTGAATTCCTAGAATGCTGGGGAAGTCTGGGAGTTGAAGTCCTCCAGGCTTAAACTTGGCAAGGTTGGGGACTCCTGTCTTAACTGAATTCGTCTAAAGGGAGCTTTCCCACCCCCGCAAACCGCCTGCCCCCCCAAATCCAGAAGTTATGTCCCTGTTATTCCTTTCTTCGCCTGCCCACTGATCTAAATTGGATCTCCTTTTTGTGTTGTGTTACGTTCTCTGTAACCACCAGGCCTGCAGCTGTTCCTTTCCATCTTCCTAGTTCCAATCCCTTGAAAAACGATAACCTCGGTGCAAGCTGCGAACAATATAATACGTTCTTTTTGCATTTGATTCTTGGCTGTAGTCCTTTGTTTTGTGCTCTTAGGGTAGTATTAAAAATTAATAAGATCTCGATCAGATCGGACTCGTGAATGAAGACAAATCTACAGCGGTCCCAGGATAATGTTGCAGGATCCAATCTGGGTCGGTCACCGGAACCGGAGATTTAGTCTTTTGAACTTTCATGCTGGAGCCCATCAGGGAATGTCTCCCTGGCAGACTGTGTGTTTTGGGCTCTTTTGTGTGTGGCATTTATAGTGCCTATTGTATGTGGCTTTTTAGATGTTGATTGGGGTGTGTGGATGGCTGGCTTTTTTAAGTCCGCAGCTGCTGTTTCCTTGTGTGCTGCCAAGCCCATCCCTCCTAAGTACTTGGTAAGCTGGTGGTAATTCAGCACTCCTGTTTACTGACACGGGGTCCATTTCCCAGGCTTCCATCACTTCTCCGGCTGTTTTTGTACCTGCCCGTCCAACAATCTTAGTAGCTGCAAAATTGAATGAGGTGTCCTTGTTCATTACAGTGTGAGGCTACCAATGAGTTCCAGTCTCCTCTGATTGTTCACTTGTGTCCTTGCAATGTGATGCTTAGCTTCCTCCCCATCTGGCCTACCTAGTCACCGGGACAATCCATGCAGGGGAGACTCAGATGAATCAATGAATCTGGAGTTGTGTGTCTACTTTCTCACTCGTAAAACCCAAGGGCTTTTGCCTGCCACAGCTGAGCAAAGATTGGGGTCACTGATAAAGGTTTATACTTACAGCTAATCTTCAGCTTAACCATCGTTTGTCGAGTGACGGGTCGAAGATATAACAGCCCCCCCCCAAAAGTGACCTTTTCCCTCACACGTAAAACCCTCACAGCATCCCCACCGTCCAATAAATCAAAATTCAGGTGCTTGCAAACCAGCATGCATTTACAGTGGATTGCCCTTTGGGGCCTTCCCAGCTGACGCCCAACAAGCAAAGTTAATTGGAGAAGCTGGATCTCCTAAACAAACCCGTGAGATTTATTTAACGACCATGGTAAAAAAAAAATGTTGATAAAACTGGGTACAATTCAGTTAACCAGCTCCTTGTCTTAGCAAAGGAGAGTCTGGCTCCAATTGTGCTTGTTAAAGGCACAGACTACCTGTATGGCCGCTTGCCCTTCAAGACGACGACGTCGTCCCTTTCAGCCTTGTAATGACTTTTTTTCTGAGGTTGGGCCGAGCTGATTTGACAGCTCAAAAATCACTCATCCAGCCTCCTGCATTTCCAAGCCTGTGCTGGTTGTCATCACGACATCAGAGAGAGAATTCGACAGACCAGGCTTGTCTTGGAAGCATTTATTATTATTATTATTATTTTGCTCCCCAGTAGCTCTTTGGAACAACAACAACAACAACAACCAAAAAAATTGTATGTGCTTTGCTAAGTGCTTTGAATGAGGTGACAGATGACAGCTGGAACAATAAGGTAGATATTGTAGGCACCGTTTCTGCCAGAAATAACATTCACGGGCGGCTTCTCCTCTGTTTCTTAAAGCAGCAGTCTGAGCCATCTCCTGGTTTCGTGTCTTAAAAGCACAAAGGCGAGTGAGAGAGAATGTGGTTTTTCCACTTTCTCTGCCAGGAGAGTGAGGGGCTTGAGTTAATGAAAACCTCCCCAAGAGGTGAGCCTTCCTGTGGCTCTTTTGTGGGGCTGTTCATTTAGGTGGTGTAAAAAGGGAGATTAGGAAGAGGCTGTCAGAGGCCGCTAATCCTCACGACTATATTCCACAGCCAGGCACACGAGAACCCATCTTTTGCTGGCTGTGGGTTCATCTCCATAGCTACTACTTGAAAATGGTCTTCAGGGATTCCCGCGAGGGCCTTACCTGGACGTGGCCTAGGTGATGATAGGCTCTTTGACCGACGGTTGGTTTGATTGACATCTGCCTTTCCCCACCTCAGCCCCCTGGGGAATTCTGGGAGTTGAGGTTTTGACACGGCTTAAAGTTGGCCGGAGTTGAGAAACATTGATTTGCCCACCCCCTTTCGTACAAGGCGGTGTACGTAACGCTCCTTCCTGCCATTTCCCCCCACACACACACACACAATACCAGCCCTGGGATGGGTTGAGAGACAGTGCTTGGTCTTTAGAGCACCCAGTGAGCTTTCTTTCCGAGAGGAGATTTGAATCTGGGTCTCGCTGATGCCACCTTGACCATTGCACCGGGGGTCTCCAAGCTCAGCAACTTTAAGACTGGGGGACTTCAGCTCCTCAAATTCCCCAGCCAGTCAGCCATGCTCGCCGCGGCTGCTTCGCCAAAGCCATGTTCTAAATAAACCATCATGGTTTCCAGCACGCTGCTAGATCCCAAGAGGGGTTTTGCGTTGCTGCCTTCCCTTAAATATTCAGCTTTTGTCCTGATCCAAAAGGGCTCTCGTGTTTTTCACAAATCCCTGCCTGTGGCAACTCCAGGCAGGTGAGGCCCTGTCCCATGCCACACCTGTAGCTGCACCCCTGCTCTTCTTCCTCCTCCTAAGATCCAGGCTGTCTTCAGCCACCCCGAGGTGGCGCTGTGGTTATTCCTTAAAACATCCCCACCATCATGTTGTATAGGCAAATTGGGGGGGGGTATGTGTATCCCCTCCCATTCTGCAGGAAAAGTTATCACCTCGGGTCCTTTCCTCCCCCCCTCTTCCTCTCTCCCTCCCCCACTGCAGAAGCAACCCCCAGCAAAAAAATCCCAACAACGGAGCTACCACTAGGTGCAAACGCTTCAGAAAAAGCAGCTTTCTGCTCATTACCCAAGGAGCTGGAAGGTGTGTGTGGGGGGGGGGAAACAGGGCAACCTGTTTGTTGAGCTTTCTTTGGACTCTGAAGGACCCTCCTCCTTTTTCTCCCATCCTCTCTGGTGATTTATTTATTTCTTTATTTAGAAAATGTATATCAAGCAGCAGTCTGTGTGTTGCTCCTGAGAGGCGAGTAGTCTTTTCAAGGGCACAATGAGAGAGGTTATTGAGGAGCGAATCTGGTTTTGCAGAAAGGAATTCTCTCTCTCTCTCTCTCTCTCTCTCTCTCTATATATATATATATATATATATATATATATATATATATATATATATATATATATATATATATATATATATATATATATGTATGTATGTATGTATGTATGTATGTATGTATGTATGTATGTATGTATGTATGTATATGTATATGTATATGTGTGTGTGTGTGTGTGTGTGTGTGTGTGTGTATATATATATGTTTTCTGAGGTTTTTGCGGGTGTTTGTATGTAGGTCTCTGGTAATTTGGGTTTTCTCCCGCGTAAAATTTGAAGTGTCTTGGCAATGTTTCGACGAAGTCCCATTCGTCATCTTCAGGCTGGTGCTTTCGGCTTCGTGCTTCTATATTTCTCTCTCTCTCTCTCTCTCTCTCTCTCTCTCTCTCTCTCTCTCTCTCTCTCTCTCTCTCTCTCTCTCTCTCTCTCTCTCTCTCTCTATCTATCTATCTATCTCTCTCTATCTCTCTGTATGTGTGTAAACTAATATCAGAGTAATCAGGTGCCAAACAATGTTTGAAAATGTTAACTTCCAAGGTCTCAGATGATTGATACCGGTAGGTATCAATTGACACATATCAGAGGATTTTTTCCCCCTATCCCCTCCTGAAGAGTTCCTCCACTTCTCTAGTTGTCGTACATATGTATAGATGGGGCCTCCAGTTGTCTCCCTTTCCACACGCACATGTTGTCTCCCTTTCCACGCACCAACAGCCCCCCCCCCCCGCCAGCTCTCTTGAATTCTCCTTTAGTCAAGCTGAAATATTTAATTCCGCTCTTTTCCTCCCTCTCCTTCCCCCCTTTGTGCTTAGGGCTGGTCCCTCCTGCAGCTCATTAATCATCATCCATTCCTCTTCTCTTGTCTGGCAACCTCGAGAATGAATGCATCCCCAGGCCCAAAGAGTGAAGTATCTTCTGCCACTGGCCACCGTTAGAGAAATAAATAAAATAAATAAAGAGTCAGAAGTGTGCAGAGGCTAAATTTGCAGAAGGCTGTGGGTCTGCGGGCGTTGCCGAAACACGCGGGGCGCCAGGTTGAAGTTGCTGGACACCAGGTAGCGGTTAGAGCATCATGGCAAGGGAAAACTGTTGGGCCTCAGCGGGGTGTTTGTTTCTCCCTCGCCCAGCAGGTCCCATCTTCCCCCTTCTTCGGCCCTCCTCTTCCTTCTCCTCCTCCTCCTCCTCCTCCCTCCTGTTTCCTCTTGCTTCTCTTTCTTCTCTTTTTTATTTCTCCTCCTTCCCCTCTGCCTCCTTCTCCTCCCTCCCTACTCCCTCGTCTCCTTTCCTCCTGTTTCCCATTCCTTCTCTTTCTTCTCTTCTATTTCGCCTCCTCCCTCCTTTCTCCTCTCCTTTCCTCCTGTTTCCCGTTCCTTCTCTTTCTTCTCTTCTATTTTGCCTCCTCCCTCCTTTCTCCTCTCCTTTCTTCCTGTTTCCCGTTCCTTCTCTTTCTTCTCTTCTATTTTGCCTCCTCCTCCTCCCTCCTTTCTCCTCTCCTTTCCTCCTGTTTCCCATTCCTTCTCTTTCTTCTCTTCTATTTCGCCTCCTCCTCCGCCCTCCTTTCTCCTCTCCTTTCCTCCTGTTTCCCGTTCCTTCTCTTTCTTCTCTTCTATTTTGCCTCCTCCTCCCTCCTTCTCTTTCCTCCTCCTGTTTCCCGTTCCTTTTCTTTCTCTTCTTCCGTTTTGCCTCCTCCTGACCTTGAAAGAGCTCTGCCACTCTCGGGGATGGCTGGCGATGAGCCTGCTGTTGGTACAGGAGCTGCCAAGCCCTCTTTGCTAGCCTAAGCATGTCTGCTAGCTTGGCTCCCCACCTCCGATTGGATTGCGGAGGGCTTAATGTAGTGAATCATTTAAGATCTCGTTCCAGTGTTCATTGTCTGTTTGGCTTCCTGCTCTCTTGGAATCCTTGAATCAGCCTGTCAGCTTCAATTAATAATAAATGCCCAGGCTGCTTTCTTGGTGTGCGTTCCTTAAGGGTGGGGGCACTTGTTGAAATTGGAGTCTGCTCTGGGGAGAAGCAGTTCCTGCCTGCTCTCCCCCCTCCCCTCCCCTCCCCTTCGGGGCTGATTTCATCAGACTTGGGAAGAGGAACGAGGAGGGAAGAAGTCCTTGTGGCTTTCGATGGAGAGGAGGGTGCCGAATTCACACCTTCCCCTCCCCTCCCCTCTGAATCACGACAGCCTGTGGGATCCACTGCTTTTCTCCTTCCAAGGGACTCTCCTTTGGGCAATCTGGAAATCAGAGCTTCGCAGGGTGGATTGTTTTAAAAGCTTCCTTGCGTTTTGCAACCGACGCACTCTGAAGACCAGGTCCCAGTGCTCCGTACTGAGCCAGAAGAATAAAGATTATGGAAGTGAGCGGGGGATGCAGTCATGCCAAGGCTCAAGCCCATAGCATTCTTAGCTCTGCAGTGTTGCAGCCCTGGAAGTGCTGGGCTGTGATATGTTCAGCCCTGAACACGTCTCTCTCTCTCTCTCTCTCTCTCTCTCTCTCTCTCTCTCTCTCTCTCTCTCTGTGTGTGTGTGTGTGTGTGAGAGAGAGAGAGAGAGAGAGAGAGAGAGAGAGAGAAAGAGAGGGGGGAGGGAGGGAAGGTAGAGGAGGTAGAGAGAGAAAGAGGGAAGGGAAGGAAGGTAGAGGAGAGAGAGATAGAGGGGAGGGAGGGAAGGGAGAGGAGAGGAGAGAGATAGAGATAGATAAAGAGAGAGGGAGAGAAAGGGAAAGGAGGGAGGGAGGGAGAGAAGGGAGAGAAGAGAGAGAGAGGGAAGGGAGAGGAGAGAGATATAGATAGATGGAGGGAGAGGGAGGAAGGGAGAGAGAGAGAGAGAGAGATGGAGGGAGGGAAGGAGGGAGGAAGAGGGAGGAAGGGAGAGGAGAGGGAAGGGAGAGGAGAGAGAGATAGAGAGGGAGGGAGGAAGGGAAAGAGAGATGGAGGGAGAGAGAGAGAGAGAGAGAGAGATTTTGAACCAGCAGGCATCTCCGCCTGTCTCCTTCCAAGTAGTTATGAAGATGAAATGCAAAGTGGAAGGTGGATCTGCTGCTGTCTCTCTCTCCTTTAACCTCCTCCTCCTTGTGGGAAGGGGAGGCAAGGCGGAGAATGAAAGCCATTTCGCACCAAATCCAGGCACCCAGAACCGCCTCCAGATTGCTAGGCGCAGGAACCCCCTCAGGAAGAAAGAGAGAAGAGCCCGTCTCTGGAAGGAGCTCTGGGGAGATGGTCGGGACTTGGGGGGCTGTCACAGAAAAGAGGGGGCCAACGGACTCTCCAGAGTGCCCAGAGGCAGGGCAAGAAGCAGCGGGCAGAGGCTGGTCAAAGAGAGACCCTGTTTAGAACCCCAGGCAGTTCTCTTAGTGACCGTTCAAAGTTACAACGGCCCTGGAAAAAAAGGACTTAGGGCCGTTTTTCACCACTTGTGACCGTCGCAGCCTCTCCACAATGGTGGGATCAACATTCAGGCGCCGGGCAGCTGATTCGTACTTACGATGGTCGCAGCGCCCCAAGGTCCCGTGATCCCCCTTTGCCACCCCCTGACAAGGCAAAGTCCATGGGGAAAGCCAGCTTCCTCCTCCTCTGCAGCCCCAGATTATTCTCCCCATTGAAAGCCTCCTCATCATGGCTTGTTTGTGTCAACATGCACCACTTGATGCAAGAGCGGGCGGGGGCAGGGAGTCGGGGGGGAGGGGGAGAAGGGGAACAAGAGGCCAGCACCATTAATGTGTTTCCTAAGTATGAATTAGGCTTAATTGGCCAATTATTGAAATAACTTCTTAATTTGCAGAGAGGTTGGAAAAACAGCTTCCCAGGGTGTTTTATTTTTCTGCCGGCTCTAGCGCTGATATAGCCAAGCCTGGAGGCTGGAAGGGACCGTTCTGCCTCTTTTCTTCCAATCTTTGCCCTCTTGGGCCAACTGCTCCCCTTGGGCTCTGCAGGATGTTTCTCCTTGGCGCTTAGCCAGCTGCCATATATTCTGGGACTTCAAAGCGCTCGGTATGAATTTACTGCAGGGCACATCGGGGTAGCCAAGCCAACAGAAGGAGAAAGCGGCCACTCCTGCATGTGCAGAGGGCCTCTCCTTATTCCCAGTGGCCTTTTTTTTTCTGGGGTGGGGTCTTAGCGACTGTGCCCCAACTCACATTTCCCTGCCTGCCTGTTTTCTTGGAAAGTTCAGCTGCTGAAGCGACAAGCCAGGAATGAACAACAAAAAAAAAAAGCTGAATTTGCAGGTTTGGCCGATCAGCTCCTGGATGTTTATCCCCTTAATATTGGGAAGGGTTCATATATATATATATTATTTCATTGATTAAGCACTTGGAAAGAAGGCATTATTGGAAGGAGTTCGCTTTGGTGCGCTGTTACCTGATGAAATCAACTCGCCAATTGATCTGTGCACTTTTTGCTGATTTATGGAAATAGAGTCCAACAGTTACCTTTCATTCCAATTAATGTGGAGTTGGGATTAAAGCCTGGCCAGGTTTTTGTTTTGTTTTTTTTTGGAAGGCAAGCTCCTCTCAAAAGCTGCTGCTAGTTGGTACGAAATAATGGCAGGCCTGCCATTCCCAGCAGCTTCCAGAAGGGTGGACTGCAACTCCCAGAATGCCCCAGCCTGCCTGGCCATTGCTGAAATGGTGGGAGTTGGTTCACCCAGCTGGAAGTTAGCCAGGAGACGGTGAATTCTAGTCCCACCTTAGGCACGAAAGCCAGTTGGATGACTTTGGGCCAATCGCCAGGAGATGGTGAGTTCTAATCCTGCCTTAGGGACGAAAGCCGGCTGGGTGAGTTTGGGCCAATCGCCTTGGGCATGAAAATAGGATCTAAATCTTATTAACCAAACTCAGAGGGGGCTTCTACTGCTTCTCCCCAGTCGGGTCACATGTCACAATTTCTTAACATCTAGTCCCGACTGTCTCATCCAGCCATTATCAGTAGGGCAGGATTGCCTGTTTCCTTCCACGTGCAGCAGTCAAGAGGGCTAGAAACTCAGAATCGGATTTTAAACCGTCAGCAGGTTCTTCTCTCGCTCTTTGGCGCTTTCAGAAGCCAGTCCATTTTACACCCCCCCCCCGTGCGTAATCGCACGGATTTTAGTGTCCATTTCACGGGGAAGAACAACGCGTCCTGTTCTCAGCCCTGTAAAAGGAATAATGCTTGAATAAGAGGCAGAGAGAAAGAAAACAGCGTGCAACCAATGGCCTCTTTCTTAAAGCTCTCTTTTCCCCCCACTAAAAAAGAGGTGACCTGCATTTCCTCCGTTGGCCTCCAAGGCCCAATACTTTGATTTCCTCTGCGTGCATTTGAGCATGTATGTTCACTTCCTTCTTGGCACCACCTGCTATTCACCTTTCAAGCCCTACCCTGTTGCTTCTCTACTTAGCCATCCTTATCCTGTCTGCACCGGCTTTTAAGATATATAAACATTCCCCCCCCACACACACACACCTGCATGGACATTTCCCAGAGAAAAATATTGTGGCTGGATTTTAAGTGCTGCAGCCTCTCTTTTGCTGCTGTGCACGTATGACCACCACGCTTTGCTGCAGTGCTTTCTCCTGTTGCATTAATTATGCCTGCAGCCCTGTGTGTGCACATGGATGAGAGAGAAATTTATGACGGCCCCTTCCTTCCTTCCTTTTTTTTTATAATTTACAATTGTAATAATGATAATATGTAATTTATTTATAATTTTATAATTATGCATGTGAGACAAACTCATGTGTCCAATCACAGTTGGCCAATAAAGAATTCTATTCTATTCTGTTCTGTTCTATTCTATTCTATTTTCTATTCTATTCTATTTTCTATCCTATATTCTATTCTTTTTTTTTTTTTAATTATTTTATTTAATAAGGGGAAATTAACGGCAGGGTGGAAAATTTAGGACAGTAGATTCTAGAGTTGTGGGAGGAAGGCAGACTTGACAATGCCTAAAAGAGCAAGAAAAGGGACCAGGTCACGGGTGGGGAACCTTGGCTCTTTTTTGACTTGTGGACCTCAACTCCCAGAATTCCTGAGCCAGCCAGACTCGCTTTAACCAGTCAGCTAAGACTTGCTTAGCAATGGAAATCCTGGTCCCAGTTGTGCTCATAAGTTGAGGACTCCCCAATCGGAGCTATCTGGGGTTTGCAAACTGTGAATGCTGACAACAGCCCCGTTCCGGCTTCCTCTCCAAACTTAATCCTCCTTGTTTCTGGGTTAGTTTCCAGGCTGACCGACCTGCGCTGAACGTGGTGGTGTTCCCTCTCCTGCACGAAGACCTAACCGAGGTCATCCGGGACGTCCCCATGATGCACCTGGACGAGATCACCTTGTTCAAAAGCCGGGTGGCCGAGGAACCGCCCAATCTGTGGTGGTGACGGGCGAAGCAACCTGGTTTAGGACCCAGAAACTGGCCAGTTTTCTCTTCCTCCTCGGTTGACCGTCATTGCTTGTTGAGTCTCGTGACCATTGTTGGAATGCCGTTTGGTTCTCGATGCTGCGCCGAGGATCTCATTTGGGCCAAGTTTGCCCTTGGGAAAAAATTGCAACCCCCACCATCGCCACCACCGGTTTTTTTTTTAAAAAAATAATAATAATATTCTAGCCCTTGTTTCTGCAGAATGTGGGAAAACAGGTGGCGACTAGGAAGGGGGCCTTCCCGTTCAGTGTTCCTTCATTGCTTATTTAATGTCTGAATTCTGGTTTAACTCCGAGGTGGGATTCAAGGTCAGAGGAATTTCAGCTGGAAAGAATGTAGCCTTCCCCTCCTCTTCCGAGTCGCATCAGCCCGTTGTTTATGGAAGTTCCTTGCGCGTTTTTTCTCAACCTGCGCAACTTGATGATGGGTGGACTTCAACTCCCAGAATTCCCCCTGGCAGCACGCAGAGGAAGTCCACGCATCTCACAGTTGCCCAGGTTGAGAAAGTTCGCTCTTCTGCTTCAGAGTTATGCTCTCCGTTAATTTTGAAGACACTCCAAAAAGGGTTCCAAAGACAAATTGTCTTAAACCAGGGGTCTTCAAATTTGGCCCTTTCAGGACTTGTGGATTTCAACTCCCACGCGTGCCTGGCTGAGGAATTCTGGGAGTTGAAGTCCACAAGTCATAAAAGGGCCAAGTTGGAAGACCCCTATCTTAAGCTGTGGGAATCCAGGTGAATTTGGAATTTTTAACACTTGCTTAACTCCAGTTGCTTAGCCAAATTTGGCTAATCTTGACAAGCATGCCCTTGTTACTGTTAGCGGTGTTACTGTTTTCCTGGCGAGAGAGGCAGGCACAGAAGGGATGGCTTAGATTGCTCGCAATCGTTCTGAATGTTGCCTCTTTCTTCTCCGCTATTTTTATCGCTTATTTTAGCAGGGCACAACCCTCCTCTTACCTGAATCCCACTTTGGCACAGAGCAGTTGCGGATCTAAAAAATAATAATCAAGAACGTAATCTTGCAAAGCGGCAGTCATCCATCTCGTGTTCGACTAGACAAGTGAGGTTGCAGGAGAAGATTGCGGAACCCAGCCAGCGTGTCTTCTCCAGTCCTCCTCTAGGTGACATTTGGATGACTTTATAGACAAGTGAAAGACCCCCTTGTCAAGAGGGGGGTCCATGCCTTCTCCTTTTCTCCCCCCCCCCAGATCAGACATCCTTTTGAAGAGAGGTTTCTCAAAGCAAGCTGCGGCGCTAAAGGTCCTGTCTCGGATTGACCCTTAAGTTTCTAGTCCTTGACAAAATGCCACTAGTGTCCAGTGTTCCCCTGAGGGACAGATAAGGGTTAGGGTTACCACAGAGCTAACTTTGAGCCTGTTCTTCTTCTCTTGATTGTCTAGGTTTTATAGAGTAAGGCTGTCCAACCTTGGCTCCTTCAAGACCGATGGACTTCACTCCCAGAATTCCCCAGCCAGCTGGAATTCTGGGAGTTGAAGTCCTACAAGTCTTTAAAGGGACCAAGGTTGGACGCCCCTGTTTTACAGGATCGTTTGGTGTGGGTGGGGGTGTTTCTAGGGAATCTGTGTTCCACCTGCAGGAGGACAGCCAGTAACTTTGTCCTTGGGGGGGGGAGTCACTTAGGCATTCATTTTCCAAAGAATAATGTGATATCAGGGCAGCCCTTGCCCTGCTTGGTTTTTTGGCTTTTTTTGTTTCGTTTTGTTTTCAATCCCTCACGACTCGCTTGGGCTGCTCCGTGCTCAGGATCACTAGCCTGCTTGGGTATCTGTAACTGCGTGCGTGTGGGTGGGTGTGTATACGCGCGTGCACATTCAGAAGTGATGCTGAACTCAGCGTTAAGTGGTTTAACAGTGGATTTACCTATCCAGATGACATATAAACATTTCTGTATACCTTTTTTTTGGTGATCCTATTCTTTTTTCTTTTTCTTTTAAACAGTGTGTGTGTGTGTGTGTGTGTGTGTGTGCGTGCGTGTGTGTTTTCACATGGCAGAAATGTGCCTTTCGTCGAAGGAAGCCAGGGGTCCTCTTAGCTTGGTCTCTCCTAATTTGGCACGCATCGCCGTTTCCCATCCATCCAATTTTTTACAGGTAGTTCTGCTTCAAGATTCGTTTTGTTAAGCAAGACATTTGTTAGGTGAGTTCTGCCCCCCGTTTTACCACCTCTCCTGCCACCGTTGTTAAGTGGATCCCTGCAGGTGTTAACTTAGTCACACAGTCATTGTGAATCTGGCCTCTCTGTGGACTTTGCTGGCCAGAAAGTAGCAAAAAAGGGGACGATGCCACCATCCTAAGCACGAGTTCAGTTTGCCAAGCGTCTGGATTTCGATCGTGTGACGCTGCCACGGGTCGTAAGTCTGAAAGCCGCTCCTGAGTCCCTTTGTTCAGGGCCGTTGCAACTTTGAACGGTTGTAAGTTGTGGACGGCCTCTGCCCTTGGGTACAGGCCAGCGGGGCAGACACAATCGTAAGGAAGGGCATCTTCCCACCCACCCCCACTCGCCCACCCCAGCCTGGCTGTGCTCAAGCCCCTCCGTCACAAGTCATCGTAATGCCAGGGAGCATTCGGGTGACGGGGGTGGCTCTCTCCAGGCAGGCTTCAGCAGATGTTAATAACGCACTTATTTTCTCTAAGTGCCGCTTTGGCATCGGTGTTAATTACAATTTATATTCGGCAACATTGGCTTTGGGAAAAGAAACACACTCCCCCCCAACGGTCTCCTGTCGATGGGGCGAGAGTTGTAAAGCAGCGGGCCATATGCTCCGAGTGCTGAGAAGGGAACCGGATGCCAGGCAGAGTCGGATACAGATGCCAGCCTTTCCTTGCTCTTTTTTATTTTTATTGTTGGAAGGGGGGGGGGTTTAAGCAGGTAGAAAGCAAGAGGCATTGGGAAGCAGCAAACGTAGTCCCTTTCTTGCTGATTCCCGGCTTTGGTTTGTAACTGGGTCAGTTTTGGGGGTGGCAGGTGGGGGAATGGCTTCTTTCGCCCCCTCCCCTAAGCCTGCCGAAGGGATTGGAAGACCCTCAAGCTGCCCTTGAGTCTTGTCCGAGCCTGTCGCCTTCCCTCCCTCCCCCCCCTTCCAGAACACTGAGAGAAATAGTGGCATTTGCAGCCAGGAATTGCCGGCAACTTGGATGGCTGCAAAAGTGGACTTCTCCGGTTTACAGAGGAGAAACTACTAATAGGTAGCTACGGCTGTTTATGACCCGGTGGAGGACGGGAGGTGATAGGAGGGATCTTCTGCCCTCCGTGTCCAGGATTGGGAGTTTAACCGAGGCATCCCTTTGGCCGTGGTGAACTGCAGAATGTGGACTGAATGGTCCAATCCGATGGCCTGGCTGGGGTTCCGAGAGTCTCAAGATGTTGAGACTCTAGAACAGTGGTTCTCAACCTTTTTCAGGTTGAGACCCCACTTGCACCGCCCATGCGCGGCGCGACCCCGACCCGCGCGCGTGACAAAAAAAACACAAAATGGCGGAGCGCGACAGGCCGATCCGCACATGCGCGGCGTGTGCGCGATGGCCCGAACTGCATGCGCGGTGCGCGCGCGACGGGAAAAAAATGGCGGACCGCGACGGGCCGATCCGCGCATGGGCGCACGCGACAAAAAAACAAAATGGCGGACCGCGGTGTCCGGCGACCCCCCGAAACGGTCGTTCGACCCCAAATGGGGTCGCGACCCATAGGTTGAGAACCGCTGCTCTAGAAAGAGTACAGAGAAGAACAAGGAAGATGACTAGGAATCTGGAAGTTAAAGCATATGACGAATGGTTGAGAGAACTAGGTATGCCTAGTCTTAACGAAGAGAAGGACCAGGGGTGACATGGTAGCAGTCTTGCCATGCCACAAAAAAAAGGGGGGGGTTGTCAACCTGTTCTCCAAAGCACCTGAAGGCAGGACAAGGAGCAACGGATGGAAACGTATCAAGGAGAGATCCAGCTTAGAATTAAGAAGAAATTTGCTGACAGAACAATCAGTGGAACAGCTTCCCTCCAGAACCGGTGAATGCTCCATCACTGGAGGCTTTTAAGAAGAGACTGGACAGCCATCTGTCTGGAATGGTACAGGGTCTCCTGCCAGAGCAGGGGGTTGGACTAGAAGACCTCCAAGGTCCCTTCCAGTTGCAGGAACTGGGTATGTCTAGTTTAATGAAAAGAAGAATTAAGGGTGACATAACAGTCTTTCAATATTTGAGGGGCTGCCACAAAGAAAAGGTGGGGGTCAACCTATTCTCCAAAGCCCCTGAAGGCAGGAGAAGCAACGGATGGAAACTAATCGAGGAGAGGAGCAACCTAGCACTAAGGAGGAATTTCCTGACAGTGAGAACAGTTCACCAGTGGAATGGAAATTGTCTCCAGAAGTTGTGGGTGCTCCATCGCTGGAGCTGACATGTTATAAGCTGACCTGCTTGAACAGGTGTTGGACTAAAAGTCCTGCATGATCTCTTCCAACTCTTGTTATTCTGTAATTCTTATGACCGCCAGTCTCAATTCCTCAACTACTTACGACTCCTGAATAAACCGGCTCCTCTATTCCAAGGGTGATGATGGCCAGATCTTGAGTCCAGATCCTGGGCAGTTGAGCATTGTGATCCAAGGTCCCTGCAAGCACCTGGTGGAACAAGGAAGCATCTGGGGGGCAAACGGCAGATACCGCTCTGCTGAAGCCTGTAGGCTGTGACAGCTATACACTACCAGTTGAATCTTCAGGGGTCCTCAAGAGTAGACCAACAGATCAGAGTAGACCACCCGAGTAGACCACCTCAACTTCTGCCATCAGTCACATTCTCCAAGCTCCAGAAACCAAGATGTCCAGGAGCCAAGACAAGATTCCCATCTTTGGAACAATTGAGAATATTAGCTCAGTGGAAATAATTGAGGATTAGATCTGGCAGCAGACAAAGAAATTTCATTTTAAATGTATGCTTTTTTTTAAAACAACAACAACAATCTTTTATCTTGGAAAGATTCAAGCATGGCTTTTCTATGTTAATATGGAGGCAGGATGCTTAGCCAACACATTTTAAGTTATTTATTTTTAAGCTAATCTCCTTTGCCTTAAAAATAGCTCTCTTCCATAAGGATAGTTTCTTCCCGAAACATCCAACTCCACAGACTGAGAATGTTAAATTAAGCATTGCTAATTAGCTGTTTGATAATTAAATAATACGGCATGAAACTACTGGGGCCCAGGATTTGAGCTTTCTGTATGTATTTGTGATTTCTCCTCCTTCCCTGAATGCTTTGAACTCGACTCTTCCCTCCGAAGATGCGAGATAAAGATTTTTTTTCTTCTCTCTGGTGAAAACTTTGAAAAATGGCTGTCTGAAAACATTAAAGGAAACAACAACAACAACAAAACAGAGGAATGCTTCTTCTGTATTTGGAGAAGCGCTGAACGTTAAAAAACATGATATTTGATGGAAGGAGAATTCTTATTAAAAAGCATAAAAGAGTTAGGTTGGTGTCCTATATTCTCCTTTTTTTTTTTTACTTCTAATGCTTAAAGGAGCCCACAGGATGAGTTTGTACAAGATGTAGAATACAGTGGCGGGTCCCCCCCCCAAGCTGTACCATTTTATGTGGGGTTGGAAATTATGGGCAGGTCCATCAACCAGCAAGATGAAACCATTAACCAGTGGAATGGGTTTCCTATTTGAGCAGGGGGTTGGACTAGATGACCTCCAAGGTCCCTTCCAATTCTATGATGCTTTTAGTCTACTGTATAATCCTAGATCAATTCATCCGTGGAATGGCTTGCCTCTAGAAGTTGTGGGTGTTCCATCCCTAGAGATCTTCAAGAAGTGACTGGACAGCCATTGCTCCAGAATGGTATAGGCCAGGGTCTTCTGCCTGAGCAGGGGGGTTGGACTAGAGAGCCTCCAGGATCCCTTGCAACTCTGTTATTCTATATTCTGTATATTTCAGAGAATTATCGAGTCAACATAAGAAAGATATCGTTCCTTTATATCCTACTCCTAGAACGAAAAAGATACAGTGATTTAAAAAGTTCCTTTTTTACCATCTGCAGAACAAATGTTGCTGTTTTGTGTGCGTATCTGTGTCTGTGTGGAGGGGGAAAGGGCATTTCATTAAAGAGGCTACGTGTTTGTTATTGCTACAAGGGGAAAAATAATGTAATTTTCACAGTGCAGATAAAAGGAAGGGGGGGAGACCTCTCTAGGAAGAGCAGATTTCTCGTTAAGCGACTGTTATCAAATTAGCAGCAAATGCAGCCAAGTCTTCATGGGCCTCTTGTAGGGGGGCTTGGCAAATTGGTTCACAAACACAGTTTGTTTTATGGGGGAAACCGTGTAGGAAACTGGCTAATTGAGCCTTTTTGTGGTGGGGAGGAAAATTAGCAACTCAAAACGGTAGCAGCATCTTGCTGATCTTGGCTGAATTTTATTTATTTGTTTATTTAAAGCCAAACATTTTTGGTTAACGGTTGAGAGCTGCATCAGGAAATTTGGGGCAATGGCTGGACTGGGCAAGTTTTAGTTTAGTTACCAAAGTTCAAATTCAACTGAGTTTGTTGTTGTTTCCCCCCCCTCCCCTTTATCTAGATCAGGATATCCAACCTTGGCCACTTTAAGACCTGTGGACTTCAACTCCCAGAATGCCCCAGTTTTTTCTGCAGCAGAGAAGACATTTTCTAGTCTTCTCATTTCTCCTTATTTGGGGAGGCAAGGGCACGAATAATACAGATTTTTATGGTTATTCCCAGAGGAAAAAGACTGCGGTGAACAAGGAGAAATGAATGTGTCCTAACCCCACCCCCCAAAAAAGGCAGTTCCCAGGGTAAAATCTAGCCACCATCCATTTTGTTTCCTTCTCATCCAATCTTAAAACCAGCAAGTTTAATTTTAACGAAGCATTGAAAGCAGCTGTGACTGCACAGAAGTGCAAATGCAAAGCACCTGTGGGAGGCTGGTGTCAAGATGTTTAATCTGGTTTTCTTGTAAGAGCAGAGAAGAAATCTACTATTTCTCCTGGTGCAACATTTATATTGCCCCTCCTTGAAGGAGCACCTTTAGACAGCGTTTCTACCTGAGTCCACTCAGTATGCCCAGCTGCAGACCCAGGCTGCTTTCGTTCTACCTGAGTTAAGGTAAGAAATTGGGTGCAAACTACAAAATATGGCTTGTATTGTTCAGGTATGTAAAGAAAAGAGACCTGAGTGTAAAATTGCTTGCTTGTCCATTCCTTCTCTGTGTATAGGAGAACATGTGGTTGAGTCCAAATATGATTTATGATTCCATAAAGTTGATTTTGTAGTCAAGGAAGAGCCTTGGTGCCACAGTGGGTAGAATGCAATATTGTGGGCTAACTCTGCCCACTGCCAGGTGTTCAACGGGCTCAAGGTTGATTCAGCTTTCCATCCTTCCAAGGTCAGTAAAATGAGGAGCCAGATTGTTGGGGGCAACAGGCTCTGTAAACCACTTAGAGGAGGCTACAAAGCACCGTGAAGTGGTATATAAGTCTATTGCTATTACTATTCCATAGTGTAATGGTCAAGATTCCATAGAATTGGTCTTTAGGCCAAGATATCATAGAGTTGGTCTTTTTGGTCAAGATTCCATAGAGTTGTGGGGGGTTTTTTGGTCAAGATACCATAGAGTTGGCCTTTTTGGTCAAGATTCCATAGAGTTGGTCCTTTGTTCAAGATTCCATAGAATTGGTCTTTAGGCCAAGATACCATAGAGTTGGTCTTTAGGCCAAGATACCATAGAGTTGGTCTTTTTGGTCAAGATTCCATAGAGTTGATTTTGTTTTGGTCAAGATTCCATAGAGTTGGTCTTTCGATCAAGATTCCATAAAGTGATCAATATTATTATTATTTTTTCCAGCCAGAAATGTTTTAAATTAAACTGGGCCAGGTTGTGTGTTCTGTTGCTAGTGCAACAGAAGTTGTGAGTGTGCAACCAAATGTATCAGCTGCAGCTCCAGGAGCCTTTAGATGGTGGAAGGCAGCGACTGCAGCCTTTTCCTGCAGAACCTCCTGAAGGAGATGGCTTGTTGAGCAAGGGGCCCTTGGGAGATCAGTGTGGAGCTCTCCACCTCTTTGATGTGCGGCTATAAAACAGTTGCCGTGAGCATAAACTCTCCTGCCTTGAGAGGCTGCAGCTAACAGCCCTCAAATAATTTATTCAGTGGAAGGCATTGTAACATCCTGCTGCGTAGATGCTTACGACCATTGAGCTGCTCCTGCGGGAGATGATTGAGTTTTCCTTCCGAAGACATTTGGTTGGCCAATGCAATCTTATTTTCTTCAGTTTTAAAGGCTTTTTTTTCCTCCTCCTCCTCCTCCTCCTCCTCCTCCTCCTCCTCCTCCTCCTCCTCCTCCTCTTCCTCCTCCTCCTCCTCCTCCTCCTCCTCCTCCTCCTTTTTCTAAGCAAGTTTCCAACTCATGGACAAGGGGTGGGAGTGGGGGCCAAAATGTGGCCAAAATGCAAAATTCCTTGGAAGACCGATGGGGGCGGGGAGCAGAGGCCAGAGCAAAATCTGCTTTCCAAAGTTAGCCAGGAGATCTCATAACCTGAGATTTAAAATCCAAAGCAAAAATGAAGACTGACTTAGAACTCCAAAGGGTGGAACCAAATCTGTCTGGCCTTCTCCCCTTCCTTCTCTCCCCCCCCCGCACTTCTCTCACCCTTTATTCTGAGGTGGGCTAGATGGCACTTATCAGTGGGTTTGTATATTTTTTAATAAGAAAGATTCTCATTTTTCCCCCCCCCTGGAGTTTCCCCGAGGTTGTATCAGTAGATGACAAGGCAATGGATGCCATTTGTTTGTTTGTTTGTTTATTGCACATCAAACACACCCACATACACACCCCTTTGCCGAATACAAATGCACGGGAGTTAAATGACTCTCGCAGGCAAAATAAAGATATTTTTTTTTCCCCTCCACTTTCTTACGAGTGGGAATGGTTGGCTGGCCTGGTACATCTCAGCTTGACTTAAGATCCATCCCAGTGTTCAAAGGGTACTCTGGAGAGAGATCATAAATGCGTGGGGGGAGGGGGGGAGGGTTTGCATTGTGTGCTGCTGTGCTTGGCGCAGGAGGATGGTTCCCACCCACCCCTCCTCAGCTTGGCATGTGCCAAGAAGAGGGAAGGATAATCATCAGCTGCCTGCTGCAGTCGTGGGGTCGATGAATATGGATGGCAGCCTGAGAGTGGAAGGCAGGATCGAGATGCTCAACTCTCCATGTGCAAGTGCCTTCAAGTGAGAGGCAGCCACAAAGAGGAGGGGTGGTGGGGTCAGCTTATTTTCCAAAGCACCAGAAGGCAGGACAAGAAATGATGGATGGAAATTATTCAGGGAGAGAAGCAACCTGGAATTAAGGAGAAACTCCCAATTAACCAGTGGAACGGCTTGCCACCAGATGTTGTGGGTCCTCCTTCGTGGAGGTTTTCAAGAAGAGACGGGACAAGCGTTGGTCTGAAATGGTATATGGTCTCCAGGGGTCCATATCTGTTCAAAAATCCACGTAAACATTTTTCCTGCAGACGGAGGAAAGCATGATGTCTGTCTGTGTTTGCATGTGCGTGCCCACAAACCTCATAGGGCAGGGGTTCTCAACCTTGGCCACTTTAAGACTTGTGGACTTCAACTCCCAGAATTCCTCAGCCAGCAAAGCTGGCTGAGGAATTCTGGGAGTTGAAGTCCACAAGTCTTAAAGTGGCCAAGGTTGAGAACCCCTGTAGGGGCTGAAGCTGGGAGAAAGAAAAGACCTTCCAAAGTTGGCCTTTATGTAATAATAAAACTGGGTTAGACCAACTTGCTGATTTTGTAAACATAGCCTTGCTTTGATTCAGAAATGGAAAGTTGGATTGCTCTCTTTTATCAGTCCATCAGATTAGAGCTGGAAGGGACCAGCAGGAGACTCTTTTTGCTTCATTTCCATCCATTGTTTCTTGTCTTGCTTTCTGGTGCTTTGGAAAAATGGGTGAGGTACGTTCGCCATCTTGAGTGATTTATAAAAATAAATAAAAAACAAAGGCAAGATTATTTTTTTTTTTTAAAAATAAATCTAAAAAAGCTTACTGATTTTCCTTCTTGCACTTTGGTGCAGAAATTTCAGATGAAGCCGCAGTCCGGTAGATGTCACTAGAGCCTGAACATTAGAGAGAGAGAGAGAGAGAGAGAGAGAGAGAGAGAGAGAGAGAGAGAGGAGAGAGGGAGAGGGAGAGGGAGAAGGAGAGAGGGAGAGAGAGAGAGAGAGAGAGAGAGAGGAGAGAGAGAGAGGTGTGAAGCTGTAAATCCTGATCAAAACCTTGGGATGGCCTGTGTGATAAATTTGGGCAGAATGCAACTTCCCAAACCGTTGAACTGTTTTTCTTAAAAACGTATTATGACTATCCTACAATACAGTCCATTTTACAACCTTGACTCCAGGGGGGGGGGAGGACACACTGCAGCCCGTCATAAATACGAACCAGTTGCGAGGTGTTCTGAATTTTGATCACGTGACCCCAGGGATGCTTCAATGCTCGTAAGTGTAAAAAAAAAGGTCATAAATCACTTTTTTTCTCAATGCTGTTGTAACTTCAAAGGTGGAAAGCTTGAAAGTTTTTTACGCTGAGGACTAGTGTAACTGATCTGACGGCGGAACAAAAGTAAGGGCAGAGAGGAATTTGTGTTTTTTGTTTTTTTTAAATGCTTTTTGGGTTGTTCCAGCGAAATGCAGTGATGTTGTTCTGTAATTTTATTTTCCACTTCTCTTACCTCTTCAGAATCCAACCCCTGAATTGAGGGGAATTATTATTTAATCTCCTCCTTCCCCGCCTCCCCCAGCCCCCCCCCTGGCCTTCCCATCCGATGGAGCCCCAGCTGGCTAATAATAAAAACCCCACTTTTAAGACTCTTTATAAAAAGTTCAATAAAATACATAAAACAGGAGATCAAATAAGCCGATCGATACACTGATGGCAGAACAGGACGGGCACTCCTATCCTCAATCAAAATGCCCCCTGCCACTCCACACACCCCCACATTTTTGGGGGGGGCATTTCTCAAAATAGGCAAGCAAAGGAGAGGGGGCAGATACCACATTTGAAGCCCCTGACGGGAGCATTTTAGAAACCATATTCTATCTCAGCTCTTGATGGAGATCAATTTTTCCCCACTGATTGTGCAAAAATCATTCCCTGCTTTATGGACATTGCACTGCAGATCAAAGGTGCCTTCCTTATCAATAACGCTGGCTTTTATTGGTTCCTGGAAAACAGGAAACCTCTCTAAAATCATCTCTCTTTGGAAGACCTCTCCATTTTATTTTATTTTTAGCAGCTGTTCAAGCTGATTCAGCTCTGTTTCCCTCGGCAAGGAAAACCCCCGGACACAATTGTGGATGTATGTCGAGGACTGCCTGTAATCTAGAAACCCAATTTTATTCATCTTATTCCTTCCTTCCTTCCTTCCTTCCTTCCTTCCTTCCTTCCTTCCTTCCTTCCTTCCTTCCTTCCTTCCTTCCTTCCTTCCTTCCTTCCTCCAGGGATTGTTGGAATAGGACGGCATAGAAATCTAATAAATAATAATAATAATAATAATAATAATATCTCTTTCTGTCTCTGTCTCTCTGTCTCTCTCTCTCTCTCTCTGTAATCAAGGCAGGTAAATGGATCCCTAATAGCTGTGTGACTGGGAATACTCGCTCCACCTCTGGGGATCAATCAGCGTAATGATGGGCGTGTTTTTCATTTGGGGGACACTCCCCCCCCAAAGGCTGAAGACTGATTGCTCTGCCCCATGGGAGCCCCCGTGTTTTGTCTCCCACCCCATGCAAAGCTGCTTGTAATTTCCGAGGGCCTCCTTGTTTTTCTCCAACACGATGAAGCCATCCGACAGAGTCTACCTATATCTCGGCTCTCCAGAATTCCCTCCCTCCATTCATTTATCCCCCCCCCGCGTGAAGAAGTCAGAAAATGAGTTTAAGCGCAGGCAGGTAGTCCTCAGCGTCCTGTCCTCAACTCAGCCCCGTATTTATGCTGCTAAGAGCGACATCTGTGAAGTAACTTTTGCCCCGTTGGACGACCTTTGTCACTGCCATTGCTAAGTGGATCCCTGCAGGGGTTAAGTTAGCCACACGGTTGTTAAGTGAAGCTACCTTCCCCAGGGGTTAAGTTAGCCCCACTTGCTTGTCAGAAGGTTGCAAAAGGGGATCACGTGACCCCCCAAGGGACGCTGCAACGGTCGTAAATACGAGTCAGTTGATGAGCGTCTGCATTTTGATCCTGGGGGTGCTGTAGTGGTCGTAAGTGTGCAAAACGGTCATAAGTCACCTGTATTTCTTTGGAAGGATCTGTCTGAGCTCCACAGAGTTCATTCCCTCCATCCATTCCTTTTATCCTTCCACCTCTCTGTGATGAGTTAAGGCAGACTTTTGAATAGCTTCTTGAGAAGCAGCTGTCAATTTAAGGGTGAGGTTTGCCTTCTCTCTGTGTTTCTGCAAATGCTGGGCTTGGAACGCTGCTCTCTAAGCTAGTTCTCCTCTTTGAACTAGTTTTTCCTTTCCTTTTCCCCACCCCGCCTCTTCAAGGACCAACGTCTTCCCAAAAAGGTCACCTCCTCCCCAATTAAAAACTCTCAACCACAAAAATGTCTTTGACTCTGCTACTTTGGATTCCTGGTTCCAAATTTCCCCGAGCGGAATAAGTTTCTTTCCTCCGAGGAAATGTCTTTTTCTGAACTGTGTCTTTTCTGATCTAAAGATACCTCTCCTTGCGCGTGATCCATTTCTGCTTTGTTGGTGGCAAACTCTGGTCACACAACCTTGTTTTTCATGTTCGGTTCTGAAACAGCAGGTTCTTTGGTGGAGCCAATTAAATAGTTCATGGGATTTTGGGGCTCATATCTTTCACATCCCTTCTTCCTTGCCTCCGTCTCAGAATTCCCTTGCAATTAAAAAAAGAAATGAGGAGGTGATCAGCCGCCTGGGAAAGCCAAGGGAAGTCATCAAAACAATTAAAAAACAAAAGTTAGAATGTTTCGGACAGGTGATGCGACACCCAGAAAAATATAGCACACTCCCATTTAATCCTCCAGGGAAAGATGGAAGGCAAACGAGGTCCAGGCAGAAGAAGAACATCGTGGCTTCAAAATCTCAGGGACTGGTTTGGACAAAACTCAGCAGCACTTTTTCGTGCGGCTGCTGATAAAAACAGGATTGCCAACAGGATCGCCAACGTCCGATAACGGATAGGGCACAAGAAGAAGAAGGTTCTTTTGGAAGAAGTGTTAAAAAGAGAAGGGGGGAACAGAAATTTCTTGGCTGATCTTCTGAGGTTCTGCCTTCTGTCCTACGCTGGCTTTAATCCCTTGTTAGTCTTCCTATCTGCGGTTGGTACCAGCCGTTACTCCAAGAGTTTTATAATCCTTCCTAATTGCAGAAACCACGGAGGAGAAAGAAAAAAACAAAACACTTTAATTTCAGGTCAACTGCTTGGAATAAGCCTTAGTGGTCTTTTCCTTTCCTCTTTCTGGGCTTGTGTCCTTGACCATCCCCTCTCCTTATTCACAAAGGTCCACTTAAGCCTTAAGGATTTGGAATTAAGCTCTGGAGCCTACCTACCGGTATTAAATAGTTTATGGGGCTGGGACTCATATCTTTCACATCCCTTCTTCCTTGCCTCCGTCTCAGAATTTGCTTGCAATTAAAAAAAGAAAAAGAAAGAAAAAGAGTGATTCACATTTTATAATTGCTTTTTGCTTGGGCGAGCCAGCTCTTCGTCTTCCTAACTCTAGAACGGTGGAGTTTTGCCCTTAAAAATTGTGTAACTTAATTTTTACCGGTTGGGGGGGGAGAAAAGAATAGAAATGGTTCTTTGGGAAGGAAAGTGGAAATAAAAGAGGGTACTCAAAGATAGGGAGGCAGCTAGATCTATTTTCTTAATTTTTGCACACAAATGTAGAAAAGAGCAGAGGGGTCTGAATTTGTTCTGTGTTGCCTAGATTAAGTCCATTAGGTTCATACAAGAGAAATCTAAACATGGGCAGAAGCAGCCTTGTTCTTCAGTGGGATTCCTCAGAAGCTAGCATATAAAGGCTATTTCTTGTGTTGAAGCAATAATTGATAAAAAACGCACCATTCTGGGTCGATACAGTAATCTGGTTTCATCTTCAAGAGTAACCAACTTTATGAAGGAATAAGCTTTCTCCCTCTTGGTTTGTGGCATTGTCGAGCTGTGGAGCTCTTGGTTTGTGGAGTTATCGAGCTGTGCAGCTCTTGGTTGGTAGAGTTTTTTTTGTCTTCTCCGAGTTTGTTTGGTTGTTTGCTTGCAGACGTTTCATTACCCAGCTAGGTGACATCATCAATGTGATATCTTTCCTGCACAAATATCTTCTGAGCTTTGAACTCAATGAATGTTCCTGGTTATTTTGCCCTTGACATCATCCCTGTATTCTAATTTAAGCCGAAGAGGTGAACGTCCTTCTCTTGGTCCACATTTTTTTACCCCACCCACGATTTCATAAAACCTCAAGTTATGTCTGCCTTCTCGACAGCTTTTGCTCACAGCTAAAAACCCTCTGATGATATTCTTTTTCCTTGTAGGGGAAATAAACAGAGCCCTCTTCACTATTCAGACATTCCCCAACCTGTAAAACTTGCTTGGACTAGCCCACATTCTGAACAGGAACTGGGGCCATCAAAGCCTCATGTCTTGAAGAACTTGCCTCTGCAGAAACACAACTATGCAAAAAATGTGTGGGTTGGACTCCTGTCCTCCTCCTGTTCCTCCACCCTTTCCACTCTTCTGGAGAAGGAGAATGGGAGAGCATTGTTGATGGATCAGCTCTCTTTAAGACCCATGAATTATGTAGAGAAATATCACTGGAGTCAGACCCATCTCAAGATTTTCTTACTCTGGAGGCCTACCAAAGGGTATCCTTGCCTGCCCTCTCACTCTCTAAAAGGAAGACGGGTTGAGTTTTCTATTTTCTTTATGATTATAAGTTTTTTTTTTTTAAAAAGCCCACCCAAATAAATAAACTCCCTTCATGATGCATAAAATACACATAACGTCTCTCCAGAAACTGAGTGAAAGGCATAATCTCTTGGTCCGTTGGTGGTGCAGAGTGATTTATTATTGCAAGCTTGAAGAAAACAGGTCTAAAGCTAGCTTGTTCTACCTCTATTGTTTTTTTTCTTGGTTGATCTAGCTCCACCAGGCACAGAATCCCTAGATTAAAGAAAGGCTGGCCTTTTGTGGAAGGGCAGACAATTGCTTTTCAGACATAAGAGAAGATTGGCCTTTGGTATCTCACCTCTGCCTTCCATGATAACACCTGGACTGCTGATTTAGCCTGTTCCTGATGTTAATCAGGTGGACAACAGGACCAACTGAGTCAGCTTTTCTTCCATTCGAGTCAGAATGTGCACCTTTGGCCCAGTCCATCTCCTGAAACGAAACCCTAGAACAGTGGCCCTTTTATGACTTGTGGACTTCAGCTCCCAGAATTCCTCAGCCAGGATCTCATCCCCACAGAGATATCTCCAGGATGGTGGTCTGTGATGGCTACAGGTTGAAGGGCCCACCATTTTTGACGCTGCCTCTGCTGAACGTTGCTGGAATGAATGAATCTTTTTTTATATATACATAGATATTTTTCCCCGTTGAGAAGTGTCGAGGCGGGCCTTAGTTTGAATGCTAAACCTTTAGCTGCTGGGGGGGGAGTAGATTAATCAACAGATGTTTTCCTGGCTTAATCCACTGGAGACAGTGTTAATCTTGCAGCAGTTTTAATAGCTGGGGGTGAGGGGTGCAGGTTTAAAGCCACGGCTTATTCCGGAAGCTGCTCCGATTTCTGGGTCTTTGTCACACTTTGTTTATGAATAGAGGGGAAAAAACTGAAGATTGACCTTTGCTTTCAACAATGATGGATCATGTTGTTTATTAAATCACAACTAATCTGAACGCTTCTATCTGCGTGGCCAAGAGCTTCCCATATGGAGACTTTGCCAAGGTGCACAGGGAGCGCCGTTTAATTAATTGCTTGTCTCTGGAGGGATCGGCCTACAAAAATACTTTTTCTTGATTGACAGGTCCATTGGTTTTTGCTTTGAAACAGTATCCCAGCTAGTTTGGGGTCCAGAGCCCATGCCCCATGAGATGGCCTGAATATAAAGGTAGTTCTCGACTTACAACCATAATTGACTCCGGCATTTCTGTTCTTAAGCAAGGCAGTTATGGAGTTTTGTGCCACCTTTCCTGCCACAGTGAATTGCCGTATTTTCGTTCAGTTAGTAAGGAGGTGGTTCAAATTGGCTTGTGAAAAGGCTGCGAAAGGGGGGTCTCCTGTCCTGCAACCGTCATACATGGGAATGTGACTTTTTAAATTTTCTTTTCTTAAACTTATCGGGATAGAAAATAACCAAATGAGAATGAAGATAGTGGGGGGAAATGGGGAAGGGAAAAGGAAGGAGAGAGAAGGGTAGGGTGAAGGGGGGCAAAAAAAAAAAAAGAAAGAAAAGGATTGGTTTCCAACTGCAGTAGAATAAATAACATGACAGCCTGGAACTTTTTTTCTTTCTTTTTTTACTTTTACATACGTAATATGCCCTGGCCATTTCTGTAACAGGAGCGTCTATCTTTTTTGAAAAAGCTCTTTAACAAAATTATATTTTTTAAAAAAAAAAAAAAAAAGAAAGAGGAAAAAGAAGACATTTACCAGCCACAGAGACCTCCTGTATTACATAAGAGAAATCCTAAGAAACACTTGGAAATAGATGACCAGGAACTTGTCCTTCCACATTGGAAAGATTTATGGCCCCAATTACTCAGCTGGATGGAAGGCCTGCTGTGGCTTGTGACTTATAAATGAGTTGCTTAGGGATGCAGATTACGCATGGAGGATTTACTGAAATATGGGTAACTTTTATTGTCATTGTTATGTAAAACAACTCATTCATTCATTCATTCACTCACTCACTCATTCATTCATTCATTCTTCTGCAGGCAGCCTGCTCTCTCTCTCTCTCTCTCTCTCTCTCTCTCTCTCTCTCTCTCTCTCTCTCTCTCTCTCTCTCTCTCTCTCTCTCTCACACACACACACACACACACACACACACACACACACACACACACACAGACTAGAAGTAGCCAGGAGAAAACCCTAACCCTAACCCTCACCAAGACTACTGTATATAAACAGGGAGCAAATACCTGCACAGTCACTAGACCGATGTTGTTACTTAGTCAGGTAATGAAATGCCTGCAAAACAAGCAACAAAGCTCAGAGAGCATCAAAGACTACCACCCACCCACTCACCCACCCACCCACCCACCCACCCACCCACCTACCTACCTACCTACCTACCTACCTACCTACCTACCTACCTACCTATCTATCTATCTATCTATCTATCTATCTATCTATCTATCTATCTATCTATCTATCTATCTATCTATCTATCTATCTATCTATCTATCTACCCATCTATCTATCTCTATCCCTATTGACCCACCCAGCCACTCCCAATTTAATATATTCAATTTATTTTGTCATTCTTTTCCTCCATTTTTTTCTTTTGGTTTCTTTGCTTGCTTTTCCTTTTTTCCCCCTTTCCATTCTTTTTCTCCATCCGTTTTGTCTCTTTTCCCTATTGTTTTCTCCCCCCCTTTCTCTTCATTCTTTCTCTCTACGACTTATTTTTTTTCCTCATCTTTTCTGTGTCTCTCACCCCCCCCCTTCCTTTCTCTAGAAAGAGACATAATTTCAGTAGGAATAGCTCCCAGGGAAGTAAGCGGGAGTTATCCATCAGAGAGCTAAATTAATTCTCTCAGATAATAAGACCACCCGTGCCCGGGGCAGCCTAAAAAAAAAAAAAAAAAAGAATTCAAAAAGAGACTAAGGCATTTGGGAGTAGTATATATATCCTATGCTGCTGTCGGGCTCCATAATACAGTTTTAAACACATGCAAAAGGATGTTCATAGTGTAGATTCCTTCCTTTCCTTCAAAATTTATCCTAGCTGCTGCTGTTTTTGCTTAATCGCCTCTTTCCCCTGACATGGAAATTAAAATCCTTGCATACCTCTGCAGTATTAATTTTGTAAGGGGTGCAACTCTCTTTTTCTCCCCTCTTGTCATTTCTAAAAAAAAAAAGAGAGATATTCCCTCTACTCCCCCATTACTTTCCCTCACCGCACCCCAAATGCAAGTCTCTTCTTTTCCCTTTCTCTCTCTCTCTCTCCCTCTCTCATCTCTGCCTCCTGCCGTTCTGCAGTTAGCTTATAAAATATTACAAGGCCTTTAATTGAAACGCTCAGCACGCCACCAGCGACTCCATTAGTGGGACTAATTTGAATAGACAGCATTAAAAACACACCCAGGGTGGAAGGGAAGAGAGAAAGCGTGATCTGGGGCCCTGGTAGACTTTCGCGGACTTGCCCGCCTGCGAAGCGACCAACCCCTGAAACGTTGGTGAGACCAAAGGAAAAGTTTTTGACGTAATGAAAAAAAGACACCGGCAATTTTACATGTGTAAACACACACATGCACACACACAGAGACCACGCACAAATGGTGCGCTGGCATTATGGGATCGACAGGAAGGTCAGGGAAGGAGTTGCGTTAAGATGCCACCATAGCTTGCTACAGGTAGTCCTCGACTTACAACAGTGACTCCAAAAAGGCACTTGTGACCTCACGGTCACGTGATCAACATTCAGAAGCTTGGAAACTGACTCGTGCTTACGATGGTTGCTGTGCCCCAGCTCAACAACGGCAGCGATTGGCTGTGGCAAGAACAGTGGTAAAATGGGTCCAAATTCGCCACCGCCTCACTTAGCGACAGAAGTTCTGGGCTCAGTTGTGGCCGTACGTTGAGGGCTACCTGCGTTGTTTTGAAGGGGCTGCAAGGGTCCCCTTGAGAGAAGGAAGAGAGGAATGCAAAAGAAAGAGAGAGGGGAAGGCGAACAGGTTACTGCGACACGAAGTATATTTTTAAAACGCTTCTGGATCAACGGGATTCACGTCCTAATCCCAGCTGGAGTCCAATAAAGCCACAATCTTGGTGGATTTTTGAAAGGATATTTCTGGCCATATGGCGCGTGTT
The DNA here is from genome assembly GCA_034064705.1 of Bothrops alternatus. Lineage (NCBI taxonomy): Eukaryota > Metazoa > Chordata > Lepidosauria > Squamata > Viperidae > Bothrops > Bothrops alternatus. Next base: position 324,566 of record JARGCV010000470.1, on the reverse strand, counting down.
GCACTGCCCCCACCCCCCAGATTAGTGTGGCTCTCAAACCTGCTTCTGTTTCCCTGGTAAATTAGCACCTTGATGTGTGTACAAGGAACATCCGTGTTCTCGCCAAAACTCGCAACACAAGCCCGACCCAAAAAATCCTGCTTTGGTGCAATTGAACTAACTAACTTTCCTGTTTTTATATATATATGTAAAAAAATCTTTATGGTTTGATGGTGCCTTGCTGGGTTTGGTTGTTTGTTTGTTTTTTAAATATCTGCTTCCTTTGAAGGGCTGTGGTTTTGTTTCCATTGCAACTGGATCTGGGGAAGCCGAGCTTCAAAAAAAAAAAAAAGGCGGGGGGTGGGGAAGGACATCCCTCAAGCAATGGCAGATTGAGGGTCACTGGGTTCCATCTACGGCCTTAGAGTCCACTTTGAACACGATATGGCCGTTTGCATTCGTAAGAGGTCCGGTTTCTGTAATGGAAACTTGGACGGCCCTAGGAAGGGCTAGCTAGACCCTCTGCAGGTGGTGAACCAGAGTGACAAATGGGTGGGTCTAACTGGGTTGTCCCAGGGGTGTTTTTCCAAAAGGCAACTTGACTTGTGTGTGTGTGTGTTTTCCCCTTGATGTTTCACTTCTCATCCAAGAAGCTTCTTCGGTTCTGACTGAATGGTGGGGAATGGAAGGATTTAGATTCTTCGCAGTCATCTGGTCGTTAGTACTGTCTCTGAGAATCCTTGAGGCCACTTGCGGATTGATCTGTATCCTCAGAGTCGCCTGAATCAGGGTGCAAAAGGGCGTGGGAGCTTCTTGGGACTGCTGAAAGGACCGTGTTGTAAACAGGAGAGAGGTGGTGTCGTATCTATAGTATAACAGAATAACAGAGTTGGAAGAGTTTTAGTTCAACCAATTTCTAATTCTACCCCTGCTCAGGTAGGAAACCCTATATCACTTTAGACAAATGGCTGTCCAGTCTCTTCTTTTTTTCCATTAACATGATTTATTAGAGAAAGTCAGAAAAGGAGGGAGAGATCCACAGACCAGAGGTGAGCAAGCCATCAACAGGCAGACACCCAGCTGTGGTCTCTGACTCCCCAACAGCAGAGCATCTGAGGAAATGGCTACATAGTGCATTTAAAGGAACATGCATAGCATTTCACCAAAGAAAAGCAGGAAAGCAATTCAGGCCACAGAGAACGTTGGCAGAAAACAACAGAGCCCTTCCTTCAGGCGGGCAGTGGGAGACTCCCAGGGCTGAAAGCAGCAAGTAGAAAGTCCAGGCCCAGTGGGGTGGGGAGGGTAGTGGAGGTCAGGGGATTCACCAGGGTTTGTGAGAGGAAAAAAAACAAAACTAAAGCCCTTAGCTTTGCAAGCTGTCCAGTCTCTTCTTAAAAACTTCCAATGTTGGAGCACCCACAAGTTCTGGAGGCAGGTTGTTCCACTGGTTAATTGTTCTAATTCTCAGGAAATTCCTTCTTAGCTCTAAGTTGCTTCTCCTCCTTGACTAGTTTCCATCCGTTGCTTCTTGTCCTGCCTTCAGGTGCTTTGGAGAATAGCTTGACTCCCTCTTCTTTGGGCAGCCCCTGAGATATTTGAATACTGCTGTCATGTCACCTCTCGTCCTTCTCTTCATTAAAGTAGACCTATCCAGTTCCTCCAACTATTCTTCGTATTTTTTTAATCTTCAGTCCCTAATCATCTTTGTTGTTCTTCTCTGTACTCTTTCTAGACTAGAGATTCAACATATTTTTTTATATCATGCAACCGAAGCTGGATGCAGTATTCTGAGTGTGATCTACCAAGGCATTATAAAGGGATCCTAACGCTTCATGTAATATTGATTCTATCCTTCTGTTAATGCAGTCTGGGACTGTGTTAGCTTTTTTGGCAGCTGCAGCACACTCCTGGCTCGCCTAACTGGATTCCATTTCTGGTGAAGTCATCATCAAAGGTCAGGAGATATTTCCAATGACTTTTTGGGGTCTACAGTTGGTTGAACTCCCAAGTTTAACCTTCAGCCCTGGCTCCTGGTTCCTCAACCCCCCCTCCCCATCTTGTCCTTCCTTTCTCCTTCAAACACTCCATCCCACCCCCCCCCCATATGCTCTTTGCCTCCTTCATCCCTCTAGTCCCATCGGGCAGTTCAACCAAGTCTTGACTGTTTCAATATCCACATTTCCTTTGTAGTCATTGAGCTATGGAAAAATAAGTTAAAAATAGAAGGAAGAACATCTACATTTGGTGTGTTTGTGTGTGTGGAGGGCTCTTCTTTCCGCCCTCCCACTGTCTTTTTGGCATAAATTTAAAGCTTGTTTATTTACCCCTCCAGATATGTTAATTAAAGCGAGTGATCTTGTGCCATATCAGAAGATACTGCAAGGGAAAAATCAAAAGCCAGCCTCTTGGTCTTGCAGCCTTAATTTAAAAAAAAAAAAGGCGAGATTGCTATCGTTTCAAAGCCTGCTTTTTTTTCCCCATCCCCTCCACCTTGATGCTTAAATTCAAAGAGGACCCTTCTCTTTCTTGGTGCTTTGGGACTAGCGCTTCATCATCCGAGCCTGGCTACAGCTTAGGAGGAGCATGGCTGGAGTTGCAATCAGACTCCTTAGAGATGTGAGATTCATCGGAAGAGCTGGAATGGGACCAAGCTCCTTGTAAGCCGAGAAGGCTGCAGGAAGCCAGAGAGAGTTAAAAAGAGAAGCACGATAAGGTTGTGAATCAACAACAGTAACAGCCCAAAAGCCAAGATGAAGAAGGATGTAAATGATGCTAGCAAGAAGCCACAGAGCTGAAGAACATTCCACCAAGACAGGGGTCTTCAAACTTGGCCCTTTTATGACTTGTGGACTTCAACTCCCAGAATTCCTCAGCTGAGGAATTCTGGGAGTTGAAGTCCACAAGTCATAAAAGGGCCAAGTTTGAAGACCCCTGCACCAAGACATTGCAAAAAGGTCCTGGGTCCAGATGTTCTGGATGTTGATGTTCTCAAGAAAAGTTTGACTTAGGAATATTTTTGGACAATCATCATTTTTTGTGTAGGCTGTTTTAAGGAGCTCTGAGTGAAGCTTGCACAGTGTTAGATCCGTTGCTTAGTAACGGATAGGATGCAAGGATGCACGTACCACTGCAGAGATGAGCTGCTTCACGATAGCTAGCTTAGGAAGCCTTTGGTGGGCCATGAGACATGGACGAAGTGTTTTTACTTCTTCTGCCTCCTTGTCAGTGTTGCAGGGACACAAAAGAGACATTCAAGTACGGCTCTCCCCCACATGTGGGTTGATATTCTCCCCCCCTACAGCTACAGAAAGCTGCCCTTTGTGGAAATACAACATTTCAGCTGTTGGGTTTTTTTGAAGTTTAGAAAGGAGGATGATAAAGAGGGGATGAAATAAAGGTCAGATCAAATCTTGCCTCTTCTCCTTCTCCTCCTTCTCCTTCTCCTTCTCCTCCTTCTCCTTCTCCTCCTTCTCCTCCTTCTCCTCCTTCTCCTTCTCCTTCTCCTCCTCCTTCTTCTTCTCCTCCTCCTCCTCCTCCTCCTCCTTTTCATCTATCTTCTCCTCATCTGTCTACTTCTCCTCTTCCTCTTGCTCTCCTCCTCATTTGTCTTCTCATCATCTATCCATGATCTACTTAAATCTCAGTTCAATCTATCTTTCTTCTTCTTCTTCTTCTTCTTCTTCTTCTTCTTCTTCTTCTTCTTCTTCTTCTTCTTCTTCTTCTTCTTCTTCTTCTTCTTCTTCTTCTTCTTCTTCTTCTTCTTCTTCTTCTTCTTCTTCTTCTTCTCCTTCTCCTCCTCCTCCTCCTCCTCCCCCCAAATCCCACTCCCTTCTAGCACTGATAGTGATACCTAGTTGGCTAATGAAATGTCTGCAAGAAAACCACCAAGCTCAGAGAGCACCCAGGGCCCCAATCATTCCTGGTTTACAAGGACGGGGACTGCAGTCAAATCTGACCCACCAGTGGGGAACCAAGCTGGAAAGGACTGCAGATATCAAAGCCAAACCAGATGGTCTTTTCTCGAATTCGACCAAGGTCTCTTTATGGTTGAGTGTCTTTGCAACTGCCAAATAAGGCAATCTCTCCGAGATCCTGTTTAACCCCAGTGATGCGTGAGAGGCAACCTACGGTAGAAATCTTCCCTGTGTCAAGCGTCTCCCAAGAGCTACAGCGCTTCCCTCTCCATTTCTTTGGCCCCAAATTCTACTGCAATGCCTGCTGACCTGACTATCAATTTTTCTCCTGCAGATGTCAATAATAGACACTGTTATGACAAGAAAGATCAGCCGCTGTTTGCTGAAAAGGTGAAGGTTTCAGCTACGGGAAAAGGGTTGTTGAGCAGCTTTAATTTTCAGAGTCCTTGTCGAAACCAACTGGCCCAGACCTTATCTTTATAGAAATAGCTGGCTGCAATTCCAGGCAATTTCATGTTTCCTTGCTTTAATAAAGCAGACCTTCTCCTTTCTCCCCTCTGCATTCTCTCTCTTTTTCTCTCCCTCCCTCCCTCCCTCCCTTCCCCCCAGCCCCAATTCAGCACCTTTAACTTGCTGGAGAAAACCCAAATTGAGTACAGTAAAATAATGTAAATACTTTAAATCTCTCGCAATCAGCTTCATCTTCTCCTCTTCCTCATCATTATTATATGTTTAACATCTTGATTGAGCTATCCCAGTTAAGGCATCTTCCTTCCTTCCTTCCTTCCTTCCTTCCTTCCTTCCTTCCTTCCTTCCTTCCTTCCTTTCTCTTCCTTCCTTCTTTTCTCCTTCCTTCCTTTCTCTTTCTTTTTTCTTTTTCTTTCATTCTTTCTTCTTTCCTTCCTTCCTTCCTTCCTTCCTTCCTTCCTTCCTTCCTTCCTTCTCTTTCTCTTTTTTCTTTCTTTCTCTTTCTTTTTTCTTTCTCTCTTTTCCTTCCTTCCTTCCTTCCTTCCTTCCTTCCTTCCTTCCTTCCTTCCTTCCTTCCTTCCTTCCTTCCTTCCTTCCTTCCACAAAGTTTTCATGCCTGAGAGATCATTGCAAGCAAGTTAAGCAACATTGTTCTCAGTTTGTTACCCAAAATTCACTCATTCTTTTCTTTCTTTCTTTCTTTCTTTCTTTCTTTCTTTCTTTCTTTCTTTCTTTCTTTCTTTCTTTCTTTCTTTCTTTCTTTCTTTCCTTCTTTCTTTCCATCTTTCTTTCTTTCTTTCTTTCTTTCTTTCTTTCTTTCTTTCTTTCTTTCTTTCTTTCTTTCTTTCTTTCTTTCTTTCTTTCTTTCTTTTTTAAAAAGTGGGAATCTAAACAGGGAGCTGAAACAGTAACCAAAAAAAAAAAAGAAGAAGCTGAAAGTGTAGCAAAGGGAGGAACAAAAACACATTATAGTCCCAAAATGGCAAAAGTAACAGAGGAAAAAAAAATCATTTCCTAATTGGGTAGACATTTATCCCAGTTATCCAGGCTTGCTCCAAAGAGATTGGATGTCCCATCATCCCAAGCCAAGAACAGCCTTCAGCTGCCTCCTTATGCCTACCTTACAGGGCTGTTGCTGAATGTTTTGTTTTAGTTTTCTGTGGGAATTGGCAGACCGGCTCCTGGCAACCTTGCTAGTAACCTAGTTCAGATGCTACAGCCTTGACCTGACCCGGCTATCCTGCATCCTGCTGTGCGCGTTGCTTTGAATAAGCTGCAGACATCGGCCTGCGGGCAAATTCTGGGCCAGGAGTTATCTGAAGTTTGAACCACTTTAAAAAGTTGGCAATTAGACCCGGAAGGTAAACCACAAATGTCTGCCAAAGAGGCCCGAGGCTTTGCAAAAACATGCCTTTAAGTCCCCCCCCCACCTCCCCTTTTTTTTTTTTTTGTTTCCTGGTCTTTTTTTTTTTTTATTATAAAAATTCTTTTATTAAAACAATCAGCATTGGACATAAAAACATATTATGCAGCAATCATCATGACACCTGGTATACAATACTAAGTATTAGTCTTTGAAAACGTCCCACCTCCCCTTTCTTGCAGGAACACTCTCCTAATGAACTGTTGACTTGCCTTTTGACAAACACAATCCTTTTTTCCCCATTTTCAATTTTTTTCGTCAAAAGAAATAAATCAACTCTTCTTCTTCTTCTCCTTCTTCTCCTCTTCCTCCTCCTCCTTTGACAGTGAATCTCCCTCCTTCCCTTTTTTCCTTCCTTCCTTCCTTCCTTCCTTCCTTCCTTCCTTCCTTCCTTCCTTCCTTCCTTCCTTCCTTCCTTCCTTCCTTCCTTCCTTCCTTCCTTCCTTCCTTCCTTCCAAATGCAGTATTGCAGGCTGACTCTGCCCACTGCCAGGAGTTCGATCCTGACCCAGCCTTCCATCCTTCCAAGGTCAGTAAAAGGAGGACCCAGATTGTTGGGGGGGGGGAAAGTAGGCTGATTCTGTAAACCGTTCAGAGGGTTGTAAAGCACTGGGAAGTGGCATGTACAGTAAGTCTCATGCTATTGCTATATTTCCTGGAATTATACTCCTCTTGGCTGTGGCTTTAATTTGAACTGGTGGCAGTTTTGAGCTGTGATTTATCTCAATGGAGGGCAGTGCAACCTGAGAGGGTCCCTAAAGGTCAGCAGTGTAAATAGGGACAGAGCGTGAGCCGCTGAGGGGAGTAAGCAGAGGCTGGGGCGTCCTTCTCCTGCCCGTCGCTTCCAACAGCTGCGCCTCTCCCGGGCAGGACCAGCTTTGGAAGTTGGCACCTCTCTCGCTCAGTTGGTGCCGTCCTTCCTTTCATCTCGAGGTGGCATGCAAACCTACATGGGGGGAAACCAGGCTAATGCCCCAAAGTCTTTTGAAGACCCTGCATTTGCAGTGTGGCGATGACCAGCTGACTTACTGGCAGTGAAGCCCATTCAGATAATTGGATTCCCAGATTTTTATTTTAATTCGAGCAGAGGGTGAGAATGTTTTTAAAAATGAGATTTTAATTGTTGCTTGCTGGAAAAAAAATCCTTCCTTCCCTTCCTCCCTCCTTCCTTTCTTCCTCCTGCCCTTCCTTCTTCCTCTTTCCCTCCCTCCTTTCCTTCCTTCCTTCCTCCTGCCCTTCCTTCTTTCTCCCTCCCTCCCTCCTTTCCTTCCTTCCTTTCTCCCTCCTTCCCTCCTTCCTTCCTTCCTCCTGCCCTTCCTTCCTTCTTCCTCTCTCCCTCCCTCCCTCCTTTCCTTCCTTCCTTCTTCCTCCCTCCTTCCCTCCCTCCCTCCTTTCCTTCCTTCCTTCCTTCCTCCTGCCCTTCCTTCCTTCTTCCTCTCTCCCTTCCTCCTGTCCTTCCTTCCTTCTTCCTCCCTCCCTTTCTCCCTCCTTCCCTCCGTCCTTCCCTCCTTCCTTCCTCCTGCCCTTCCTTCCTTCCTCCCTCCCTCCTCCCTCCTTTGTCCTTCCTTTCCTCCCTTTCCGATGACATTTTCCCTCTCCTGTTGTTTCATTTGTTGTGATCTGTAACACGCGATATTATTTTGCCTCTCTAGTTCTGCAGTTGATATTATTTGGGGAAAAAACATGGTCACCTTAAAACAGTGGTTCTCAACCTATGGGTCGTGACCCCATTTGGGGTCGAACAACTGTTTCGCGGGGGTCACCGGACACCGCGGTCCACCATTTTGTTTTTTTATTTTTTTTAAAAAAAATTTAATTTTTTTTTCGTCGCGCGCTCGGGCCGTCGCACGCGTGCTGCGCATGCACGGATCGGCCCGTCGCGGTCCGCCATTTTATTTTTTTATTTTTTATTTTTTTTTTCGTTGCGCTCATGCGCGCTGCGCGCGCACATGCAACGGGCCGATCCACGCATGCGCGGCACGTGCGCGACGAAAAAAAATAAAGAAACAAAAAAAACAAAAAAAAACAAAACAAAATGGCGGACCACAACGGGCCGATCTGCGCATGCGCGGCGTGCGTGACAAAAAAAATAAAAATAAATAAAAAAAACCAAATGGCGGACCACGGGTCGGGGTCGTGGCGCGCATGGGCAGCGCAAGTGGGGTCTCAACCTACTGTGTTGTGAGCCGCCCTGAGTTCTTCGGAATAGGGCGGCATAGAAATCGAATAAATAATAATAATAATAATAATAATAATAATAATAATAATAACAACAACAACAACCTGAAAAAGGTTGAGAACCACTGCCTTAAAACCACCTAGAAGGCTCGCTGTGCCCAAGCTGGGACTTGTGCCTCTGCTTTGATAAATCCCTCTTTAGACAGCCTTGTTCTATAGTCCAGAGGGCTTCCGGGTGGGTCAAGCTGACCGTCAGATATCCAAGAGACAATCAAAATGAGAGAAAGAAAGAAAGTGAATGCCTTGAACCAAATCAGTTCAATCGGTTTCCGGGTGTTTTATATGTGGATACAGAAGATACTTAAGCTGTGCTGCTTTCTCTTTCTTTTGCAAATATTTCAGAGGTGGGTGAGAAATGCAACTGTGAGGGGCTACTCAGCCCGTCTTGAGGAATGCTGTAATCTGGATACCGTATTTATTTCTTCCTTGCGTCTGTTGAACGTTTTGTTTCAAAAAAAAAAAAAAATTAACAGTCCTGATTTAAACATCCAGCATCAGGATCCTTCCAATTCTGAATTAAAAAAAAAAAAAAAAGCTGATCTCTACAATGCAAAGGGAAATTACGTGGCTGGGGAATTCTGGGAGTTGAAGTCTGCAAATCTGAAAGTTTCCAAGGTTGCACACATCCCTGCTTTAAACAAATGGTTGTGGTTTTTTGGATTTTTTTTTTTTTTTTTTTTGCAATTGCATTTTTGCCACCCAACATCTTTTAATGGCACATTCCCAGCCCTGGAGAATCTTCTGTGAGTGAATTAAGCTGTGGATGTTTGCAGGTGTAATCATAATAATGACCCTTGCAGAGGGGGGAGAGGAGGGCTCCCTCTCTACCCCCCCCCACCCACACTTCTCTCCATTAATCCGACTCTCTGGGTGGTCTGCATCAGCCTGCTGAAGATTATGGGAAGCCCATAAATGGAGTTGTGCTAATGCTTACATAGCACTCGTCCATCACCGCCTTTTGACAGGCTTTCTATTACAAAACATAAATGCACGTGTCCATTAATGTCAATCTGCCCAACAATGCGATGTGCAGAGATTACCTTAAAGGGACACGGCTGGCCTGTCCGGGGTGACCTTAGACCCCACTTCCTGTTGGAAGAAGGGACACAGTTCAGCCCTGGGGAGAGGAGACAAAATGGAAGAGGGCAGACCCCACCCAAGGATGATTGGGGAAACCTACATCAACCTGCTTCAAACAGAAAAGATTGGAGAACTGTTTGTCTAGAATGGTGTAGGCGGGTCTCCTGTTTGAGCAGGGGGCTGGGCTGGAAGGCTTCCAAGGTCTCTTCCAACTCCATAATTTAGTTATTCAACCGTTCATCATACAGTTTAGCCTCCAGCCCCCTATTCATCTCTGCTGCTCTTCTCTGTACTCTTTCTAGAGTCTCAACATCTTTTGGGTATCATAATGACCAAAGCTGGATTCAGTCTTCAAAGTATTGTCATACCAGTGCAGTATAAAGCAGTACTAACTTAGTAGATTAATGATGGCAAATCTACGTGTCCCAGGATAATGTTGCAGGATCCAATCGGGGTTGGTCACCTGGACCAGAGAGGTTTTGCCTTCTAAGCTTTTGGATTCCTGCTGGAGCCCACCCTCAAGAGAACTTCTCTCTAGGCCTCTTCTGCTGATAACCGACCCAGACTGGATCCTGTGACTTAGTAGGGGACATCTACTAAGCATCTCCCCAAATAAGAGGAAACCTCGATTGTATTTGGGGACTTCAGATTTTCTCTCCAAAATCAAACTTGTGCTAGGCTAAAAGAACCCAGCAATCTTGTCTAAGCCAAACATCCTCGTGGGCCTCTTGATCAGGTATGCCACCAGATGCTTCTGGCCGTGTGTGTGTGTGTGTGTGTGTGTGTGTGTGTGTGTGTTTGTGTGTACATGCCGATGTGTGTGGTGGACTGTACTAGGCAGAATTTCAACCCGGCTCCGTAATTAAACCCCCCCCTGTCTTTTTCTGGAGAGCTTTTTGACACTCACAGTCGAAAAAAACAGTTATTATGACATCCAATTCCAGGTGGCTACAGCAGAACTTTTGAGTGTTTGCCTGCCGTGGCCTCCTCTTTGTGTTGTCAAGATAATGATAATGGAAAGGGGAAAACTGACACCTCCAGAGCTTTACTGAGGCTTGATTAAATACCTGGCAGGCAGGCAGGGGGTCGGGAGCGAAGGTTGCCAACTGACCAGGGTGATAAACAACCAGCCGGCAAGCCAGACAGATTGCAGAGAGATTGCCAACATTTTGCTGCGGGAAGGCGATCGTTTCCCCCTTGCATAAATCCAATCCCTTTTTAAAAAGCAACGTGGTTTATTGCAGCCAGTTAGCCTTCCTTAGATTAATCCACTGAAACCTTTCTGAAGGTACCACTTTTTCCTTGACTTATGACCACATAAGAACATAAGAACCTAAGAAGAGCCATGCTGAATCAGGCCAAAGCCCATCGAGTCCAGCATTCTGTGTCACACAGTGGCCCACCAATTGTACATGGGGATCTTGAGCAGAAAGAGAAGGCAAAACCCTCCCTTTCCCTTGACCCCCAATAAATGGTTCTCAAGGGAATCCTGCCTGCCTCAACCAACATAGAGGCGGCACATGGACATCCGTTTTAATAGCCACCGATACACTTGGCCTCCATGAATCTATCTAGCCCTGCCTTGAAGCTGTCAAGGCTGACAGCTGTCACGACCCCTTCAGGAAGTGAATTCCATAAATCAACGACCCTCTGGGTGAAGAAATATTTCCCTTTATTTGTCCTCACTTTCTTAGCTATGAGCTTTAGGGAGTGCCCCCTTGTCCTGGTATTGTGTGATAGAGAAAAGAATTTTTCTCTATCCACCTTTTCTATCCCACAATTGAGCTCAACATTTTTGTGGCTAAATGAGACATTGGTTAAGCGAATCCCCCTCCTCCCATTTTACAACATTTTTCCTTTCCCCAATGGCTAAGTGACTTACTGCCGTTCTTAACTCAGTAACAAGGTTGTTAAATGAACATTGCCCGTTGACTTTGCTTGTCAGAAGGTCGCGAAAAAGGGGTCACGTAACCCCACGGGACCTTCATAAATAGGAACCAGTTGCCAAATGTCTGAACTTTAATCACGTGGCCACAGGGAGGCTGCAGCGGCCGTCAGTGTGAAAAATGGAAATGTTGTAAGTTGAGGACTACCTGCAGTGATTTTAAGAGGCAGAATCTGTAATTATTATTATTATTTTAACAGCAAAGAAGAGAAAATAACCAGGACGGTAATTAGTTCAACAGCCACCCTGATCAATTCATAATAAACGCTGGAGCATTCTGAAATGAAGTTTTGTCTTTTTTAAAAAAAAACAACACCCGTTTTGCCTTGGAGGAAAAATATGGGAGAAATTGGAGACGTGTGGTTCAGTCCCACTGGAATTTCAGCATTTTATAGCAGAATTTTGGATGGTTGAGATCTAAAGCTAGTTAACGCTAATCTCTTCTGATACAGGTGGCTTGGAAAATTTTATTGCATCCGTTTTATTCCCTTTCTCCGGGGTCAGTTGTATGCTCTCCTCTGCTTTTTTTTAATTTTTTTTATTAAGTATATATTTGTAAATGTAAACAAAGGAAAAATTCAAGTAGAATGCTACTCAACTTAATACAATCATTTTAAACTTGTAAACATTCTTCACTCGGTATATCAAGATTTAACTATAAGCAAGATACATTTTCTTTGATTGATGTTTCTCTTGTATGTAGTCTATCCATTTTTCCCAGTCCAACCTATATTTTTCATTTGAATGACCCTTCAAATATGCAGATATTTTAGCCATTTCTGCCATATTTATGACTTTCAAAGTCCATTCTTCAATAGATGGTAATTCTGGTTTCTTCCAGTATTTTAATGTTACACTGAAACTGGCTTTGACGTTCCTCAAGCAGGACGATTGGGCCTCTCCAAAACCAGGAGATTTTGCTATATTTGTTCTAATTAAATTGGCTGTACCTACTTTTCTCCAGCAGACCTGGCCATTCTCTATTTCTTTGGGACTGTGTAAGGAGAGGCAACTGGATTCTTTTGATCCTTGCAATAAGCAGGAGAGAAATATTTGTGTGTGGGCATGCAGTGGTTGGTATGTGACCGTGTTTTGGGATTTTATACAGATAGATGTGTAGTATGTCTTGCAGTGATGACAACTCTGGTTTAATTTGCAGCTCTCTCTCTCTCTCTCTCTCTCTCTCTCTCTCTCTCTCTCTCTCTCTCTCTCTCTCTCTCTCTCTCTCTCTCTCTCTCTCTGTGTGTGTGTGTGTGTGTGTGTGAAAAGACAACCAAGGAGGTAAGGTTTGCAAAAAGCCAAAATGGGGACTTGACTTGCAGATACAAGCTGAAGCCGGTGTGAGATTTATTGATTACGGCTTGTCCTGACAAGCTGTCTGCAGCCAGTAAATTTACACCCTGTGACTCTTGTATTTTCGGCCCATAAGTTGCATGTAGAAAAGGCGTTACTGAAAGAAAGCTGAAAGCAAACGGCATCGATCCGAATTGATCTTTAAGTCGCTTTTTTCTGATGATGAAACCTAATGATTAGGTGCAATTTTTTCCCCCTCTCAAGCACATATACAGACCCGGCTTTTTTTTTTTTTAAAGTTTATGCCAATAGAAAGTAGGTAGAAATCTGTTGGAGCGGAAAGAATCAAAAATTGTGTACTTATCTATATTATTATTATTATTATTATTGGGTTTTTCTTTTTCAAAATTTGATGATGATGATGATGATAATAATAATAATAATAATAAAAAAGGTTTTGGCTCAAATCAGCTCAAAGGAGGCAAACTTCTTTTTTATAATGTAAACACAACTCAAGATGCTTAGCTTAATAATAATAGTAATAAAAGTTGGAAGAGACCTTGGAGATCATCTAGTCCAACCCCTGATCAGCATCAGGAACTACCTTGATGCTGTAGAGTTTTGGTGGGGATTAGCTAATCCAGGGGCCTTCCAACTTGGCCCTTTTATGACTTGTGGGCTTCAACTCCCAGAATTCCTCAGCCAGGCATGTGTGCCTGGCTGAGGAATTCTGGGAGTTGAAGTCCACAAGTCATAAAAGGACCAAGTTGGAAGACCCCTGAGCTAATCCCTCGGATGGGAAAAGGATGCTGGCTTAGATTACATTTTTTCAGATAGTCTTGGAATTATTATGCTGAATATCCTGGGATTGTGGCATGGTGGGTCTTGTCCTGGAAGGCTGGCGTCTCTGCAGAGGAAAAATATATCCCCACAAATCAAGAAGGCTGATTTCATCAGAGAGAATATCAGCCATAGGATAGCTTCTGTTGAGGAGGGTGAGTTATATTTAACATGGACAGCCTGTTCCCCACTTTTACACACTTAAATTGTTTTGATGCATTCCAGTGGAACAGCCACCGGGAAGAGGTGACCTACAAAACTGAGATTTTCTGGGACAGCATAGCCATTTGATTAAAAAGAAAATAAAATTAAAACCTCATACTCAGAAATCTAACCTAACAGGGGTAAACAAATTGCATTGACATTTTTAAGGGTTTTTAAGGTCTGGAGGAATTGAGAATTGGGGGGGGGAACACATTTTATCTCTCAGATTTCCATGCGAGTTGGGCTGTGTGATTTTTTTTTTTAGAGCTCGTTAGCTATTTTTTTTTAAGCATCTAGTCCAATAAATAAACAATGAAAACATAGTTATTTGCACGTCAAATCACATGGGAATCCGAGTTAAGTCAGACATGGATTCTACATTTTTAAGCTTATAAATTTAATAAATAAAAACAAGCGAAAAGCACTGAAGCACGCAAACCGCAATATACGTGCGCAGAGGGGAAAATGTACTTTAATGCTTATTGCAGTTAAACATTTACCTTATTATTGAGGCAGATCTTTTAAAGACAAAGGTAAAATTGGGCAGAGAAGGGAGGGAGACAGTTTCTGAACAGGATGCACACTTGTGTACCAAGGTTTGTTTTTTTTTAAATACCAACTGCTATCAGTAATATTTCATTGATGTTATTTTAATATGCCTCCTGGAATTTAACCTTGAGCCCTTATCCTTTCTATCTTCTACCAAGAGGCCTCAGACTTTGAAAACCTGCCAATATTGTAAAATCTGGATTTTCCAGTTCTGAGGAAGCGAGTGTGAAATTCTTTTGTGTTGAAAAGGACAGGGAAAGGGCATAGAAAAGGCACAGAGGGGGGAAAAGATTGCTCTATTAAATTCTTCTTCTTCTTCTTCTTCTTCTTCTTCTTCTTCTTCTTCTTCTTCTTCTTCTTCTTCTTCTTCTTCTTCTTCTTCTTCTTCTCCTCCTCCTCCTCCTCCTCCTCCTCCTCCTCTCTTTATTAATGCACTGCAAGCTAGAAAGATATAAGTCAGGGGTATCCAACTATGGGAACTTTAAGACCTGCGGACTTAAATGCTGGCTGGGGAATTCTGGGAGTTGAAGTCCACAAGTCTGAAAGTGGACAGCCCTGGAGTGAGCAGTTTATATCCCAGCTGGTTCTCAAACCTACTAAACTAGCCGAAAATACAGGAAGTCCTCAACTTACAACAGTTCATTTAGTGACCATTCAAAGTTACAATGGCACTGGAAAAAAAGTGACTTATGAACTATTTGCAGAGCAGATGGTTAAAGCTCTATTGCTTCTTGTGCAAAGTTAATTTTTTTTTTTACGGTTCCGCGCCCGAGTTTGTTTTGTTCTTACCTTGAGCTTGAGATTTGTGACATAGCAACCTTTACAAAGAGATAACCGCCATATAATTTATTCTCTGCTGCTGTAAACCAGGAAGAAAGAGAAGCTTTATCTGTGACTTCATGTCTGACCTTTTTCCCTATTGGAGAACACGCCTAAGAGGTGGGGGGGTGTTTCATCCTCCAACATTGATCAATAGATAAGTTTCCACTTCTTTTAAAGTCCAGGTAAGTGGCAGGAACACAAGGAAAAGAACGTGACACCTTAATCTCCACAACGTAGAACTTTACTCAAGACGCTGAATTAAAAACAAAACAGGCACTCCATTAGCCATCGGGGTTTTTTTGGATGCAGTTCAAGGGATTTTTCCAGGATTTTTTTTTAAATCCCAAATTGCTTGGGGCTTGGCTCTGGCATCAGTCTTAAGCTATTGAACGCTGTTTCTCAGGAGTTCCATTTTCCATTCCACTTTTGGAGAAGATTTTGGATCTTCTTCTGAAGGCAGGTCTTTTGAGTTTGACGAGGCCAGCTTGTCAGTGGTACTCTAATGGTTGCTGTTTCATCTTAGAGGGCAGCCTGCCTGGAATGCTTGCTTAATGCCCCATAAGGGAAAGAAGGCAGGGAAGTGATGAAGCCAATAAACACATTTTGCTGCGTTTTTACCAGCCCCTCCAAAATTGGAAGGAAGCCCACAAGGGACAGTTGGATTTTCTTAGCTCAGGATTGGCTTCTCATGACTTTCGTGGATGCTTCCCTGTGGTTTCCTTGGTCTTGCTACAGAAGGAGTGCAGGGGTGGCTTTCCCAGTCTGGCACTGAGATGTCTCTCCCAGCAAGTGAGGAAGATGGGATCTTAGCTTGTTCAAGATTACCCAGATCAGCTCAAGTCTGCCATCTGCTGTAAATGAGTAGAACGTCCAGTGACTCTATGGACATGTTTGTGTAGTTCTCTGGCAATTAGAGAGAAGAAATGGATGGATGGATGGATGGATGGGATGAGAAAAAGAGATGATGGATAGATGAAAGATGAGAAAAAGACAAGAGAAGATGAAAGAGATGAAAAAGAGATGATTGATATATGATGAATGGATAGAAAGAAGGATGGATGGATGGATGGAAGAGATGAGAAAAAGATGGGTAGATGAAAGAGATGAAAAAGAATAGATATATGGTAGATGGATGGGTGGATAGATGAGAAAAAGATGATAGATAGATGAAAGATGAGAAAAAGACATTAGATGATGAAAAATCCATCCATCCATCTATCTACCACATATTGTCTTGAGAAAGAGACAATAAATAGTAGATGATGGGTGGATGGATGGATGGGTAGACAGACAGACAGATTAAGATAGATACTCCTTTTCAGTCTATCCTAGTGCTATCATCCAAGTATTAACCAGGACTCTAGTTAGCTTTCCTGAAATCACCAAGGCCAGCTAGGGGCTGCCAAATACCTGGCTGGCATCCTCAGCTAACGTGAAAGTTGGGGTCATGCAACCCACCAACCTACAAAAAAAAACCTAGACCCAGTCAATATTTAGCAAGCCGATCCTCTGACGGGAGGCCAGCTACTAGGGCGAGCAACTAAAAGTGTACTCTAGGAGCCGAGCAGAACGGAGTACCTACTCCGGACTGAAATCCTTGAAAGCTGACGAAGAACAAAACAAACATGCACTGGAAAGTTGGCTTTCTACCAACGGTCTGGCTTCTTCATAGAACACCATTGTGCCTTTTATTTTAACAGCAAGGTAAGGTCTTTGTCACTGTTTGCACACAAAAGAATGAGTCACCGACAGAACAGACAGCCTCAGTTGGATTTCCCCCCCCCCCCAGCTGCCCTCTGGAATTCTGTAATCGGTCTGTGTCAATAGCTCCGTGTCGGAAATCTAGAAATTCTGCACAGATGGCTTTGCTGTTGGGTCAGTCTTTGGTTTTAAACTGTTCATTCGTTCAGAAGACATTTCCAGTGCAAACAGAACAGGGAGGTAGGAAGGAAAGTCCTTGAAGAGCCTCCGAGCCGATTCCCACCCAACACAGGAAGGATTCATAACATAAGAACCTAAGAAGAGCCATGCTGAATCAGGCCAAAGCCCATCGAGTCCAGCATTCTGTGTCACACAGTGGCCCACCAATTGTACCTGGGGATCTTGAGCAGAAAGAGAAGGCCAAACCCTCCCTTTCCCTTGACCCCCAACAAATGGGACTCAAGGGAATCCTGCCTGCCTCAACCAACATAGAGGCGGCACATGGACATCCGTTTTAATAACCACCGATACACTTGGCCTCCATGAATCTGTCTGACCCTGCCTTGAAGCTGTCAAGGCTGACAGCTGTCACGACCCCTTCAGGAAGTGAATTCCATAAATCAACGACCCTCTGGGTGAAGAAATATTTCCCTTTATTTGTCCTCACTTTCTTAGCTATGAGCTTTAGGGAGTGCCTCCTTGTCCTGCTATTGTGTGATAGAGAAAAGAATTTTTCTCTATCCACCTTTTCTATCCCATGCATTCTTTGCTAAGGGTCCTGATGCCCATCCAACTTTTGCTTCAAAGCCTCCAGCGAAAGTCCACTCACTACAAGGAGTCCTCAAATTATGGCCACAACTGACCCCAGAATTGATGCTGCTCAGTGAGACCCTTATTGAGTTTTGCCCCATTTTAGGACCTTTTTTCGCCAGAGTGAAGTGAATCCCAGCAGTTATGAAAGGAGTAACATGGTTACTTGAATCTGGTTTTCCCATTGTCAGGAGGTCGCAAAAATGGATCACGTGATCCCATAACACTGCAGCTGTCATAAACACGAGCCAGTTGCCAAGAGTCTGGAATTTTGATCATGTGACCGTGGGGGGGGGCTGCAAGGGTTGGAACTGTGAAACAAGGATCGCAAGTCCCTTTGTTCACTGCGGTTGTAACTTTGAACGGACCCTAAATAAACTGTCGAGGACTACATATAAGAAACGGTTGCTGGAATTGGGGATGTCTAGTTTAATGAAGAGAAGGACGAGGGGGGACAGGATAGCCGTGTTCCAGTATCTCAGGGGCTGCCCCAAAGAAGAGGGAGTCAAGCTCTTCTCCAAAGCACCCGAAGGCAGGACAGGAAACAAATAGATGGAAACTAATCAAGGAGAGAAGCAACCTAGAACTAAGAAATGGTATAGGGTTTCCTGTTTCGGCAGGGGGTTGGACTTGATGAGCTCCAAGGTCCCTTCCAACTTTATTATTATTACTATTATTATTATTACTTGTACTTGTACAAGCGGGGTGGGTGAGGGTGAGGAGGAAGGATGGCTGCCTAATGAATTGCACGCAGAGAAGCAATAAATCTTAGTGCTTTTAAATACATCCTTCCTTCCTGCCCAGCTGTAAACAAAACACCACACGTGCACACACCCACAGGTTGTCCCTTTCCTGGAGTTTCACAACACACTTCTGAAAACCCTCCTGATTTTTTTTTTTTTGCAACCTTCTGTCTGTAGACAGGTTTGCTTTTTTTTTTTTTTTTAAATTTCTCTTTAGCTTTAGTCACACTTTAGAGAACTGGAGAATGCTTCTTCACACCATTTTCTCCAGTTTGTCTAACACGGCACCCGGCTGACACCTCCCTGGCATAAAAGGACACCCCTTTTTCTACCTTCTGTATTACATTGCTGACAAATGGGGAAAGCAGAGCTTTGCACAACCCGCTCAGGCGTAACATGGTGCAAGTTTGGTTTTAATTTAAGCGCCACGCGATTGCCCGTTGATGACGCCGTGGCTTCCAATTTCTTCTTTTTTTGTAAAGGTTTTAATGAGAGTTTATTGTGAGATAAAACACAAATAGGAGCGAAACTCGAGGAAGTTTTTACAGAGAGAGCTCAGACAGAAAATCTTATTTGATGAGGATGTCTATGCAGGATTGGCAAAACCTGGGACTGGACTCTTATCTAATTCTAACTAGGTTAATTAGGGAAGATGCTTAGATGTAAACGATAGCAATAGGTACATCAGTTTAATGGAGCCTTTGTATCAGTTTAATTGAACCTTCACATGGAGGACCTGGTCTCTTCATGCCTGACAGTTCATCGTCCAATGGCAAGCCAGGGATTAGAATGACTTTCTTTAAGGGGCACCTTGGATGGGAGGGGATGATGGGAGAAGCCTGCATCCAGGAAGAGGCAAGCTGTGATGCAACCTCTGATTATGTGAGGTTTAGGGCAGAGGCCCCCAATCTTTTAGACACCAAGGACCAGTTCTGTGGGGAGAGGTTTTTCTGTGGACCGGAGGGGCCGTGGTTTCGTGTGTTGCCTGCATCTTTGCTTGTTTGCGCCGCCCAGTTTCTGGGCGATCTCTGGTTTAGGGTGACCTTTCCTCCCAACTAGCTAAGTTGCCTATGAAATCAGGGTCAATGTTAGTTTGTTGAGTAAGCCATGGTTGACTTGGATCTCAGGTAGGATCAGTAATGGGATTCCAATAGGTGAACAATCAGTTCTCTGTGTGGATGCAGATTCCGGAAGTCCATTCTGGGCCTGGGCAACAAAAAATTAGCTATTGGTTCTGCCGAAGTGGTGCAAATTGGCTGAATCCCACCGAAGGAAGGAAGGAAGGAAGGAAGGAAGGAAGGAAGGAAGGAAGGAAGGAAGGAAGGAAGGAAGGAAGGAAGGAAGGAAGGAAGGAAGGAAGGAGTGGTGGGATTCAAATAGGTGAACAACCTGTTCTCTGTGTGGATGCAGATTCCGGAAGTCCATTCTGGGCCTGGGCAACAAAAAATTAGCTATTGGTTCTGCCGAAGTGGTGCAAATTGGCTGAATCCCACGGAAGGAAGGAAGGAAGGAAGGAAGGAAGGAAGGAAGGAAGGAGTGGTGGGATTCAAATAGGTGAACAACCTGTTCTCTGTGTGGGTGCAGCTTCCGAGAGTCCATTCTGGGCCTGGGCAACAAAAAATTAGTTACCGGTTCTGCCGAACTGGTGTGAGCCATCTGAATCCCACCACTGGGTCAACTACTAAAGCCATGCTTTGCAAATTGCAGCATAGTCAGGTGAAACCAAAGGAAGAATATTGATTGATGCATGCAGCAATCATCTCCCTTATCCACAAAGGCAAGGAAATAGACCCCTGCATTTACTTTTGGGTTCATGGGAAGGAGAGGTGAAATTAAAGCAATGGTGGTCAGCGAGATCCCTTTGAACAGCTGTGTCCTTCAGGATCACCAACAAATGCTGACAGAGGACCCTCACTCGTTCTTGTATTCCTTTTTCTCCTCAAGATTTGGAGTGATAAACTAAAGGGGGGGGAGGGAATCGTAGCTTTCAACCCTATAATATATCTCCCTCACTCACAGTTCTGTTGTAAGCCGTTAATTTCAGAAACAGCAAATGTCACCCCTTACTGAGAAATTCCGTATTTATATTTTGAAGGGCAAACAGGGAAAGGAGGAGGAGAGGGAAGGAGGGGGGGAAAAACGGATGTTTCTTTAGAAACAGATCATGTACGGTAGCCCCCCACCCCACCCAAAGCGAATCTGAGTTTTTAAAACCAGGTCATTAGAAAAAGCAACTTCCCTTCCGGCTGTAGGGAAGACATAATAATTTAGTATTCTGGCTTTGCCTACCTAGACATTTGCCGCTGTGCGCGCGCGCGTGTGTCTGTGTGATCCATGGTACTAGGGACACACAATTTGCCTTTCAAAATAATTTAGAGCTGAAAGACTTTTTTTTTCTTAGACAAACTATATTTGGCTCATATCTGCTTCCTTTTTTTTAAACAGTCAAACTGGAACATCTGAAACCGATTACAGTGTTTTAACACAGAGCAAAAAGCCTTGTGAAATTCTCCTCTCAAAGCAATGAATTTTACATTTAGGAGCTTATAGGAAACACACACACCCCGTCCCTTCACATTTCCCCTAAATTCTTAAATTGTTGAAGAATGCCATTAAAAAACAAACAGGAAGACTCTAATCCAGACAAACAAGATAAAGGTTGTCATGCTCAAACTGGGTGCAAATGGGTTATATTTTAAGACAAGAGAAGAATATTTTGGATGGGTGTGTGTGTGTGTGTGTGTGTGTGGAAAAGCAGAACCGTTTTGCAGAAAAATCAGGGTTCAAACCAGCCCCCCCAAAAGGTGATGTATTTGACCTTCTGCTTGAATATTTCAAAATGCATAGCTTTGCAGGGTTACCTGTATTAATTTTTTAGAAAAAAATTAGATAAGGAAGGGGCTGCAACCTCCCTCACAATTTTTTTTTAAAAAATACTTTCTTATCCCCAAGACTGACCGGTGCACACTTGCAGTGTATAACCCACACACTTGCAAAACACCCTATTTTGGTGACTCTTGCAGGAAGATGTGGTTGCAAAACCATTTCGCCACAACAGAGTGTGATGTTTTCTAGAGATAAATCACATGATTCTCAAAGGGTGATGGTGGGGCCCTGATTCTTTTATTCCCTTTAATAAATAACAGCCCTGCTCCCCAAAAAAAAATTTAAAAAATGAATTTAGCAAGAGGCCTCCGTTTATTTCTTTAGAAAACTGGAAAGGAAAGGTGGTGTGTTTTTGTATGTGATTTCCTGCTAAATTAGAGCATTGAGGGAAATTGGATTCCAACATAACGAAGGGGGGAGAATTAAAAGGATGCAAACACACACACATACACAATTGTGTTGGTTTTTTGCAAGACATTCTGACTCACCTTTTTAAAACTTCCCCCCCTCCCTTTAGCAACTAGGGGGCTAGTAGTGCAACCCTTAGAATATTTGGGTCAAAAGTCATGTCTGCTTTTTCATTTTGGCTAGAGGTAAACCTATCTTGTGTAGTCTAAGTATAAAATGGAAAAGAAGGGTGGGGAGAGATAATGTACGCTGCTAGTTTCAAGGTTAAAATTACATTTTCACAAGAGGCTAGAATTTTTTTTACTATGGTGCAGCTAAGCCAGCTGGCCAGATTGACACCTTAATGACACCCAGTTCTCTGGAAAGAGCTTCAAATTGCCACCATGTCAGAAAACTTCCAGGAGGGGGAAAAAACAACACAATAACTGGGATGGGACAGGAAGCCCAAAGGAACAAGAGCCCTAGACTTACCAAGGGGTAAAGCCATGGACTTCAGCACAGCCCCATCCTGAGAATCAGTCTGGGTTGATTGGCATAGGAGAGGATAAATGTTTAAGGTTGCGTCAGGTCCATAAGAATCATGGACAAAGCGGGCAATACAAGCATGTCTGGGAATAATTTCTTGCCAATTTTAGTTCTGCTTTAAGGGTGAGGCATGGATTTGAAAGAAACTATCCTGGGATGGAGAAAGAAGGGAAATGAATTAGTACAGTGAAAGGACAAGAAATATTTGAAAAAAGTAAAAGCTTTCCATATCCAGAAAGACAAGAAATTAATTCCCCTCCCACATATATAAAATCAAATCAATCTATCAATCTATCTATTTAATCTTTCTCCCTCCCTATCTATCTTTCTCCCTCTCCCTCTCTCCTTACCTATGTATCTACTTACCTACCTAATCTCTGTGTAATCTCTCTCTCTCTCTCTCTTCTTACCTATGTATCTACTTACTTAATTTCTTTGTGTAATCTATCTATCTATCTATCTATCTATCTATCTATCTATCTATCTATCTATCTATCTATCTATCTATCTATCTATCCCCTATTTTCTCAGAAATCCTTGCTGCCTACTCTCAAGTAACTAAATAGAACGGGAGCCTTTTTTAAAAAAAAGCCTTTTTCCTTTGGGGGTGTGTATATTTTATTTTGCCCGTCTCTTTAATAAGCCAAGCATATTCTTCCATCCAGGTCACATAGGTAAAATCGGACAGCTCCGCCTATGCACAGAAAACGGGGTGGGGGATGGGGGGAGAGAATGGGAAGATCAAAATAGAATTGAAAAGAAACGGGGAAAAAATAGAAAACTAGAAATAAAAGGAAGAACGAATGGGGGAGGGGAAAAATATCCGGGGGGAAAAAAATCGAAAGGCAGCGAAGAAGATAAAAACTTTCTGTTCTGGTTCTAAGCAGAGGTGGCCTACATGCCGCTTCCAATAGCCCGGAGGCTAATGAGACACAGGCGGCGAGATATCCAACTTATTTTCGCTCCCAACCTGGAAAAACAGCTGATGGCAAATTTTAGTCGCTCTTTGCTAGCGCGCGCCGCGCCGCCCCAACGCCGCGCAAATCCCGCTCCGGAGAGATTGCGGGCGGAGGGGAAAAGGCAGGGAAGGGAAGGGGGGGGGAAAGGAACCACTTTTCAAAATTCTCATTCCCCCCACCCCCCAAAAAAGGCCCTCTTCCCTTTTAGCTCCCCACCCAGCCGCAGTTCACAAGATGGCTTCCAGCCGTCCTGGCACTCCCCACCCGCCCAGGAACCCCCCTTTGGTGGGTTCGCTTCGGTTTCGAAAGGCGAAGATGCCCCCTCCCTTTCTGGTGCCTCCCGACCTCTTACCCAACCGCGGAGAAGCTTCCTCGTAGCTCGAGTTTGGCTCTTAACTGGTTTTTTTTAAAATAATAATAATAATAATAATGTATTTATTTTGCTTTTCGCGTGGAAAGCGATCCCTCCCTCTTGGATCTTGGCTTCCAGAGTAAAGAGTGGGGGGAGGGAGGGAGAAAGAGGGCTGGTTTCCAATCGCTTTCTCCGGAGAAGTGAAAGTGGGGGGGGGCTGCGGGCGGGGGGGGCGCGCAACGAGACGACGGAGGGAGGAAAAACAGCCGCCTCCGCTCTCTGGCCTTGTTGCTTACAAGGAACAAGCTCGGAGCGAGAAAAAGGGGGTTCCTCCTCCTCCCCCCCATTTTCTCCCCCTCTTCCACCAGCCCTTCCCCTTTTTCCTCCCCCTCCCCCTTGCCTTTTCTTGCCGTGAGAATCTGGGTAGCCCCTTTCCCGAGGCGCGCGTAAAAGGACTGGGCTGTAAAGAACATCCCCCCCCCCGTTTCCAATTCTCTCTCGGGTGGGGAGCAGAGGAAACTCTAGTGGCGGGTGGGGGAGGGGGAAAAGGAAGAGGAAAGGTCTAGAAGGACCGAGCGACGGGAATGCAAGGCATATGGAGGGGGGTCCGGCTCGGAGGGAACGCGCGGCGTGGACCTTATCGGGATTTCTAGATTGGGTGCTTTTACGAGGCGGGCGGGGTTCTCCAGCAGCTTCGGGGGGTGGGGGGAGGCTGTCAATTAATCTAATGAGCGGCTCTGGAGGGGAGGGGGCTGGAAATGCACTCCTCCTCCTCCTCCCCAAATAACCCCAGGGGAGAGAGCCTCCCCGTTTCCAAGAGCGAAGAAATGCTGTAAAAATCAGAATTTGGCCGCTAGCGTCTTTTCCCACGAACCGTGGGTTTCTTTTTTTTATTTTTTTTTTATTCCCAGCTGCTTTTTTCGCCACCCTGGAACTTCAACCCGCTTGTCCGACCGACGTTCCGGGTGAAAAGAAGTGTGTGTGTGTGTGTGTGTGTGTGTTTGTGTTTTCAAGTCCCACCCACCGCCATGCCCAGAGTGTAAAGTGTGTTTTGGGTGAAAGGCAGGGGGACACCCCCGCGTCCAGAATTGGGTGCTTCCCTTTCCTGGAGAGAGAGAGAGAGAGAGAGAGAGAGAGAGAGAGAATAATAATACAAATCGGTCAATCCGGTATCCGGGAAGAGCCCCGGGCACTCCTGCGCCGGGTAGGGGGCGCGACTAGATGACCTCCACGCTCCCTTCCGACCTTTTTTAAGATGTAGGGGGTGGGGGCTTTGCGCGGGGAAGGGGCTCTCCTGTCGGTGTGAAACGCTGGAGAATTCACGTAGCCCGGGGAAGGGAGAAAGGGAAGCCATTGGAAAAGCAGCAGTTCAAAGACAACAAAAACACACACACACACACACACAATAACACGCGACCGAAATCTGGGATGGTGGGGGGGGATTGGTTTGTGACCGGGCGGGGAAACCCCACCCCCGTCTTAACACCTCCGTCTGGTTGATCCTCGCTAATTTGGAGCCCATCCATAAAGGCCCGCTTGCCAAGTCGTCAGCCTTTGCTCCCGGGGGAGGGGGGGGAAATAGAAGTAACGGGGGGGGGGTCGGGCACGTTTTAAAAAAACAAAACAAAAAAAACCCCGGGCTGCAAAATTAGCGGCCCTTTTCATTAATAGCCTCGCCTTTGGATTTTTTGTTTTTTTCTTTCCTTTTCATCTTATGCTACTATTTTCGGTGGCTTTTCCACCCCCCTCACTTTTTTTTTCTCTCTCTCTCTCGTTCCCCCCCCTCGTGTTTTCCTCCTCCTCCTCCTGTGTCTGCTTTCCAACGAAGGGCAGCCTTGAAACCGCCCTGGGGAAAGCTCGGGGGCAATTGGAAACGGCTCCGTTCCGAAGAGAGAGAAAGAGCGAAAGAAAAAGAAACGAGAGACCCTCCCCCCCCCAGAACTAAACCCCTTTGAGCCAAAAATTCTAGGGGGGGTCTTCATTCTCCGCTTCTTCTTCTTCTTCTTCGCCCCTTCCTCCCTTTCCCCCAAAGGGGAGTCGCGTTTGAGTCTGCCCCGGTGTCCCAAAAGGACGCCAACCCCGAAAAATAAAATAAAAATAAAATAAGAAATAACCCCCAGATGCATTGTTCTTTATCGCTTTTGTTTTTCCGAGGGGCAGGTTTTCCGCTCGAGAAATCCGCCTCTCCAGTCTTCAAAAGCGGACTTGAACAGGGCCTTGAAACCCGAGACGGACAGCTCCAAGTGGGGCGGAGGGAAGGAGGGGTACGTGTCCTTAAACCCAAAGAGGATCGTTTGGTTTTTTTTTCATTTCTCCCCTCCCCTCCTTCCTTCCCTCCCCCCCAGGGAAACCGCGGGGAGCCTGCATGCAAATACAGGCGGATTACGAGCGATCTTTGGTATGCCTGCCCCATAAAAGAGAGAGATTAAAAAAAAGAAAAGAGGCTAGACGAATGGGAAAAAAAATGAATTATTTGCCTATCCCAAGTCCCATCTTGTTTTCCTTAAGCATTCTGCAAACTGCCACGGTGTGTTTGAAGCCAAAAGCGTATTGATAGCAAGCCGTGGAGGATGGATCATGTATCCGTTGTTGCCCGGCCAGGATGTGTTATTTTTATATATCTAAGCTTTTTAATACACACACACACACACATATCCTGGCCGGGCAACAGCGGATACATGATCCATCCTCCACGGCTTGCTATCAAATCCATCTCTTTATTTATTTCTTCCCGTGCCAAGCAAACGAATTTAAGGAGCCTCGCCTTAGCCCCCCCTCCCTTTCCTTTTTCCGAAGGAAGAGTGGGGGGTGGGTGAGGAAAAAAAAATAAAAGCGAAAAGAATGCGAATGCACAGATTAAGTCCCAGAAAAAGAGCATTTTTTCCGCTTCCAGCCTTTCTGGAGGGAAACAGGGTTAAAAAGCATTATTATTATTAATTATTATTATTTATTATTATTATTTTGTAAAATTACCCTTCCCCACCTTCGCAGCTAAATGGGTTTGTTTTTTTATTCCTTCCCAAAAAAAAATGACAAAGGGAGAATCCGGAGCTTTTGTAGATGAGGGCTAGACAAGGAATGTAGAACAGGTTTGGGGGATCCCAGAAATGTAATCTAGGAGAGAGAAAAAAATAAAGACCCCCCCCGCCTCGTTTTTGAGATCACACAGCGTACAAAACCGCTGGACTTTAATCAACGTTGTTTAAAAAAGCGGCGAAGCGAGCGTGGCGGATGGGAGTTAACAAAAACCAAATGGGTTTTACTCACAATAAATTATTGACTCGGGTATAACAACGCCGCCATCCTCTCCCCCCCTTCCCTTTGCCGCTCTCCACCCTCCTCCCCAAAAGCACGTCCTGAAATAACATCTAGGTAAATCTATTTTGGGTATAATTCTTGGGTCAATGACAGCCCCGCTTCGGTTGAAACTTGGAAAGGAAAGAGGGAAAAAAAGATGATTTACTCTGCTCCAAGAGGCGTCTTGGCTCCCCGGCTTTTCAGGGCGGCGGCTGCTGCCGGTTCTGGAGACACGGGCTCCGGATAGATAGGGTCTCCTCCTCCCTTCGCCGGGGGGAAATCGGTGGGACCCCCGGGCAAAGATGGCCCCCTCCCCCTCCCCCCCCCGAGGCCAGGATCGGCTGCTTGCTTACCTGGGGGCGCCGCGCGCTTTCCTCCCGCGTGAAGCTGTCCGGCTCGAAAAAATAAAATCCAGGCCCAAGACCCCCCCGGTTCTACCCCAGCCGCCCCACGCGCGACCCCAAGCCCAGCAGGCGAGACCCCTTCCCCTTCCCCCCCATGCAAAACCTTCCAGCCTCTTCCCCCCCCTCCAAATTCCTTTCCTTCCCTTTATCAAGAATGCATCTCTGCCTTCACTTACTTTATTCGACAAGTCCTTTTTTAAAAAAGAGAGGGAGAGAGGGAAAGAGAAAAGAGAGAGAGAGAGAGAGAGAGAAGGGAGACCGGAGGGCCATTTTTTTAGCTTGGGGCGGCGCGCTGAAAAAAACCAGGCAGCCCAACCGCCACCATTTCTCCCCCCCCCTCTCCGTTGCGATCAAGCCTGACCGGCCCGGAGGACGAAAAAAAAAAAAGAAAGAAAGAAAGAAAGAAAGAAAGAAAGAAAGAAAGAAAGAAAGAAAGAAAGAAAGAAAGAAAGAAAAAAGGGGGGAAAATGAAGAAAAAGGGTGGAAAACAAAAACCACAGAAACAAAACAGGAAGGTTGAATCGGAACTGGAGGGAACTGGAAAGGGGGCGCCTGGAAACCGCCCTTCAAAGTGCTCCCCGCCCCCTTCTTGCTCATTCAAGCCAAGCCGGCGGGGGGGGGAGGGGGAGGCTAGAAACTGCTCGCCTCCTCCTCCTCTTCTTCCTTCCCCTCCCCTCCCCCCGCTTCCATAATTGGTTTGATAAGGTTGGCGGCCAGCCAAAGTATTTACATGAGTGCGAGTGGCAGGCGAGGCAGCCAATGGGGAAGCCCACGAAGACATTCCGAGTGGTGGAGGGGGGGGCGGGCTGCGCGAAACAATGCTTGTTTCATTGCTAGTTTCTTTCTTCCTCCCCCCCTCCCCGCCTTTCTCCTCGCCCTCCCCCCCCTCTTTTTTTTTTTTTTACATCTTCGGAGAGAAACTTGCAAGGGGGGGGGCTTGGGTAATGTACCTTTTCCGACGCGGAGTGTATATGGAGATGGCCAAGGATTAACCAGCAGGAGCCTGGGCGCGCTTCGTAGGGGAAACTAAGGCAGCGCAAAGAGGCCAGGGATCGTGGTTTTTTTTTTTTCCCCTCTCCACCCAGCAGTTCGGAATTCTCTCCGCCTTCCTGGGGGTTTCTTTCGGGCCGGAGGGGGCCGTCCGTGCAAGACCCCCCACCCGCGAACCCAAAGAGCCAAGAGGAGGGGACCTGGCACGGAGGAAGGAACCGACCCCCGGGGCTCTCCAGCTAGGGCGCATTTTGGTTTTTACGCGCCGGGGCGAAAATCGGAAAGGGGGATTTTTTGGGGGGTGGGTGGGGAGGAAGAGAGGGGGTTTCTTTGGCTCCCCCTTTTGCTGATGGTGGTGGTGGAGGCAACGGATCCGAGGGGGCCAGAGACCCCTCCTCAGAAAATGCCCATCAGGATCGGGCTAGGAAGCCAGTGAGGGCATCTCCCGAGAGAGGAAGGTAAGGGCGGCGCGGCCAACTTTCCCACTTGGGAAGGGCTGTTTTGGCTGGGGAGGGGGGCAGGAAAAAAAGAGGGGAGTGGGGGGAGACAATCTGGACTGTGGGGTCAGCTTTTTGCCCCCTCCCTAGACGTCTGGAGAAAGGGGCCGGATGGAGTTGCAGCCCCTTTTTTCCTCCCTCTTGCTTCAACCGGAGAGCAGTGACCCTCTCTAGGGCTATTTTTCCCCCCTTTAAATTCTGGTGTTTTTTTTTCGCCCGTTCTTGGAAAGAAAGCAAAGCAAACAGGCATTTTCGCGTCCCCCCTCCCCTTCCCCGCTTCGGGTGGGCTGTTTTTAATTAAAATCGGGGATTCAGCCATTTTGGGAGAGGGAGCCGTGATTACTGAGGCGAGCAAGGGGAAAAACGAGATAGGAGGAGAAAAAAAAAATCTCTTAATATTTTGGCCCAAACTTTACATTGGAAGTTGCAAAGGAAGTTTATTTTCACCCGAAGAGAGCGAGCGAAGCCTTGGCGTGTGGATCCACCCGCACCGACACACACACACACACACACACACACATACACACTCGGTCCTGGAGGAATCCTGTGGCCAGCGGGACACCAAGGGGGAGGATTTATGGCGATTTTTTTTTTTTAACAGGCGTGGACCCTTTGGGGAGCCTTCCGCCCGAAGAAACCCAGAACTTTCCCTTTCACACTGAAAGCGAACTCCCGTCTGTTCTACGGAGTCACCGACCCCAGATCGCAATTAGACCTTTTCTCCCCCTTCCGTTGAGCCCCCTTTTGCCCCCACCCCCCGAAGTAGAGGATTGCCTTGAACCCAAGAGACAGTAAAACCCGATTTGGCCTAAAATGAAAGCTTAGGCGTTATTTTATTTTTATTTTTAAATTCGATTTTAGTTCAGCCTCTCCTGCTCTCTGCGCGACTTGATAAAGGGCAACCTTGAGACTGCAGGATTACGGCTTTTATTATTATTATTTTGTCCAGGAAAGGTAGAAAATAGATTTCCGTGGGGGTGGGGGGCAGACATCAAAGCCAGCTGCCCAGTGGGGAGGACGCAGAAAGACCTGCCTTTCCTCCCCCCCCGTCCCCAAAGGCTTTACCTTCGATCTTCCTCCGGCGCATTTTGGGGAGAGTTCAGTCCTGCGTTTTGGAATATTTTGCAAAGGGCAGGCGCGAGCAGGCGGAAAGCGAGAGACGTATTCCTTAAATAAAATACGACTCGGTAACCGAAGCCCACTTGTAAATATAATCGCTTAGGGGTGCTTAAGCCGGCTCCCGCCTGTCCTGGCAATCCTCGGCTCTCCTGGATGCCAAATGGGAGAATAGAATTCCACACCGGCTTCGCGCATTCTCCACCGGGGCGTAAACTCACGTCTGAATCTTACCAGCTTGCAGCTCCTTGAGTAAACAGGCAGAATTGGGTGCCCTTTTTAGGAATATGTAAAAAGTGGTCCTGGATCTCTCTCTCTCTCTCTCTCTCTCTCTCTCTCTCTCTCTCTCTCTCTCTCTCTCTCTCTCTCTCTCTCCTGTCCCCCCCCCGTTTTTCTCCCCCCACCAGCCTGGATTTCTTAAGCAGCAAGTCCTCATGTCCACAGCAGGGCTTCTGAGTTTAATTATCTCAGACTGCAGAGTTAAAAGGCTGGGAGGGAAAGGATTTTTTTGG
The DNA here is from genome assembly GCA_034064705.1 of Bothrops alternatus. Taxonomy (NCBI): domain Eukaryota; kingdom Metazoa; phylum Chordata; class Lepidosauria; order Squamata; family Viperidae; genus Bothrops; species Bothrops alternatus. The sequence goes on along the minus strand of JARGCV010000470.1, from coordinate 294,611 downwards.
GGGGGGCGGGTGGGGGGTGAGGAGAGAAGATTGTTTTCCACTCAGTGACGAGAGCCCCCCTCCGAAGCTTTCTGCAAAGTTTAAAAAAAAACCACACAAAAATCCTGGCTGTTTATCTGAGCTAGGCTGCCTGTGAGGCGGAGAAGGTTAAACATTAAATACGTCGCTATTTCCACTCTTTATTTTGAAAGCTGGGGACAACCTTAACCCTTTTTTACATTTATTTATTTTTGGGGGGGAGGGGGCTGGGGAAGGGTTGAGGTTAAAAATCAGGTTTGATAGAGGAAAAGGGGGGGGGGAAATGAAGGTCCGAAGCAGATAAAATATAAGGGAAGAGTGAGGTTTAGGAAGCCCGGATCGGCGCGGTGTTATCCACTGAAATTGTCTTTATTTTTATTTATTTATTTTCTTCCCCCCCCCCAAAGCTAACAGCTTGGGATCAAACCGGGCGGGCTAATTTTCCCTCCACAGCCTTTCCCCCCCCACTCCATAAATTGAGGTTCAAGGGTAGCGCAATTTTGAATGCGGTGTTTTTCAGCTCCTCGCTCACCGCCCCGCTCGGCGCTTTAGGTTGCAGCTTCGCCGGCTGCCTTCTCCTCGCGAGTAAATGTCCGCCCAGGTGGGTGGGGTGGGGGGGCTGGAGCGACCCCGGGGGAACGCAAAGCTCTCTCAGCCTTCCCCCCCCAAAAAAAGAAAGAAAAAAAGGGGGGGTGCGGAAAAAGGGATTATTTCCTCCCTCTCCTATTTGTCCGTAAAAAAAAAAAACCTACCCAAATGGGTTGAAAAAGACGCTCCCCGTTTTTAAGAAGCGAGGCGGAGGCGTCCGACAGCGGCTTGCGACCCCCCCCCGACCTCGCGGTGCGTTTACTTGAGAATACAGCTTCCATTTGAAGAGGAAGGGGCGATCCTTCGGGGGTCCAGGAGCCTCCGTTTCTCCGGGGGAACTCGGGGTGACCATTCTCATTTGGCCCCCTCTCCCCTCTCTCTCGCCTTCCTGCATTTCACCACCCAGGGCTGAATGTCTCTCTCTCTCTCTCTCGAAAAGAAAAGCCAGTTACACCCCCCCCAAAAAACCAAGCAGCTGGGTAAGGGGAGGGGACTCCCAGAAAGGCGAGGTTTTGGGGAGGGGGCTCTCTGCCCTCCCCCAGAGAACCCCCCCTCTCCACCTTCCCCCTTTCCAGGGATATGTCTGTCTGTCTGGCTGGTTTATCTTTTTTTAAATCCTTGCTGTCTCTCTGCCCCCCCTTCACCCACACCCACCCCCACCCCGTTTTCTCAGGCTCCTTGGCTGGGAGAGGACTCCAAGACCCCCAGGATGATGGATCCCCGATCCCCGCGGGCGCGCTCCGGACTCCGCCACCTTTGAGGCTGGGGCCGGCCCGAGGAAGAGGAGGGGGGCGGCGCGGGCGGCCAGCGGCCAGCGGAGGATGGATGGAAGAGACCTGGGGGCTCCCCGCGCCGTCCACGTCCCCCCGCCGCTGCTCTCCGGGCTGGCCATGGAGAGCCACGTCGCCGCCGCCGCCGCCGCCGCTGCCGGAGCTGCGCGCCTGGCTCCTTTGGCGACGCCGCCGCTGCCGCCGGGCAAATACCTCGCCGCCCCGGGCCTCAACCTCCATTCCCACCCGGGTGAGTCTGGCTGGGCTTCTTGGGCGGGGAGAATTGGGGGGGGGCTTGAATCGCCCCTTTTAAGGGGGAGGGTGGGCCTCTTTCCCTTTGATCCCCCCTCTTTAAGGTGGGGGTGCACACCTTTTCCTTTTAACCCCCCTTTTTAAGGTGGGGTGCACACCTTTTTTAATCCCCCCTTTTTAAGGTGGGGGTGCACCTCTTTCCCTTTAATCCCCCTTTTTAAGGTGGGGTGCACATCTTTTCCTTTTAACCCCCTCCTTTTAAGGTGGGGGTGCACATTTTTCCCTTTAATCCCCCCTTTTTAAGGTGGAGTGCACACCTTTTCCTTTTAACCCCCTCCTTTTAAGGTGGGGGTGCACATTTTTCCCTTTAATCCCCCCTTTTTAAGGTGGGGTGCACACCTTTTCCTTTTAATCCCCCCCTTTTAAGGTGGGGGTGCACATTTTTCCCTTTAATCCCCCCTTTTTAAGGTGGGGTGCACACCTTTTCCTTTTAATCCCCCCCTTTTAAGGTGGGGGTGCACATTTTTCCCTTTAATCCCCCCCTTCAAGGGGGGAATTCAGCTCCCCCATCCCTCCCAGAGGGAGACTTCACCTCCCCTGCCCATTTTCTGCACAAAACAGCCTTCCCCCCCATCTAGAACAGCCCTGCAGGTACCCCAAAAACCCCCAGCTGCACCCCTCTTTTGGCTGCCAAGGAGATTTAAGCCTACTGTGGCCGGGCTGAGAAAATGCCGGAGGTGTCCATTCCAAGTACAAATGGCTTAGGCTGTTGCCTGCGGATTCTCCCCTTTTCTGTTTAGCCATCTGGGGTCACCCCCCAACCTTGTTTGAGAGGGGAGGCACAAACATTTAAAGCAAAAAGAAAAAGACGGGAATGAGCTGATCTTTTCTTGGGAAGCAGCTCCGGACAGCTGCCTGTTTCCAAATCTTTCTGAATCCATGAAGGAGAAACCGAGTTCCATATGAACCATGTAAACCAGATCTCTGTTCCCCTGGTAGGGACAAAGTTATTATCAGTAGATCCCTGGCTGGGGTAGGGGAAAAATTAATAATCTGTTTTTAACCGGGCAGATAGCAGATGGTATATTTCTTCCCAATTTGCCGAGGGTAGGAGGAAATAAATTCATTTTCTTTTAAGATTGAAAGGAAGCGAGAACTGAAAACGTGGTTTTGGTGTCTATTTTGAGAAGCTGACACATACGATTCAACTCTAAGCCATCACATTTCTATCTTGAGCGAAATGTCAGGGCTGAAACATCTAGTTTATGGCTTGTTTGTTTGCTTTTCCTGCATTTTTATTTTTTCCCCTGGATTTTTCTATCCTGGCACATCCTATCCCTTGCTTCCCCCCCCTCCCCTTGTCAGCTGATTGGCTCCAGAATGAGTGCTGGAGAATTTGCTGTTGTCTCTTCTGCTAGTTTGGTTTGTAAAATAATGGTGTTACTGTGCTTGTCTGAGGATTTTAGATTCCCCCACCTTCCCTTGTGGAGTAAAAAAGCCTGATCTTTCTTCTCTTTTGTTTCTAAGTATGCTTTGGGAAAGTCCATGTATCTTACCAGCAGCTGCTGTTTATTTCTGCAAATGGTTCTTCCCAAATTTGCTTTTTTGCTCTTGTAAATTGCCCTCACGGCCCAAGATCTTTGTCTAGTAAAGCCTTTTTGATTTTGATTTTAAATGGATCTGGGAAACATATATGGAGTCCTCAACTTACAACAGTTTGTTTAGTAAGCGTCTGAAGTTACAACAGCCCTGAACGAAGTGACTTATGACCGTTTTTCACACTTACAACCGTTGCAGCAGTCCCCTGGTCACTTGGCCATTGTTGGCTCATATTTATGATTTAAAATAAAAAATAAATCGGGGTGTTGGAATTAAAAAGGAGACAGGCTTTGTTGCTCTGGTGGGGTTTCTAAAGTTTTCATGCATACTTTACAATGGCAAAAATTGCTAATGGATGGTTGAGCACAAATTGGTAGAATAACTTAGAATCTTCGTAGCAAAACTGAGTTAACCTTGGAAAGTTTTAAGAACGTTCTTGAACTGACAAAAGTTTTGAGAACGTTCTTGAATTGTATATTATGCTCGAAGGACAAATGCTTGGGCAGTATTTAAAACAGCCGAACACATTCCTTTGCCTTTTGAATTGTTTATCTCGCTGGGCCAAAGTTTTGAACTGGTTCCTCGTGATGGCAGTTAAAATTAACTCCTTTTTGGGGTGGCGGGGAGAAAAAAAAGCTGACGCCTTATCCAAATAAAAGCTTTTTAAAAAATTAAGTTGGAGAGCTGGTATGATTTTTTTTTTAAAAAAAATATCTTGTCGTTGCGTTGTGTATATGTGGTAGGGACATGACTGAGGAATAAATGCATGTGCTGAGGTTATTCCTCCACCTTTCCCCCTCCCCTCCGTAATGTTCTGCTTAACTATTTCTTTCTCTCCTGCAATTCAAGAATAAATGTATTGCCCTTTAATAAAATCAAAATAGCGGCGTTGTGGGGTGTATTTTTTCCCCCTGGATCTGCATGTGGATAAGTGCAACTCAAAATAGATGACAGAAATGGCTTGTCTTTCTGAGCTGAAAAGGGAAGGGCAGAGGGTTTGTGTGTGTGTGTGTGTGTCTGTGTGTGTGTCTGTGTCTGTGTCTGTGTCTGTGTTGGGGGTTATGAATTAATGCAGAGGTTAAAAGATTGGGAGCCTGTCCATTGCAGTGCATTTTTACCTTCAGACGCCTGTTTGTGGTTAGGGTTACTTTAGAGGCACGGTATAAAAGCCAGACACAGTCAGAAGTGTGGTGTATTAAGTAGGTGGGTGTGTATTTTTTTTTTAAACAACTGCAGATGTTTAAAATCCTGTGCGGGTAAGAACAAAACTCTCTTTTTTAAAATGACAAGTATCTTTGTTTTCTTTACTTGAGGTGAAGGTTGATTTATTTTTCCCACCTTAACTGAAATAGCCTTTCTGAAGCCCTTCATTCTTTTCAAACTCGACTTTTTTTTTTAAATAATTCTCAGCTCACCCACCCTTACCTGGAATGTCAGGTGTTCCATACTGGAAGGAAAATAAATCAATTTTTTTCCCCCATCAATGGACCGATGTGGTTGGCAGGTCTTGGGACTTTCCAGCCTTTTTCAAATGGGTCAAGAATCCTTTGGTACATGAGTGGGTTTGCTTTTCATGAGTGGGTTTGCTTTTCTCCCCCCCCCTCCCCCCAAAAAGATTGGGGTTGGGTAGGGTAGAGTGAAGGGTAAATCATGGGTGGGAGAGAGGCGATGCAGAATTGACTTGAGGACTTTGGTGGGGTGATAGGTCCTGAAACCTGCTTTGAAATTTTTGCAAAACCCAATTGCCAGCAACAGAGGAAAAGAGGAAGTTTGCAGAAAAGATTTATTGGGTTTTGGAGTGGGTGACACGGGCAATTTTCCAGGTGCCAACAAAACTGGGAGGTGCCAAATGCACAGCTCTATCAAGAGCATTTTATTCACACACACACACACACACACACACACACACACACACACACACACACACACACACCCTCTGCCCTCTTAGCACTGCCACTATGCTTTTAAAAAAAAATAATGACATCACTTTGCAGACTAGCTCCAACGGAGCCAGAATGGAGCTGTTTTAGCATTTAGTTTTTTTTTTGTTTTTTTTAACATCAAGGTCTCCAAGCCTGTGTGTGTGTGTGTGTGTGTGTGTGTGTGTGTGTGTGTGTGTGTGTGTATTCCATTTACTTTGAGACTGTTTCCAGATAGGATGGCTTTGCATATTAGCTGATTCTACCACTTGCCTTTTTCTGTCTATATTTTATAGAGTTCTGCCAGGGCTATAGGAGTAGTCCTTGACTTATGACCAAATCTGAGCCCAAAATTTCCGTGGCTAAGCGAGACATTTCTTAAGTGAGGTTTGCCCTATTTTTAAGACCATTCCCGCCACCGTTGTTACATGAATCCTTGCAGATGTGTCGTTAAGTGAACCGGGCTTCCCCCGTTGACTTTGCTCATCAGAAGTTTGCAAAAGGGGATCACGTGGCCCCCACATTGCGACCGTCATAAATATGAATCAGTTGCCAAGCATCTGAATTATGATCATGCTGTAATGGCTGTAAGTTTGCAAAATGGTCCTAAGTTGCTTTTTCAGTGCTGTTGTAATTCTGAATGGTCACTAAAAGGACCTGTTGTAAGTGGAGGACTGCCTGTATTACAGTAACCAGCATTGCCTGGTTACCTTTGGGGAGCCTAGCAGAATGTTCAGCATGCTGTAAATCAATGCTCCTGCTGGAACGTCGCCCTGGTTGCTGTGTTTCCAGTGGGAAATTTATATTCTTTATGCTCCAGAAAAATCTGCTGTTCAGGAGCAGAGAGAGAAAACTGCTTCTGAGGTTCCCCAAATGTTGAGAGTTTGCCTCCAAGGCACCACGTTAGAGAAAGTTGGAGGTCCATCCTCTCCATGATGGAAAAGTGCCCCATTCATTGGTGGGAGTCATTGCCTAACCTGGATCATTGGGATTTACCTGCTAATGCAAATCTTGGCGAGTGTTAACCTTGATTAGAGTCTGGGGCGTCGTCGTGGGTGTACTGAATAGACCCCCCCCCCGTTGGATGGGACTTGGAAGATGATGTGACTGCAGAAAGACACAGTCATGTAGGACAGGGGTCCCCAACCTCCGGTCCAGGGACTGGTACCGGGTTGCAGCATGCCAGCAACTGGGCCGCACAAACAAGCAAAGCCCCATCCGTGGGATGCAGGCAGCACACAAAACTACACACTCTTGTCCGTGGAAAAACCTTTCTCCATGGAACCGGTCCCTGGTGCCCAAAAGTTTGGGGAACTCTGATTTAGGGGGTCTTCTGTGAAGGCAGCTGGTGTGAAGGGATTGGGTAGGTGGAAACATGGACATACAGGTAGTCCTTGACTTAGGACCACAATTGAACGGTTGTAAGTTGAGGACCTATGAATTGTTCCTCCATATTTCTGTCACTTACAATTTCTGTTGTCTATTGGCTGTCTTGCTGTAGCTGGGCTGTCTTGCTGTTCAAGTTAAAAAGATAGAAGAAAGAGGACTTGTTATTATTTCTATCATCCTAGCACTGATGATGTTCCCTAGTTGGGTAATGAAATGTCTGCAAGCAAGCAACCCACCCAACTCCTCCTCTCATTGATGTTACCTAGTTACCTAGAAGTAACCCAGCTAAGAGAGCACCAGAGACCCCATTATTATTATTTTTTTCTGTTTGCTTCCTTCTTGTCACCCTATTTCCTGCAACTTCCTTGACATTTTTCAACAGTTGATTAAGATAAGGGCAGAACAATGCCCTTCCCAAGCAAACAATGCAGTATGTTTCTGGTCCTCATTGTGTTGGGATGAAAGTGAAAGACAGCAATCCCCCACCATGCTCCAGTCTGCCTCTGAGAGCAATCTGCTGCTTAAAACAAGGTTTCTTATCCCTAGGGGGCTAGAGTTGTATTTCAAAGCAGATTTTTTTTTCCAAAAAAGACCCTTTTCCATCCCTGCAGAATTTCAGCAGTACTGTATGTATTATTAGACCGTCTGAGAATCTGGATCTGTTTGTCTGAAACTTCATCTCCTGAATTGTTCTTTGGTCTGGGTTTCCTCGTCTTCAATTGCAGGCGAGGGTTATAAATATCGCCCTTTTAGGATGGATTTTTTTTTTCATTTCAAACAAAGATCGAACGCTTTAAAAAGCGTGCATCGCCTTTTGCTCGCCTCGTCTCGATGGTGTATGTGCTATTTATACGGCAAGTCTAGGTGGAGAAAATATACCTTGTCTTGGATCAGCCTATCAAATCCAGCAGTCGCCCTCTTTAAAAAAAAAAAACATGTATGGCCCAGCCTATAAGGACTGAACTATTTTAAACCTCAGCTTTGCCAAGTGAACCTTGATGCTAAACTTAGCAGCCGAGTTATTTCATTTGACAGGCTGGGGGGGGGGGTTCAAGGTGGAGCAGAAACGGCTCTGCTGCTCTGGGCCTCCTTTAAGGCTGTATTTATTCTTAATGTTAACTTTTCAAGAAATGAAAAATGGCCTGCAATGAAAAACAGGCAATGCTTTATGTCAGAAGAACTTGAACCAGCTGTTGGAATTTCCCTTTCTGGAGAGAGAGAGAGAGAGAGAGAGAGAGAGGGAGGGAGGGAGGGAGGGAGGGAGGGGGGAGGGAGGAGAGAGAGAGAGAGAGAGAGAGAGAGAGAGAGAGAGAAAGAGAGACAGGGAGGGAGGGAGGGAGGGAGAGAGAGAGACAGAGACAGAGAGAGAGAGAGACAGAGAGAGAGAGAGGGAGGGAGGGAGGGAGAGAGAGAGAGAGAGACAGAGAGAGAGAGAGAGAGGGAGGGAGGGAGGGAGAGAGAGAGAGGAGAAGACAGAGAGAGACAGAGACGGAGGGAGGGAGAGAGAGAGAGAGAGAGAGAGAGACAGAGACAGAGAGAGAGAGAGACAGAGAGAGAGAGAGGGAGGGAGGGAGGGAGAGAGAGAGAGAGACAGAGAGAGAGAGAGGGAGGGAGGGAGGGAGGGAGAGAGAGAGAGAGAGACAGAGAGAGAGACAGAGACGGAGACGGAGGGAGAGAGAGAGAGAGAGAGAGAGACAGAGAGAGAGAGAGACAGAGACAGAGACAGGGAGGGAGGGAGAGAGAGAGAGAGAGAGAGAGAGAGAAAGAGAGAGAGATCTGCCTTAGCTTTTAGAAGGGAATGAATTAAGACCTCTGCTCCTGGCCCAGCCTTATGGAGGTGATTGAGCAAGATGCTAGTCCATAGGACTAGGGATTGCTTTGTGCTTTGCACCATCATAATAAGGTTTGGCTTGGCAGCATGTGGTTTGCAAAACCAAGATAAGGCCCTAGTGAAGGTATATGGCTGATTATACATCCACCTACCTAGTATATCCTTTTCCGCATTTAGACCTCATGCAAATTCACTAGTGGAAGTTGGGCTGGGTGTGGGAAAACAGGTCTTGTTATAAGCGAATTGTGTTAATGTCAACAATGACAGTTTGTAAAGATTAATAGGTAGAAACAGAAATATACATTATTCCTCGTGGCAGAAAGAAAAAGAAGCAGGGGACGACTGTTTTATCCAAAGAAAAGAACATTACAAGCAGTTACGGCCAGAATTGAATCCCAGATTTATGTTGCCAAGTGAAACATTTGTTAAGTGAGTTTTGTCCCATTTTACCAGCTTTCATACCATGGTTGTTAAGTGAATCACTGCAGTTGACAGGTTAAGTAACACAGTTCCCCATTGATTTTGCTTGTCAGAAGGTTGCAAGAGAGGATCCCGTGACCCCAGGACTGTCGTAAGTCTGAGTCAGTTGCCAAGCATCCAAATTGTGATCACTTGGGGAGGCTGCAACAGCCGTAAGTGTGAAAAACAGTCAGACGTCACTTTTTTCAATGCTGTTGCAACTTTGAATGGTCACTAAGCAAACGGTTATAAACCAAGGACTACCTATACTTAAATTTTGTACTTAATTGCTTCTCATTTTTGTGCTTGTGATGGAAAGGATGCAGCTTTGATTTTGGGTGTTGCTGCTAGATAGGTTCGTCGTTATAGAAATGGCTACTACATATTATTGTGTAAAAGGAAAACGTTGAGGTCATGGTGTTTATGATTCTACTGCGCTAAAGAGAGAAATCAATGCCTTTTTTTCTTTCTCCCTTTTACCCCACCCTCTTCCTTTCTCCTTTTTTTCCCTTCCTGTTCCCCATTATTTTTATTTCCTTTGAATTTTTTTTATTCTGATCAACTAATAAAATTTTCAAGGGTGAAAAGGGAACCGTACGTAGCCTAAGCCTTTGTGCTGCAGAGTAAAAAAAATGCTTTGAAAAGCAAATGACAGCTGTTGAAAACTGGGTTGTGAAGTTAGGAAAAGAAAGCTTTTCACAATTCTGGTTCCGCCTGTGTGAATCACCGCAACCCTCTCACTTCGCATCTATCTGCCCAACCGTTGCAATTTTTGCGAGTTCAAGAAACAGATATGCAGGCGTCTTCGGAGCTTTAAGCAGTGATTCTCAACCTGGGCAGCTTTAAGCTGTGTGGACTTCAACTCCCAGGATTCCCCAGCCAGAATTCTGGTGTGTGTGTGTGTGTGTGTGTGTGTGTGTGTGTGTTGAAGTCCACGCTGCTTAAAGCCGCACAGCTTAAGAAACACCAGCTTTAAAAAGTGTTGGTGAGTTCAACAATTGATGGCATATTCAATGCATCTTTGCTTTCGTGCAATGGAGGGATGGAGAGATGGATGAAACAACGGCTCTTTGTAAAGGTGAGCATGTCCTACCTTGCCGTTTGGACTGTTACCTCTTCAGACAATTTGAAGATGAGGTTCCCAAGTGTGAATTTTTGTAAGTGGCAACCATGAAAAATAAAATAAAAAAGTGAATTGCTTGCTGCTGCCCTTGAAGAATCTATAGCAGGAGAAACGGGGTGGGAATTTTCTGCTGGAATCCAGAGCGCATGGAATTGTTTCTTCCAGGAGAAAGAACCCAAATCTATATTTTCCCAGCTAAATATATATATCATAAATATATATTTTTCCCCAGCTGCAGCCTGAAATGGTGCAGCTGGCTTCTTTCTCTGCTTCAGCTAATCTGTCCTTGGCCTTGAGATTCTGATTAGATGGTGGGAGACGACATGTTTTTCTCAAGGTCCCAAAATCAAATCCTGGCAATGCACTGGCGCAGAAAAACCTTTGTATATTATTCTGGAGACCTTTGCTATTCCTCCACTCACTAAGGAAGCATTCTGGAGCATAATCAGTGGGGGAGGAGGAGGAGGAGGAGGAGGAGGAGGAGGAGGAGGAGGTTTAAACTCTGTGAACTCCAGTGAGTGGCAGGATGCTGTCTGAATTATTTTCAGGTACACAAATAGAAAAACAATGAGGAGACTGTTAAGTCTCAAAAGACTACAACAAGAGTTGTGTTGTATAGCCTCTCCTAGGAAGTCTGCTGGTGAGAGCTGTGTTTTCCTTGTTTGTTTAATCTGAATGTGTGATTTTTTAAAAATTATTTTTAGTAGGGGAATGCAAACAGCTACCAGATTGATACATGGAAAACAAATAGCTATGGCTATACAGAAAAAGGTCTGCCTACATTGGTAGGGATTAAAATGGAAAGGAAGAAGGAGGGAAGGAAGGAAGGAAGGAAGGAAGGAAGGAAGGAAGGAAGGAAAGAAAAAAGAGACTGGAGGAAGGGAGAAAGGAACGAGGGAAGGAAAATGTTCATGTAATATCAGCCCAGAACTAATTTGGTCCTTAAGCCTATCTAGACCAGTTTTTCTCAACTGTGGCAACCAAAGATTGCGGACTTCAAATCTCAGAATTCCCTAGCCAACAAAACTGACTGGGGAATTCTGGAAGTTGAAGTCCACACCTCTTCCAAGTGGGCAAGCTTGAGAAAGGCTGCTCCAGATGGAAGCACATTGCTTCAGCTTCTCATTTTCCCAGCCAAGATAACAGACTCATAATCTGAATAGATTCCTTGGTACTAGGTGGAGAAGTTGGAGATGACTGTTGGAAGGGGTCCCAACGCCTTCGAAACCTCTTCCCTGGAGGCTCAATTTCTGCTTTTGGAGGAAGGAAGTGGTGCCCAGTGGTTGCTTCACAATTGGCTGCAGAAGGCAGGCGATGTGGTTGAGGAAGACTTCGTTCTTGCTACGAAGGAGATTGGGGATGTTTGTGGAGGATAAATTTGGCAAGCTCGGTCTGTTGAGAGCAGATGGGTTGCCAGCCCTTCTGATTGCAAATGGGAATTTCCCATTGCATCAGTTCTTGCTCAACCTTCCCGGAATAACTAGGAAGGGCTGGTCTCCATTTCAGCTGGTGTTTAATTAAAGCAGGGACACCTTCAGAGGTGGGTGTGGCTGTTTTGTCTCTCACATGGGCTCCGTTTGGCTGGGTTCCCACCTCGATGCAAAGCAGCGTGTGGCTCACCGTGCAAACTCAGTCATGGGTTAGCTGGGGGGAGAAACCCTGGTGAATGGCTGGACGAGCGGTGTGAAGCCTTGCTACCGGTAGTTCCATAAACCAGAGCTTTGGGGGGGGGGAAATGGATGAGTTGGGTTGGCAGCTTTGGAAGATCTGGTGGGTTCTTGGAGATCTTGACTAGATTGTCAACATAGGGGAAGATGAGGAAGAGCAAATTTGGGGTGGCGAGGAAAACAGTTTTGAGATCAATGGGAGCTGAGGGTCTAATCAGATGGGCTGAAGTTATTAGAAGGTCCCTCATGTGAATCTCACCATGTTTCTGCATCTACCAAGAAGGAAGGATGGCTTTTAAGAGGACTTTCTCTTAGGACGGGGGTCTTCAAACTTGGCCCTTTTATGACTTGTGGCTGAGGAATTCTGGGAGTTGAAGTCCACAAGTCATAAAGGGGCCAAGTTTGAAGACCCCTGTCTTAGGACCTCCTCGTTTGCAGTGGAAGTTCTTGGGATGCTAGGACAACCTTCTCCAAGCTCAGAATGTAGGATTGTTATGCATGAAGAAATGACAGGGGTGGCTCTCCAGGTGTTCCCAGCATCCTTGACTCTTAGTCATCCTGGGCCACTCTTTGTAGTAAGTTGTGTGGACCTTGTGAGTACAATGCCAGCTTGGAATGTTGATGATCTAAAGCTCAGGTTTTGTAACTGTAGATTAAAGGTAGCTGTTATAGTCATCAAGGGTTTTGGATCACAACTTCCACCAATGTTGATTAATAGGTTAATAGGTACTGTAGTCCCACAGTATCATTTCTGTGGGAAAGAGGTTTTCTTTCTTTTTTTATTTATTTATTTTATTTTTTAAACCAACAAAACAAAACAAAACATAACACACACACACACACACACAGTGTATACTCCTCCCTTTTTTAAAAATTGCGATTTCGTAACGGTAATCTTCTATTATTTACATTTCCCCCCCTTATTCTTCTTTAGAATATTTGTCCTTATTGCCCCGTTGTTTCTTATTTGCATTTTTCTTCCTTCATACTATACTTCATACTAAGAATAATACATATTATTATTACTATACATTATTATACACACGTTTTCCACTTTTGACCTTTCCACATTTATTCTCCTCTATTATTTCTAGTCTCCAACCAGTCATACCACTTGTTCCATATTAGATAGTACTCTGTGTCTTTCTTTTATCTCTTTTGTTAATTTGTCCATCTCAGCACAGTCCAGGATTTTTCTTATCACTTCTTCCTCTGATGGTATATTCTCATTTTTCCAGAACTGTGTGTATGCTATTCTTGCTGCCGAAAGAGGTTTTCAAGGATCCACAGGTAGATTGGGTATCTCAGGAATAGGTGATACAAATTGCAGCCACAGTTGTTTTTCTAATGTTGCGAAGTAAAATATAATTTCATTGCACTTTTTGTGGAAGAAATGCAGGTAGTCCTCAATGACAATGGACCGTAAAGTTTCTGTTGCTAAGTGAGACGGTTAAGTGGTACAGAGTCACACTGGTGTGAAAAACGCCCCCCACCCAGTCAGTTTCCTAAACTCTCCTAAGGGGTTGCAACCCACCTGTCTGCTTTCCTTTGTGGATTGCTGAACTGTGCTCCAAAGATTCCCAGCTGTTGCACTGCCCTTCTGTCCCGCAGAAGCCATGCGCTGCGCATCACATGTTTTCTTGCACGCCACTTCCCCTTCTGATGAGTGCAACCTTACGGCATCGCATCATCGCTGCCACATAAGCAGGATTTTGCTCTCTCTCTCTCTCTCTCTCTCTCCCTCCCCCCCTCTCCTCACACCCCGTTCTCCACCCTTTGCCAGCCTTGCCAACTGCTTAAAGATGTCTTTTTAGCCTATTAACTCTTCTGGGTTTAAAATGATTAAGCAATTAAGCAATTACCTTTATTGTGTTTACATCTTGCCCTTTCTCCAAAGAGAAGCACAGGGGAGCATATTATATAGGAAGGTGGTAATTGCTTACCTGGATCTTGCGAGGTAGGCTGAGTGGGGATAGGGACACTGCAGGGGGAGGGACATGGATTGGCCAAGCTTGGCACCATGAAGCCCTCAGCTTAGAGACAGTCCAGGAGGGGCTTTAAAATTTGGGTGGGAAAAAAAACCCAACAACCTTGGTTATCCTTAACTTTCCCTTGAAATTTAGCCTGTCCTGTTATTGGTTTGATGGGCGAATAAATTAGCGGATGTATTACTGCATTACACGTGTGATTTTTTTTTAAAACACATATTTTCATAACTGTATTTCAGTCTGACTGGCTTGCTTTGTATGGGCTGTATTGGTGTATTTAAATTAATTTTTATGAGAATGGGTTTGTAGATTTCCCCAGGTATTCAAAGAGTTTGGCGGTCCCAAAGGTTAAGACTTGTGTGCCAACACAAGATTGTTTACCTTTTATTTTCTTTTTCTGAAAGGAGTTTTTGTTAAATGGAGAGCTGGCCCTGCGGCATTTCATATTAAGAAACAAACATCTGCTTATCTTACGTCCTTGGGAGGGGCTCAATAGGTAGACAAAAATGCCAAACCCAGTCTAAACATCTGGCTGACTGTGTGATCAACCATAATAATCCATGTATGTGTCACCTGGCTTCCAGTAACTCTGATTAGCCAGGAGGTTGAATGGAGTCTTCACTTTTATAGTCTGGCCAATAAGGACTAGAATCTTTTTTTGTTTTTTTCCTTTAGAGGAGAGGCTAAACTTTCAAAGAGCTGCTACCAAATCAAAAGCTGACAAGCAGGAGGTCCTGTTGTGTGACTTCTTTTTGTTGTTGTTGTTGTTATTGTTATTATTTAAATGCCTATGCCACCCGACTCTCCAGCACCTCTGGATGGTTTTAAAATTATTCAAAACACGAAAAATGAGAAATGGGGAAAAATACAGAGGACAGAATAACAAACTACGCAGAAACGAAAGATAAACAAACTAGGTTAAAAAGAGGCTTCAGTCTTCCCCGCCTCCATTCAAAATAACCGGATTCACACATTTTGTTAAACTTTGGTAAGCGACCCACTTAACAACTGTAATGACAGGCTTAATTATGATTGTTAAGTCGAGGATTCCTTGCACAGGAAGTCCTCAGCTTTACAACTGTTTGTTTAGTGACCGTCCGAATTTATAATAATAATAAAGTTGGAAGGGACCTTGGAGGTCATCTAGTCCAACCTCCTATTCAGGCAGGAAAGCCTATATCATTTCAGACAAATGGCCGTCCAGTCTCTTCTTAAAAACTTCCAATGTTGGAGCATTCACCGCTTCTGGAGGCAGGTAGTTCCATTGGTTAATTGTTCTGTCAGGAAATTTCTCCGTTCTAGGTTGCTTCTCTCTTTGGTCAGTTTCCATCCGTTGCTTCTTGTCTTGTCCTTCAGATGCTTTGTAGAATAGCTTGACTCTCCTCTTCTTTGGGGCAGCCCCTGAGATATTGTAAGACTGCTATTATGTCCCCCCCTCGTCCTTCTCTTCATTAAACTAGACATGCCCAATTCCAGCAACCGTTCCTTATATGTTTTAGCCTCCAGTCCCCTGATCATCTTTGTTGCTCTTTTCATCCAAGGTAGTCAAACAAACCACTTAAAAAAAGAGTTATTTGGGGGGCATTCAGAGTGACATTGAGAATTCCAAAGGACTTGAGTGCAAGAGAAGGGAAGTTCCACCTTCGAAAGAAGGAAGCAAATTCACTTTTGCAGTGTTGGCCATCTTTTAGTTTGCAGTGTGCTCAGCCTTTCCCCCCTTTATGCAACAAGGCAATGCCCCCTCAACAGCCCCCCTTCCCCTGTTCCAGGCTTCTGGAGTCTCTCCTTGACTAATGATAGTATCAAGCAAGAACATCTTTCGGAACCATGACAGATAGATCATCCTTCAAAAGATGGCTTGAGGGAAGGAGAAGTCCCCCAAGGCGCTCAATCCTTAAAGCGCTTGGATTCCAGCCGCTCTGCGTAATGCATTCCCATCCCGAGAGGAGCTGTCTCCATCAGAAAACACGCTTGGCTCTTCCCAAGAGCTTTTGGGAAGCATTGTTAGCAGGTGTGGGGCAGTACTGAAGAGAAAGCTGCTCGTAAGGCGAGGAGACCCCTGCCTTAACGCTTTGGACCATGTTCTCTCATTGGTTTAACTTTTCTTAACTTGCACAAGGACCTTGTCGTTGTTTTTTTAAGCTTCTTCACCGTAGGGTTGAGAATTCCTTCCAAATTTCTCTTTATGGATGGATTTGAGCTGGGGTGAGGGTTGGAAGTGACAGAAGGGGTGCAGCTCCTGTTTAGGTTGTTTGTCTATCCCACGTTTGTTCCTCCTATGAAGCCACCCTGGTTCTTGACATTTCTGCGTCTGGAATAATTGCTTCCTGGTTCCTCCCTTGGGGTGGAATGGGAGCACGGAAAGCCAGAACAACAACTGCACTGTAGAAAGGGAAATGATACAACCAGTGTAGAAATGTCGCATTTGTCCTTTGAGAGAAGGAGGGTTTATTGTTGTGTTGCACAACCTGTCAGTTAGAACAATCAACCGGTGGAGCAACCTGCCTCCAGAAGTTGTGAATGCTCCAACACTGGAGATTTTCAAGAAGAGATTGGACAACCATTTCTCTGAAATGGTGTTTCCTGCCTGAGCAGGGGGTTGGACTAGAAGACCTCCAAGGTCCTTTCCAACTTTATTATTGTTGTTGTTGTTGTTGTTGCTGCTGCTGCTGTTGTTATTATTATCACCCAGGTGAAATTTGGGAACGCTGTTTTTCAGCCTACAGCAGGCGTGTGGAACCTTGGCAATTTTAAGACCTACGGATTTCATTTCCCTGAATTCCCACAAGCCACCACACGTCTTCAAAGTTGCCAAAATGGGACACCTTTGATCTACAAACATGCTTTTGCACATCCTTGTTGTTTTCAGAAAAAAAAGCTGAGTTTTCTTTTTTCTTTTTATTCCCTCTTGGCCAGAGGAAGACTTTCAACCTATATTCTAAATCTGATCTGCAGAGATTTCAGCCAGCCGATTTGCTGACTTTCTTTGGAAGTTCACAAAATCTGGTGGTTTAGTTTATTTTTTTTTTTATAAAGGTGAAGAACGTACCTAAAACTCTTTCTTCCTCCTATTTTTCCCCCACAACAAGCCTGTGAGGTGGATTGGTCTGAGAGAGAGGGACTGGCCCAGAGTCACCCATCTGTCTTTCATGTCTAAGGTGGGACTAGAATTCACCGTCTCCTGGTGATTGGCCCAGAGTCTCTCAATTGGCTTTCTCACCTAAGGCAGAACTAGAACTCACCGTCTCCTGGTGATTGGCCCAAGGTCACCCAGCTAGTTTCATGCTTAAGGCTGGACTAGAACTCACTGCCTCCTGGTGATTGGCCCAGAGTCACTCAATTGGCTTTCTGACCTAAGGCAGAACTAGAACTCACTGTCTCCTGGTGATTGGCCCAAGGTCACTCAGCTAGTTTCATGTCTAAGGCGGGACTAGAACTCACCGTCTCCTGGTGATTGGCCCAGAGTCACTCCGCCAGCTTTCTCACCTACGGCGGGACTAGAACTCACCGTCTCCTGATGATTGGCCCAGAGTCACTCCGCCAGCTTTCTCACCTAAGGCGGGACTAGAACTCACCGTCTCCTGGTGATTGGCCCAGAGTCACTCCGCCAGCTTTCTCACCTAAGGCGGGACTAGAACTCACCGTCTCCTGGTGATTGGCCCAGAGTCACTCCGCCAGCTTTCTCACCTAAGGCGGGACTAGAACTCACCGTCTCCTGGTGATTGGCCCAGAGTCACTCCGCCAGCTTTCTCACCTAAGGCGGGACTAGAACTCACCGTCTCCTGGTGATTGGCCCAGAGTCACTCCGCCAGCTTTCTCACCTAAGGCGGGACTAGAACTCACCGTCTCCTGGTGATTGGCCCAGAGTCACTCCGCCAGCTTTCTCACCTAAGGCGGGACTAGAACTCACCGTCTCCTGGTGATTGGCCCAAGGTCACCCAGCTAGTTTCATGCTTAAGGCTGGACTAGAACTCACTGCCTCCTGGTGATTGGCCCAGAGTCACTCAATTGGCTTTCTCACCTAAGGCAGGACTAGAACTCACCGTCTCCTGGTGATTGGCCCAAGAATACCCAGACTAAAACTGAGGTCTCCCATATTTTGGGCAAGATGTCTTAACCTGAGGACCTTTAATTCTTTTTTTTATTTAATGTTTACCTTTTTTTCAACTGGTTTCCCCCCCCCCTTTTCCCCCCCTTTCCTTTCCTTTCCCTTGCAATCTGGAGGGTTGTCAAAACGGCCACTCGGTGACATTTCCCCTTTCTCTGAATTGCACAATGATTGCCTTCCTGGCACCCACTGCTTGCGGGTTGTGTTGTGAGACCACAACCTGGCCGAGCTGGAGGTCCCCTCTTATCAAAGCCCCAAGGTGTCCTTCTCGTCCTTCCCCCCCCACCCCACCCCACCCCGTTGACTTCCTCCCCTGTGACTTTGACCCCCAAGCCCATCATTTTAGAGTCTGTCTCGGCTTCAAGGATTCCCAAACCCCTGATGCCCCGCTAGATGGAAACGGAATCGCCAAGCACCTGCAGACCCATTTCCTCAATCGGGGGGGGGGGGGGCTGGGGGTGTCAGCTGCTGCCTGGGACTGGGAATGGATGGAGAAGTGGGACGTTGGGCTTTTGACTTCCCTTCAGTGGCCACCAGCTCGTCTCTGTGGCCAAATAAATTGCAGAAGGAATTCAGGAAGCTGCTTGGTCTCCGTTTCTCGACCACTTTCAGGAATTTGGGGGGGTTTTGTTTTGAGGGGTAACGTGGCTAACTGTCAACTCAGCTCATTTTTGTCAGGGTTTCCTCCCCCCACCCCTCATATTTTTGACAAAACAAATGGAGGGAGGGAAGAAGGCAGCGTCAGCAGGACAGTTGAACAGCCCGACTTGTTTTTTTTCCGGTTTCTTAATGGAACTTTTTTTTTTATTAAATTTAAAAGAAAATACCAAAAAGCTAAGGGGGAAAAAAAAGAGGACATTAGGGGGAGTGGGGGAAAGGGCAAGGGCAGGGAGAAAGCAACACGGGGGGGGGAGAGCCCTTTGAATCCTGAGCTGATCTGTGAATTTTTCTTCCTTTCCAGGTTTCTCCCACTTGCCAAGTGGTCTCTACCCCCCATACATTCCTTTGAGTCACCTGGAACCCCACGGCAGCGGGACCCCCTTACTTGCTCAGTTGAATCAGCACAGCCTCTTTGAGACCCCAAAAGGTTAGCCTCTCCTTCCTTCCTTTCTTCCTTTCTTCTTTCCTTCCTTCCTTCCTTCCTTCCCTCCTTCCTTCCTTTTCATTTCCATCTCCTTCCTTCTTCCCTCCCTCCCTCCCCCCTCCCTCCCTCCTTTCTTCCTTCCTTTCATTCCTTCTTCTCATTTCCATCTCCTTCCTTCTTTCCTCCCTCCCTCCCTCCCTCCCTCCTTCCTTCCTTCCTTCCTTCCTTCCTTTCATTCCTTCTTCTCATTTCCATCTCCTTCCTCCTTTCCTCCCTCCCTCCTTCCTTCCTTCTTTCCTTCTTTCCTTCCTTTCTTCTTCTCATTTCCATCTCCTTCCTTCTTTCCTCCCTCCCCCATCCCTCCCTCCCTCCCTCCCTCCCTTCCTTCCTTCCTTCTTCTCATTTCCATCTCCTTCTTTCCTCCCTCCTCCCTCCTCCCTCCCTCCCTCCCTCCCTCCCTCCCTTCCTTCCCTCCTTCCTTCCTTTTCATTTCCATCTCCTTCCTTCTTTCTTTCTTCCCTCCCTCCCTCCCTCCTTCCTTTCATTCCTTCTTCTCATTTCCATCTCCTTCCTTCTTTCCTCCCTCCTTCCTTCCTTTCCTTCCTTTCTTCTCATTTCCATGTCCTTGCTTTCCTCCCTCCTTCCTTCCTTCCTCCCTTCCTCCCTCCCTCCCTCTCATTTCCATCTCCTTCCTCCCTCCCTCCCTCCCTCCCTTCCTTGCCATTTTGCCTACAAATTAGAGGTTGAAACCATCTGTTCCAAGGTTAAAAAACATCTGAATTGGCATATTTCAGGGCCAGCCCACTTCATCCTTGAACTGTTTTGTACACTTGGATTTGTGTGGCCAAGAGAATTGACCTCCCTCTACTGTGTCCCCCCCTCCCTCTTTGATTTGCAGATGGATTTTATCTTGCTGGGCACGCAGGACAAGCTGCCTTGCACCCCCAGGCCACCCCGTCCAGGGCAGTCCCCAACCCCACCTCCAGCGCCCTGCTCCACGAAAAGGACTTTGGGCACCCCCACAGAACCTCCAAGGACGGCCCCAAAGAGCTCGGTGGGAAGGACCGATCTTACCGGGGCAACCTCTCCTTGTCCCTGGCCAAGAAGGATGCCAAGCTGCGCGAGGAGTCCCGGCCTCACAGCGTGGTGGATCTCACCCAGGACACCAAGCCGGACAACGAGAGGAAAACGAACGGATTTGAGAAGGCCGTTAAGGTTGGGGAACGCTTGTCTCCCTTCCTGGCGGAACACTTGCCCAACCGGGGGGTCTTCAGCGGAGAACCAAAGTCCAAGAACCCACTTCAGACCTCTTCACTCAGCAACTGCAACACGGGTGGAAGCGCCCAGGGCTCGGAGCTGGACCACTGTCCAAAGGACCTCAGCAGACATGACGAGAATGTGAGGCCTCCTCCTTACGTCTTCTCCGACCGGTTGAAGAAAGTCGACTCTGCGGTCAGTTCGGTGGCCAACTTGCACGTGGCCTGCAGTTGTCCTTCTCCAGCTCAACCCGGGAAGCTCCCCCCGCCCTCGGCCTTCCCTCCCCAGCCGATCCACCCCAACATGTACACCATCTTCCCCCTGACCAAGGACCCCGGGAGGGAGCACAATGTCATCGCGCCCACCTTCATGCCTTCCCTTGAGGCTTATGACGAGAGAAAAGGCCCCATTCAGATAGCCTCCCAAGCCCGGGACAACACCAAACTGAAGGAGAAGGAGGTCCCTGCTGCCAACCGAGTGGGGGTCCTCCAGGCGGTGCCCAAGAGGTGTCTGGCTGATGCTTCTCACAACCTTTTGGCCCAAGAGTTCTCCATCCATGGAGATGCCAAGCGGATGGAGGTCTTGCGGGAGAAAAGTTCAGTCATCAGGGCCAACTCCATGTTCCTGAAGAAACAGGGGGCTTCAGAAACCTCCTTGAACAGGCCAAGGTTACGCTCCCCCGAAAACAGAGAGTTCCTCCCTTTGAAGGACTTGCCCAAAGCTGGCTTGGAGGCAGAACATCACTCCTGTGAGCGGGACCGGTTTCAAAGATCTGGCTGCAAAGAAGCGGCCAAGATCTATGGCACTTTGGACACCTCTTCCTCATCCTCATCCTTGTCCTCTTCCTCCCGACAGCATTTAGATGCCAGCCAACAATTGAAGCCCCCGGAACAAAAGTGGAAGCCTTTTGAAATGGGCAACTTTGCCACCACCCAGATGGCTGTTCTGGCTGCCCAACACAACCATGCCAACTGGGTGGAGGAGGAAGTCAAGAAGACCTACCTGGAGCCCAGCAACCTACAGAGGTCCTCAGTCGTGGGAGCCCGGAGCGTGGCAGACGGCCTCCACCCTCCTCCGTCGCATGGGGAAGGATCTGCCATGCAAAGCCTCATCAAGTACAGTGGGAGCTTTGCTAAAGAGGCATCCTCACGGCAGGGGGCTGGTAAGAAAACCCCTTTTGGGGGCCTGGGCAACATGAAGCTGGACCCTGGTCGACAGCCTTCCCCCAAGGTCCAGCAGCTGCTGTCCCACCAAGCTGGCAAGCAGCTGAAGAAGGAACCTGAACGACCGGAAAGTGCCAAATCTTTCGGACGAGAGAGCATCGGATCTCAAGGAGAGGTGGAAGTGAGACATCTCCCCGTTGGCATCGCGGTGGCGGTGGCCCGTCAGAAGGACAACAGCAGTGGCGGAAAGCTGGGGCTCGTGGACCGCGATCGGTCCCTGTCCTTGAGTAACGTGAAAGGTAGGCTGTGGGCAGGGAAGCGCCGAGCTCTGGATGGGACAGTTGCAACTGCTGGATTGGCGGTATCGATGAAGGAGTTATGGGAACCGAAGTTCTCATCAATAAGTTGGGAAGGTTGGCTAGATGGGAATCGGCTGTGGGAATTCTCCAAATTGTTAGCATCTTTGGAACGTTTGGGCAAGAAAGTCAGAGGAGATAACGTGGGAAGGTGACCTTTGAGCCAAAGAGTCGTGATGGTGTTGATTATTATGGTAGTGCTGTTCCTAGAAGGAGAGATAAGAGACTTGACATTTTACAGAAGAACTTTGTTGCAGGATCCAATCTGGGTCGGTCACCGGGAAGAAAGGATTTGTCTTCTGAGCTTTTGGACTTGTGCTGGACCCCTTTTTCAGGGAACTTCTCTCTCACCAGTGTGTGCTTCACGAGGTACTTGGTTGTGGGTGGCTTTTTTATTTGTTGATTGGGGTGTTGATGGCTGGCTAGGATAGAATAGAACAAGGGTCTTCAAACTAGGCCACTTTAAGACTTGTGGACTTCAACTCCCAGAATTCCTCAGCCAGGCTCCATTTTGTTTGTTAGATTTAAGACAGGGGTCTTCAAACCTGGCCCTTTGATGACTTGTGGACTTCAGCTCTCAGAATTCCTCAGCCAGCCTCCATTTTGTTTGTTAGATTTAAGACAGGGGTCTTCCGACTTGGCCCTTTGATGACTTGTGGACTTCAGCTTCCACAATTCCTCAGCCAGCCTTCATTTTGTTTGTTAGATTTAAGATAGGGGTCTTCCAACTTGGCCCTTTGATGACTTGTGGACTTCAGCTCCCAGAATTCCTCAGCCAGCCTCCATTTTGTTTGTTAGATTTAAGACAGGGGTCTTCCAACTTGGCCCTTGGATGACTTGTGGACTTCAGCTCCCAGAATTCCTCAGCCAGCCTCCATTTTGTTTGTTAGATTTAAGACAGGGGTCTTCCAACTTGGCCCTTGGATGACTTGTGGACTTCAGCTCCCAGAATTCCTCAGCCAGGCACGCGTGCCTGGCTGAGGAATTCTGGAAGTTGAAGTCCACAAGTCATCCAAGGGCCAAGTTGGAAGACCCCTGGAATAGAGAATAGCCCACAGCAAACATTCTGGTGAGAGGAGATGGTCTTCAGCACGAATCCGAAAGCTTGGAAGCGTAAATCTCTGGTCCCAGTGACTGACCCATATTGGATCCAGCAACATTATCCTGGGCATCCCAGGATTCTATGTGCCGTTGATTCGCCTTCATTTGTGAAGAACCTTTGTGCTTAGTGAATTCTCTGTGTCAGTTTTGTTTTCATGGTCAAACCAAAGAGACGGTTGCAAGGCCGTCATATCTGAGGCTGATACCAGATTTCAGGGTCAACCATCTTGGTAGGGTTGAAGGAGCTTCATATTTTCATGCAAGCTTCCATTTTTATTTTTATTTTTGGGGAAGAAACCAAGTCTACAAGGAAATGCATTGGCGATGCCATAGGGTGTCACTGTTGCACTGCTGTCTTTTGCGCACAACATTAACACACGGTATAAAAGAACAAGCCCAACACACAAACACATCATATAGATGGAGACTAACCTTCTTGAATCTAGTTCTTTCTGCTTGTGGAGAATTCTAGTCTGGTGTTTACAGGAGACACCACTGGGCGAGATTCCTTTTGAGTGTGGATTGCTTCAATCTACTCCAAGCTGCTGGTCCCTGTCGGGCAGATGTTATTGTTTTTGTATTCTTTAAAAACCATTCTTACACCATGCTTTTCTCCTTAAACGGCTTAAAATCAGTGGAAAGGAGGGGAAAAAAAGTGATTTGGTCTATAGGTTTACAGTTGACCAGAAGGGAAAAAAAAATGAACGAGAAAGGAGATGTTAAAAAGAAATGGTAAAAAGTTTCTTCTGTGCTGCTTTTAGGGATAAATGTTGATCTGCTGGACATTTTTGAGCTTGCCTCCTTGGGTGTATGTGACATACCGTCGCCCCGAAGTAAATCACTGTCACTTAATTCTCAGGTTTGTTTGTGTAAGATGCTAAGAGCTCCTTCCCAACTAAGCCACTTTTTGATTTGAAAGAGAATCTAAGCTGCCTTTCATTTTTAAAAGCCAAACCACACCCAAAGTCAACGTTTGAAGCCAGCACATCCCAGTGTTTTCTGCCGCGTGAATAATTGCAAGGAGAGACGGGTGTAGCTGCGTAGAACAGACATATCATAGTTAAAATTGGGGACGCAATTAAATGAAAAAGGAAGAAATGGCCATTTGAATGAGGAGAGTTGAATGATGGCAACTATTTGTGATGGAAAGCCTTGTGATTCTGGACCATTCCAGATGTGGAATATAGTAGATCTCTGTTGGTTCTGAGTGATCCTGGAAACCCAAAGTTAAGCTCCAGACCAGGTGTGGTTAGAGAAAATTAATCCAGAAGGCTACTGAGTGGGGAGATAAGCCAGCCACCTTGTTGTGTGATCTCTTCTGTTCCCGCCACAATTTGATGGCCAAATGAAAATTGCAGGTCTTTTGTGAGATTGTGGTAGCCAACGCCAAAGGCTCTTGCGCAACTTCGGTTTTGATTTCAGCTAAGCCTTCTCTGAAATCGTGAAATATTGCCAATTAAAGATGGAGGAAAGAGTTTGGAAGGTTGGCTTGACTTTCCTAATCCCCAAATTATAGCACTCTGTAGTCTGGATCCCCACCAGCTCTTCGGACTACAGTTCCCATAGGGCAAGGGGGCTGCGGTAGAGAACATCTGCAGGATAGGGGTGGCGGAAATGGAATGGTGAGCAGCTAATAAGTGGGGAAGGAAGGAACCTAGCTCTGATTTTAGGTGTCCTAAAGATGCTTTTTCAAGAGGCAGCTTTATTTTTCCTTGAAGGTGTTTTGCTTCTCTTCCAAGAAGCTTCTTTAGTTCTGATGGTGCAGAATGGAAGGATTTATATTCCTTGCAGACAGCTGGTCCTTAGCACGCTCTGAAGTAAAGAAGAGAAATGTCTTCAAGGAAAAAAACCAAGAAAGTCCAGTTGCCTTTTGAGGGGGGGGGGGAAAAAGCAAAAAACCCCACCTTTCGGATAACTAGGACTTTGGATAATTGAGAATCTCCCTGGGCGTCTTGTTTGAATTATTATGAATTATGAATTCTCCCTCTGCCTCTCATTTTGCTAGTTGGCAACTTCAGAATGTGCGGAGCCCTGATTTCTAACCGTGGCCTCTCTGTATGTATTTGCTAAACCCCGTCCCAACTGTTTTTTTTTTTTTAAAATAAGATAAAGATAAATAAATTGAGTCTTGTCTATGGAAAGCTCGCAGACACCACTTAACTCTGTGGGAATAACTTGGGGAACATTTTGTTAGAATGAGTCACGGTAACGGCTATCCAACTTCCCTCTCTCTCCCCTCCAGTTAAATTTCTCCGTGGGTCACGTGTGGTTCTGCTGATGTCTGCAGTGTATTTCCATCTACATTTTATTGCAGTTTGCTTTTTTTTTTTTAAATTGCTTCACTGCAGCCAGTCTGTTTTTCAACCAATTTGGCATTTCAAGAGCATGTCGTGGGCACTCCCACAAAATGGCAGATGGGGCTGGCCTCTTTAGAGAGGGTGCAGATAGATAGATCCAGAAGGTTCAATATGTCCCCGTTATCTTGTCCGTACCCTCAAAAGTTACCAGTCCACCTACGTTTTATCCCCTGCTTTTTTTTTCTTTCTAAGGCAGGTAGAGATAACCATGTTCAAAATCCATTTTTAATTTTCTGTGAAAGCTGATTGGAGGTGGGAGAGAGAGGGAGAGAGCAAGCAGACGTTTATTGGAAATTAAGATGCTTTACAGCAGGGGTTCTCAACCTTGGCAACTTCAAGACTTGTGGACTTCAACTCCCAGAATTCCTCAGCCAGCAAAGCTGGCTGAGGAATTCTGGGAGTTGAAGTCCACAAGTCTTGAAGTTGCCAAGGTTGAGAACCCCTGCTTTACAGAGACTATTTGCCCTGTTTTTGAATGGGTATAATCTATTAGAAAAGCTGTACAAACATTGGGGTCCCTGGACATGGCATTTAGCTCCTCTAAAATAAGGAGATGAATGGAGAACGTGGAGGGGAAGCTTAACTTCACCATTTTGATGGAAAATCATAATATTTTTACCCAAAGGTGGCTGTTATTTTATTTATTTATCCCATTTTAAAGACTGCCCACCTCACTCACCTTGTGTTTCCCTGCTGAACTATGCCTAGGAACTCAGGTAAACAGTCCAGCCAGCTTTCCTTGAATTCTCAAAATGTGTACAGGAAATCCTTGACTTACAACCACCATGGAGTCAGGCGATTACCGTCGTAAGTTGAGGACGATCTGCAGTGGTGCGGTGAAATAGTGAAAACCAGCTGAGTTTCCCTCCAGTGTTTAACCAGGCATTGTCAAGGCAAGTTCGGTTTTAATCCTGGTAGGTTTGTTGACTTGGCAGTTTATGGTGATGGAGGCACGAATTTGTGGCAGCGTGGCGTGTGGGCAAAAATCCAGGCAGAGCTTAAACTAATCATTACGATTTTGAGTTTTCTCATTGATCCATTTGGTTCATCACTCGCTTACCTTTGGTGAATGACGCCAGGGAGAGAGCACTGGGGAGATGAACGAAATTAACTGAAATGTACAATTCTGGATAATTTCCCAAGATGGTGATGTTTCAGGGGTTAGAGGCATATTAAAAAAAAAATGGGTGGAGGTTAAATCACACGATGGAGACCACCATCTTGACATTCCTGACTCCCCCCCCCCAAGGACACTGGCCTCTAGGTGTGCAAACTGGAATAAAAATAGTGTCCATCTTGTTGCAAGATCGGAGAAACCCAACGAGAACTGATGGCCACTGAAATCATGGATAGTGGTCCTTCCCTCTTGCTTCGCTACTTTTGTAAGAGTAATTCAATTGGTTGCTGGCCAAACATTCCCCAGATTTTGAGATGGAGGGGGGGGGAGAACATATTCCCAAGTCCCTCCCCACACACATGCTGGCTGCAGAAGGAGACCCTTGAATTTGGGGTGTGTGTGCACAGAGGCAGAATGTGGCTGAAATTTGTGAATTGGGAGCCTTGAATTGGTGTGTGTGTTGGGTAGCAGCTTAAATATTGCCAATAGGGACCCCCACTCTCTCCCTGCCAACTCACAAGCTGTGTGTCCTTCCAAGTGCATCGGTGCCCTTTTCCCATCGTTGCCCACCTCTCCATTTTAGGTGGGGGGGGCAGCCAGCTGCAGTCCAAACCTGCTCTGATGCCTCTCTGTCAATCCATCTGTCCATCCGCTGGAACCCCCCAGGCCCCCCCTGGTTCAGCCCTTTTGTGTGTAGCGGCCAGCCGACTTCATTTTTCCGGCTGGGTTCCCACAGCCTCTTTGCGTCTGGAGCCAAGAACCGGGACTGGTAGCCAACAAAAGAGATGTGTTTGTTTGAGCTGGTCTGAAAGCTTCCAACCCCCCCCATGTACCCCCCTCCCCAACCATCCCCTGCTCTCCCCCCACCCCGCCTCTGTTAAATGTAATTTACTGAGCAGAAATAAGAGCTGGCGAACAAGGACTGTACTTTGTCTGGTTGCTAAGCAATGGAATTGGCGCACAAGGCTCTCCTTTTTGCCCAGTCTCGCAGCAGCCCCCCTCCCCAATTCTCCCTTGCCCCTCCACCCTTTTCCTGTCCTTGCGTGCCAGGAGACTTTCTTCTTCCTTTTTTTTTTTTTAAAAAAATTAATAATATTGAGTTGGTCTGCGCCAAGCGGAGGACGCTTGAAGGTGCAAACCCTTTTAAGAGAGAGAAAAGCAAGGGGGGGGGTTAACTTGGCTAATCTAGGAGGATTTGGTGAGCCAAACCACACATTGAAGAGGGGTGTTGGTCGCCAAGGAAACGGGGCCTCCAGAGATATTTTTTTCACACACACACCCCTGTCTCCCCTCCCTCCCTCCCGGCTCTGTGCATAACCGATTGAATTTTGCACGGAGATAAATTTTGCTCAGGCGGACTTCATATGTCATGTCAGGAAATTTATAAAGACAAGATTGCCTAGTGAGGATTTTTTTTGGGGGGGGGCGGGCGGGTTATGAAATGGCAGTTTGTCAGTTGTCTTTGGGACATTAAGGGGCGTGCAGAACCCTCCCTCCCCAGTACAGCCACACGGGACCTCCCTTTTGAAAGGCTGATTCACCATTATTCCTAAACCAGCAAGGAAATTACGGGGTAGGCTATTTTATGGTTTTTGGGTTCTAGCTGCAGTGCCCTGGATGGGGTGCCAGTGGAGTTGGGAAACATGCTAGGGAAATAAACGAGCATTTGCAAGAACGAGGTAGCTTCTTTAGGAGAAACCTAGTTACAATCATCAGCCTGCGATGATTTAAACCACCTTTTGAGAGAGAGAGAGAGAAAACGAGTATCCACAGAGATGACTGAGAAGATGGAAGGCAGACAAATCCCAAATGCCGGGTGCTTAAAGGGGGGGGGAAATTACTGACCATTTGTGATATAAGATCAGAAGATTATCTTCTTATTACAGGTTGCCCTCAACTTATGACCTCAAGGGAGCCCACAATTTCCATTGTTAAGTGAATGAGACATTGGTTAAGTGATTTTTTTCTCTCTCTCCATTTTGCGACCTTTCTAGCCGCGGTGGTTGAGGGAATCACTGCAATTGTGAAGTTAGTAACGTGGTTGTTAAGCAAATCTGGCTTCCCCCCTTGACTTTGCATGTCAGAATGTTGCAAAAGGGACCCGGCACCCGTCATAAATACGAGTCAGTGGCCAAGCCTCTGAGTTTTGATCTCGTGACCGTGGAGATGCTGCAACGGTCATAAGTGTGAAAGTTTCAGTGCCGTTGTAGCTTTGAAACGGTCACTAAATGAACAGTTGTACGTTAAGGACTAGCAGCATGGGGGAGCAGAACCAGGAATTTATCTATAGGCATTTGAAGCTTGCTGATTAAGCGGAGACGTCCTTCCAGTCCGTGGAAAAACCTCTCTGCACGGAAGCGGTCCCGTGTGCCCCAAGGTTGGGGACCTCTGGTCTAGACCTTCAACCGTTGGCTGGAGAATTCTCAACGTTTGATTGTATTTACAGGAGGCTCAGCTAGCTTTGTTTCGGTTGCCCCTTAGGACACGGACGGTTGGATGAGGACTGTGGGGACGACCGTCCACGCCTTCGAGAAAACCACCTCCTAGCAAGCCGTTTGGAGCGAGACCAGGAGAAGCTGCTCAGGTGATCTTCCTGAGGCTTGGGATGCTTTGCCTAGCTCTGCTTTAGCTCAAACCTCGGGCCTTTTCTGCCTTTTCAGGTTTGCAGTCTGAAAGGGGCAGCTCCCCAAAGTTATCTGTAAATGGAGAAATATATTTTAGCCACCCATGCCAAAAAAGCAAAATCAAATAAACAGCAGGGAGAAGGACAGAATTGCCAAGCCAAAAAAAAAAAATGTAGATAAATTCAACAAGCTAGCCATCTAGTCTAAGCAAAAACATTCTTGCTGGCTGGTGGAAGGACAATGAAGAAGGGGCTAAGTGAACTTCCTATGAAGTTCAGAAGTTATCTGCATACCCCCTCTTCCTCCTCCTCCTCCTCCTCCTCCTCCCCCCCACTGATGATGTAATCTAGATGGGTCATGAAATGTCCACAAGAAAGTTCAGAGAACATCAAGGACCCCACAGTTGTAGTCCTCCTCCTCCTCCTCCTCCTCCTCCTCCTCCTCCTCCTCCTCCTCCTCCTCCTCCTCCTCACACTGATGATGTAATCTAGATGGGTCATGAAATGTCCACAAGAAAGTTCAGAGAACATCAAGGACCCCACAGTTGTAGTCCTCCTCCTCCTCCTCCTCACACTGATGATGTAATCTAGATGGGTCATGAAATGTCCACAAGAAAGTTCAGAGAACATCAAGGACCCCACAGTTGTAGTCCTCCTCTTCCTCCTCCTCCTCCTCCTCCTCACACTGATGATGTAATCTAGTTGGGTCATGAAATGTCTACAAGAAAACATCCAAGTTCAGAGAACATCAAGGACCCACAGTCCTAATCTTCTTCCTCCTCCTCCTCCTCCTCCTCCTCCTCCTCCTCCTCCTCCTCCTCCTCACACTGATGATGTAATCTAGATGGGTCATGAAATGTCCACAAGAAAGTTCAGAGAACATCAAGGACCCCACAGTTGTAGTCCTCCTCTTCCTCCTCCTCCTCACACTGATGATGTAATCTAGTTGGGTCATGAAATGTCTACAAGAAAACATCCAAGTTCAGAGAACATCAAGGACCCACAGTCCTAATCTTCCTCCTCCTCCTCCTCCTCCTCCTCCTCCTCCTCCTCCTCCTCCTCCAATTTTGAAACTCTTCCACAAATGCCTTCCACCATCCATTGAAGTGTTGTTATTTCCCCTCCCGATGAAGGACGGAAGGACCATGTTTGAAACCCATCAAGACTTGGGTCCCTAAGTTCCCCGCCCCTCTTCTTTTCATTTTCCCCAGAGAAAGCAAAGAATTGGCTGATTTTGCTCGGATCCATCCGGCTACTTGTGCTACCAGTGGCTTAAACTCCAACCTCATGGTGACTGGGGGACCACACCTGACTGGTTCAGGACGGTGGACTGGTGACCCCACACCACACCTGGCGACCCATCCGTGGTTACCCAGAAGCAGCAGTTCATCCATGTGGCTTACTGGCCACCCCTACGGTAATGAACTCCGAGTTGCCTCCTGTTTGGACCATCCTTCAGGGGTGTGTGTGTGAATGTTTCGTTCTGAAGGGTTTTTGGCATGAAATTTCATGAAAGGCCCTGTTTTTCAACCCCCCCAGACAGTGTTTCAAGTTTGAAAAAGCCCATTCATTTCACATTCTCCAGCAGGGTTTCCCAACAAGTATGCTGATGTCCAGCAATCTCATGTGTGTTTTTTATGCTCTTGGAAAATGAATTCTTTCAGCTTGTATGTTGTCACTTAACACAGTGGGCGCCTGCGATGATTCTAGACACCCCAAGGGACTAGAATTGAAAATGATGCAGCAGTTGCTTTATTATCCATGCATGTCTCAAAGGTGCTTTTTCAAAAAGCGACAGCCCTGTTTTTTTTCCCTTGAAAAAAACTCCGCCAAAAACTTGTGGAAGGAACAAAAAAGCTATTTTTTCCTTGAAAAAAAAAGTGCTTTTGAAAAAGACACCTTTGAGACAACTATGACCTGGATGCATTTAGGCATTTATCCGTGCATACAGTATCTACGCTTTCCCTGTGTGACCAGCTGTACAATCCTAAAATATCTTTGTTTAGGCACAATCTCACCTGGTCTCATGCGACCTTTGATCGTTTCCACTTGCGGTTTCTCTTCTGATCCTGTCTTCTTTGCAGGGCACCCTTCTTTGCACCAAGGCATGGCCCCTGCTTTTCCTTCTGGCATGGGGGGAGCGCTCCCCTCTGCATACCAATTTGCCAGAGATCCTCAATCCGGCCAGCTTGTCATGATCCCCAGTGAACACCTGACCCACTTCGGTAGGTACCCAAAGAGAGTTGTACCTTCAGATGTGCAAGTTATTGTTCGTGTTCAATAAGGTAAAATCTGGTCATCTCTTGCCTGATCCACTAGGAATGGCTGACAAGAGATACTTATTGGGAAGCACCAGCCTAGCAGGCAGGAGAGGGTCAAACATAGAGTTATCCTGGAGTCACTGGGCAATCACAAAAGGGTTACAACTGACACTGCCTAAGTTCCTTGGAGCCTTATCTAATTGTTCATAAGAGTAGGCTTACAGACTAGGTGTCAACTCTTCAATGGAACTGGCTGAAGCCATCTTGCTTGTTTTTGGTTGCCACAAGATTTTGGGGAGGAGATGGGGAGTTTTATGCTAGCCTAAACAAATTCCTGTCCCTTGGGAACCAAGGTCATTTCTGTTCATTAGATTGGGGGGGGGTTGTGCCTAATGTTAGAAACCCTGGGCGACGTAATTAATTGCATAGTTTTGGGGTGGGAAGTTTAACTTTGTAATATTGTTACTCCTTGGGGGGGGACTTTAGTCTTGGTTTCACTTTTGACCGGGACTTTGTAGCCAATAAACATGTTCTTAGAGGAAAACTCAAGCCTCGGAGTTCTGCTTTAACTGGACTCATTTGTCGGAACCATGACACTAGGGAGATTCCTGTATTATAGGCAGAACATAATAAAGTAGTTAGCTTGAACTCTACACATATGGGCCTGGTTGTTTCCACCTGGCATGCTTTGGGTAAAGTTCATATGTGGCCAACTGAGTGGCACATAGCCCACCTCCAGGTTGCTTAGTCCTTGAATTCTGGCTTGGATGGGTTTTCAAGTCAATCTGTCTCTTCATTCCAGCAGAATTGATGGACCGTGCACCTCCTCTCTGGCCTGCCATATATTCTCCTACCAGGAGCTCCCTCCAGCACGCTCACCAGCTCCAGCTCTTATCTCACCAGCAGCTGATCCGTCAGCATGAGCTATACCTCCTGCAGCAACAGGCTGCACATGCCCAGTTGGTGGTAGGTCCTAACCCCTGGCTTCAACTCTTGCAACTGCCTTTGGGAAACCAATCTTATCTGTCTCTCCTTTCTGAAAATGGGTCTCCAGATGTGATGAATGGAGAAGACCTGGCTAGATCCTACTTAGCATTAATTAAATCAGCTAGACTGATGTGGTGGAATGTAGTAAGGAGGTGGTCCCCCCAGGATGGAGAGGCTGCATTCCAGAGGAATTAGGAGGCAACTCAGCCCAGATGTCGTGTGAGAGAAAGAGGGTGAGGACAGCTCCTCCCTAATAGTTCCCAGAGTATAAGATAGATGCAGATAGTGGAGACTTCAGCCTGGCAAGATTCTGTCTATCATTGTGAAACAATAAAGAACTCAGCTTGGAAGAATCACCACTTATCATTTTTTGGTTCTGGGCCTTATAGCTGGCCTTTTCATAGTGTTGTTATTCCTGGACACTATTCCTTTTATACAAGGCAAAGTGGGATAATTGGTGAAAACCGAGTTGTCTATGAGAAACTTTAATCCAGCCCATGCATTAATCCATGTTTCTTGAACATCTGAAGGTCTACAATTCGTTCTGTCCAAAAGCCTGCTCCCGTTATTGCAGGGGGGGAAAAATCGCCTGCGTTTCCAGGAATTTGTCACTTCTAATCAAATTTTGAATGACCTGCCTTGTGTCCAACCTAGTTTACTTCTGGGTCCCCTTTGTGGTTGATGTAGCATCAGTGGAGAACCACCACTATTTCAGATCTCCTTTCTCTCAACAGGAGAGGCTAAAAGCCAGTGAACAGCGGGCAGAGATGGAAGAGAAGATCACTAAACGGAACTTGGACAATGCCAAATCAGGTTTGCCAACGTCTGCCTCAAGCCTTCTGCACCGGAAGCCTCCAGTTTTGTCTCCAAGCACTTCTGCGTCCTACAATAAGGCGATCAGCCCTCCCCCGCTGTCGCCCAGGTCCTCTTCCGTGTCCGTGCTCAAAGCTGAGGTTATCCAAAAGTTGGAGGAACCACCAAGCCAGCCGACCTATTCCTACCCCACGACTCCCATCACTCATCCATCTAGCCCACCTCCTGCTTCTCCACCCCCTGCCCCTAACCTTCCTCCTAAGGAAGAGGAGGAAACTGAGAACATGGAGAAGAAAGAGCTGGAGCTGGAAAAAGAGACCTCTGCTTCATATCAGACGTTATTTCCAGGTACAAAGCCCTGCTGTTTTTTTAATCCACTTTCTTTTTTTAAATTTCCTGTTTGGTCTTTTCCTAATTCTGCCACTTTCCCAAAGCTCCTTTTCTTCCTTGAAAAATATGTGAACGTTTATGTAAGCAGATTGGTTTGAGATGACTTCCATCCTACAATAGGAGTTCCACCATACTGTGCAGTTGAGTGCCCAAAATTGGTTAACAGAAATTCAGCTTTCTTTCTTTCTTTCTTTCTTTCTTTCTTTCTTTCTTTCTTTCTTTCTTTCTTTCTTTCTTTCTTTCTTTCTTTCTTTCTTTCTTTCTCTTCCTTCCTTCCTTCCTTCCTTCCTTCCTTCCTTCTTTCTTTCTTTCTTTCTTTCTTTCTTTCTTTTTCCTCTTTCTTGCTTTCGTTCTTTCTTCCCTTCCTTCCTTCCTTCTACCTTTCTTCCTACCTTCCTTCCTTCCTTCCTTTTTAGAACAGGGGAGATTTTGACTCAAGTCAATGGTAAAGTTTGGAAAATAAATTCCTCTAGTCTGGAAAGGTTGAGGACCACTGTTGTTAGGGACCCTCCTCAGAAAATATGGGAGTTATCGTCCAGTTTTTCATTTTTGCTGCCCTCTTGCAGAAATTCCATCCGGCTATCCATTCCAGTCCCTTCCAGACTCCTTCAGAAGACACTACCCATACCTTCTCCAGCCAACTGCTACATCCGATGCAGATGAGTTGGGCTCCAGTGTCCCTCTGCCTACCAGCAGTCCCGAGCACTTGACACTTTCTCCAGAGGTGAAGCCTATTCATCTTTCCCCATCCAAGATTGTCAAACCCATCCAGGCTGTGGAGGAAGAAGAATCCTTGGAAGAACGGGTGAAAACGGAGATGGAGATGGACAATAGCCAGGAAGAAGGCAGCTGTGAACAGGATATGGAGGTCCTGGATATGGCAACTTCGGTTGCCCTCCCTGTTGAGGACACCGATGGTTGTGATCTTCAGTTGCACCACGGCAAAGCCCTCAGGACTTCAGACCACGAGGAAGTTCTTGGGGATTGCCAAGCTGCCTACCCAGGGATGTCCTGCTCGGTGGAGATGGACACCCAAGCAGACGAGACCAATGACAGTGAAACCTGCCCCATTCATGACTATGGTGGAAGTTTGTTACAGAGAGACACTGAACAGTCTGAGATAGGACTGGTCCCTCAGCCTGAGAAGTCACCGTTGGCTGTAGAAATGCCCCATATCAGTTCTCCCTCAAACAGGGAATTTCCCAGCATGCTTCAGGAAGAGGAGGAACCCACGGAAGAAGCCCCCATCTACAGGAATGAGATGTATTCCTGCCCAGTCCCACCTCTGGATATCAAAATGGATGACCCTTTGGCTGGTATGAACGCCTTAGCAGCAGCAGCTGAATTACCCCAAGCGTGTTCCTTGCTCACAAACAGCGATGGTGGTGTCACTCAGGAGGCAGTGGTGAACTTAGAAGTGTCTTCTAGCCTGTCCCCAGAACACACCTTTCTGCACGGAATTACCCTCCTGAGCGAAATTGCAGAACTGGAGTTGGAGAAACGGCAGCAGGAAACCGAAGGTGAGTAGATATGGACCTCCGTTCAAGACAACATTCAAAGCTTAGCTTTGAGCCTCAAGCTCTTCTCTTCTGGCTTGTGCACCAGATGTGAAAGGCCAGGTCTACAGGTGAAGGTCCAGTTAAACTGATTTAGTGCACAGGGATCTTCTGAACTCACGGTTAGCCCCTACTAGGAATTAGATAAGGAAGGTTGGACTTTGTTTGCTTAAGCATTTCCCTTGGTCCTTCTCTGTCAGACGTCCCTCCTGTTCCTAACTGCTCATCCATCCTATCTCATGCAGGTCCAGAGAACTTCTCAGCTCATCCAGCCTTGGAAAGCCTGTTAGCTGCTGGTACCCAGATGCTGATGGAAGTCCTCTCCACCCCCTTCATGGATAGCCTGAAGAACATCCGTCTGCCTCGGGAACTGGACCCCAATAAGAAATACAGCTGGATGCAGAAGAAAGATGAGCCGGTGAATAGGATGGGGAGAGTAGATTTGCAGGGATGGGGATGGGGGAAATGGTTAGGAAGACTTTTTTTTTGGGTGAGATGAAGCAGCCCAAGGAATATCTCAATAGGTTTCCTGACCTTTGAGGGACACCAAGGTCTATTTTGCAGCCAATGTGGCTCTGTCTGTCCTTTCTCATTGGAAGTTGCTCTTTGTGATTCACAGGTGGTTGCCAAAAGCCAACCTGTGTTTTAACTGAGAGCAGAAACCTGTTGGGAGAAAGAAATTATTGAATTCTTAATTGCCATCTTCTGCCCTCTAGATAGGTTAGCCCTGCAGCTGGTCAAGAATCCTAGGAATTGCACCCTCAGACTTAATACTTACTCAGATTTTGTTAGGAACTTGATTCTGAATTGTAGCTACTGAAGGGAACTAACAGAAGAAAATATTTGTAGCTCAGGGTTGGGCTGTAGGGTCTTCAGTGGGTTGTTTTCTTGCAGATGTTTCATGACCCAACTAGGTTATATCATCAGTTTTGGAAGGGAGGAGGAGGAGGAGGAGGATTGTGGGGTCCTTGGTGTTCTCTGAAATTGGTTGTTTTCTTGCAGACATTTTATGACCCAACTAGGTAACCTCATCAGTGCTAGGAAGGAGTGGGGTTGGGTCTCCATTTCTATATAAGTGGCTGTGAATGAATGAGACTGACGGATGTTCTGGTTTTCCTTCTCTCCCAACTCTTTGCTGTTTTCTTGTCTCAGATGTACTCCATTAAATCGTCCATTGGGAGCATGGATGCCATGGAACTGGATTACCGGATGAAGTTAGCTGAACTGCAGAGGAGATACAAGGAAAAGCAGAGGGAATTGGCGAAGCTGCAGCGGCGGAGAGACTCTGAGTAAGTCACCCAGGGACCTTCAGATATCCTTCTGCACCTGCCCAGTTGGCTGGGCAGTGGCATCATCTTTGAGTCTTGCACCATCTTGGCTTTTCCATCCCTCTTCTTTGTGCTCCATGATACTCAAATTGGACTTTGAGAATGTGGCTTGGCAACATGACCTACTGTTTGTCCATGGGGCCGATGCTGTAGGCACTTCATTAGCAGTTGTGGCCTTCCGTGGGGATGTTTTGAGTGTAGGTCAGTGTAGAGGTTTGGTGATGGATCATGGCCTTCTTTCTTTCTTTCTTTCTTTCTTTCTTTCTTTCTTCTTCTTCTTCTTCTTCTTCTTCTTCTTCTTCTTCTTCTTCTTCTTCTTCTTCTTCTTCTTCCTCCTCCTCCTCCTCCTCCCCCTCCTCTTCCTTCTTCCCCCTCTCCCTTTCCTCCTTCTACTTCCACCCCCCACCTCTTTCTTTCTTTCTTTCTTTCTTTCTTTCTTTCTTTCTTTCTTTCTTTCTTTCTTTCTTTCTTTCTTTCTTTCTTTCTTTCTTTCTTTCTTTCTTTCTTTCTTTCTTTCTTTCTTTCTTTCCTTCTTTCCTTCTTTCCTCATTGCTGTTGGTTAACGGTCAAGTGTGTGGTTTTTTTTAAGGGAAAAGCATGACGAGAAAAATAGAAGCTTGGCAAAACGAGGTCCAGGAAGGCCCAGAAAACGGAACCATGGATCAAGCGCTCTGTTGCCCCCTAAGGAGCGAGGGAAGAGTGACGGAAGGAGTGGAAAGTAAGGTTGGGCTGTGGGGTGGGAAAGGGATTGTAGCCGGGTCCCACCCTGGTTGGGTTGCCTTCTCTCTGCCCCAAACATGGATGCTGGTGCATAGTGTCTTGGCCGTTGGGGTGCCACCAGGACGAGTAAGACTTGTGTGGAGTATTATGGGATAGATGTTGGTTAAGCAACAGGTAGGACCATCGTGGGGTAAACTGTTGCGATCTAGAGGACGTGTTGATTATTGAGGAAAGAGAGAGAGTGAAGTAGAGCAGGTTCTCTGTCTTTCGGGCTGTGAATGGGTGAAGGGTGGACTTCTAGTGGGAACGCTGTGGATGTTGGATTTTGTTGGATTTTGAACTTGTTTTCTTCGGCACGAGAGGAAGAGAAACCTACCTGTGTTAGGA
This sequence comes from Bothrops alternatus, assembly GCA_034064705.1. Taxonomy (NCBI): domain Eukaryota; kingdom Metazoa; phylum Chordata; class Lepidosauria; order Squamata; family Viperidae; genus Bothrops; species Bothrops alternatus. The sequence continues at coordinate 257,400 of JARGCV010000470.1, read as the reverse complement.
TATGTTTTGGTCTTGCTTTGCTTGTCTGTGGTGCAGCCTCTGTTTCCCTTTTGTTCTGTCTTTGCTTTCTTGCTGATACATTGAGAACTCGGCTTCGCCTTTGTTTAAGGGCCTGCATTGTCAACCTCTTCGGCCTGATATTTCAGATTTTTCAAATGAGGGAAATTAAAGAATCCTGCTTGGTCTGGAGATTGTAACTTGGTCATTCTTTTTACCTTTTTTTAAAACCCCCCTGGAGCTTTTGCAAAATCATGGTGTGAAGGTTCTCCTCTCTCCTCCTCGTTTCTCTCCTCTCCCCCTTTCCCTTCTCTTCCCTCCCTTCCCCTCCCAGTTCAAGTATCCAAATAAAAGTCCAGGATTATTTTCATTTCTGAAAAGCTTACTATTTATTGAGTACATGGCTTGGTAAAGGTGAGGTAAAACTAACTCTAAAATCCCAAGGCATCCGACCATAGCATATAACAATAATTTTCCCAGCCAACTGTTCCTCCCCCCCATGTCCACACAGTTCATGTAAATATGTTCTCTTTGTTATGAGACCCCTCCACTATCTCCTTCACACTTGCTAGAATGTCCTTGAAAGGTTTCCATCCTGCTGACTTTCACCTCCATAGAACTGGAAAGGTTTTATTTCTCTAAATAACCCATTTGAAAACAACACCTCCCTCCCACCCCCATTCTAATGAAAATAGAGAGGTAGGTAGCTGCCACATTTTCACTCTTGATGGAACGGTTGGAGAAGTTCCCAACGGTCACTAAACAAATGATTGAAAGTTGAGGACTGCCTGCATTTATTTGTTTAACCCCATCAGATTTCCTAGCTGCACATCGCATCATGATGTCTCCGAGCAGCTAAGACAAAATCAAAAACGGAAAACAACCAATAACAAACATCTCTCCTTCATTTCTTGGGCTTCTATCCTGCTGGTGATGCTACCAAGGTCCTCCCTTGGTCATCCTCTTTCTTTTTCTTTTTTCCTGATGTTTTCAGGCTGAGCAAATCCCTGTCGCTTTCCGAAGACTCAGAAATGGGTGACGGGCTGGAGGAGAAGCACCGAGGGCTTCTCCTGGATGAGGAAGAGGAGGGAGAGACCAGGAGAGGGAAGACGAAGACCAGGCATCGGAGTTGGGATGAGCAAGATCTCTTGATGAACTTCTCCAGCGAGGTGAGTCTTCTACCATATTGGAGACAATATGGTTGAACCAGAACAAATAGTTAAGCACAAAATGGAAGGGGGAGCTGTTGTTGTTGTTTATTCAGTCACTAAGTTGTGTCAGACTCTTTGTGACCCTATGGCCCACAGCAGGCTAGGAGCCCTGTCCTCCACTGTCTCCTGGAGTTTGCCCAATGACACTTATCTAACCATTACATCCTCTGCCGTCCCCTTCTTCGTTGATCTTCCGTCTTTCCCAACATCAGGGTTTTCTCCATTGAGGAGAGGGGGGTAAGCAAGGGTTAACTTTTCCATTCCAGATTTAGGGCTGAGTAGATACAATTGCCATGGCTCTCATCTTCACTTGAGCAATCTTAAATCAGCTGGGCAGATTAAATTGTTGAAACCTTTCATTTGTTTAATCATTCAATCATGTCCAACTCTTGGCGACTTATATAAGCAAGCGCTCTCCACGCTACCCGGCTTCCTTCAGTTGTTGAATGTTCAGCTTTGTATCAGTTTTGAGGGTATCAAGCCAACATGTTGCTCGCCCCTTCTTGTTCCACTAACTACTCCTAGCCTCATTGACTACTCCAAGGAACTTGCATGTGTGACATGGCGAAAGTAAATCAGATGTAGAAGCTTGTGGTTTTGGCTTCTGCTGATGTTTCTGGTTTTATGTATTGAAATAAATTGGATGTAAATCCATTGGAGCTATCATAGAACATTCCCCTTCCTCAATTTGAGGACTTCTGGATGGGTTGCAATCCCCAAATTCCAGTCCTGGAGATGAAGCCATTGGAGAAGGTGTCAGAACCTAGCTCAGAGTTTTTGAAAACATCTAGTGGATTCCACCTCAAAATGCACAGAGATTTCTGGATGAAGAAGTCATTCCTTGTGTGACTTTTTCTGGATCCCTTGCTTTCCTCGATTTCTGCTCATTCTCCCTCTCTCTTTTCTTTCTGCAGCTCAAGATTAAGAAGAAGAAGGTGGCCTCTGATCAGGAACAACTGGTGAGCAAGCTCGACAAAGCCCTGTCACTCACCAGGCGCAGCAAGCTGAAGTCTCCATTCAAGTTTGTGGATAGGTCCAGAGGGAGGCAGAAAAATGGCGGCTATTACAACAACCGATACTTGTCCCCCCACGGTGCCTTGTTTGGCAAGGATGCCAAAAACAACTTGGCCAAAAGCCTCAGCTTCTCCTTGAAAGCCTCTAAAGAAGGTAAAAACAAAATGGCGGTCAGAATGAAGAAGTTGGAGGTGGGGCTCAAAATGAAAGGCCACCATCTGAAGGTTTCCAACTCACCAGCGATATCTGAAGTGAGCAGTTACTCCTACAGTAAGTAACTTCTCTTTTCCTAGTTTCTTCTCCTCCTCACTGTTTTTAGTGGGCTGTATTTAACAGAATAGCAAAGATGGACCTTGAAAGCCCTCTAGTCCAGCTTCCTGCTCAAGCTTGTAAATGGTTGTCCAATCTCTTCTTGATGGAGCAATTACAACTTCTGGAGGCAGGTTGTTCCACTGATTAATTGTTCTAACTGTCAGGAAGTTTCTCCTTAGTTCCAGGTTGTTTCTCTCTGCTATATTGCCCTAGTAGCCAAGGAAGCCCACGTTAAACCAGGTTTAAACCAAGGATCCTTTTGGACTGAATAGACAGTTATTCTCCCTTTCGTGAGTGGAATTTAGAGGAGGAAAAGAGCACTTTCCTTTTATTTTTCTTGGATATACCGAAGACTGATTTAGATTATTATTAGTTTAATATTTTACTAATAAAGATCCTGGTTACAGGATTTCCAGGCCTTTCCCTTAATTTGCATCCTGATCCTTCAAATTCAGAGATGCCTCTTCTAGAGTCCTTTTCTTGGACCCTCCTGAATGGTTACTTTTAATGTGACAGAATGGAAAAATGATTAAAACACATGGGAAATAATCATCATCATTGCATTGACTGCATTGAATATGGATGTAATTTTAATGGAGTCAGTTTAATTCTTGGTCTGGTCTGTCTTTTACAGCAGGATTAACAGGTCCCTCAAAAGATTTATGGGTGGCCCTTGACTCTAAAACTTTGAATAACGGACAGCCACGCTTGAATTGGATGTGAATAATGGACAACTTGGTTTGAACTGCAGGTGTTTGGGTGTTGAACATAGGATCGCGGTGAGCCAAGCCAGCATATTCTAACCCTCTTCCATATTCTTAAGTCTGTGGTCTACAGACCTAAAAATACAGTGCTTAAAATTGTCCCAAAGGCAACTGGATTTTGTTTTTCCTTGAAGACATTTCTCATCTAAGAAGCTTCTTCAGTTCTAATGGAATAGTGGAGGATGGAAGGACTTATATTCCTTGCAGTCATCTGGTCGTTCAGCCACCATTCACTCCATCCTCCACCGCTCTTGGCTGAGAAGTGAAACATCTTCAAGGAAAAACAAAGCCCAGTTGCCTTTTTTTTTTTTTAAAGCATTTTTGGGACAACCTTGACCTGGAATCTCCATAGACAGTGCTGAAAGTTGGCAGTCATGTCTGGCGTTTCTTTTTTTAAAAATAATAATAATAACAACTACCTTGACCCCAGATACAGATTCTGAGGAAGAGGAGGAATCCCTGAAGGATGAGTGGTCTTCTCATTCCCCAACCAGTGCCAAGATGAGACCCTCCAGCCTCTATAGTGTCATGGCCCCCAAATGCAGCAGGATCTCTGACATCTTCAAAGCCAGCAAGAAGAGCATCACCTCAACAAGGACTCTCAAATCTAAAATGGCTGCCAATAGAAAACGGGAATTTTGTTTACTGTCCAGGGAGGCCAAAGCTGGATCGTCATACAGTGACTCTTCGGAGGACTCGTTCGATCAAGGTTACTAGCTTATAACCCAACCCCAAATGTCTAGGTTTGAGTGAATGGGAAGGAGAAGGAGGAAAGGGTGGGTGATCATTTGAAATGGCTCTGTGGATGGCCAACTTGATGCCATAGAAGATTTTTTTTGGGGTAGTTTATAATTGATCACTAGTCTTACCTACGCCAACAAATCTGCTTGTGTCACAATTGTTTTGTTCCTGATCAGCTCTTTCAAGAACATCCTAGTCTCTTTTCCACACACACGTATACTTTTTCTCTCTCTCTATTTTTTTTTTAAAAAGGAGAATATACATCATTTCTTGTTGCCATCGCTGTTGTTATATGTGGCTTATTTTTTTTTTCCTTTCGAAATTTACTTTTGGCATGTGTTAGAGGGCACGGGAGAGGAACTGTGTAAATTAGAATATCTGTTGTGTGGGTGCGCCCCCCCCTTTCCCCAAACCCTGAGATGTTTGTACTACAATTTGGTACCAAGCTTTTTATTAAAATTATCCAGTTTGTTTTTAACTAAAACCGTCTGCCTTGTCTCTCTCTTGCTGTGTCTCTTTAGGTAGCTTGATGCTTCACTTCATCTTGCTGTCTCACCTCATTCCCAAAGATTTAAGGGAAAACCAAACCAAACAAACAAACAAACAAAAAGGAATTAACAAAATTGTGATGTGTTTCCTATTATTCAAATATCCCTGGCTTCAATTCTCTACTTTGCAGGAGGAAACAGACAAAGCTGTCAGCTGATCTCATCTTTCCTTTAAACCCGAGTGCAGCTTCTTACGTTGTGTGTAAATTATTCTAGAATGGGCTGGACTGTTTTGTCCTCTTGTGTACATACTGTGGCATTTTTATTTTTCATTACTTTTTTATTTTTTTAACAAAGGGCTTTTTATTTTGCCAAAGGCACACGCACACACAAAAGCTTCATTACATTTCGAAACCTTAAGGCAGGGGTCTTCAAAGTTGGCCACTTTTAAGATTGGTGGACTTCAACTCCCAGAATTTCTCATTGGCTGAGGAATTCTGGGAGTTGAAGTCCAAAAGTCTTAGAGAGGCCAGGTTTGAAGACCCCTGCCTTAATGGCTTTAGTTTTGTCAGTGAAACGCCCGTGTCTCGGCCACTTCCAAATGAGGGTCATCTCTCCTCTCAAATTAATTCAACTTGAAAAGAAATTGATGACAATTTTCGACAGCCAGCTTACGAAGAGCAAAAAGCAATGATTAAACAGGATCTAATATACAGAGAGGAAGATGCAATTGTTTTCTTTTTTTGGTCCCTTCTTCTTTTTGCTAGATCTGCTCTTCAGATTTGAGAAAGTCAAGAAAGAAGGCCAAATCTCTCCATCCACCTACCCAACCTCTTTTTAACCACTTTGGTCGAAATAGAAAAGGTTAAATAAGGAGCCCCTTAGGGTTAAGACAGGCTGAGATTGTGTTTTTCTATCTGTAGGTTAATGAAGAGATGGGTTCCCATCAGCTAAGTAGCCTATCCTCGTTGTGGCCTTTTCTTATAGCCTCTTTTATAGTTCCCTTCTCTTTTCCTAAAGGTGTATACTTCGGTTGGTTATGGTAGATGGAAGTATGTAGTAGTAGCAATTAATATTTTCCCCTAAAATTGAATGATCTCCACCCTCAACAACGCCTTGATAGACCTAGCCTGCCATTTTCTTGGCTGCTGTGTGTTTACTGTTTTGCCATTGCATTCTTCAAGAATGTTTTTTTTTATATTATCCTTACTATTACTACTAATTTTGCCATTTTAAGAACTTTGAAAAGATCCTTGTTGAGGGGTGGGGGGTTTGGAAGCCAAAGGTCTTTTCACTTTGAGGAGACCAACAATTATAGGATCTCCTGAACTTTTGTTAACCCTTCCAATCAGTTACTCTTTGTCTAAGTAGATAAGTAGCCCTGGAGAACTTCTCAAATGGAAGAAACAAATAAATAAAACTAAATAAACTCAAGAAGCATTTTCTTAAAGAGAGGGGTGGAGGGAGAGAAAAGGTAGGCCTCAATGAAAGCCTTCTTAGCTTATTGATTGATTGATTGATTGATTTGAATTTATTGGCCACCTAACTCCTCATTAAACTCCCCTTAAAGGCTGGAATACAATGTAGGCTTAGCTGCATATGAGTCCCATTGAATTCTATGGGATTGGTTTCTAACTAAATGGGACATCTGCACTCTAGGGTGCTGTTATTTTGACTCTTGAATCCCAAAGATTGGGTGTATGTGGATGTGTGTGTATAGACACACACAGACACACACAAACACACACAGCTAGAATGCTATTTTTGCCTTTTTTCACCCCATTTGGATAGCACATCCCTTTTTTGGATGTTTTCAAATTTTGTTTCCTTTGAGCATCACCCCATTCCACCTTACAATTGTGGGAGCCAATGGATAAATTTCCCAATCCAATGTGCAAAAGGTGTCTGGTCTGTGGGCGGGGGTGGAATAGGAGGGAGGGAGGGTGGGAGAAATTGAATCTTTTTGCCAAAAAAAAAAAGTCTATGCAGAAATATATATGTATATATATATACATGTTTTCTTTGGATATTTGTTTTAAGGGATATTTGTGTAATAGCTTTGCTAATGCCTTTCCCTGATTTTACTAAAACCATTAATAACCTCAGCTTTTCAAGCTTGCTTTCGCTCTCCTTGCAGCTGCTTGACCCAACCCTTCACCCTGGTCCCTTCTCATGATGCTTTGAGTGTCTCTGTCGCTCTCTTACATTTGCTCTCCCGCCTCCACGGCTCAGCGAAAAATCTCTGAGCCTTATCATGTAGGTAGGCAAAATTAGCTTTCTCTTTCTCTCCTCTGTAAAAAAAGCTTGGCAATTTTGCACTCATAAAAATGGTTCAGGACAAGGATGGAACTGGGGTGCCTGTTTCTCCTCCATGCAAACACTGGAGGTTGACCTGGGTTTGAAGAATTGAAGGACAGAAGTGAGGGGTGGGGTGTCTTTGGAGAAGACATTTCGAGGAGTTTCAAAATGGTAGTGGGGACCAAGGATGGCCGGGCACATCATCAGTAGACTGGATAAAGAGTGGTCCATTCATGGTCCCTTCTTCATCATCATCTTTGCAATCTAAATTTGGGGAATTCTGAGAGGGGAGAGGTTTGGGTTTTGTAGACCCCTTGTTCCTCTCATTCTAATTTTGGAACTCCTGAACAGGAAAGGCCTTTGGCTCCTGACTCCAGAAGGGTGTTTGCTGTTCCTGCTACCTGCATGGCAGATGTTTACATCTCAAGCTAAAATTTCCATGTTCCTGTTCTTTAGCGAGGTAGCATTTTATAAGTCTTTCTCCAGCCAGACTGAGCTTGGTTAAACTGCTTAGAGAAGAAAACCTCCTTTTCTGGGATTGCACAAGAGAGGGAACCAGGCCAGGAATGTAAGATTTGGATTTGGACGGCAGGCTTTGCCACTGAGAACAATCCAATGTCCGTGAACCAGAATTAATAGTAAGCCAGTTTAGCAATGCTAGATCTCAACTGGGTTTGCCTGGAAGGTCCCTTCCAGCTCTTGGATTATATGATTCTATGACTGTGTGAATACAGCCCATGTGTCATTTCACCCTTGAAATTTAATAATATTAAATTTAATAATATTCCAGAAAAAGAGGTTTTTTCCCCCCATGCAACTAGCTTGATAAGTACATTGATCATGCTGGGGTCAAATAATTTTGCTAAGACACCAAGAGATTTTATGTAGCACCTGTTTTGAAACTGAAGCTGATTTCCTGGCCTCTCTTGTCAAATATGTAATTGAGATGGGAAGAATATGTAATATTTTTGCAAAATGTGTTTCCTAATGCTACACACCTTATTGGATCAATCTCTTGGTTTTTAATTTTTTGTGATTCCCCCCCCCTTTTTTGTTTTGTGATGGGTTGGTGCTGATGATGTAGGAAGCTTTCTAGTGGCAAAAGTGTTCCATTTATTTATATATTTAAATTTTATATTTATTAAAATTATTATGGCTGCCCACTCTGACAGCTCACATTTCTCCTGCAAAAACAAACCATATTTTAAGTTAATTGCATTTTTGAAAGGTTTCTCTTTCAAAAGCATCACCAAAAGGCCCCATTTAAATCCAATGGAAGCTTTTGAAACTAGGAAATAACTTTCTTGCAAGATTCCAAGAGACAAATCTTATTTTTTCTATTGAAAAAAAGGTTCATAGGGCACCAACCATTTTTTCCCAGTTCTGTAGCCGTATTAAAAAAAAAAATTATTGATGATGCAGCTTCACAAGAGAAGTACAAGTGATAAGGAATTATTTAAAGCAACATTTCCTAATTCTAGTAAAAAAAGTTTGAGTCATTCCTTGTGAGCTGAACATGGGGGGTGAAAAGAAAGGAGAAACCACATTTCCTCTTCATGTCAGTTCATTGGACATGCCATGCTACTAGTCCATAGGAAGGAAAAACATGTAGCATCATAAGCCTTCATTTTTTAAAAATGGCTCTGTTCTTAAATAAAGATGGAAATGAATTTGGGCAATAATCAAATTCAGATCTACACTTTTTTATGGATCACATTATTTTCTGACAAAACATACACTCCCTATTTTTTTCCCCCTTTGCAATTCTTTTTTTTTTTTTTTCCTGGAGAAGGCCATTTGCAAACTTGTCCCCACTGGCAAAGTTCTCTAGAGCTGATTTGAGAAGAAACGCATCCTCCAGAATATTTGGCGATCATTACAAAGGTGTAACCATCAGGCTAAGCAGCAGGAATCAATTAAACCCTTTTCTGGAGTCAGCAGTGTGAAAATGCACTTGAGAAAAAGCTATGAAAATGTCTTTGTGTTGTTGGTTTTTTTTGCAAAGGTCTGTCCAAATCTGCAATAAAGTTGAAAGTGGGAATTTGGACAGGCCAAGGTGAACCAGATGTGGAGGGTCAACAGCTGTCTCAAATCTGCCTGCCTTTAAGCTTTCTAGGTTTGTTTGCAACATGATAACTTTGTGGCGTTTGGTCTAATGTATATATCAGTGTTAAATATATATATATATACGTGTATATATTTAACGATGCCGAATTAATCTTCAATGTGCTTTTTTTTGCTACTTGCTATTTCTCCTCTCATTCCTGAGCCATTCCCAATCATCTTGTTGCCTTTTGTAGTAATTTAATCAATGTCTGTCTGCTGTTTAACTCTTTTTTTTTAAACTGCTGAGTTTTGAGGCCTGAACTGAAAGTAACGCAAGAAAACCTGACTTTCTGTACCAAACTGCGGCAATTTATTCCACCCATGGCTGTAACAGATTGCATGCCAAACTGCCTTGCTGGAATCTTGATCCATATCCATGTTTTCAGTCCTTTAAACCAATATGTTACTAGTCCTCAATGGTTCGAGGGCGAGAAATCAGAGGGAAATTTTGGCAGTCAATCTCTCTTCTGATGAAACCCAAAAATGGCTTGTGCAAACGATGCAACTCAAATCAGAAAAAGGGCATCGCTAATTTTGTTTTTTTTTCTGGATATGTTCCCCTCCAAACAGGAAAAGAGGAGTTAAAAAAACCCCACAAAACGATTGCTGCACAAATCTTAACGGCCAATTGTTGCATGTGACTTATGAATGTCTGGTTTTGTTTTAATATCCGTTCTTTAATCTCAAAACGCATTTGCAATTGTGTAGCTTAGCGAAACGTGTCCTAGAGAGAGAGAGAGAGAGAGAGAGAGAGAAGGAAGATGAAACGGACTCAAATGCATTTGTGGAAATGTTAAGTTGTGTATTTTTTTGGGGGAAAATGTAATAAATGTCACGCTGCATATGCAAAAGGGTGGGGAAGCACAGAAGAGAGCTAGCAGATCCATTTCCTTGGGTTGCCTAAAGCTGATGTACTGAGGTCTATTCTGCTAGTAGTAGTAAAAATTCTCCTACCTCAGAATAACTAATTTCTGTTACTAAGAGAAGAACGTATTTGTAGCTCAGGTCCTTAATGCTCTTTGAACTTGGTGGTTTTCTTGCAGACATTTCATTACTCAACTGAGTACCAGTACAGTAAACTACAGTCTAATCAAGTAACCATCCAGGACTCCCTTGCTAGGATGAGCAACCTCCCTTTCCTTCTAGCGCTGATGATGTTACCTCGTTGGGTCATAAAACATCTGCAAGAAAATGGCCAAGCTCAGAGAGCACCAAGGACCCCACCGTTTTTTCTTCTCCTCTTCTCTGCAAACCCCACTCCCTTCTAGCACAGATGACATTACCTAGTTGGGTAATGAAATAATTTATTTATTTATTTTGCTACCTTTTTCAAAACCATGTCCTTTAATGGACAATGCTTCCCACAGTCCCAGTTAGGTCTTGAGTTTATTTCCATCACGATGCTATGTAATTTCACTTTCCTGTTAGTTTCTGGCTAACGTTGAAGCCGTTATTCCTAAATGTCCATCCTTCCTTGATTAGTTTGGTTCAGAACCAACCATATTTTGAAGTTCTGAGACTGGTCCGCATTGTTGCTCCAAAGTTAAAAGAGGAAGTGTTGTTACTGAAATGAAGGATTGCCTGGGTCTTTTTGTGTAGGTGTGTGTGTGTGTGTGTGTGGTTGTTGGCCTGTCCAAAGAGAGGAGGACAAAGTTCCCAAGAGTTCATGTTGGCTACTGACTTGGGGATTATGGGACTTGAAGTCCAGAACCTCAAAGAGGTCCCAGTTTGGAGAACATGATTCTAGATGATCTCTGGCTTTAAAAAGAGAATATTCTGTGCTATTCATGGAAAGCCATTCTTCTCCGTTGGGAAACGAAATTCTTATCTACATTTTAAAAGCTCAGCTTCGTATCAATTGCAACATTTGGCATTTTTTCCCCCCACCCCTGCTCCTTGTAGCAGCCATTTGGTGGATAGGCACAATGTTCTATTTAATGGATGCTCTCTAGGGCAGTGTTTCTCAACCTTGACAATTTTAAGGCATGTGGACTTCAACTCCCAGAATTACTACAATGCTGGCTGTGGAATTCTGGGAGTTGAAGTCCACATGCCTTAAAATTGTCAAGGCTGAGAAACACTGCCCTAGGGACTTCTTTGGGGCTCGGGAGATTTCTTTCGGTCCAAAGAATTTCAGGTCTCTTTGCAACGGTTAAGAAGTAGCCCTGATGTTATGTTCTTCTAATAACAAAGCAGAGGTTCCCTCAAAAGAAGAACATCTCGATGTAATTGCCGTTCTGCACATGCTTTTTGTAGAATTGTGTTCTTGAGCACTCAAGATAGCCTTAGCGTAGCAAGATGGAAAGGCGTAACCTTTCTATCATCCATGAGTTTTGAGCTCCTGATAGATAAACAAGCTTTCTTTTTTCTTTTTTTTCTTTTTTGCAATGGCTCTCTGGGAAGGAAAACTGGAGGGGAGGGGTCTTCTTCATTCCAATCGTGGGATTGAAGACCTCTCCTTTTTCTGGGAATCTTCTCCTGGCGAGACTTGGAGTGTGGAGTACAAAAATGTCTAGGCCTTTTCTAGCCAGAAAGGGGTGTACGGAAATGGTCTTGAGATCCATCAGGACGAACGGTGGATTTGAAATCCGGTTGCAGGTTTATGAGAGTTTTTCATCTTGTCACCTTCAGATTCTAGCTCGGAAGAAGAGGATGATGAGGAGGAAGAAGACGATGACGACAACGATGATGATGAAGAAGAAGGAATGGAAGGCTATGGGGCAGCTGTCAACGAGAGGCTTTCACCATCCGCTTTGGATGAAAGTGGCTTGGGACTCTTGGCCAGGTTTGCAGCCAGCGCCATCCCAAGCCCCATCATTGTGCCTTCCGTGTCCATCGTCCAACTGGAAGCCAAACAGAAAGCAAAGAAGAAGGAAGAAAGACAAAGCCTGATGGGTACGTTGGCCACAGTGCCATGGGGTGTGTGTGACTAGATTGGCCTCGGGTTAGTTGGGGATGAAAGTGCTGGTGGCCTCCATGCCTCGATTAGATTTTCAGTAATCAAAAGGTTGTAGAAATGGAGTTGGAGCAAATGGGACACCCTTCAAATGGGGTGCCCTACTTTGGGGCAAGACTAATCAAGCCCTTACCAAGATCAAAAGACGGATGTCCACCTCCATGCATTGATATGCAGAGGACCATAGGTTTTTCCACCCAGTGATGTCAACCCCAGCTTTCATAGCTCTTGGTAGCCTTTCCTTAAACCGCTAGCATCCTAATCCCTCCAGTAGCCATCTTTTGAGTTCATCTCCCATCCAAACACTCAGCCAGACTAAACCTGTTTAGCATCTGAGATCAGTCTAAGTAAGGAGTCTTCAGAATGGGGCTCTCTGGAGAGAATTACAGGAAGGTTGTTATTTTTTCTGTTAATTGGGATGAAAAAAAAATTCTAACTATGGCTGAAACACCTTCATTGCCTCAAATTAAATCAGAAGAGTTTCAATCAACTCCATTAATTAATGTAGATTGCATATTTCAACAAGGGAGAGACCCAAGCGACTCACTCCTGGGAATATCTGCAGAAATCTCTTTTGGGTTTGCCCCCCCCCTTATCCATTTTATCCCTCCCCTCCCGGGGTCTGGCTGATGCGAATGATTCAAATGACCACTTTTTAGTCACTTTGTGCGTCTCCAATAGCAAAACTGCCTCAAAGGCAGCATCCTTTCAAGTTAAATAAATTTGTTCTAAATCACCACAGAACTACTTAATGCAAGATAACTGTATCCTAGGCCTCTTCCTTCCTTCCTTCCTTCCTTCCTCCCTCCCTCCCTTAGTTCCTCCCTCCCTTCCTTCCTTCCTCCCTCCCTTCTAATTTTTCCTTCCTTCCTTCTTTCCTCCCTTCCTCCTCCCTTCCTTCTTTCCTCCCTCCCTCCCTTAGTTCCTCCCTCCCTTCCTTCTTTCCTCCCTCCCTCCCTTAGTTCCTCCCTCCCTTTCTTCTTTCCTCCCTCCCTTCTAATTTTTCCTTCCTTCCTTCTTTCCTCCCTTCCTCCTCCCTTCCTTCTTTCCTCCCTCCCTCCCTTAGTTCCTCCCTCCCTTCCTTCTTTCCTCCCTCCCTCCCTTAGTTCCTCCCTCCCTTTCTTCTTTCCTCCCTCCCTTCTAATTTTTCCTTCCTTCCTTCTTTCCTCCCTTCCTCCTCCCTTCCTTCTTTCCTCCCTCCCTCCCTTAGTTCCTCCCTCCCTTCCTTCTTTCCTCCCTCCCTCCCTCCTTCCTTCCATCTTTCCTTCTTTCCTCCCTTCCTCCTTCCTTCTTTCTTTCCTCCCTCCCTCCTTCCTTCCATCTTTCCTTCTTTCCTCCCTCCCTCCCTCCCTTAGTTCCTCCCTCCCTCCCTTAGTTCCTCCCTCCCTTCCTTCCTCTTTTCCTTCTTTCCTCCCTCCCTCCCTCCCTCCCTCCTTCCTTCCTTCGTTCCCTCCCTCCCTCTCTCCCTTCCTCCCTCCCTCCCTTCCTCCCTCCCTCCCTCCTTCCTTCCATCTTTCTTTCTTTCCTCCCTCCTTCCTTCCTTCTTTCCTCCCTCCCTCCTTCCTTCCATCTTTCCTTCTTTCCTCCCTTAGTTCCTCCCTCCCTCCCTTAGTTCCTCCCTCCCTCCCTCCCTTCCTCTCTTCCTTCCTTCCTTCCTTCTTTCCTCCCTCCCTCCTTCCTTCCTTCCTTCGTTCCCTCCCTCCTCTGCTCTCTTTTTCTATTTCTATAATGAGTTGTCATTAATTCTGTCTAAAGATTGTATTTAGAAACCCCTTTATTCATATATACTAATGATCCTGGAATTTCTAGCTGGTTTTGGAAAGGAAGGGGCTATTTTCCACGGGAAGATGGGTGACTTGATGGCAACAGCCCTTTCCCCAGATCAGTCCTTTGAAAAGAGAGCAATCTCTCTCCCATCCTTCCCTCTCCTGGCTCCCTCCCAGAATTCCGAAAAGCCTCACGGAAGTTGTAGTCCGGACACCTTTGGAAAGGAAATAAAATGTGCGCTTTGGAAGAGAAGGGAAAAGCCAGGGTGATAAGCAGGGGGCGGGGTTTCCAAGAGGTGCAACTGTGGATGGAGAGAATGTCACGGAACAGAAGGGGATTTCCGTGAGGTTGTGCCTGCCTGGTGGCTGGGGAAACTGAGGCACAGCCAAGCCTTCCGAAAAGAGGTGGGAAAAAACTTTAGCTCTCGCATCTGCTTCTTCGTAGCGAATTCTAAAGCGTTTTGAAATTGCCATCACCAGCCTAAATCCAAATCCATTTCTTTTTGCGATTTTGAGGCACGGAAGCCAGTAGCTGAGTCTGGAAAAATATATCACGGATTGATTCCTCTGGCTGATAGATCCTTTTTGTTCCACCTTTAGGGACCGAGTTTGAATATACGGACTCTGAAAGCGATGTGAAGATCCGGAAGAAATCTCCAGCGGGTTTACTCCATGGGAAGAAAGGGTCCCTAGAGCAAGGCCCATCTGCAGGCCCCATGGAGACCTCCTCAGGCAATTCGTTGGACAAGACCAAGATGGTGGCTGAGAAGAGCCGGAAGCTGAAGAAATTTAGGTCACCCAAAGAGCTGAGTTTTGAGTTTGGGCTGGAGGTCAACGATGACGATGCCTGGAATCGGCGACGGAGCGAGAGGATCTTCCTTCACGATGCTACCACCTCAGCTGGCTTGGCCTCCTCCGCCCCAGCAAGCTCCATTCCGGTTTCCAAAAGTGGACGCTGCCTGAAGGGGACCCTGTTGAGCCCCAAGAAGGAAGGGAACAGGGGGAAGGAGAGGAAAGAGCTGAGCAAGGTAAGAACCGGGGCAGGGGGGAGCGTTGAGAGGGGTGAGAGAAAGGTTGGCGGGAGGAGTGAATTTCTGGCCATTTGGACTTCTGTTCTTTTACCTTGAAAAAAAGAGGGAGCCAAATGGAAAGCATATAATAATAATAATAATAATAATAATAATAATAATAATAATAATAATAATAATAATAATAATAATAATAATACTGCAGGAAAAATTAAAAGGACATTCTTTCCAGGAAAAAACAAGTTAGAGACAGATAGTCATGGAGCAAAAATCCTTTCTTTCTTTCTTTCTTTCTTTCTTCTTTTTTCTCTTTTTCTTTCTTTCCTTCTTTCCTTCTTTCTTTTTCTTTTTTGCCTTCTTTCCTTTCTTTCTTCTTTCTTTCTCTTTTTCTTTCTTTCTTTTTCTTTCTTTCCTTCTTTCTTTTTTCTTTTTCTTTTTTGCCTTTTCTTTTTTCTTTCTTTCTTTCTTTCTTTCTTTTTCTTTCCTTCTTCTTTCTTTTTCTTTCTTCTTTCTTTCTTTCCTTCTTTCTTTCTTTCTTTCTTTCTTTCTTTCTTTCTTTCTTTCTTTCTTTCTTTCTCTTTTTCTTTCTTTTTCTTTCTTTTTTCTTTTTCTTTTTTGCCTTTTCTTTCTTTCTTTCTTTCTTTCTTTCTTTCTTTCTTTCTTTCTTTCTTTCTTTCTTTCTTTCTTTCTTTCTTTCTTTCTTTCTTTCTTTCTTTCTTTCTTTCTTTCTTTCTTTCTTTCTTCCTTCCTTCCTTCCTTCCTTCCTTCCTTCCCTTCCTCCTTCCTTCCTCTTTCTCCCTCCCTCCCTCTCTCCCTCTCCCCTCTCTTTTCTCTCTCTCTACAAGCCAACCGTCTGTTACCATCTCTGTATCTTTTCCCTTTTGTCTTGCAGAAGAAGAAAAACAAGGAGGGGGCCGTCTGCTCTTCCGCTGGTTCATCCTCTTCTTCTTCCTCGTCCTCTTTGCTTTCTCCTCTGGGCATCTCCAGCTCCCTGCCGGACCTCCATGCCAGCTTGGCCAGCTCTTTGACCTCCAGCAAGAAGAACAAGGGCAAAGCTAAGACTAAAGAGGCCAAGAAGGAGGTGAGAATCAAAGCCAGGAAGAAAAGGGGCATCACCCCAGTTCTGCCCTCAACATCTTGTCCCTAATGAAGCAGGATCTTCATGCTAGATCTGAACTCCATGCAGACATGGATGGAACCATTAGGCCACATGATCCCTCTAGCCTTGCTAGGCAGAATGGGGATGAATGCATGGAGGGTGTGAGCTGTGTAATCTGGGAATCAAGGCCATTCAAGGGAGGGTTTCTGTCATAACAATTGTCTGATGCTTAATTGGGGGATGTGGCCTGCTCTGTCAGGGGAAGGGGAGTTTCTATACTTTTAATTTACTGTTCTGGCCCCCGTTTAAAGCAGAGATGATTTTCTACTCATCTGTGCCGAAATGGTGTGCTCAATAAAGTTTTGCATGAGAGATTGGAAGGTCTCAGTTGGAACCTTGACATTTGGTTTCGCTCTAGACCCGAGGGAAGGGAGGAGCCGTAAGCAAACTTATGGAAAGCATGGCCGCTGAGGAGGACTTTGAGCCCAACCAAGACAGTAGCTTCTCGGAGGATGAGAACATACCCCTGAATCTCCTTCTGGAAAGGCCCTTGACTCCAGGTGGGTAGATAAGATTGTGTGCGAGAAAGACCTTGGCAGAGGGAAGGGAGGAAGACATTCTGCCTAGCAACAGTCGGATAAGAGATGGCCTGACGGGAGTCCACCTCTTAGCTCTGGTTCTCTTACAGCTCCTCGTTCTTGCATTATCGACAAAGACGAACTGAAGGATGGCTTGAAGGTCCTGATCCCCATGGATGACAAGTTACTCTACGCCGGGCATGTCAAGACCGTTCATTCTCCTGACATGTGAGCAAAGGGATTTCTCCATCCTAGTTCCTGTGGGCCTACAGAAGAACCTTTGATATTTTTTTTTCTTGTTAGAAAATTTCGTGGGCTTTAAAAAGGCTGTTGTACTTATTTCAGATACCGGGTTGTTGTGGAGGGCGAGCGAGGAAATCGGCCTCATATTTACTGCTTGGAACAGTTGCTGCAGGAAGCTGTAAGTTGGTTGTCTTTGTGGTTAAAAGTATGTGGCAATGAACTTGGGAGATGGGGGAAGAGATGCTGCTTAGGGAACGAGTAGATAAAAGGTGAGAGAGTCCACAGCTGAATAGGGCAGAGGAAGAAACTTAGAAACTTAGAACTGTCCTAACTTACCAGATGATTAAAAGGCCGCAGTAGTGGCACCTTGGTTAGCATGCAGTATTGCAGGCTGACTGCTCATTGCCAGGAGTTCAATCCTGTCCGACTCAAAGTTGACTCGGCCTTCCATCCTTCCGAGGTTGATAAAATGAAGGCCCAGATTGCTGGAGACAAGATGCTGACTCTATAAACTGCTTCAAGAGGGCTGTAAAGCACTGTGAAGCAATATATAAGAGTGCTATTGCTTATTGCTAAAAAGAGACAGTGGGCAATTTGTATTTTCAGACTTGCAAGATTTTGTTAATGTAGCCTTACAGTAAAGTAGAATGAACTCATGTGGATGTGCTTCCTGTCCAGTCTAATTGGGAGGCCAACATAATGTCCCGGAATATGAGGCAGAAAAATATACCTAACCACCTATCTGAAATGGCATAGGGTCTCCTGCTTAAGCAAGGTCCCTTCAAGCTCTATTCTGATTGATTGATTGATTGATTGATTGATTGATTGATTGATTGATTGATTGATTGAAATAGTCTAGGGTCTCCTGCTTGAGCAGGGGGTTGGACTAGAAGATCTCCAAGGCCCCTTCCAGCTCTATTCCGATTGATTGACTATAACTCAAACTTGTCTTCCCTAGAGATTGTTCTAATGCAGACAGTGGCTGATGCGGTTCCTGGCGCCTGTTTTACCGCTGGCATGGAAGTTGTCCCCGGTTCTTCCGTTCTTCAGCTCTTGCATCTTCCTTCCTATTCAGATCATTGATGTGAAACCCCCTTCCGTGCGGTTCCTACCAGAAGGAGCACGAATAGCTGCCTACTGGAGTCAGCAGTACCGGTGCCTCTACCCGGGGACGGTTGTTCGAGGTAAGTCATGCCTCAATCCACTTCTAGGACAGTGTGAAGGTGGAAGCAAGGAACATTGGGTTCCAAAAGTGCTTTTTCGAAAGGTAACTGGACTTCGTTTTTCCTTGAAGATGTTTTGCTTCTCATCCAAGAAGCTTCTTGACCTGGATGATTGAGAATCTCCATAGACATTTAGATTGAAATATGTTTTGTTCTTGTGCTCTCCACCGTAATTCTCAAGCCTGGGAGGAGTAAAACCAATTTTTACGGCCAGGCCATATATTCAGGATGGTGTTCTCTTCAAGGAGCGGGTACTTCCTTGATGGAATTTGCTGCCCACAGATGTGCTGACGACTTAAGTGCCTTAAAGAGATTTGAAAAAATAATAGAAGTGAAGATGGTTCTCCACTGTTGGAGTTCCACAGACTTCTAGTCAACTTTGTGGAAAACAAGAGAAGGGGAGGAAGGGCTACTGTTCTTCCTTTTGCCTCCAGTTGCAACTCTTCCCTCTTCGGTCTACAGGGGTCCACGATCAGGAGGAAGATGGCGACTTGATCACGGTGGAATTTGATGATGGGGACACTGGGCGGATTCCTTTATCTCACATCCGGCTTCTCCCCCCTGATTACAAGATCCAATGTGAGTTGGGTTTTTTGCAACATCCCTGGAGAAATAGCCTCCTTATGTATCTCAAGATGAGGTGGGCTCCAACTTCCTTCCTTCCTTCCTTCCTTCCTTCCTTCCTTCCTTCCTTCCTTCCTTCCTTCCTTCCTTCCTTCCTCTCTCTCATTTTTTCCTTCCTTCCTTCCTCCCTTCCCTTCTTTCCTCTTCCTCCCTCCCTCCCTCTCGTCTTCCTCCCTCCTTCCCTCCCTCCCTCCTTCATCCCTCCCTCCCTCCCTCACTCTCTCCTTCTTTCCACCCTTTCTTCCTTTCTTCCTTCCGTCTTCCTTCCTTCCTTCCTCCCTCTCTCTCTCCTTCTGTCTCCCTTCCTTCCTTCCTCCCTTCCCTTTACTTACCAACTTACCAAATGCAGGGATTCACTTAACAACTGTGGTAAGAAAGGTCATAAAATGGGGCCAAACATGTGTCTCACTCAGCCACAGAAATTTTGGGCTCAGCGGTGGTCGTAATTGGAGGACCACCTGTGCAGTACATGCCATAGAGATTCCTCTGAGCCTCTGGGGATCCCTGGGATGTGTCCGGTGCCCACTCAAACTGGCCATTGACCCTCGCAGGTGCCGAACCCTCTCCTGCCCTCCTGGTGCCCAGCATGAGACGCCGCAGCCGCAAATCCAGCAAGGACTTGGGCGAAGGAAACGGGGTGGAATCGGAGGAAGCCGGAGCCAAGGGCAAAGGGCGCGGGAGGAAGCCAAACAAGAAGCAGAAAACAGGTACGACTCGCCCATCTCTGTGGAGGGTGGGGAAGAGGGAAAAAAACAGCCTTATCCCCGGGCGATTTGGGGTTTTTCGTATGTCTTTAGAAAAAATACAAGATTGCAAATGATGTGTTTATTTACGATGGATGATTTTAATGTTTTTTGACATTTTTATGTCGTACGTCACCCAGAAATTTTGGTTACAAGATGCATGGGAAATAAATTTATTTTCTTTCTTTCTTTCCTTCTCTCCTTCCTTCCTTCATCTATCTATCTATCTATCTATCTATCTATCTATCTATCTATCTATCTATCTATCTATCTATCTATCTATCTATCTATCTATCTATCTATCTATCTAAACTAACTAAATGACTAAATAACTAAATACAGGTATACATGCATATGCAAATGGGAGATTTTGTATTTTTTAACCCTGTTCGCCAGTCCTTCTGGTTTCTGTCTCATGGTATTTGTCAATCTTTTGGATTTTATTATTATTATTATTATTATTATTATTATTATTATTATTATTATTATTATTATTATTATTATTATTATTATTTATTCGATTTCTATGCCGCCCTATTCCGAAGAACTCAGGGCGGCTCACAACACAGTAGAAATCAACATAAAAATACATGTAAATATAAAACCTCTTAATTTTTTAAAAAAACCAATCATTCAGCATACACACAGACATACACTGGCTAGGGGCAAGATGTTAACTACCCCAGGCCTGCCGGCAGAGGTGTGTTTTGAGTAATTTACGAAAGGCGGAGAGGGTGGGGGCGACATGGATCTCCGGGGGAAGTTGGTTCCAGAGGGTCGGGGCCGCAACAGAGAAGGCTCTTCCCCTAGGCCCCGCCAGGCGACACTGTCTGGCTGACGGGACCTGGAGAAGGCCCACTCTGTGGGCCCTAACCGGGCCGATCGATCGATTTCCCTCAACTTTAGAAAGTGATGCGTCCTCGCAGGGCACACAATCTCTTCTAGGCAGTGGTGTCTACAAAATGTGTGGGTCAGAAATCAGCACAATGGGCAGTGTGGCTTTGCAGTCCATGCTCCGACCCTTTTGTACGTGTGTGTCCAAAGGGAATGGACCTTCCCTTGTGGTGCTGCGGCTGCCATCTTGCAAATGCAGGTGTCTCTTTGGGGGAAACTTCTGTCTTTGTTTATTGTTCCCAACTGTTGTTGTTCTTGCTTTCTAGAAGAATCTGTTCTGGCTGATCAGACCGTCACGGGGGAGATGCTGGCCAACTCTTCTGTTGGCTCGGAACTCCCGGTTTGCAAACCAGCTCCCAAAAGCTCTCAGAAGATCCAGTCGGTTCCTTTGAGGACTCCTCCAGCTCCAGCAGAAGACAAACATCACAGCAAAACAGGCAAAGGGAAGATTTCTTCCAAGCTCCATGGCTCCGTTCCCACCACCTTCCAGACCCCGGTGTTCGGCAACGTTCGTGGGAACGAGCCCTACCCTGGACCATTTGGTCCTTCCAATAGCTCCTCGGGAAAAGTCAAATCAAAGAAAGGAAAATCCACCGAGGAGGGACAAGAATTTGGGTCTGCCCCCAAAGCCCAGAGGAAGATCCCAGACAGTGAGATCCTGATCAAGCTGGACCACGAGGGGGTCATGTCTCCCAAGACCAAGAAGACCAAAGAGGCTATGAGGATGCTGGGGGAGTCAAACTTGGCCAGTAGGAGAGATGCTAAGAACATCTTAGGACTTGGGTACAGCGCCATGGGCTGCCCAAACCCCAAGCAGAAATCTTCCCGAAAGAAGACTGTTATGGAGGAAGAGCCTCCTCCTAATTTTGGAAGCACGTTTGAGAACTCTGGAGATCCTCCATCTTCTTCTAAGGCTCAAGAAGACAGTGGTGAACTGGCCCCGGCAAGGGAAGAGTCGGAAAGTAGTGGTAGCAGCTCAGATTCTGAAGGCGAAGAAGAAACGGAGAAGAACGGAGGTGGTGCTCAAGATAGCAGCTCGGCCAGCTCAAGGGCCTCCACCCCAATGTCCTCCTCAAACTCCTCCTCTTCTTCTTCCTCCAGCAGCAGCAGCTCGTCCTCCTCCTCTTCCTCCTCCTCCTCCTCTTCCTCCGCCTCCAGCTCTTCTTCCTCCTCCTCCTCTTCCTCCTCCTCTTCCACCACCGACGAAGACTCCTCCTGCAGCTCCGAAGATGAGGCAGCAGAAACCCAACCCAGCGCCTCTTCCACGCAGCCCACCAGCCCAGCCAAGCCCACCAAGGCCTCAGGGAAGTCTCCGTCCTCTTCACATTCCCGGAATCCAAAACAGCCTCAGCAGCAGGTGGTGCAGAAGCAGCAACCAAGCGGGAACAAGAACCGGTGCAAGAAACGGGAAGGAATCCACCTGCCCACCACGAAAGAGCTAGCCAAACGCCAGAGGCTGCCCTCGGTGGAGAACCGGCCCAAAATTGCTGCCTTTCTGCCTGCGCGACAACTTTGGAAGTGGTTCGGGAACCCTACCCAGGTAAGAGCGCCATCTTGGATTGTCCTTCGCTATGAACTCTTCCGTTGAGGTGGACTCTTCCTTTCAGCCAACGTTCACTATTGTGTATTGGGTTTCAGTAGGCAAGGAGCAGACCAGCATAGTTACAACATCATTTATTGACTCAAAGTAGAACTGGAGAACTGCAGGCAATTGCCTGTAATTTGTACTCTGAGCCCACAGGGCCTTAACCAATCACAATACTTGAAAAGCCCACCCAAATATGAATGTTCAAAGTTTCCCTCCAAAACAGTTGGAGTTAACAGTCAGGGTCATCTAAAGGTTAGTTTAATTTTAGCTTCACAAGCAGTTGGAGTTAAGTTAGTTTCACTTTAGCAGGGATTAACACAACTTTGTATATATTCAATACATAACATTCACGCTGGTTGGGTGTCTGGAAATTGTCAACCCACATCTGGAAGGCACTAGGTCAGGGGTACGCAACCTTGGCTCTTTTATGACTAGTGGACTTCAATTAGGTTATTAGGATTCACTTCACAGCTATGGCAAGAAAAGTTGTAAAACGGGGCAAAACTCACTTAACAAACATCTCATTTAGCAACAGAAATTTTGGGCTCAGTTATGGCTGTAAGCTGAGGACTATCTGTGCTAACTTAACCAGTGAGCTAAGTCAACAGGCCAGTCAGTCCACAGCTTAGCTGAATGTGAAAAGTAAAAACATGGACGTTTCCTAACTCCCTGCTTTTTCCCGCCACAGAGACGCGGGATGAAGGGGAAAGCCCGCAAGCTCTTCTACAAGGCCATTGTCCGTGGGAAGGAGATCATCCGCATCGGGGATTGCGCTGTCTTTCTGTCAGCGGGGCGGCCCAACCTCCCCTACATTGGCCGGATCCAGAGCATGTGGGAATCCTGGGGAAACAACATGGTGGTCCGAGTGAAATGGTTTTATCATCCTGAGGAAACCAACCCTGGGAAGAAGCTCAACGAAGGCAAGGTTAGTCAAGTCACGTCAGTCAAGGTTGGTCAAATGTTAGTCCAAGTTAGCCAAAGGTTGGCCAAACTTAGTGAAGGTTGGTCAAAAGTGGGTCAAAGGTCAGACAAAGGTTGGTTAAAGTTAGTCAATGTCAAAGGTTGACCAAGTTAGTCAAAGTCGAAGGTTGACAAAGTTAAAGTCGAAGGTTGACAAAGTTAGTCAAAGACTGGTCAAAGATTAGTCAAAGGTTGGTCAAGTCCAACCATATTGAAACTAGCCAGAATGCCACATTAAAAGTCAGGGTTAGGGAGGCTGGAGAGGAACAGTTTTAGAGATCCCTTAAGGATCCTTTCAAGCAAGGGGTGTCCAAACCTTCTGCTGATGTAGGCTTTCATGGCCAGTATCTTCTAGGATTTAGTGATCATGGTCTAGACAATGAGATTTGATGACGTTTCACCAACAGCTGTGGCTGTCATCTTCAGACAGGCAGACCACTGGCAACTGAGCAGGGACTGATGGTGTTCCTGTCTTTATAACCAGGTGTCCTGGCTTCTAATTGGCTGAGCTAGTTTCTGGTTAGTGAGGGCAGGTCTTTGCACCAACTCAGAGCCACCACCTTGACTGAAGACCAATCAGAAGCCAGGGACCCAGCTATAAAGAAAAGAACCTCAACAGTCCATGTTCAGTTGCCGGTGGTCTGTCTATCAGGTCCCCTTGCCTCTGAAGATGGCCATCGTTGCCAGCGAACTGTCAGGAACTCTGTTCTCTAAACCATGGTTACTAACCCTTGAAGGCCAACAATGTTCAATGATGTCAAAATTCTCTGTGGAAACTTTGCTTACTGGTGGATGGGCTTTTAGAGGTAGGGTGGGGATCAAGGAACTTATTCAATGGAAATGTTCCTCCATTGAGCTGATGAACAAATGACTGTATCGGTGAAACATTGCAATTTGTCCAATGGGGTGATACCTCTGAACATAAGTAGGATGTTCTGTTGAATTTCCTCTAATCCATCCAGAAAAAGGAGAGCATTCTGAGAACAGAACCATGAAAAGGAAATTGATATTTTTATTATTTAATTTATATGCTGCTCATGTTACTGTCAAGTGACGGTTGGATTTGCCTTCTAATCCTCTTCCTTCTCCTTGATGGCTATATTTCCCCCCTCCTCCTTGACCTTCTCTCTGCTGCTTCTGCACGACCCTTGAACTTCAGCGATGGGATCAAAAATCTGCCCGGACCTTATCAGCAGCTCTTCAAGCTTCCAGCCAGAGAAAGGACTTCATGGAGGTGTGTAAAAAAACCACAATCACAAGGAGTCCGTAGCCCCTTTTCTGACTCACACATTTTATGAAAGGCTTTTGGGAAAGAAGCTGATGCCTTCTGATTTTGCCATTGGTGGCCTTAAATTATTCAGCACCAATGGACTTGTAGCATCTAAAGGAGAAGATTTTTGATGGTATATATTTTGGTGGGCAATGACCCATTTCTTCACAATCCATGGGTTTAATGGAGCGGGCTGTAACTAAGGTCATCATGCATCTTTTAGATGTTGAATCAGAAGTTGGTTCCCTCTCCAAGATCTGGGTGTCACTGCAATCAGGTGATCCACATCCTCCAATTATTTAAATGCAGTTTTGGAGGATTTGTGGACAATGTTTTGTGAGCGATAGGTACCTGGGCTCTTTGGGGGCACCGTCACTGTGTTGCCAACGATGACTTTAAGATGATACAAATATTCTGCTGTTGCTCCCAGGGTGCTTTTTCAAGAGGTAATTGGGCTTTCTTTGTTTTTCTTTGAAGACGTTTCACTTCTCATCCAAGAAGCTTCTTCAGAACTGTCTTCAGGGAAATGTCTTCAAAGAACTGAAGAAGCTTCTTGGATGAGAAGCAAAACGTCTTCAAAGAAAAACAAGTACCGTAAGTCCAGTTGCCCCTTGGAAAAGCACTTTGGGGAAAATGATGACTTGGATGATGGAGAGTCTCCATAGATAACCTGCTGTTGGTTGTGTGGCAACCGAGCAACTGGAAAAAACTGATAACCTTTTGTTAAGCATGCTTAATACATTTAGGTCTCATACTTCTGAGAATGATGTATAGAAGCTAGGAGAGATAAATAGGAAGAAACAGAGATGAGAGAGACGATAATAATGGGAGGATCTCAAAATGTTTTGAGGACCTTAGAAGCTCTTCCTTGCCTTCAAGCCCTGAAGGAACCTTCAGCAGATGTTCTAACATCTCTGTTCTTCTCTTTCTAATCCAGAGGGCTTTGTACCAGTCCTCTCACGTGGATGAAAACGACGTTCAGACAATCTCGCACAAATGCCTGGTAGTTGATTTGGAACAATATGAGCAGATGCTGAAGACAAAGAAGTATCAAGACAGTGAAGATTTATACTACCTAGCAGGGACTTACGAGCCCACTACGGGCATGATCTTCAACACTGATGGCGTCCCCATCGTTTGCTAGACAGCTTTGAGAAAGACAAACGGGGGAGGCACCTCGCACCTTGTGCCTCCCTCGGAGGAAGAAGCACGACAGACGGAATGAAAGTTATGTGCCTGTTGAAACGACAGCATGATTGTGTAGTACTCGGTCACAATGTTTCCAAAATTTTAGAAAAAGATTCTCCCCATCCTCAATAACTTCATGAACTCAAGAGTGATGGATTGGATTCTGTGGCCCCCTGAAAAAGGAATCTAACGTTGGGATTTTTAAGACAATTAATTCTTGGGCAGTGGGCCTACTTCCGGTCCTTTGCAATATAGTATCGGACTACAGGCAGCTCCATCATCAATCTTTGAGTATGAACCTTCATAGGTTATTTCAAGAGGCCAATTTTTGGGGGGGAAATTGGCACTTTTTTTTAATCTTCAGGGTACCGGTTTTATCTGCCCTCACCAACTGAAAACTCAACTTATGGAAGAATATGTGGTTGGTTCAGGGACAGCTTTGAGCAAATGCCAATCAAGTGGTGGGCTGGGCCGTTTCCCACCCACTTCTCTATCTCCAAAAACTGTTCTATCAGAGAACTGGTATGAAGAAGCAATTGAAGAAGCTCCGTTGGCCAATAAGATAGTTACTGGAAGAACAGTTGTCCCACTTTTCTTTTGAGTTACAAGGACTTAAGAGCAGGTGGTTCAGAAATCCACCACCAAATCTCATTTATTCTCTTTTGCAACCCTTTCTCTCCAAATCCTTGGAATGATGAAGGAGCCTCTTTCTCCTCTAAAGAAGAGCTGTTCAACAGACATGCTTCCTCCCTCATGTGAAGTGAATGTATTTACTCCAAGTCCCGCTTGGAAAAATGGCTCCTCATCAGAGGTTCATAAATATTGTGGGGGATCTATATTTGAGAAAGTAGGCATGTTAGCTTCCTCACTAGGCCCACCTCAAGAAACATTTCAAGTACATCTTCAACTTGCTCTTGAAGACTACTGGATGGTCACTTGGAGCAAAATGCTGAAGCTTGCGTCCTCACTTCTCACCATCGCCCAAACTCAGCACTTGAAGGACGCATGGAAGAACCGTTGGCTGGTAATCTTGGGAAACCCACTTGGGTCTTGTCGCAGGATCATCTGCTTGACCTCATCTCATTTATTGACCATCCAGAAACAGCAGCATTCTTCTGCCCCAAGGGTGGTGAGATCTTGAGCATTACCACCTGCCCTAATTCAAAATGAATGAAAAGTCCCTTGGGGGGTGGGGTGGGGTGTGAACGACTGCTTCTTGGGTGTGGCTCTGCTGCAAGGCCAGAGAGGATATCGTGACCATTAGAATGCCAGTGTTTTTGCACTTAAGAAAACTCGCCAAACTCACACACTACAAGAGAAGACACCACAATTGTTTCAGATAGGGACAGGTGTACCATTTCAAGCACTACAACGGGGAGATGATTTTACCTGACTTAACGTGGGCAGATTTCTCTTTTATTTTTGGCTATCCGCTATGGTACAAAAGGAATGCTACCCTCAGAATCCTTTCAGAACCTCTTTGGAGAAACACAGTGGTGCTGCCCAGCTTCAGATGCCTCCTCCAGTCCACCAGATCCCAGCATCCAAGCCTTAGGTGGACAACCTTTCTGGATGGGCAATGCTGGGCTTGTACAGTTTTCATACTACACCCAAAAGGCTCGCTGGAGCCCTTTTCCAACGCATTGTTTAAAAAAAAACAAAAACAAAAAAAACCACACAACGAAACAATAAAAAACAACAACAACTCTTTAACGAAACAAAAACGGAGGAAGAAAAAAAAAAGGAAAGCGAGTGAGCGAGAGAGGGAGAGAGAAAGTACGAACAAAAAGCAAAAAAAAAGCAAAAACGGATTTACCTTTTTAATTATAAATATAAAGTATAAATATATAAATATATATAAATATATAAACTTTTTAAAGAAAAAAAACTGTGAAAAAAAATTATGGGAAAGTATAAAAAAAAAAAAGCAAAACACGGTCTGACATTGAGACGCTTTTATTTTTTATTTCTGGTTGGAATTGTGACTGTAAAAAAAAAGAGAGAGAGAGAGAGCGAGAGAAAAAAAAGACAAAGAGCGAAAGAACGAATGAACGCACACAAGGGGAATAGGAAAGCCAGGCATTGCTTACAAAAACAGCGGACTGTATATTGTAGAAGCGACTCACACGAGCATCTGGAAGCAAAGCAATGCCACGCGAATGTTAAAATAGAAAGCACTTAACTGCCTACTGCCTTCTATGGGACACAAGGATTTTTTGCAGACAATCGAGAGAGGAATGGAGCCACGGGGTTGTTGTTGGTTTTTTTTTTTTTTGTCCTCCCCCCTTCCCTGTTGTTTTGTGTGTTTTTTTTTAACGTTTTCATCTGTTTCCCGTTCCCTCCCTCCTCCCCTTTTTTCCCCCTTGCATTCTGTTTGTTGCTGTATGATGTGTGATTCTTTTTCATAAAAAAAGAGAAAAAAGAAACCTTGAAAAACGAAGCAGCTACGGGATTCTTCTGTTGTTTTCTTGGCTTCGACAACGGGGGGGGGCTGAGTTCTTGGCTGCCCCCCTCCCCCCATGATGCTCTCTGGAGCCTTTCCAGGAGCATGCCCTCGTTTCAGACGGCTTGAAATTAATAAAAAAAATGAGTGAGTCAGAAGGGATCTTGGAGGTCATCTAGTCCAACCCCCTGCTCAGGCAGGAAACCCTAGACCATTTCAGACAAATGATTGTCCAATCTCTTCTTTAAAAACTCCCAGTGTTGGAGCATTCACAACTTCTGGAGGTAGGTAGTTCCACTGGTTAATTGTTTTCACTGTCAGGGAATTTTCTCCTTAATGGTCTCTTTGGCCACCCCTGTCTTTTAAAGGGGGCTGTGTGCATGGGGAAAAAAAACTTTAAAAAAAAACTGTGATGGTAGATGAGCTCCGAAGCAAAAGGGTATTATTAGATTAGGTTTTTTTAATTGGATTTTTATGATGATGATCCTGGAAAGAATGTCCTTGATTGAAAAGGGGCAACCTGTGACTTTTTGGGGCCCCAAGTGCTAATTGTGAACACTACCTACGTAAACTCAGTTTAGATCTGGGAAGAGCCCTTGTGTCCCCCACCCCTAAAGAAAAAAAAGACACAAAGCAAATTGCTGCAACTTTGCAATCCTGGAACATCCTTATTTTACGAAACTCTTTGATTCTACCCCTTAGAATGCCGCCCGCCACATCTGCAGATCTTTAGGTAATTGTGATCTCAGGCGAACCATGGTTTCTTGGCTTCTGAGGTCCCCTGCCCCAGAGCGAACCTGGTGGAGAGACGATGGTGACGTTCGCCCCCGAGGGGGTGTGCTGGTTGCTGCACAAACTAGAAGATTGCGCAAAGGGTGTCCGGTCTCTCTTTCATTTCTGTCCTTTGGGGAGGAATTTAAGAACATTTCAGCCTGGGTGTAAGAGTGGTTGGGAAGTGGGAGGGGCTCAGCTAAATTGTGAGCCCCAAAGACACTCCCCCCCCCACAGACACACTTCCACCCTGAGTTGCAAATATCCTCTTCTATAAATATATGGTTCAGGGAGATACAGAGCAACAGGATCCATCAAAGATCTTTCAAGCTTCTTGGCTTGCAGCAAAATCAAGCTGATTTTGTTGATATGGTGATGGCTGTAGTGACAGCCCAACATAAAATAATAATAATTGCAAGCAGACTTTTTTTAAAAAAAATGTAAAACTACCACCCTCTTGTCCGTGCTGTTGAATTAGACTCATTCGGTGATGTGGACAACACACAGAAATGGAAACAAACCACAATAGATAACATCCTCAACAAGGTTTCTAGTCTTTGGTTTCGCACAACATGGTTCTTAGCTTCTAAGTCAGCTGGCACAACATCGCTGCTGCTTTAAAAAAAAACCAACGTATTTTATGAGAATTTCACACATGAATGTCCCATGGACAAACTAAGGGAGATTAGAATTCTCTCCTCTATGCTATTTATACAGGAGGTCTTTCTCTCTCTATATATATATATATATTTAATGGAAGAACAATTAAAACAGGCCACATTTTAAATATTAGAGAGTGGAGTATCGCAGGGAAAGCCACAGGCACTAGGTTTTGCGTTCTTCCCCTGCGGAAATGAGAATTTTCATCTGCAATTTAAATTTTAATCTAATAAGCTCTGGTTGAAGGCATTTGGTACAGAGGTTGTGTGTGTGTAGTTCCATCAGGGGGAAAAAAAAAACTTTACAGATTGTCCCTGACTTACAACAGTTTGTTTAGTGATCGTTGAAAGTTACAAGGGCATTGAAAAAAAGTGACTGATCAGCATTTTTTTTTTTTACTCTTACAACCATTGCAGTCACGTGATCAAAATTCAGACTCTCGGCTATAGGATGGTTGCGGTGTCCCGGAGGATTGTGTTAATTCCCCCTTTGTGATCTTCTGACAAGCAAAGTCAATGGGGAAGCTGGATACACTTAACAACCGGGTTACTAAGTTATCAACTGCCGTGATTCATTTAACAACCGTGGTCGTAAAATGGGGCAAAACTCACTTAACAAATGTTTTGCCTAGCAACAACATTTGGGCTCAATTGTCATAAGTCAAGGACTACAGCAACTTGCTCTGACGGATAAAGCTGCAGCGAAATATCGCTAAAATAAGTTCGGTTGCCATGATGCGCCCCCCCCCAGACATTGTTTTGCGCCCCGTTCTCCTTTGCGCCCTAAAACCACAGTGCCATGTGCAAAAAACCCCTCTGCATCAGACTGTCTCAAAGTGGGGATTCGCCGCCTCGTGGGAGACGGGCCGGGCCTTCCAGCTGTTGACTGAGCAGCTGCCGGAAAAAAAAACCCAAGCAGGAGACAGCAAAGGCTGCCTCTGTCATGACATGGGCCAGGTGCTACTCTGACCGATGGATTTCAGTGCTACTACCGGTAGAGAGAGCTGTAGTAGAGGAGGTGAAACAATCCACTGGAGAAAGAAACTTCCTGCTCAGATGTAGCTGGGACGAACAGGGGCAACACAACCTGCACAGAAAACTAGCTACATGGGTCATCATATACCCATGCGAGTATGGGTTAGGGTATATCACACACATGGTCATGGGCAAGGATGTGGCTTGGATTTTTCCATGCGGATCCTGAAGGACCTAGGGCTGTGCCTGCAGGGGGCTCACAGGCTCTTTCCCCCCCCTACCATCTTGCCTGACATGCCTAGATGTCAGTTAGTGCTCCGTTGATGGTCTGGTCAGTTGCCATCCAGGACGGAGGCAGTGTAGTTCTCTGGGTAGAGGCAGGAACTTGGAGAAGTGCTGGTCAGGCTGTAGGCAGAGTAGGCTACAACAGAGCCCAGGGTCAGCCCTGTCATGTAGGACACGGTCATGGTGTTACCTGGGAGGGAGAAAGGGAGGAGAGATGGTTACAACTCCATCCAATAGAGCAAGGGATGTTCCAGGGGGAAGGGCCGTGACGTCATCCTGCAAAGTATGCCAGTTACACAATGGACCTACTTTGCAGGATGATGTTCTGATGTACACGTCTTCGTGTGAGGGATGACCACATGCATAATTTATTTTAATAATTACTCTCCCTCAAGATGGATGGATGGATGGATTGATATAGATAAATGATAGATGGATGAGGGAGACATAAGAGAATGGATAGATGGATGGATGGATGGATGGATAGATAGATAGATACAGTAGGCAGGCAGGCAGGCATGATAAATATGGATAGCTATAGATGAATGGATAATAGATGATAGAGACAGTAGATGAATATATAGATAGATGGATAGATTATAGATAGATAGATAGATAGATAGATAGATAGATAGATAGATAGATAGATAGATAGATAGATAGATACAGTAGGCAGGCATGCATGATAAATATGGATAGCTATAGATGAATGGATAATAGATGATAGAGACAGTAGATGGATATATAGATAGATGGATAGATGATAGATAGATAGATAGATAGATAGATAGATAGATAGACAGAGACAGACAGATGATGGAGATGATAAATTAATAGATGATAAATGAGATAGACAGATGGTAGAGATGATAGATTAATAGATGATAAATGAGATAGATATAGATACAGAAGATAGAGATGAAAACTAGATTGATAGATGATAAATGAGATAGATGATAGATAGATGGACAGAGATGATAGAGATAAAGATAGATAAATATGGATAGATGGATGAATGGATGGACGGATAGATGGATGATAGATGATAGAGATAGAAATAGATGGATATAGATAGATGGATATAGATAGATCATAGATGATAGATAGATAGATATAATACATGTTAGTTATAGAGAATGAGAGAGAAAGATAATAGAAAGTAGAGAATCAGAGTACGATGATAGATATAGAAAATGAGAAAGATGATATAAACAGATATAGAGAAGGAGAGAGAGATGACAGCTAGATAGAGACTCCACAATAGTAGTTCTTAGGTTTCTCAACTTTAAGGTGGGTGGACCTCAATGCCCAGAATTCCCCCATGCTGGCTGGGGAGGTCCAGACAACTTAAAAGTTGCCAGGGTTGAGACCCTCTGCTTTGCAAGGTGCTTGTTATAATTAAATTACCATGAAGGGAAGCTGGTGCCGACATTGTCCCCTCCGATCATAACACTCCTCCTGGCCTTTTTTTTTTTTTGACAATGGTGTCTCACAATTCTTTGGGGGGGGGGAGAGAGAGGCATGCAACTGTTGCGCTAACCTGCCAATTCCCGCTGCTCGGGGTCCACTTTCCCGGCTGCCAGGATCATGGGGACGCTGCCGAAGTAGCCGTTGGTGATGCCCATCAGGAGGGAGAAGACGCAGGGCCAGGCTGGGTGGCTAAAGGTGGGGCTCCCGTTGGGGTAGATGCAGAGGATAAAGAGAGGGATGAAGACCACTCGCAGGCAGGAGCAGAGGAGGAGGTGGGCTCCTCTCCAGTCGTAAGGCAGCGCAGCCAGGATCTGCAAATGCAGAGGGAGAATTGTTGAACGTTGAAGAAATGGCAGAATCCACGAAAGTTAAAGAGAGATTCCCTGGATCTGCTTGAGCCTTTCTCCCACACGAGGCCAGGGTTCCCAGATAGACTGCCACAGGCTGGGGAGGCTTGTGGAACTGGAGGACTTGGGATTCTGTGCCTCTATTAAACACGGGCAGAGGGAAGAATCCATCTGGGATTTATTAGTGGGCACTTCTCCTGAACTTGCCAACGGTGGCTATCAAACTATTTTTCAAGCAACCTTTTCCTGGTTTCAAAGTCTTTCCCCCAACAGAACAGCTCAGGTTTCTGCTTGGAATGGAAGATGAAACTGGGGGTGGGGGGTGGGTGGGGGGAAGGAGGGTCAGAGACAGAAAGGGAGAGGAGGACACATCAAAGAGATCCTCGTGGTCCCTCCCTTTGATCTGACCCAGGGCTGGCTTGCTTCATCTTTGCTCACCCTATGGCCCCCAGCAGAGAATCAAGGGCAAAGGGTACATATCCCAGCTCTTGTCTGTCCCCAGTTCCAGCGGATGGATGGCACCTGTCGCCCTGTGATTCCCTGCAGACTTGGGGGTTCTCCTGCACAGAGGTGCCCGGTCCTCGGGCCGTTGGGCAGGATCCCGGCCAAGAGGGTTACCTTGCCCACGAAATCGGACAGGTTGAAGACGGCCATGATGAGGATGGGGAGCCATTCGCCCAGCGTGCAGTTCCGGATCTCCGATTCCAGCCCAGGAAAGAGGCACAAGGTGATGAAGTAAGTCACGGCGATGGACGCCATGTAGGTCCAGATCACGCGGGAGACGACGTAGCGGTGGAACATCATGTCTGTCGGAATCCAGAGAAACAAAGCAGTTAAGCCAGACATGGTTTTCCACCTGGCTTGTTGGCTTCATCTGAAACCAGGCAGGTGACCTAGAATAGGTGGTGGAAAGAAGAGAGACAGGTAGTGTGTCTAATTGCCAAAAGAAAGACTGGAAGTCTCCCTTCCTTCCTTCCTTCCTTCCTTCCTTCCTTTCCCTCCCTCTCTTTCCCTCCCTCTTTCTTTCTTTCTTTCTTTCTTTCTTTCTTTCTTTCTTTCTTTCTTTCTTTCTTTCTTTCTTTCTTTCTTCTTTCCCTCCCTCCCTCTCTTTCTTTCCCTTTCTTTCTTTCTTTCTTTCTTTCTTTCTTTCTTTCTTTCTTTCTTTCTTTCTTTCTTTCTTTCTTTCTTTCTTTCTTTCTTTCTTTCTTTCTTAGATAAGATAACCTTTATTGTCATTTTTTTACTGTGGGCACAACAGCACACATCAAAAATGAAATTTAGGAGGACTTCCGGTTTCCGGTCGAGCCGTACGGAGCCATCTCTAGGAAGCTCCGTTACGGCGATCGGATTTTCGGCGGCTTTTTGGCAGCCCGAAGCGCCAAATTCAAAAAGGGAGACTCCCGGCAGATAGCGGAACCTCCGGCGACCCGAAAAACACCCGATTGGAAGCAGGATCGCCGGAGGGGACGCGAGCAGAAGAAGAAAATGGAGAGGCCGGCTGCGGCCGGCCAGAAGAAGACGACACGAGGGCGGAAACAATAGAAGTGAGGAGAGAAGACCGAGGAAGCAGCGAAGAAGGAGACGGGAGCGAGAGGCGACCAGGAAGAAGCGGGACGAGGGAAGAAGAGCCCGGGACTTACCCAGCTGGAGGCCTGAAGAAGCTGCAAAGCCGCCCAGCCGCAGCGGAGGAGAGCCAGCTGATACAAAGAAAGGACGGCAGGCAGCAGCGTCGGGAGAAGACAACGCAAAACGGTGAGACCGGCGGGGGTGGAACCGAGCGCTGCGGGACGCCGACCAGAGGGTGAAAATAGCAGCGGGAGGAGGAGGCCTTCACGGGACCCTCAGAAGACCCCCCTAGGCCCCCAAGAAAGGTAACAGAGGCGGCAAGAAGCCAAGCGGGCGGAGCAAGAGAAGACAGACCAGGTGAGAGGAGGCTACGAAGCAAAGGGGGGAGAGAAGGGAGGGGAAAAACCCTGCAGAGACACTGTTTCCTCCCCCCCCCACAACGGACGGCAGGGAAGAAGAAAGCTGGAAAGCAACCCGGTGAGCAATAAGGGCAAAGTAGAGGGGAGCAGTAAACACAGGCTGAAAGAAGAAGGGAGGAAGCGACTTGGGCAAGAAGGCAGAGAAAGAGGGGGGAAAGAAGGAACCAGAAAGGAACAAGGAGAAGAAATAGACTGGCAGAGGGGAGTGAAGAGGAAACCAAGGCAAAAACACTGAACTGGTTCCCTGGCTCCCTGAACATAAAATTGCCAGAATACAGGCCCATACCCCCACACTGCCTAAGCCCTGAAGCCCCTCCCCCCTCGAAAGGCTAGACCACCGGACCAACAACAGATCACAACCTAGCGCCCAATTTGATCCAAATTGGGACCCAAAACAGTGCCAAGACAACAGGAAGATAACCTCAAAATGGCCTCCAAGCAGACCACACTGACACAAACGAAGGGAGTTGTATCCACCCCAGCCCAGCGTTCTAAACCACCAGGAACTACTCTACCCATCCCCACACCCTCCCATTCAAATGCAGGCACCCAGAACCATACACCCACACAGACCGACCCAACAGCACACATGATACAAAAATTACACGAGGTAATAGAGAAGCTGGTTGAAAGGATGGATGGAATGGATAAAAGGTTGGTGGAAATGGGCACACAGATGGAGAAAAGACACAAAGATACAAAACAAATGCTGCGAGAACAAGGTAGAGAGCTAGAGAGAAAATGGGAGGAGCAACGCAAAGCAATAGCTGCAGATTTGGAGCAAATGAAAGAGGCAATGCAAACACACTACAAGGAAGTAGGGGAGGAAATGGAGAGAAACTTTCAGGAAATCAGGGAAAAGGTGGACGAGCGGATGGAAAAAGTGGAGAATCAAGTAGAAGGCCAGAGAACAGAGATAGCAGAGATGAGAGGGGTGAACCAAGACCAAGCCACCACGATACAGTACTGGCAACTGGCGACCACAATCAGGTTCAGGGGCCTGAAAGAGACATCAGACGAAACCCAAGGAAGCCTGGCCGGAACCTTTATAGAGGCCCTGGCAGCATTTCTGGGACTACCAGCCTCAGCTATCGAATGGCAAATTGACGGAATCAACAGAGTGGGCGCACGGACGACAACAAACAGACACCAACCAAGGGACGTGGTCATCCGCTTTGTGACGCAGGGATTCCGGAATCGCATCTCAGCCACGTCTTACCACAAGAGTTTATACATAAAGGGGCAAGAAATGAAAGTACTGAAAGAGATCCCCCAGACGATGCTGCGAGACAGAAAGGAATATAAGTTC
Source organism: Bothrops alternatus (assembly GCA_034064705.1). Classification (NCBI taxonomy): domain Eukaryota; kingdom Metazoa; phylum Chordata; class Lepidosauria; order Squamata; family Viperidae; genus Bothrops; species Bothrops alternatus. The sequence continues at coordinate 222,065 of JARGCV010000470.1, read as the reverse complement.
CTGGTCGACGAACTGAGATCACGTGCCTTGCGATTCAGATGGGAAACCCCCACGGGGATGACATTCTACTATAAAAATAAAAGACATCAACTGAACTCGGTTCAACAAGCCAGAGAATTCCTGGAAAAGGAGCTGATGCCGGAGGGATCCCAATACGCCACGAGAGAAGACGCAGAAAATCCACCAGACCGACAGACTGCTGCAAGAACACGAGAAAGGAAAGGACCAACTAGAGACACGACGACACAGAGAACAGGAAGCAACAACAACAACAAGGGAACAAGTCAGATTGCAGAGGGCAGGATAACAAGATCCACCACCAAACGCACAGATCAACACGACGCGATCCCTATATGCAACTCGAACACAAACTCGGATACCATGGGAGCGAGACCAAAGACTATCACAGGAGATAGAATGAAAGCGGTCTCGGAAGAGTATCCTGAAACCGATAATGACGACTAAATACTTGACATGGAACGTTAACGGACTAAACTCTCCACAGAAAAGGAGGAAAATATTTCATTATCTATTTCATGGAGGAAACGACATAATTTGCTTACAAGAAACACACATCAGGGCAGCAGACCAGAAATATCTGACCAGCTACAAACTAGGTGCGCAATTTGTGGCAGCGGCGCCAAGAAAAAAGAACGGGATTGTTATATACGTAAAGAAACATATAATGGCGAAGCTAATAGAATCCGACCCCCAAGGTAGATACCTGGCAATTGAAATAACACAGGAAGACAAGAAGATTCTAGTAATGGGCGTATATGCACCAAATCAGCAGCAAGGCAAATTCTACAAAAAGCTACACAAGAAAATAACACAACTTAACTACAGATCTTACATCATCATGGGCGACTGGAACGGGGTCATAGAGACCGCTCTAGACAAAAAAAGAACTGCACCGAACCCACAAAAACACTCCAAGTTGCCTAAATCCTTCTTTGACATGAAGGAGGAACTCGAACTGACAGATGTATGGAGGAAAAGACATGGCAGAGAACAAGAATTCACCTTCTTCTCTGGCAGACATCAATCCTTCTCCAGAATTGACTTTATATTAACTTCTAGCGACTTGCTAACTCGTCTAAACGCAGTGGAAATCCTACCCAAAGCTCTGACGGACCACAACCCTGTGAGGATGGAGCTAAGACACGGCCAGACACAGAGGAGGTCCTGGAGAATCAATGAAAACCTGTTTAGACATGGAGACAAGGTGGCGGAATGCAAAAAAGCTATGAAGGAATACTTCAGCACACATATGAACAACGGAACACCGATAGAACAGATCTGGGACGGCAGCAAGGTGTACATGCGAGGGATCCTCATATCCATGAATAGCTGGCACCGGCGCCAACAAGAACAAAAAAGAAAAGAGTTAGAAAATGAGATAAGCAAAATGGAGCGGCTACTGATAAAAAGACCAGAAGACAAAGTCGCCAAAGAAGGACTCAAGATCTTAAGAAAGCAATTTGACATGTTGATGGCGGACCAAGTTGCAAGGAATATACAATATGCAAAACATAAGACATTCTGCAAGGCCAACAAACCGGGCCGCTGGCTAGCCTACACTATAAGAAAGAAACAGAAATCCCGCATAATTGAAAAGATAGAATACAAAGGCAAGCTAGAATTCCGACAAAAAACCATCAAGACAGCCTTCACAGAGTTCTACTCGAAACTATATGCCGAGGATAAGATACAAGACAAAGAGATAGATGAATTCCTACAAAACGAAAAGATACAGGCGATTACCGACACACAAAGAGAAGCCCTGAATGCCTTAATCACAAAGGAGGAAATACACTCAGTGATCACACAACTGAAAGCAGGAAAATCGCCTGGGACGGATGGGATGACAGCGACCTACTACAAGCATCTACAGGAGGAGATGCTAGAACCCCTCAGAAAGCTATTCGCCAGCATTCAAGAAGGAGGCCAGGTCCCACCATCCTGGAAAACAGCCTACAGCTCATTAATCCCAAAGGAGGGGAAAGACGACACACAGCCCGCAAACTACAGGCCCATCTCACTACTAAACACAGACTATAAAATCTTCACAAAAATTTTGGCCAATAGACTAATGACTGTTCTACAAAAAACAATACACCCGGACCAAAGGGGATTTATACAAGGACGCCAGATGAAAACCAACGTGAGACAGCTGTTGAACATAATAGAGTACCTGCAAAGGCACAACCAGATACCCGCCGCTCTAATGTTTGTGGATGCAGAAAAAGCCTTCGACAGACTGAATTGGCCGTTCCTGACGAACTTGGTCCTGAAGATGAAAATGGGAGCACAGTTCTTCAACTCCATAACGGCAATTTACCAGAAACAAACAGGCCAGATCATTGTCAATGGAGACTTAACAGACTCATTTAATATAGAGAGAGGCACGAGACAGGGCTGCCCGCTGTCCCCCCTGTTATTTGTCCTAACACTGGAAATTTTACTGAACAGAATAAGAGCGGCAGAGGATGTACAGGGCATACAGATTAAACAACAAGAATACAAACTATGTGCCTTTGCGGATGACCTGCTGGTGACAATGTCGCAACCAGCACAGTCAGCAAGGAAATTGATGGAGATAATGGAGGACTATGGTAGGGTGTCAGGCTTCAAAGTAAATATATCAAAAACAAAGATGCTAGCCAAAAACCTAGACAACAAAGCAAGACGGAACCTGGAAAGAATAACGGGTTGTGAAATAGTCAAGAAAGTCAAATACTTAGGAATGGAGATAGAATCAACAAATGCGAAATTATACAAGAATAACTACGAGGTCCTGTGGAATAAGATACAAGCAGACCTGGAAAGGTGGAAATCGTTACGTCTGTCCCTGCTCGGCAGGATAGCGACAGTAAAGATGAATGTATTACCCAGATTTTTATTTCTCTTTCAAATGCTACCCATACTCAAGAAGGATGCGGACTTAGACAATTGGCAGAAAGGCATCAACAGATTTATTTGGGACGACAAGAGACCGAGGGTGAAACTAAAAATCATCCAAGACGCAAGGGAGAGGGGGGGACTCAAAATGCCTAATCTAAAGCTACATTACTATGCTGCAACGTTGGTGGCGGTTAGTGACTGGATCAACATGACAAATGATAGAGTTCTGAATGTGGAGGGGCATGGTCTACGATTCGGCTGGCACGCATACCTAATATACGACAAAAAGGCAGATAGGAACTTCAAGGAGAACCCACTACGAATCCCATTGCTATGGGTCTGGAAGAAATATAAGCACCTCCTACACGACAAGATTCCCATTTGGACGATCCCTGGACACGCAACAGGAGATATGAACACATCCCAGGGGCAAGAAGTGGTGCCCTACAGTGAACTTGTACTGGGAGAAGAAAACGGGTTCCTCTTGAAATCTCAAGCAACGCTGGCAAACAGAGGAATAGGAAGTAATTGGCTATCATATATACAACTACAGTCAAGGTGGCGTAAAGACAAGAAGAAGGGCTTCTCCCAGAATGACGAGAACCTAATTAAACAGATCAGAGAGCAGGGGATTATGCACATCAAACGAGTGTACAGCATTCTGATAGAAATGGACTCTGAAACCGAGCTAGTCAAGAACTGTATGATAAAATGGGCGCAAGACTTCAGACACTCTATAGCCATAGACACGTGGGAGAAAATCTGGGTGAGGAATGTAGAATTCACGAAATCGCAACACTTAAGGGAAAACTTCTACAAGATGTTCTATAGATGGCATCTTGACCCGAAAAAAATATCACTCATCTACCCGGGCACCCAGCCCAAATGCTGGAGGTGCGGAGATGGGGAGGCTACTTACTTTCACATATGGTGGGCATGCAGAAAAATCAAAGCATTCTGGAGGAAGATATGGTGGACACTCCAAACTATTTTCAAAAAGCGTATAGAATTTCTACCTCAGGCTTTTTTGTTAGGGATCACAGAGGATATCACTACCTCAGAGTCAAATTTATTTTTGAACTTAATTACAGCAGCAAGATTATTGGTGGGACAGTACTGGAAGAATCCAGAAATACCGCCTATTGAAGAATGGACTGTGAAAGTAACAAATCTGGCGGAAATGCAAAAATATCGGCATATTTGAAAAATCGCTCCAATGAACAATTTGTGATGGACTGGAAACATTGGATAGACTATATCCAAGAGAGACACCAATCAAACAGAATGCAGCTGGCGTTCAGCTAGGGCTCGACGGGAGGAGGGAAGAAGGGTTAACAAATCAAAGGTTTACAAAAACTAACACCCAATGTTGAATGTATATGTTCTATAACTAATGCCTCTTAACATAACCTTATGACTAATGATGTTTGCTTTAATATGGCTAAAGTAGACTGAATCTCTACCTCAGGATATGAAACTCTCACCTCAGGACCTCTGGTTAGGGACTATAAAAGATTGCACTAGTAATGGGATGAAATCAAGTCAGAAGCGCAAACATACAATAGGCGATAGACTAGAAACAGTAGATAGACCATATATAAGAGAAACACCAATCCAACAAAATGTATTCGGATTATACTTGAAGATGCAAGGGAGGAGGGTAGAACGTTTACTAAAACAGATGTTTACAAAGATTAATACCTAATGTTGTATGCTATGTTCTAGGAGGGTTGTTTAGCAATAAGATCTTATGTTTCATGTTGACCACATTAATTTCGAAACAGATAGAAGAAACGCCAATCAAATAAAATGTAACAGGAGTATAGTTGAGACTAGACGCGAGGGGTGGGGGGGGGGGGGAAAAAGGCTTACTAATTCAGACGTTTTCAAAGACGAATACTTAGTATTGTATACCAGGTATCATGTTGATTGCTGCATAATATGTTTTTATGTCCAATGCTGATTGTTTTAATAAAAGAATTAAAAAAAAAATGAAATTTAGTTGCCCACTCTCAAAGTGAAACCCATACATGACACACACCTAAACATACTATGAACATGTGTACAGACCCACATCCCTACATATACGTAGCAAATAAATATTAAATACTGTCCATCTTGAATATATAACGGAAGGAGGAAGCTTGAGAGTTTTTTTTCTCTCTCTCTCTCTCTCTTTTTCTCTTTCTTTTTCCTTCTCACTTTCTCTTTCTTTTTTCTTCTCTTTTCCCTTCTTTCGTTCCTTCCTTCCTTCCTCCCTCTCCCTCTCTCCCCCTCTTTTCCTCCTTTCCTCCCTCTAAAAAAATTGTATGAAAAGGACCAAATGCACACAAACGAGCGCTCAAGAACCACCAGTCTTCGGCTTTCCCCCTTGCGGCTCTGATATAGTTACCTCTGAAGCTCGGCCAACTCCTTCTGATTTCAGGTTGAGGGACATCAAACCTAACGTAGGTGCCACTGCCAGCCAGTTCACCTGCATCCGCAAAGGTGTCAGAGGGGGACACATTTTGTCTGGGGGGCCGATTCTCCTTGGAGCGAAAGGACAGAGAAATAGTCACCATCAGGGTTGGTTGCCAAGAACTTTCAGCACAGCTCAGTGGAGGAGGAGAAGGGGAGGAGGTTGCAACGATGATAATTTAAATAATTTGGAGGTACACTGCTTTTAAGCATGAAGGATTTCTATTGGAGCCAACATGCATGAATCTCTCCTGGTATAAGTAGATTCATTTTCTTTCTTTCTTTCTTTCTTTCTTTCTTTCTTTCTTTCTTTCTTTCTTTCTTTCTTTCTTTCTTTCTTTCTTTCTTTCTTTCTTTCTTTCTTTCTTTCTTTCTTTCTTTCTTTCTTTCTTTCCTTCCTTCCTTCCTTTCTCTTTCTTTCTTTCTTTCTTTCTTTCTTTCCCTTCCTTCCTTTCTCTTTTTCTTTCTTTCTTTCTTTCTTTCTTTCTTTCTTTCTTTCCTTCTTTCTTTCTTTCTTTCTTTCTTTCTTTCTTTCTTTCTTCCCTCCCTCTTCTTTCTTTCTTTCTTTCTTTCTTTCTTTCTTTCACCTTCCTTCCTTTCTCTTCTTTCTTTCTTTCTTTTCCTTCCTTCCTTTCTCTTTCTTTCTCTCTTTCTCTTTCTTTCTTTCTTTCTTTCTTTCTTTCTTTCTTTCTTTCTTTCTTTCGTTCTTTCCCCTTCCTTTCTTCCTTCCTTCCTTTCTCTTCTTTCTTTCTTTCCTCCTTTCTTTCTTCCCTCCCTCCCTCCCTCTTCTTTCTTTCTTTCTTTCTTTTTTCTTTCCTTTCTTTCTTATTTTCATTAAATCTCTGGAGCTCAGACGGTATATGTGGCTGCTAATTTTTCTCTACAATGCAACCCTGAAAGTGGATTTAAATCCAGATTTCCTTAATTGTACTCAACACTTTAGCTATAACACTAAACTCTTGTAGTTTTCTTGATTATTCGTTGCTCTGAGAACGATTTCTTGTGCCAAAGGGGAGGTTGAAATTCCCCCAAAAGAACGATGAAGCCCTCCGATCAGATCTAATGTCTCTTCTAATTGACTTGAGTTAACTTCGTCTACCAGAAGGGGTCGCCATTTCTCTCCTTCAACCAATCCATCCTTTGCAGCACAAAATCCATTCAATTCACAATCTTTATGTTACAATAGGTTTACTTTTCAATATTTGTACAATTGCATTTTGGTTTATATTTTATTGTTAAAGGCAATGCTGGTGGTGATGAGGTTTTCCAGCAGTGATATGGAAGAAAGGAGGGAAGGAAGGAAGGAAAGATTAGAAAGCAAAGGTAGGGGGGGAGGGAAGAAGGAAGGAAGGAAGAAAAAAAGAAAGAAAAAGAGAAAAAGAAAGAAGAGAGGAAAAGAGGAAAAGGGAGGGAGGGAGGGAGGGAGGAAGGAAGGAAGGAAAGATTAGAAAGCAAAAAGGAGGGAGGGAAGGAAGGAAGGAAGGAAGAAAAAAGAAAGAAAAAAGAGGAAAAGGGAGGGAGGGAGGAAGGAAGGAAAGATTAGAAAGCAAAGAGGAGGGAGGGAAGAAGGGAAGAAAGAAAGAAAAAGAAAGAAAGAAGAAAAAGAAAGAAAGAAGAGGAAAAGGGAGGGAGGGAGGGAGGAAGGAAGGAAGGAAAAGAGAAAGCAAGGAAGAGGGAGGGAGGGAAGGAGCAAGCAGGGAAGAAAGGAAGAAAGGAAGGAAAAGAAAAGAAAGCAAGGAAAAGAAGGGAGGGAGAAAAGGAGAGAGGAAGGAAGGGAGGAAGAAAGGAAGGAAGAAAGAAAAAAGAAAGAAAAAAAGAAAGAAAAAAGAGGAAAAGAGGAAAAGGGAGGGAGGGAGGAAGGAAAGAATAGAAAGCAAAGAGGAGGGAGGGAAGAAAGGAAGAAAGAAAGAAAAAGAAAGAAAGAAAAAGAAAGAAAGAAAGAAAGAAAAAAGAGGAAAAGAGGGAGGGAGGAAGGAAGGAAAAGAGAAAGCAAGGAAGAGGGAGGGAGGGAAGGAGCAAGCAGGGAAGAAAGGAAGGAAGGAAGGAAGGAAAAGAAAAGAAAGCAAGGAAAAGAAGGGAGGGAGAAAAGGAGAGAGGAAGGGAGGGAGGAAGGAAGGAAAGAAGAGAAAAAAAAAAGGAACATGATGTTACTTTTGGTGCCATATTTGATTCATGTCATCTCAGGAGTCTTAGAAGCTATTTCTATTCCTACTATTTTAGATCCATCCTCCCAATGTGTCGAGTAAGGAAATAATTCTCAAAACTATAACCCTAATCTTTCCAGAAGATACCAGGTTAGTGAAAACTCTCTCTCTATGAAATGTAAAACTCAAGGAGGAGCACAAAACATTTCTGGCCACAACTTACAAATCGGATGTCTTCTGCGGTGACATCATGGTGGACTCTGTATCCGATGCCGTTGTCCGTCGACCCTTTAAACTCGGAGGCCTTGTTCTGGGATCGAGAGGTGTAATACCTGACAAAGTAGGTTTGTTTGACCAAGAGGTGGAGGAGGAAGCAAGTGAGCTCCAGCCCAATGGAGATGCAGAAGAAAATCATGGTGTTCCCCTTCTCGTCAGACAGAAGAAGCTTGGTGAAGATACGACTCAGGGAGATGATGACTCCAGCAGTACCTGGAAGGGAGAGATGGAGTTGTGTGTTAGCACTAAGACCACCCTATGGACAATGGCATTAGCAGAGTTTGTGGAGGCTTGCTTTCCTTCACAAGAGGTCAAGAGGTCTTCCTGGTCCCCCCTATATCTCAGCTCCTCCATCTCCTCTGTCCATCCCATTAAATACTGTCAAGATTTATGAAGGAAAAATCAGGAGAGTTCCCAAGTTGCCTTTTGATTGTCAGTGCTAGTAAACCTCCTCTGAAACCACGTTAAGCAGGGTTTAAACTCTACACGTGTCCAGAGAGGCGAGAAGCAGCATCAGGCAAGATGTTCATACGGGCCATATGTTCTTTCAGGCCCTTCTTGAGGTTTCTTGTCTTTTTGGCTTCTTCTCTCCAGCACAAGCCAGAAGGACATAGTCACTAATTTCAGGATGATCCATATCGACTTTCCAGCTGCCTTTAACTCTTTTATTTTTCAATGCCTTCAGCTGGAGTTGACCAATGGGATTAATGTTCCTATTTTGAAAGGCAGCCCCAGAAATAAGAATGAATTATTAAGAGGCTGATAGAGATGTCTTGCTACATATCCTTCAAACTTCAGTGCACTGTATTAAGGCAATACTTACTTTCGCCCGTCATCACTCCTTGAGTGTACCGCTTGGGCAGCATCCCGGTGTAACCATAGAAACTGGATTGCTGCACTTGAAAGGGAGATAGAGTTGAGCAAGCAAAGGAGAAGGAGAGTTATGACACCTAAGTCAGGAAGTATTAGGCTTAGATTTATTAGATTTCATCTTCGTTAAGGGACTTCTCCACCACCTCCCTGACTCATTTTTGGTCAAGAATGACGTAGTTTATGAGTTCCACCAAGGACAGCTCTCTTCCTAGACATCTGGAAGGCTGGGAAAGCTTCTGCTCCTGTTCCCACACATACCTGTGCAACCAAAGGCCACCACGCCCACCGCCATGAGATTGACAGCATAAGCTTGATGCTGGGAGAAGAGATCAAGCCAGACGTCACAGATGCTCACAAAGAGAAGAGGACCCAAAGCAAAAAGATATCCTGAAATGAACAATAGGGAAAAAAGAAGCTTGCTGTGAAAGAAAGACAAGGATGCTACAAATTCCAGATGTTTATCTTCTGACATATATATTCTGCACCACGGAAATCATTGAGAATAAGTAATATTCAGGTAACATCTCTACGGCTTCCTTCTGGAACTTTGAAGGAAGACATGGAGAAGAGAAGACATACCGTATAGAAGATTCTAACCCTGGCTACAGCTTCCTTGGCGAGGATCAGAAGCCAAGAAGTAAAATGGAGAAGACAAAAGGATTCTGAACATACCCACGGTGATCCTGGTGTGAAGACTCAACATTTCGACCAGGACATTGTTGAGAATGACAGCAACCAAGGCTACTAAGATGTAGGTTAAGCTCATGTCAAACACAATAGAGGTCCCTGCAGAAAGACACAATATCTTGGTTCATACATCATGTTAAATCAGGGCCTTGCTTCACAAGGGTATATTGAATAACCATTGATTGAGTTCACACAAGATGCAAAACCAAAACCAAGAAAATCATAAGCCAGCTTTGTGGGATGTGTAAACGGATGAAAAAAGGTAGATCAGAGATAGCAGATAAATTTAATTTAAAAAAATAAGGAAGGAAGGAAAAAATGCAGTGAAGTTTTCTTGGTGTTCCTTAGGTTCAACAAAAGTTGGAACCTTATGAAGAGCAAGAAGAAAAGGAGGCTTTATCAATAATTCCATAATAAATTCATCTTGTCATCCAGCTATTCCAACCTCAATATATTAATACTATCGGGTTAAGAAAGAGGCATGCCAAACTCAGGATTCAATTGAACAAGTGGGACTTTGCAGATAAAAACACATCTCCAGAGCAGTGGTGTCCAACTGTGGCAACTTTAAGACTTGTGGACTTCAACTCCCGGAATTCCATGCTGGCTGGGGAATTCTGGGAGTTGAAGTCTACAGGTCTTAAGTTGCAAGGATGAACACCCTGCTTTAGAGTCTCTCAATCCTTAAATCTGTGGGTCTCCTGATGTTTTGGACCACAAACCCTTTGCCATTAACCATGCTAGCCAAAGCTTATGAGAAAGTTGGAACCCAAAAGGCACAACCTTCTACTCACGGTGTGTGTTATGAATGTATGTAGAAAATCAGTTGCAATGCTTTCATTCCATAAGAGAGCTCCACAAAAGATTTTCAAAGGTTTTGGAAAACTTTGGAAGAGGGAAAAAAAACACCTACCTGGGTATTTGTGATGAAGGTAATCAACATCTGTGATAAAGCTGTTGTAAGGCAAAAGAAAGCCGACACCAGCTAGAAGCATAGCAAAGTAGATTCCATGGTAGCAATCTTGAGGTTCAGGGTCTTCACAGACTAAACCCCCCAAAAGACAGAAAGGTAACAAGTTAAGCAAAGTGTTCACTAAGTAAAACTAGGTGTCAGCTGCCACCTTATGCTTACTTGTGCTTTGCTACCATGTGACAGTCTGTCGTGAACTCTGGGGAGAGAGTATGGGAAGAGGGATGCTTGGGGGAAAATGAAAGTAACTGCTGTATCTCCTGGAGATGCTGCCTCAAGGTCACCTGGCTGGGAGAAGATAGCAGCTTGAAGTGACCGCTCTGAATATACCATGGAGTCAGTGATGGGAGGCAGTTAAGGGAGGAAAAAGTTGAATTTAGGGATTTGGGCATGTGATTCTCAGTTCTGACTATGCATTATTACAATACACTTAACTTCTAAGAAAATTATACCTTTCTCGATAAATGGGGCCAAGGATTATTTCTACTTAGAGGTTTAAGTGCTGGCAGGTCTGACACTATGACTGCCCTTATAACATAAGAACATAAGAAGAGCCATGCTGAATCAGGCCAAAGCCCATCGAGTCCAGCATTCTGTGTCACACAGTGGCCCACCAAATGTACATGGGGATCTTGAGCAGAAAGAGAAGGCAAAACCCTCCCTTTCCCTTGACCCCCAACAAATGGTACTCCAGGGAATCCTGCCTGCCTCAACCAACATAGAGGCAGCACATGGACATCTGTTTTAATAACCACCAATACACTTTGCATCCATGAATCTATCTAGCCCTGCCTTGAAGCTGTCAAGGCTGACAGCTGTCACGACCCCTTCAGGAAGTGAATTCCATAAATCAACGACCCTCTGGGTGAAGAAATATTTCCCTTTATTTGTCCTCACTTTCTTAGCTATAAGCTTTAGGGAGTGCCCCCTTGTCCTGGTATTGTGTGATAGAGAAAAGAATTTTTCTCTATCCACCTTTTCTATCCCATGCATGATTTTATACACTTCGATCAAGTCACCCCTTAAACGCCGTCTTTCAAGGCTGAAGAGACCAAGGCGTTGCAATCTCGTTTCATAAGGGAGGCGCTCCATTTCCTTGATCATTCTTGTTGCCCTTTTTTGCACCTTTTCCAGTTCCATTATATCCTTCTTGAGGTGCGGTGACCAGAACTGTACACAGTACTCCAAGTGTGGTCTCACCATCGATCTGTACAGAGGCAATACAACACTTGCTGACTTATTTTCGATTCCCTTCCTAATCATGCCAAGCATGGAATTTGCTTTTTTTACTGCTGCTGCGCATTGGGTTGACATCTTCATCGAGCTGTCCACCAAAACCCCAAGATCCCTTTCTTGGGTTGTCTCAGAAAGTTTGGTCCCCATCAGTTGGTAAGTATAATTGGGGTTCTTTGCCCCGATGTGCATAACTTTGCACTTGTTTAGGTTAAAATGCATTTGCCACTTTGCTGCCCACTCACACAATTTCGAGAGATCCTTCTGGAGCTCCCGACAATCAGTTTCACTTTTCACAACCCGGAACAATTTAGTGTCATCAGCAAACTTGGCTACCTCACTATTAACTTCTACATCCAGATCATTGATGAATAAATTAAAAAGTAAAGGTCCCAAAACTGAACCTTGGGGTACACCACTTCTCACTTCTTTCCATCCGGAGAATTGTCCATTTATTGCCACCCTTTGCTTCCTACAATTTAGCCAGTTACCAATCCAGGACAAGACCTGTCCTCTAATTCCGTGGCTGGAGAGCTTTTTTAGGAGCCTTTGGTGAGGAACTTTGTCAAAAGCCTTTTGAAAGTCAAGATATACAATATCAACTGGGGCCCCTTTATCTATGTATTTATTTACACCCTCAAAGAATTCTAACAAGTTAGTAAGACATGATTTGCCTTTGCAGAAACCATGTTGATTTTCTTTCAGCAATGCCTGAAAGTTCCTTCAACTTTCCTTTGCTTTACAGACCTGTAAAGATTGTCAGTTTGAGCTATAGGATTCACTCCTCAGATCCAAAGGACTGAAAACCAGACCACAAACCTGCTGAACACCTGTCTATCCAATCCTACACTTTAAAAACCCTTGGGATTCTTAATCCCAACCGTAAGCTCAGCTCTAACCAAAGGCAAGCAGAGAAAGAAAATGAAAAGAATTTCCCCAGAACAAACCAGAGAAGACCCAAACTGTCAATTGAAGGGAAGAAGCTCAATGATCATTAACAACTTTATGAAAAATGGAAGCCAGGTTGAATGAGAATCATCCTGGGAACTCAAACAGCACTCCATCCATAGGTCCTTAAGCTGCAGATAGATAGACATGGTTGTGTAGAAGAGAATCACAACGTATAAAAACACAGAAGGAAGTTTAGTGGCTATTCCAAAGAGCACCACTCTCCATGGGAACCACATCTGGAGAGGTCCCAAGCCATCTCTTCAACTCTTACCTGGTTCCATGAACGTGAGGACCCCTTTGGTATGACCTGTCTTCTCCTGAAGCTCTTCTTCTTCCAGCTGGTAGCTGTCAAAACTAAAGCTCATCACGATGTTCCCTTCAGGTGTCACCACTGGACTTCCCTCCTTGAAGTGGTGGTCTCCTCCTACGGAACCCATGGCTGTTGACCTCCTAGAGGTTGGAAGAAAAGATCACCATCTCCACCCATGTCATCAGAATTACACCCTTATTCTGGAATGCTTTTTGAAGGCAACTATTCCTGGGTGGAGTCAGCATCTTTCAGATATTGGAAATATATGAAGCACCAGAGAAGAATATTTCTTGTGGGACCCAAAGAGTTTAAAAAACCCCATCTGTTATCAGATCCATTCCTCCATTCAAGCAATAATTTTGCTTGAAGGGATACTGGAATTGCTTAAGCTGGTCTACTCCAACCTCATCGTGTTCTAGACTTCGACTCCCAGAGTTCTTAGTCATGATCAGGTTGAAGGGGGAATTCTGGGAAGAGAAAGTCTACGCTTCTAAAGGTTTTTAAAAGGCTGCCTTGCTATTCCTGGTCAAACTTATCCTTCCCCTGGAAACATATCTTCAGAAGTAACACATCCTAGTAGGATTTTACCATTTTTGTTCACCATCAAAGTGCCTCAACAAGGTTCTAGTCAACCAGATGTCCAGAAGTCAGAAATTGACTGTGGAATAACGTTATTTTCCTGCCCTAACACCTGGCCCTTCAGTTTTTCCTACATGCAAATTTGCACCGTTGATAAGCGCAACGCTCGACCGATTTCCCGGAATAACATCTAAGATTTTTAATTTCTAGGTCCTGACAATAGGGAGCACTACATTCGTACTAGCCAACTTCACAATCCTCTTTTTATCTGCAGAGTAGAAAAACAAACAGGCTTCTCCCCTCCCTTTCTGCTGGGGGAAAATACGGCAAGGTATCTAGCTGAAAATTCAAGCTCCATCTTACTGGCGTCCTTTGATGCTCTCTTTTCTGGAAGGAGATCATTTTCTTTCAAGCTTGAGTTGCTATTAGGAAGATCTACAGTTGGCATCACTAGTGGGGTGAAGTTGTGCTTAATTATCCTTATGTTAACTCTTTTTAGCCAATGAGGAAACAAAACACGAGAGAGCACCAAGGATCCCACAGTTCTCCTCCTCCTCCTCCTCCTCCTCCTCCTCCTCCTCCCTTGAAACCACACTCCCTTCCATCACTAATGGTGTTACGTAGTTGGGTAATGAAACATCTGCAAGAAAAACACCAAGCTCAGAGAGCACCTAGGATCCCATAGTCCTCCTCCTCCTCCTCTTCCTCCTCCTCCTCTCATATTGCAAACCCTTCCGGCACCCATGAAGTACCTAGTTGGGTCACGTCAGGAAACATCTTCAAGAAAACAAGCCAGCTCAGAAAGCACCAAGGACCCCCACCCCCCATCATAAAGTTCCTGAGGTTGAGAAACCCTGGTCTAAATTCTGGGGCTCCTCCTGCTCAGTCGTGTTATGGGTAGAACATGGGAAAGCGCCTTGGCTGGCTGTCCTTCTGCAACCCTTGTCCAAAGACACGTCCAGAGAACTGTGGGAAGATGTTTCTTCAAATCCCATTTCATTTATCTCGTGGACAATTTACATGCCAGTTGCCTTGGCCCTTGGGCTCCATCTAGCCAACTGGATCCTTTGCCAAAGGTCTCCTTGATGGAACAAAAAGGTCCGGATTGGGAGGGGGATCCTAAAAGCCGGACTTAGGAGGTCTCTTCCGGTGCAACCCAAGGGGATCTCTCTGTCTAGATCCATGAAGGCAATCCCGGGAAGGAGGCAGCCCCTGACAGGTGCCTTCCCCACCTGGTTGCCCTATGCCAGCTTGGATTCCCAGCTGCCTAAATCACCAGCCAGAAGGACCCAGACCTGTTCTGAGGGGGCGCCAGCTTGGAGAAGTCAGGCAGGCTGAGAGAGGAGGGGCTGAAGCTCGGGGAGGGGGCAGGCTCTGGGGGGACCTCCGCCAAGGGGAGGGGGTTCGGATGGGTTTCTCAGAAAAGGAGGAAAGGCCACCCACCCAGGCTGCTTGTTTATGGGGCTGGGGGACTTTGCTCTCCACCGCATTCTAGTTTGAGGGTCTCACGACCCCCCCCCCCCCCACGGTCCCGCAACCCCCTCCTTTCCCCCCTCCCCTTCCGTCGGACACAAAGGCCAGACCTTTTCCCGTAGGAAGCGGCGCCAACAGGTTTGCGCGCCCGGCGCCCCTCTGCGCCCCGCGAGACCCCCCCCGCGCCCTCTCCTTCCCTCCTTCTCCCCGCCCTTCCTCGTTCCCACGGCCGGCTCGGGCTCTCACCCCTTGCCCGGACTGCTGGCAGCCAGCCCCGGCGTTGCTCCTGCCTGCTGCCGCAGCGCCCTCCGCTCCTTCTCAGCAGCGTCCCGGCTCTTCCACCAGCCGGCCAGCCCTCGCCTGCCCCGGGCGACTTTCCATGGGTTACTCCAGGCGCGCTCCTTCTGGGGAGGGGGCGACCAAGGGGGACGCGCGGGCGGGGGGGGGCAGGGACAGCCCTCTGCTTCCCCCCTCCCCGCCTTTCTCTTCTCCTCCTCCGAGCCTCTTTCTTTTTCTCGCCTCCTGGTTTGCGCCTTCGCTGAGCCTGGGAGAGTCGCTTCTCTCTCTTTCTCTGTTCCCCCCCCCCCCAAAAAAAGGAACGGCAGAGATTGCCCCCCAACCAACCCCCCGCCCCAGACAGCCTCTGTCTTGCCCAAGGAAATCCTCTGAGCCCCGAAGCTGCGAACGGAGATGGAAAACCACAGTGAATTTCCCCGCCAGGCCGAATCGTGCAATGCAACGGGGTTGTTTCCAAGTTGATTGATGGGTGGATTTGGGGGGGGGAGAGGTGGGGGTGGGGGTTAACCAGACAGCAGCGCGATGCTTCCCCCCCCCATGGCCCGTCTCTCTTCCAAGAGGCTGAGAGCCGTCGGCGTGGGGGGCTGCCCCAGTTCTGAAAGAGAGGGGTCTGAAAGAGAGAGCAACCCAAGGCGGAGAAGGGAGGGGTACAGCTTTGGGGTTGGAGGTTTTTTTGGGGGGGGCTTTTGTCTTCTAATTCTAATTCTGGGAGTTGAAGTCCACAAGTCATAAAAGGGCCAGCTTTAAAGACCCCTGCTTTAACAAATGCAAGGAACGGCTCAAAGGCGAATGCAAGGAACACATTTCTCTGCCATTCTTTGGTGGCTCTCTTCCAGCACAGGGAACTGGTGGTCTGGCAGATGAGAGACTGGCCTTGCAGCTGAGAGTGGAGAGGCTCTTTGGTCTTCTCTTTTGGGGTGGAGGAAAGAAGGAATAGGAGAAAGAAAGAAGAGGAGGAGGAGAGAAAGAAAGCAGGAGAAGAAAGAAAGAAAAGAAAGCAGGAATTGGAGAAGGAAAGAGGAGGAGGAGGTGGAGGAGGAGGAAAAAAGGAAAGTAGAAACAGGAAACGAAAGATAAATAAGGGAAGGAGGGGAAGGAGAAGAAGGAAAGAAGAAGAAAAAGGTGGAAAGAACGAAAGAAGGAAAGAAGGAAAGAAGAGTAGAAGAAGGAAGAGGAGCATGAAAACAGGAGGGGAGGAGGAGGAGGAGGAGGACGACGACAATAACAGTGGGATCCTTGATGCTCTCAGAGCTTGGTAGGTTTTTTTTTGCAAACATTTCATTACCCAACTATGTAACACCACCAGTGTTAGAAGGGAGTGAGGTTTCAAGGGAGGAGGAGAGAGGAGGAGGAGAAAGAGAAAGAAAGAACACTTGTTGACAATGTTTGACAACACTGTTGTCTTCCAAACCTTCCCTGAGCAGAACATTCTGTCGTATCTCCCTCCCTTCCAAATAAGCCATAAATATCTTATTTTGGACCTGCTCCCTGCAAGGGTGAAAAATGTCACCAATTAGGGGTTTTAGCATCTTCCAAATTTGGTGGTGGTTTCTTACACAGATACAGACACACATACCCCCCCCTCCTTGTGGCAGACATTCAGTCAGGCAACAGGCACTGCTGTTTGTTTGTTGCACCACCGCAGTGCCTAACAGAAGACACATCTGCTGCTCTCGGAAGAGCTGGCAAAAGGCGAGGCAGGAAATTAATTACGGGACTGATAAGCCCAGCCGCCTTCCTGCTGCAACGGGGAGGGAGGGAGCCTTGGCAGCCACTCACACAAAATGGAGGTTTTTGCCAACAGCCGCGGTGAAGACAGGAGCCTTTGAATGAAGCAGCTCCAGGTCCCTCCTCGACTTAACCACCACAATTGGGTCGTAAGAATAGGTATCTGGTCGCCAAGCGCCCGTATTTTGATCACATGATCCTGGGGATGCTGCGATGGTTGTAAGTGCTAGTGCTGGTTGTGGGTCAATTCCCCCCCCCGTGTAACTTCGAAGGGTTGACGGCAAAGAGAGCAAAGCCCACTCCCTTCTAGCATTGATGATGTTACCTAGTCAGATCATGAAACGTCTGCAGGAAAGCCACCAAGCTTGGAGAGCACCAAGGACCGCACAGTTGTCCTCTCCTCCTCCTCCTCCTCCTCCTCCTCCTCCTCCTCCTCCTCCTCCTCCTCCTCTCTGTAAACCCCACACCCTTCTAGCACTGATAATGTTCTGTAGTTGGGTCATGAAATGTTCTCTAGTTGGGTCATGAAACCTCTGCAAGAAAACCACCAAGCTCAGAGAGCACCAAGGACTCCACAGTCCTTCTCCTCCCTGTAAACCCCACTCCCTCCTAGCACTGATGATGTTACCTAGTCAGCTCATGAAACGTCTGCAAGAAAACCACCAAGCTCAGAGAGCACCAAGCACCATGCAGTCCTCCTCCTCTTCTTCCTCCTCCTCCTCCTCCTCCTCCTCTCCACAAACTCCCTTCTAGCACCAATGATATTGTCTAGTTGGATAATGAAACATCTGCAAGAAAATGACCAAACGCAGGGAACACCAAGGCCTCCACGGGTCACGAATATGCCTCTTTGCAATTCTAAGAGTCACGGCGAAAACTCAACCAATCCCTGCTACCTACAGCCAGACAGTGCCAGGAAAACTGCCAACGAGGCAAGAAAATGGCAGAGCAAAAACAACCCCATTTCATGCCAACAAGTCTGAGTATTCAGGGACGCCGGACAAATCTGACTGCATTTTTCTTTTTAGCTCTTCTTTTTTTGCCCTAACCGTTAGTTGCCATCTGGCTCATAAACCTAATTTATCCTCACGGTGATTAAGTTAAGCTCTATTAGGCTGGTTCTGTCTCTTCTTCTGCTCTGGTGATGAAAAGCAGAAGAGGGCTTCAGAAAGACTGTCCGCGGTTGTCATGGCAATAAGGCCGACACCGTGGGTGCTCATGTCAGCGTCCGACATTGTGTAACTCAGATGATTCTTCTTTGGCGAGCGACAGCCCTTCTCCCCAGCTAGGCCAGAAATTTACAACGGGTGCAAACACTAGAGAGTATATGTCAGCTCTGCATCTGGAGCACCATTGACAACCAAGCCTATGGACAGAGACCTGGGGCGGGGCGGGGGGGGGTTGCTAGGGAAAGCATGGATTGCAACAAGGCACGATCTAGCCTGGTTTGTTGCTTTGGCAGCGCTTCGTGTATTGATGGGGCCTCGGCTCGATAATCAAAGAGATGCAATTTGCTGGAATCTTTCTGTGGGAATGAGAAAGAACAGATGAGATGGTTGAAGCACAGGGAGGCTAAATGAATGGTTGTTAGCTGGGGACTTCCTGGAGATGCAGCCCAAGACAATTCCCCATCACTCAGTGCTGCCCAGGTAAGCCAAAAGGTCGGACACACCTGCTCTAAGTAATATCCGCAGGTGATTAAGCTGGCTTGACGAGTCTTGGCAAATAGGACCAAATTCTCTGCGTAGTAAAATGGCTTTCCAAACGTTGGGAACGTTAAGGTGGGCATGATTGGATGTGACTGGATGAGGGGAGGCACAATCAGAGGGTGGTTAGGTACCATCTGCCAAGGCAGGTTGCATCCTGCCGCCAGTTGTGCCTGGTGGATGCCACAGTGTACAAGTCCGACATTTTGTTACTCAGCTGCCGTTATCTGTGGTCAACGTAGCGTTTTTATTCTGGCGGACATTTCTCGTCTTCTCAACATCTTATCAAGAGGCTGGCAGGCTTGCTGCCATGGATATATCTGCTTGGATTCAAACCTGGCTAGACATTTGATTTAGGTTTATTGCTCTGTGACAGCACAAACACACGAGCACACACACACACAGAGGCACAGAAAAAGAAAGACATGTTGTGGTTAAATCACAGCTTAGTGGGGTTTGCTTGATTGCACCCTACCCTTTCACTTGCACCCAGGAATGGGTGTGGGTCTTTGATCACAACCGCTGTAAGCTGCTTAGAGTCGCTTGATTGTGAGATGGGTGGCATATAAATTTATTACACAAAAATAGGCAGGTATAGGTCCTGTAAATAAGTAGATGAGTAAAGGATCTACTCTTTTCCAAGTATCAGGACAAAACAAAATTGGTTAAATTGTTCTGTATGTTAACTGGAGGAAACCAAGCTTGTTTATTTCATGATTTTTTTTTCTTCTTTTTTTCAAAAAAATTAGCTTTCTCAGGTATTCCTGGTTTGAGAAGTGCCCTACTTGACCTAAAGTGGGGATCACCTGGATGACTAGGAAGGCAGTCCTCAGCCTCAACGGTCCTCAGCTGCACTGCAGAGTCTCTGCATGTATAACTGGCAGAAACATCGGCCATTATTGGAACTGGGAATCCAGGTTCCAGAACAAGTAGAGAACCTCAGGTGGAGAAAAGTTTTTGCAGTTCATTGACAGGTCAGCAACTGTGAGGACTTTCAGGACCTTGGACAGCTGAAACCTCAAAGGGGCTCTCTTGGGATGCTTGTCTTCCAATACAGGGGTCCTCAACCTTGCCAACTTGTAAGACTTGTGGACTTCAACTCCCAGAATCCACCCAAAACATCAGAGTATCTCACATTGCAATAAAACAAAGTTCCTCCAAGGCAGATGCATTTAAAGCAGTGTATGCAAATTTTGTTTTGTATTAAGGCACACACTCGCCCAGGCACACAAAACCCAGAACATCTAGTGGTCATGTGGTCAGTTACAGGGCTTTCAATTCTGGGAAAGCTTGGCTTATGACCCTTACCTGAAATCTGAATTTCAGCCCCATCCTGGCAACTGGGAAATTCCCACTGCACTTTTAAGGATCTCATTTCGATTAACTCAACAAAAGTAAAAAAACAAAACAAAACCCTGAATCGAGACAAAAACTGACGGAGAAACGATGTCTTGTAAGAAAGAAACGTTTTTCCTCTTTGCAAAGACACTTTTTCCCCCCGTCTTTCTTTTCCTGTATTTTTTTTTCCAGCAAACGTTTTCATTCATTTTCGTTTTCAGAAGAGAAGGTCACAATAGAAGAAGATTGAGTGATAATTTAATCAAAAGGAGGAAAAGGGGGGGGGAGAGAAACCAAGATGGCTAACATTCTATGAAAAAAAAAAAACGTTCACACCCAAAAAAGGTTTTTTTTTCCTCCACACAATTTTTCTTCTTGGCGCACAGAAACAAATCTCAAAGGTTCAAAACAAAACATAACAAAACAAGGCACATTACAGCTCAGTAAAGAAAAGGCAGTTTTTTTCCTCCAATTTTGGTCACACTTTCACCCAAGTTCTGGCAGTTGCAAACAAGCTTGTTTCTCTCTCTCCCCCTCCCCCCACCCCCATGACACAAGAACCTTTGTGCAGGCTGTTGGAAGTGAGAAATGACACAACAGGTTAGGCCATGTAACACTTCCAGAGGAGGAGGAGGAAGAGCTGCAACCAAGAAAAAAAATATGACACAGGAACATGATTGTTTAAACCTTGAGCCACAACTTAAGGAGGACACGTGGGCCTTAATTAACATGCTAGAAATGAGCTTTCTTTGAAGACGCCCTTCAGAGGACACCCCAAAGTTCAGGCTTCACCCTTTTAATCTCCTAGAGCAACTGTTGGTGGCAGTTGCACAGCACGACAATATGCCAAATAGAGGGATGAACCTCCCGATAGAAGGAAGGTGGAAGTAAGAGGTTAAGGTTGAAATCTTCAGAGCTGGTTCTGCTCTGAAGACTGGAGAAACAAAATAAATAAGTAAGGTTTGTCCATCAGCAGAGAACAAAACCCAGCACGGATCTAGACAAATTGACAAGTTTCTCAAAACAGTTTAAGAAAGCGACAGACAGGGAAGGATTTCAAACAGAGACAAGTAGATTTATACAGCTTGGATAAAATTAACCTGAGGAGGAACATACTTTCTGATTAACAACTGAACACTTGTTAAACTCAACATGCTATGAAGCCCAGGAGGGATCGGACGTAACAAACCACAATGCTGGTAACAAGCAGCCCGTTTTTAAACTCAACATGCTAGCTAGGTTATGACATCGTATGAAGCCCAGGAGGGATCGGACGTAACCAACCACGATGCTGGTAACAAGCAGCCCGTTTCCTTCACTCTTCAAGCAAGCAAATAAAAGCAGGACAGATTTGTATGTCAAGCCCAAGCATGTAGACAAATTACACAGAAGCTGGCTTAAACTGGGATCTCAAGACATCTATGTTCAAAAATGGAGAAAGGAGAGACCCAGATTGCAGCAACTCTGGAGTTCACACAGATTCCAAGACAAAGAGGTTGCCCATGTGTGCACTTCCAGATTTTTCCAATTCATCTGTTGCTCTCAAAATTCAGATCTCTCCACTGCCTTGTTGGGTGCCATCAATATGCAACCGACTGTGATCTACTAAGCCAGGATTCCTGGCTTCACACAGCTTTTAAAAATGGCCCCAAAAGACAGAGAAAGCTTTCTCTTCCCTTCTCTCCCTCCTTGGCTGATCAAAGCCTGATCTTTATGGCGGAAGATGCTTGGAAAAACAAGGTCCCTGGCCACGTTGGAAGAGAAAAATACCACAATCCCACAAACGAGGCAGAATCAGGAGGAGTTTTAATTATCAAAATGGTCTGAGGAGCCGGGGAGAAAGCAAAATGATACAAATCAGAGAAGAGGCAGAGGAAATGGATCATGGAGAAGCGGGAAAGATTCGGAAGGGAACTGCTTGATCTTTAGTAAAAGTAGTGAGTCAAATTCACCAGGCACGCCTGTTAAGCCGTGCGCAAAACAAAACGTGTTTTTTTTAAAAAAAAAAATATTTTTTTTGTCCAGGCAGAAGAAGCTAAAGTATCTTGAGCTTGACAATGCTGCTCTTCCTTTCCCTCGCCAATGCCCAGTGTGAAGTTCACAAACTTGCTTTCTTTAGAAATAATAATAATAAAAAAAAACTGTTATAAAATCTATTGGCTCGCCTATGTTCACTTGGCACAAGGAGGCATGCAAAGCTCAAAGGTGCTGAATAAATAGCAGGGGTGTGGGGTTTTTTTTTTTGGCAACAACAAAAATATACGGGTTATTTCCTGACAGCTAAAAAAGCGGGGCGCCACCCAGGTGAAATCCAGGTGTGCGTTTCCACCTTGGATGGAAGGGAAATCGGCACTACAAAGCTAAGGTGGGGGCGTGTGTGTGAGTCTGTGTGTATGCATGTTTCGCTTTGAAACTATTTCAGAGGGAAGTCTGTCTCCTTCAAGGATCACACCCTTGGTTCAGGCCAAAGTCCGCAGCAGCGTCGACACAAGTCCTCCAGAAGCGTCAGGCTGACGTTCTCAGCTTTGGGAGTGGAATTTACAGGTTGAAGTTCAATCAGTCCGAAGGATCATGGGAGGATGTTCACCATCCTCGTCTAGCCGCAGAGAGCTGATGTCGTCCTCCAGGCAAACGCCCCCCACGGCCCCCAGATCTTCGTTGTAGACTGAAGGAAGATGGAAAGGAGACACCGTTCAGAAGAAACATGCACCTTTCTTGGTGGCCTGTGGAGATTCTCCACCATCCAAGGTCAGGGTTGTCCCAAAGATGCTTTTTTTTCCCCTTGTTTTTTTTTTCCCTCCACTTGAAAATGTTTTGCTTCTCAACCAAGAAGCTCCTTCGCTTCAGAGCTGGTAAAGCTTATTGGATGAGAAGTGAGAGGAAGGGGGAAAAAATCCAGTTGCCTTTTGGAAAAGCACCTTTAGAAGGATTCGAGACATGAGCTCTTTTGAGTTTCTAGGGAGGTGTTTTGCAGCCCTCCTTAAGTCGTTACTAGACATCCTACCCACTGGACAAGGGCAGCGGAGCAAGAGAAGGCGACTCTGTCTTAATAGCAAGAGCCAATAGACTTATATATCACTTCATAAGGCTTTCAACAATCTGAGTCCTCATTTTACCGACCTCGGAAAGATGGAAGGCTGAGTCGACCTTGAGTCGGTCAGGATCGAACTCCTGGTGGTGAGCAGAGTTAGCCTGCAGAATCACACGCTCTTAAGTCACCAACCATGACCGTTAAACTAGACATACCCAGTTCCAGCAACCGTTCCTGATATGTTTCAGCCTCTATTCTTCCTGACAGGACAGGGAATCCCTGCAAACGTCTCAGCCCAGAGTGGGAAGTTTCTAAGAGGTTCTTACCATGTCTTGTGGGTGAAGAAGGCATATAAGCAGCACCCCTAGTCACAGCGGCACTGTACGTCTGTGCTACTAGCGGCCTGTCATGGGAGGCAGATTCTAGGATTTCATTGGCTGGCTCCATGCTGCCATCCAACCTAGGGAAACAGACAGGGAGACATCACAAAGCATGCCCTGGTCGCATCAACAGCACAACTCAACGATGGGCAGGAAAATTCAAGACATACTTGCAGGATCCAGCTTTATTTCAGATCAGATAGACTCCTCCAACAGAGTCTAATTGTAATCATTTTGGGCACACAAATGTAATTGTTTTATGAGTGTAATTGAGCCCAGAATTATGGACGTTAAGTTGTATTGGTCATTAAAGGCTCATCATGTAACTTAGGGGTCCTCAACCTGGGCAAAGCTGGCTGAGGAATTCTGGGAGTTGAAGTCCACAAGTCTTAAAATTGCCAAGGTTGAGGACCCCTGATGTAACTGACTTGATTTCATGATTCCTTTTGTTTTCTTTTTTTATTTGCAGCAGCTGTTAAGTGACAGAGGCAGCTGTTGAGCAATCCACTGTCCACAAGGGCCATTTCTCGGTCGTAACTCAACAACTATGTCTATATCGGTTTTCAGATATGATTGAATACTTGAAGGAAATGTACGCTCAGATCTTATTCTTTACTACCGCCAAAGATCACTTCAACAGACGTGTTGGAAGCTCTGTGCCCGCCCTCTACTTGGAAGCCCACGTTGTGTCTTTAGGACCAACCCTCAAAGAACAGTTTGGGGAAAAGACAGTGAGGGAGAGGACTCACTTGTGCTGTTTCATCAGTGTGCATTCACCCCCTTCCTGGGGGTCCAAATTGTACATGTAGAGATACCCATCGGCAGCCGCTACCAACAATCGAGGGATCTTCTGAATTCTAGGAGGAATTAAAGATTCATCAGCTAGCACTGATGTTACCTAGGTTGGTAATGAAATGTCTGCAAGGAAACCATCAAGCTCAGAGAGCACCAAGGACCCCACAGCCTTCCTTTACCTCCTCCTCCTCCTCTTCCACAAACCTCACTCCCTTCTAACACTGATAATGTTACCTAGTTGGGTAATGAAATGTCTGCAAGAAAACAACCAGGCTCAGAGAGCATCAAGAACCCCAGTCTTCTCCCTCCCCTCGCCTTTCTGCAAACCCCACTCCCTTCTAGCACGGATAATGTTATCTAGGTTGGTAATGACATGTCTGCAAGAAAACCACCAAGCTCAGAGAGAAGGAAGGAAAGAAGAAAGGAAGGAAGGAAGGAAGGAGAGAGAAAGGAAGGAAGGAGAGGAAGAAAGGAGGAAGGAAGGAAAAGAAAGAAAGGAAAGAAAGAAAGAAAGAAAGAAAGAAAGAAAGAAAGAAAGAAAGAAAGAAAGAAAGAAAGAAAAGGAGTCACCTCAAGGCTGTATTCTGAAGGATATCCATGTAACTATGATCAACACTGCCCAGTTGTAAAGCTGGAACCCCCAGGGTGCTCCATCAGCCTCCGTCTCCCCTGAAGGCAGCTCTTGTGGCCAAAGGCCACCCTTCCCGTGCCACTACTCACGTGGCCAAGGTGCAGATGTTTCTGTGCCCACAGAAGGGGAGCCGGACCGTTGCGAAGGCTCGGCCTTGGTTGAACATTTCGGTCACCTGGGCAGGCAGGTAGTTTGGGAACGTCCGAATGGTCTCCACAAAGTAGCCCGTCCAGGTGGTGGGCTCCTCCTGAGGTCTGGAAGGGCGGAAGGGAAGAAAGACGGTCGTCAACATTGTCCCCTAAAGACACGAGCATCCATCCAAGAAGTTGGGGATTGCTCTTCTTTTCAAAGAGGAGTTTTATGGGACTTCGCCGCTGCAGGAAATCACAACCTAATCCCCCCCCCAAAAAAAATTGCAGGCAGAAGAAGCCCAGGACACAATCGACGCCCCTCTGCTTCCCCACCCCAACTTTTCTTTCTCTGGGAAGGGACCCTGCAGTCTCTCCTGCGAATGAAGCCAGTTGTCTCTCCGTGTTCAAGCCAATTCGGAGATCGCCCTGCCTTCCCCAGACTTACTTCTCTTTCACAGTCTCCAATTTGAAAATGTGCACCGTCTCTGTGTTACTGGAAGCCGACAGAAACATGCCATCCATGCTGAAGGCCAACGAAGAGATGCTGACACACCTGGAGGGAGGAAGCCAAGAGACAGACGGCGGGTCAACCACGGAGGGTCTGTTGCATGTAGCTCCTCCCTGCCCCCTGCCTCTTATGCTGGAGTCCCTTGCCTTGCCTGCCCTATTGAGGCCACAAGGTGCTGGCAAAGGCTCTGGAGGGGAGAGAGACGGTCTCCCCAAATCAGAAAGGAAGGAAGGAAGGAAGGAAGGAGAGGGGAAGGGGAAAGAAGGAAGGAGGGAAGGAAGGAAAAGGAAGAAAGAGTGAATGAGAAGGAAGGAAGGAAGGAAGGAAAGAAGGAAGGAAAAGGAAGAATTCTGAGTGAATGAGAAGGAAGGAAGGAAGGAAGGAAGGAAAAGGAAGAAAGAGTGAATGAGAAGGAAGGAAGGAAGGAAGGAAAGGAAGGAAAAGGAAGAATTCTGAGTGAATGAGAAGGAAGGAAGGAAGGAAGGAAGGAAGGAAGGAAGGAAGGAAGGGTGAATGAGAAGGAAGGAAGGAAAGAAGAAGGAAAAATTCTGAGTGAATGAGAAGGAAGGAAGGAAGGAAGGAAGGAAATGGGACAGAGGGAGGGAGGAAGGAAGGAAGGAAAAGGAAGAAAGAGTGAATGAGAAGGAAAAGGAAGAAAGAGTGAATGAGAAGGAAGGAAGGAAGGAAGGAAAGAAGGAAGGAAAAGGAAGAATTCTGAGTGAATGAGAAGGAAGGAAGGAAGGAAGGAAGATGGAAGGAAGGAAAGAAGGAAGGAAAAGGAAGAATTCTGAGTGAATGAGAAGGAAGGAAGGAAGGAAGGAAGGAAGGAAGGAAGGAAGGAAGGAAGGAAGGAAGGGTGAATGAGAAGGAAGGAAGGAAAGAAGAAGGAAAAATTCTGAGTGAATGAGAAGGAAGGAAGGAAGGAAGGAAGGAAATGGGACAGAGGGAGGGAGGGAGGAAGGAAGGAAGGAAAAGGAAGAAAGAGTGAATGAGAAGGAAAAGGAAGAAAGAGTGAATGAGAAGGAAGGAAGGAAGGAAGGAAAGAAGGAAGGAAAAGGAAGAATTCTGAGTGAATGAGAAGGAAGGAAGGAAGGAAGGAAGATGGAAGGAAGGAAAGAAGGAAGGAAAAGGAAGAATTCTGAGTGAATGAGAAGGAAGGAAGGAAGGAAGGAAGGAAGGAAGGAAGGAAGGAAGGAAAAGGAAGAATTCTGAGTGAATGAGAAGGAAGGAAGGAAGGAAGGAAGGAAGGAAGGAAGGAAAAGGAAGAATTCTGAGTGAATGAGAAGGAAGGAAGGAAGGAAGGAAGGAAGGAAGGAAGGAAGGAAAAGGAAGAATTCTGAGTGAATGAGAAGGAAGGAAGGAAGGAAGGAAGGAAGGAAGGACCACTTGTGGAGACAGAACAGTTCACACAGCCTTCAATCTCCCCCCAGGACCATCTTCAGACGGCAATCACACATCACCTCTTCATCCCCCTTCGGAATTCAAAGAGCTTCTGCCCTTCTGGAATGGAAAATACCCGGATCACCGTACCCTGTTGAAAGAAAGAAAGAAAGAAAAGACCCCCCTTTCAAAGCCATCCAAGCCACCTTCTCAAAGTGACCGCTTGGTTTCTCTGCCTGTCTGATTCGCTTGAATCTCTCTGGATCAACTCAAGCTTCCCTTTTTTGCTTCCACGGAGGGGATGAGGAACTCACCTTTTCTGAGGCGGTGGCTAGCTTCGTACCGCTTGCGTCGAAAGCCAGGGCAGCCAACGGACTATCGTGGGCGGGGATCATGTTGGTAGCTCTCTGTGGGGAAGCACCAGAATGGAACACAAGACCTTTAGTGTCAACGCTGCTGACATCGAATGTTTTTGCATTGACAACAGATGGAAATGTAGCCATCTTTTTCCCTTTCGCTTTTAGAATTAGATGATGCTGGAGGGGGGGATGTGAATGAGAGTTTAGCTCAGTGTTTCTCAACCTTGACAATTTTAAGGCATGTGGACTTCAACTCTCAGAATTCCACAGCCAGCATTGCTGGCTGTGGAATTCTGGGAGTTGAAGTCCACATACCTTAAAATTGTCAAGGTTGAGAAACACTGGTTTAGCTAGACATAACAACACTAAACTTAGCGTGAGAATCAAGGTTATTGAGCCCAGAGCTGATAAAGAATTGGTGGGCTGGAGAGCTGGAGAGGAAACCCGGGCTTCAAGCTAATTGGGGAATGTGATTTATGACTGTTAATTGGAGGAGGGAATTGTGCTTGGATACTATGTGCCCAGGGGAGGGGAATCCAGTTTTTGGCTTCGATTATGTAAGTGCCGATATTATTATACACTTGAATAAAAGATTCTTTAAGGTAAACAATGCCTCGAAGTTCTTTTGAGGAGTTTCATCTGTTGGAATCATGACACTTAGGACACAATGGTGGCTCCTGCCCTCCCACCCACCCAAGAAGCCTCCAATTTTCAGAGTCAGAGCATGGCGGAAACCTGCAGGATCTTACCAGGTTGATGGTGTCAAACACTTGGACTTCACCGATGGTCGCGCTCCCTGGATAGGCCAGGTAACAGTTATCGTTATTTATGGACAGGGAACATAAGCCTAAGAAAAACAGAGAGGAAACGGCACAATAGGACTCTCTCCTTTCCAAAACTGCCATGAAAGAATCAAGATTAATTACAACAATAATATTACCAACCCTTAATGGATTTTTGCTAACCAGGACTGAATCGTGTGATTTTAAGGTTATGTCTACGGACAGACCACGTGGGACAGTTAAGAGGTGCTTTGTTGTATTTTAAAAGGAAGTGATATGTTGTTAAAAAGGTTTATATTTATTGAGGCAAAGAGGGAAGCTATTTCTTTATATTTCTTATTTGTTACGTTATTTTTCTTTTGTGTTCTCCCCCTTCCTTTTCTGCACTCGCTTTGCCAAAAATGTGATGTCGTGTGTGTGTGTGAGTGGTAACTTCAAGGATGGGTCATAAGTACCTTCTTTGGAGTCAGTTGTAACTTTGAACAGTCATTAATCAAGTCATTAAGCAAGAATTAGTTCTAACTGGCTCTTGGTTTTTGACCAAAAAAAAAAAAAAAGACAAGGTGCCAATTTGAATGTTGTGCCAAGCAAATGCAGAAGGAAACTGTCTCAATCTGATCAAGGCCTTCCTTCGGGCCCCAGGAGCCCGGTTGTGTGTGTGCATCACAACTTCCCAATCTGGGTGATGTCAAAAACACCAGATAAGCTCAACTAACTGTAAGGGACAGCACTATAGAATCTGGGGGTGGAGTCAAAAGAGGAATCAGCCTAGAGTCTCCAGTAACTGCAAAAGACTAAGACCAACCTTTCTTGACTGTCATTAACCTTGACCTAGTTGTGTAGATTCCTACACAACTAGGTAGAAATAAATCAGTTTAAATGCAGTTTCACATCTGGTCCAGGTCTTTCGTGCCTGACACTAACATCTCTCAGGTGAACAAGCCCACCGTATGGTTTTGGAAGTAATTAACCAGCTAAAATGGGGGAGCGGAAAGATATCAGCATCAGAGGAGGATCAAAGGAAAGTAAGCAGCATCTTTACCTGCAGGATTGGGGGGTGTCTCCCTGATGGTGTGCAGCACCTTCATATCCCGTATATTATGTATGTACAGAGACTCTTCTAGGCAAACGATCAATCTCTGGGGGGGGGGAGGGAATAAAAAAAAAGAAAAGGAGAAAGAGAAGCAGATAGCAATAGCACTTACTCATTTATTTATTTATTTATTTATTTATTTATTTATTTATTTAATTATTTAATTAATTGGATTTCTATGCCGCCCTATTCCAAAAACTCAGGGCGGCTTACAACATAGATAATAACATATAGAAATCTGACACTAAATACATTTATAAAACCCCTAGATTAAAAACCAATCGTCCGAAAACAAACTTACAACAAACATACCCTGGCTGGGGCCAGGTGTTAACTCCCCCAGGCCTGCCTGCAGAGGTGTGTTTTGAGTAATTTACGAAAGGCGGAGAGGGTGGGGGCGACACGGATCTCCGGGGGGAGTTGGTTCCAGAGGGCCGGGGCCGCAACAGAGAAGGCCCTTCCCCTAGGCCCCGCCAGGCGACACTGTCTGGCTGACGGGACCTGGAGAAGGCCGACTCTGTGGGCCCTAACCGGTCGCTGGGATTCATGCGGCAGCAGACGGTCCCGTAAGTAAGACTTATACAGATAGTCCTCGACTTATTACTATAATTGAGCCCAACATTTATGTTGCTGAGAAATCTGTGAGTTTTGTCCCGTTTCACGACTTTTCTGGCCACAGCTGTTAAGGCAATCGCTGCAGGTGTTAAATTGGTAACCCGGTGGTTAAGTGAATCTGGCTTCCCCATTGGCTTTGCTTGTCAGGAGGTCGCAAAAGGGGATCACTTGATCTTGGGACGCTGCAACTGTCGTAAATAGGAGTCAGTGGCCGAGCGTCTGAATTTTGATCACCTGACCACGGGGAATGGTACAACGGTCCTAAGTGTGAAAAATGGTCAGAACTCACATTTTTCAGTGCCGGTGTAATTTCGGTCTCTAAATGAACTGTTGTAAGTGGAGGGCTACCTGTATACCGTTTGGCAGTGCTTTATAGCCCCCTCTAAGCAGTTTACAGAGTCAGTCTGTTGCCCCCAACAATCTGGGTCCTCATTTTACCGACCTCGGAAGGATGGAAGGGTGAGTCAACTTTGAGCCGGTTGGGATTGAACTCTCGGCAGTGAGCAGTCAGCCTGCAATACTGCATTCTAACCACTGGGAGGGAGGGCGGGAAGGAAGGAAGGAAGGGCAATAGCAATAGCACTTAGACTTATATACCGCTTTATAATGCTTTACAGCCCTCTCTAAATGATTTACAGAGTTAGCATCTTGCCCCCAACAATCTGGGTCCTCATTTTACCAACCTCGGAAGGACTGAGTCGACTTCAGCTGGTCAAGATTGAACTCCTGGCAGTGGGCAAAGTTAACCTGCAAAGCTGCCTTCTAACCACTGCGCTACCAGGGCTCTTAGAAAACCAGCAGGAAGAGCTCACCTGAGTGGGACCCCACTCACCTGCCTGTTCAGCTTGACGGCCAAGATCGTGTTGGAATAGCTGTAGTTGCAGATCTCCGTCCCTTTCTTGAAGTGGCAGACTTTCAGCTTGCGAGGCGCTCGGAGGCTCACGATGGCTACCAGGCTGCTGGAAAAAAGCCGTTCCACAATGCACACGTCTTCTGTGTCAGCTGCAGGGTGAGGGTGGAAAGAGAACGGGGGTGACACGAAACAGAAGAAGAACCAACTGGGTTAACTGCAGATGCAGGCGAGGAAAGATTTCATGAGACTCGCTCCCCCCCCCAAGAAACTGTCTAGGACAGTGGTTCTCAACCTTTCTCAGGTTGAGACCCCACTTGCCCCGCCTATGCGCGCCGGGACCCCGACCCGGGCACGCGCGCGTGCCGGAAAAAAAAAATTAAAAAAAAATCAAAAAAAAAAAAAAATTAAAAAAAAAAATGGCGGTCGCGACGGGCGGATCCGCGCATGCGCGGATCGGCCCGTCGCACGTGCTGCGCATATGCGGATTGGCCCATCGCATGCACCGCGCATGCGCGGATCCGCCCATCGCGGCCGCCATTTTGTTTTTTTTTAAAATTTTTTTAATTTTTTTTTGGCACGACGGGCGGATCTGCGCATGCGCAGCGCGCGCCAGCCAAAAAAAATAAAAAAAATAAAAATAAATACAAATTAAAAAAAAAACAAAATGGCGGCCCACGGTGTCCGGCGACCCCCACGAAATGGTCGTGCGACCCCAAATGGGGTTGTGACCCCAAGGTTGAGAACCGCTGGTCTAGGATGTCTCTAGAAGGTTGTCTGGCTAAAACATTGGGCATCTACAGTTCCTATTACTTTACTAGACAACCTGTGGCCTGTGGGGTTTATTATAGAATAGAGCTGGAAGGGATTGTAGTCCAGCCCCCCCCTCAAGCAGGAGAACCTATACCATCTCAGGCAGGAGAACCTATATCATCTCAGACAAGTGTCTGTCTAGCCTCTTCTTAAAAATCTCCAGTGATGGAGCACCCACGATTTCTGGAGGCAAGCTGTTCCACTGGTTAATTGTCCTCACTGCCAGGAAGTTTCTCCTTAATTCCAGGTTGCTTCTCTCTTTGATCAGTTTCCAACTGTTGTTTCTCCTCCTGCCCTCTGGTGCTTTGGTGAATAACGTGACCCCCTCTTCTTTGGGGCAGCCCCTCAAATACTGGAAGCCTGCTTTCATGTCACCCCTGGTGCTTCTTTTCACTAGACTAGCCATACCCAATTCCTGCAAAGCATTCAGAGATACTTCCTTACTAAACAGAGAAGTAGAACAAGCATGGGCAGGCAGAAAAGCCTTTTGACTTCCTGCTGACTTCCCCATTGCATTTTCTGGTAGGAAGCTGACCGGGAATGTTGGAAATAATCACCACAGGACTGCGTCAGCATTGAAGCAGCTATAACGCTGTTAAATTTCATGGGTCCCGGATTTGGGACACATTCTTTTAAGTTCGCCCATTTGAGGGTGGTTGATTCAATGACTGTTGCCCTACAATCCACTGTGTCACCCCACTAAAAGTTACAAACAGACACGAGAGTTTTAGCAGTAAACAGATTTCAAAAAAAACAACAACAACAAGGGCAGAGGTACGTGGGTCTGAGAGACAGGCCATTTCCAAGTGAACCGGAACATGGAGGCAGTCAGTTAAAGACTGAGACAGCCAGAGACTGTCTCTCCCTGGTGGATCGATAGGTTGCCATTTCCTAGCACAGCTGGCTATAAATAGCCTGCCATATTTCAGCGCGAAGCTGTTAAGTGGGTGAAGGCGAAAGAACAAGAGGGGTTAAAGTCCTCCACTCGCTGGCGCTTGGAGAGCTGTAAATAAAAGGCAACTAAAAATCGGTGCTGCTAAACACATTTCAGGCCACTGGTGATGGCTTCCTGGACAGAGCTATTAATATAAATCTAACATTATCAAAGGGCATTGCAGCCGATGTTGGCCAACTAGGAAAACAGCCAGGAAGGTAATATCTTTAGTGGTTCTGATTCAGGAGTCCATCCGACTGAGAGACGACGTTCTGCTCTCTGAGCTAGTCAGAGAAATTCAGGAAGTTGGACGCTCCAAACGAGTAGTACATGCAGGATCCAATCCGGATCGGTCCCCGGGACCAGAGGGCCAGTCTTCCAAGCTTTTGGTCTCATGCTGGGGCCCGTCCTCAGGGAACCTCTCTCTAGCAGAGTGTGTGTTTTGGGCTGTTCTAAGTGTGGTTATTTATATGGTGCCTGTTGTTTGCAGCTTTTCAGATGTTGATTGGGGTGTTGATGGCTGGCAGTTAAATCCTTAGTTGTTGTTTCCTGGTGCTGCCAAGTCCTTGCCTCCTAAGTACTTGGTAAGCTGGGGGTAAATTTCCCTGGCTGTTTTTGAGCTTGCTCGTCCAACAATCTTAGTAACTGCAAAACTGAATGTATGTCAACAGCCAACGATTGAATAGCCAGCCATCAACACCCCAATCAGCAACTAAAAAGCCACACACAACAGGCAGCATATAAATGCTGCACACAGAATAGCCCAAGGCATACATTCTGGAGAGAGGGGAAGTTCCCTTTTAGCATGAAAGCTCGGAAGACAAGACTGACCCAGATTGGATCCTGCAACGTTATCCTGGGACAACATGTATCTTCACCTTCACTTGTGAGTAGTCTATGACCCAAGGCCACGTGAAGCTGCTACGATTTCACAGAAGACCTCCCCATATTGGAAACTGGAATGCTCCCGTTATAGACATAGTCCTCGACTTAACAACCATTCATTTAGTGACTCAAAAGTTACAGTGGCACTGAAAAAAGCGACTTACAACGAGGAATTGAAGTCCATACATCCTAACGTTGAGAAGGCTGAGGAATCCCGCCTTAGTCTGCAGCTGTAATTTAGGAAAAGGGAGACTCAGAAGGGGAAAAGAACACCGAGGAACACTTACTGCATTCATAGATCTGCTCCAGTTTATCCACAGAAGAGAGGGAGAAGAATTTGTAGCCCAGCACGCTGCCAACGGCCAAGGAGCTGAAAAAATAAGCAACAGATCAAACAAGGATACCGATTTTTTAATGTACATTTATTTTCTACAAAGCCATGCCGGACTCCTAACATTTCTCCCAAGACCCTCAAATGCACTCCCTTTTGCAAAATCCAGTGGTCAGCCTTTTTGTCTCTTGCACACCCCACAAAAGCCAGCGACAGATCAATAAACTGAGTTGGGACAGTTGAAAACAGAGCTGCAGTCCTCGAGTTACGTTGCTTAGCAACTGTTGGAAGTTCTAGCAGACCTACCTGGGGGCTATTGACAACCTGGATTTGAAATCCCGATTACTGGCCCCCTCCCTTTGGCAGCCCCGTGACCACACTCCAGGGCCTCAACAACACGGCTGCATTTATAACCCTTTACAGAGTTCCTGTCAGGTCGGCCAAATCCTTATTACTTCCTTATCACCCTTTCATATAATATAATAAGCTGGAGAACACTTTGAGATAATTGTCAAATGTGCCAATTACCTACACATCATTGCCACCTGTGGATTGGCTGGATTTCAAATGGACATTATGACTTTGGTGGGAGGAGTAATATTGCTTTTAGCTATACCGTTTGCGCGGGATTTTCCCCAGATCTCGCCTTGACGCCCTTACTGTCACTAACCCCTACTAAAAAGTTTCCTTTTGAGACGATGCCCGTTTCAAGAGTTCTGCTTTCGTGGCTGGTTAGCTGAGGTGGGTCCTTACAGTCTCGTTGTTCCGTGACAACGCTTTACTGAAAATTAACTCTTATTGGGTTGTTGGGGGCTTTTTTTGGGGGGGACCAAATCTGCAATCACAGGGAATAATTAGTTCACTTAATGGCTGCGGAGATTTACTTCATTAACCCTGCAAAAAAAGGTCATTAAAAATAGGATCACGGCCAAGTCAATATAAGACCATCACTATTTGCCACTGTGATGGGCAAGCTCCATTGTGGTCTTAAGTTGATACCCACAATGAATTGTGTTTGCATTGTGTTGAACTGTTTGTGCCGAGCTAGATAATATGTTGTCTACTCTCTGCAGCCCTGTCTCCCAAGCACAATTCTTCTATTTGAGAAGGCCGGGGAAGGAGAGAGACAGCACACAATCTCTGGGTTTACTGCAAAGGCTGGTTATCCTCAAGAGAGAAATAGCTATTGATTATAAAAAAAAAAAAGCCCACCTCATTTGTATCTCAGCACCGTGACGAATCGCGCGACAATTCATTTTCTTTTTCGAAAGTACAACTCGGGCAGAAGACTAAAACGCTTCTCCATAATGCGCCCCAAAGGGAAAGTCAGTATTTTTTTTTAATCTAGTGGTTTTGAGATTATTTATGGAGTTTATACTAGCCGTTATTTATAAGTCACTATCAATTTTAACAAGACTCTAAAGCAAGCAGAACTCACGGCATGTTCTCTTCATGCTAATGATTTAGGGGAAAAAAAGACTCTGTGTTATGGAGAGCAAAATGGATTAAAGATAATCCTGTCATCCGGCAATGAGAAATATTCAGCAGAATGATAATATTGTTTTACTGCCCTTTAAGGGGGGAGGGAAATGCAACTTCCACCACAGTCAAAGCTGCCTTTTGGGGTACATTGGAGGTCACGAAACAAGGGTTTTTGTCAGACTCTTTTTATTTTAATAAGACGATCAAACGGATATCATAATATAAGCAGTCAGAAAAATGAAGGGAAAATTTGGAACTGGTTACTATGGAAAATAAGGCTGGCCGCCGGAACTGCTGACTTCAAATAAGGGTTGTGTGAATTGATAGAAATCGGGGAATCAATGGCTGTTAGTCTTGATGGGAGTGGGTCTGCCTCTGAAGCCCCTCGTGCTGGGAGAGTCATGGGTTTCAACAGAAAAGAATAGTTGTGGGGTTGAACTGGGCATGCAGATGTTTTGTGACCCAATTAGGCAACACCATCGGTGCTATAGAAGGGAGTGGGCTTTTGCCCAGATGATGTTACCTAGTTGGGTCATGAAATGTCTGCATGCTCAGAGAGCACCACGGACTCCCCAGTTCAACCCGATCTACAGCAAATCGGGTTGCAAGGCCCTGACTTCAGAGGATGAAAAGCAGGGATTTAAATGCTTCAATAAAAAAATTCAAAGGTCCCATTTTAAAGGACAAAAACTAATAATAACCAAGCCTGTAAAAAAAAACAACAACAATTACGGCCACCTTATTCTTTCTTAGTAATCATGGAGGCCTACCAAATGCTATTTGGCAAACAACCCCCGTCCTGATTAAAGCTAATATTGCAATATTGCGGAATATGGAAATTATAGCCAGATCTCAGAAGATATAACCGGTTAGGAAAAGCCACCTTAACAACAGCGTACAAATCTCCTCCAAGAGAAATGTGTTCAGATCCACCAACTCAGACGGTCCTCGACGTACGACGAAAATTATGGACCAGAATTTCTGTGGCTAAGGAAGCTGGTTATCCAGTGAGTAGCGCCTGATTTTATAACCTTTGTTTTTTTGGCCAGGGTTATTAAGAGAATCCTAAGTAGCTGTTAAGTGAATCGCTTGGTTATTAAGCGAATCCAGCTTCCCCCCATTTGACGTTGCTTGTTGGAAGCTGGCTGGGAAGTTTGCAAATGGTGATCACAGGACCCTGGGAGGCTGCAACCGTCATAAGTACACGCCAGTTGCCAAGCTTCCGAATTCTGATCGCGTGATTGTGGTTGTGTGAGGACTGGTGACCACCTCACTTTTTCAGTGCCAATGGAACGCCGAACGGTTGCTAAACATTTAAGTCAGGCACGGCCTGTAATAGCATCTCATTCACAATTCGAAGATTATTAAACCTTCCCCCACTTCAGTTGTGCAAATTGAGGATTTACCTGTTGGGGCAAGGGAAGCAAAAATTGCTGAGTGTGTGAAATTAGTCAGTGAGGATCCAGGAAAATGAACTGGCGCGTTCTTCTTTGCTCATCCTGCCTACAGACAAACCCAATTCTGCAAGCAGCTCAGCCCCCCAGTTTAATCACTTCCTGTCATCCACTTCCTGTGGGTCATCCTTTCTGAAGTAGCCATTCATTACCATGCTGATCCCTCTCTTGCAAAGCTAGCTAGTTTCAAAGCTCCCTTCTTTGCAAAAGAATTAAACCCACTTTGCATTCAAGAGGAGGCCTCTGCAGCATTTTGGTTTTGGGCTCTCCTGCCAACTCGCAAACGTACACATACACACAAGTAACCACCATCGGAGCGAAGGGAACAAGCCGCCACAGAAGGGGAGACGGGAACAGCCAAAGCAGCTTAGAGGTTTTCCTCCCAAGTGAACCACACAGAAAAAAAAAAATCTGACCTGGGGTGTTTATAGTGAGCCCATTTGCTCACATTCAAGCGAAACAAACAGAAACTTGAGACCTTAGGGTTGCTCTCTTAACTGTTATGAAAGAATCATGTGAAAGCAGACTGTGACAACAGGGGGAAAATACTGGCTCCCCTCCCCTCCCCTTCTCCTCCATTTCAACATTCCTAACTTAAGAGTTGTTGGTTTTTATTAAAATTATAAAACCTGTTTTATGAGAAAGTAAACTCTTAAGAGGAAAGAGTCAGCACTTTAAACTAGGTACGGGCAGAGGATTAGATGGTTGAATAGCGTCATCAACACACAATGAACATGAATTTGGGCAACAGTGCAGGAGGGGAGGGGCTGGCATGGGGTCGGGGAAAGCGAGACCCGACTGAGAGACTTAACGACCAAATCAAACCAGGCTAACATTTTCCATGTCATTTATCCGTTCGTGCAACTCTAAGCCACATACACCACGCTAGAGTAAAAAAACCAACAACAATAAAACAAGGGGAAAATAGTTAATAGGGCTACCTCCCCAAATTACCGCATCAGTGGAGGAAACAAGAACCAAGGAATGAAGCCTCAATTTCAGTGCAGGGTTGCAAAGTATGAAATGTTTTAAAGCAGTGTTTCTCAACCTTGACCATTTTTAAGGCATGTGGACTTCAACTCCCAGAATTCCACAGCCAGCAATGCTGGCTGTGGGATTCTGGGAGTTGAAGTCCACATGCCTTAAAATGGTCAAGGTTGAGAAACACTGCTTTAAAAAGTTTTTCTCAACGGAAAGGAGCACATTTCCCCACCAGCCACTACTAATCCTGTACCCTAGTTTGCTTTTTAAGTAGTTCTTTCACAGGAGCCACCAATCCTGCACCCTGATTTACTTTTTAAGTAGGTCCCGGGGGGGGGGGGGTGGAGGGGGGGGAAATCAGGCCAGTCTCCCCTGATAGGCAAATCTCCCCCATCTTGGTCAACCTTCCATTTCCCTCCCCCCCTTTATGAAACCCACCCAACCCAATGAACCCCTACTTGGACAACCGTCTCCCCATGGAGATTTGGGGAGGGGGGTGGGTGGTCCTGCCCCTCTGGCCTCCCTCCAAGAAAAGGGTTGAGCTGCCTCCCTTCCAGGATGGCTCAATGCAGGGGTTCTCAACCTTGGCAACTTTAAGACTTGTGGACTTCAACTCCAGCCAAGCTGGCTGAGGAATTCTGGGAGTTGAAGTCCACAAGTCTTAAAGTTGCCAAGGTTGAGAACCCCTGGCTCCATGGGCTTTCCTTGCCCAGGGCAAAGGGCTGGGCTAATGGCCTCTGGGTGACCCCTCTCCCCTTCCTGGGGTGGAAGCCAAGTGGGGCAGTCTTTTCCCCCCTTCCCAAGGCCCATAATCCACAACCAGTTGGGGGGGGAAGTAGGAAGTCAGGTGGGAGAAGGGCATCTTGGCCACGCCCCCTCCTCCTCCTCCTCCTCGCCCCCACCTGCTTTCGAATCTTGGCTCCTGCCTCCCGCCCCACCCGCGGCGAGCACGCGCGTGCGCGCTCCCTCTGGCCACGCCCCCCGCCCCTTACGTGTTGTCCTGGTTGAAGTTGGCGAAGAGCAGTTGGCCGGAGCCGGCCTCGCCGCTCTGGCTGGCTAAGTTCATGGCGGCCTGGTCGCGCGTCCTTGTCCGGCGGGAGCGCAAGAAGGACGGCGAGGCTCAGCCTCGGAGACGCCCGGCCCGGCTCATCTTCTCCTCCGGCCGTCTCCTCATCGCCTTCCCAGCGGCGCCTTGTTTACGCTCGGCGGTAGCGGCCGAAGCCTGTGCGCGCGTGCGCCATCCCGCCCTTCCTTTCCCAGCGGCCTCTTCGCCCTGGCGCAGGCGCGTTGGAGGAAGACGGGAGTCCCGGGAGGAACAGCGAGGCGCCTGCGCACAGGCTCTTGATCGGGATTTTTTTTCCCCGTCTGTGTGTGTGTGTGTGTGTGTGTGTGTGCGCAGGCGCAGTTCTGCTTTCTGCCTGCAGACTGCTTTTGCAGTGAGAGATGAGGGTTTCCCAAACGAAGCAAAAAAATAAATAAATGCCAAAAGGCAATGATAAAAGATAATTAGAGCATTGGTGCCTGTTAGGAATACATAGTTAGAAATGGCTAAATAATTTAAAAGCAGAGCCCCCCCTTCCCAAATAAAATTTAAAAAGCAAAAAACTTGATTCATTTGCTAGTTTAGGGAAAGGAGTGCAAGGCAAGGCCAGATCATGCCAATGAATAAAGAGAACCATTAATGTTTTTGGAAAATGAAATGAAGAAAAGGGAGGAAAAAGCTCCCAGTTCAGCCTGTATAATAATTCCTCATTTTACTCCTCTTGCAATTTCACAGGAGAAGCAATATTCGAAGGGGTTCATTTAACCCAACTACGGTGGAACATTTTTATTTCTGCAATAAAGATGATGCCTTTTTTCCCCCTAGACAAAATCAAGGGTGCTAGGAAATAATGTTGTCCCCTAAGGCCATTTCTAAGCTCATTAGTTAGGTTAGCAAAAGGGCCAGACCAGCCAAGAGGTCTTCTTTTGGCTCCAATTAGAGCTATCTCCATTAGCCGATAAAGCCGAAGAGATTTGCTTATCCTGAGCCTCTGGAGGATGCCAAGATTTGTTTGCATGAAGGACAACAGATAGTGGTGGAAGAGAAGGGAAATGAAACAGTCAGAAAATTGAATCAAGAGATTTGTGGTGTGTGTGTGTGAGTTTGTGTGTGTGTACAGAAACACAAAGGGCGTATTAATTTCCTAGTCTTTGGTTCTTCATCGGCCAGCTTGATTCCCTGGACACAGAGACGGCTTTGTAAAGCCACACTTCTAAACACATTTGACATGGATCGCATCTGTTTTTTGGTGCTGAAAAACCACCTCTTTCTCATGGGCAAGGGACCTGTTGGACATAGCAGGCAGAAGGACCTAACCTGATCTTCCAACAGTGGTCCCAATGTCGCTGAGTTCCTCCATCTTGCAGTTGGTTGTCCTCTTTCAGTTTTCCCATCATCACAGCCTTCTCCAGAGACTTGGGTCTTCACATAATATACCCAAAGGAGGATAGTTTGAGCCTGGTCATTTGTATCTTGAGCAAGAACTTTAAATTCGATGATCCATGGGTTGTTTTCTTGGCTGTCCATGATCATCTCAAGAACCTTCTTCAATCACCAAAGATCAAAGGCGTCAATACTCTTTCTATCTTGCTTCTTCAAAGTCCTACTTTTGCTTCCCTACACTATCAAAAAAAACATACAATGGCTTACACAGTTGAGATCTTGGTAGCTATAGGCACATCACAGCATTTGGATATCTTTTTTTAAGGGCTTCATGGTTACTCTATGGCAGGGGTTCTCAACCTTGGCAAGTCTTAAAGTTGCCAAGGTTGAGAACCCCTGCTCTATGGTTAAGCTGACCAA
Organism: Bothrops alternatus; assembly: GCA_034064705.1. Classification (NCBI taxonomy): domain Eukaryota; kingdom Metazoa; phylum Chordata; class Lepidosauria; order Squamata; family Viperidae; genus Bothrops; species Bothrops alternatus. The sequence continues at coordinate 181,859 of JARGCV010000470.1, read as the reverse complement.
CCTCAAATACGCACCTTTGGAGATGCTCCTTATGGACTGCAGTTCTGGCAACTGACACCAGAGAGCAGAGGCAATAAAAAATTAAAATGGTTTATAACTAGAGATGTGAAGTTCAGACTAGTATTTCGGTAGAGAAAGTGTATCTTCAGAAGAAGATAACAGCAAGAGTCTTGCATTCACAAAGAAGCAGCTAAACTTGGAAGCTGGCAACAATTCAGGATTCAAAATCCTAGACTGGATTGTTTGTTTATTTATTTAGATCTATTGAATCTAACTTAATTCTCTCTTTTGTCCTCACCAACACAGAAAAAAAGCATACGGCTTTCCAAAAAGTTGTATTCCCACCTAGTGCTAAATCCAGTCCTTTAACCAAGGGTTGATTTTTTTTCCCCTCCAGGCCCTATTCTGTGGTTTTAATACGTTTTTATGGTTGCATTTTGTAAGCTGCCCAGAGTTGTGCCGAATTGTGGTGATGTAGAGACGTGTGTGCGAAACATGCTGTAAATCTCATGAATCAATAAAATAGCATAGCAGGCAGATTTTAGCATTTGAATATGGAATTGCACTGAGAATGTAAGCAAGCAAGCTTCCTGGGTTTTTGCAACATCTGTTGTGAACGTCTTGAAGAATAGGGCTCTAAAATGTTTTCTCCTCAAGAACATTTCTTAAGAATACCAAAGAAACTTGGCTTATGATTTTTTCCCCCCAAGCCCTGGTAATAAGGAATGACGAAGGTGTATTTCTTTCAGCTTTTGCAGCTCCGGGTGTTAATAAACCCCCATCTGGCAAATTTAGCTGTTTTTCACTAAGTTAATTGCAACTATTTTATTCTTGGATCAGCACAGGATGAAGCTGTAAAAACAAAAAACCTCCTTCCCTGATGCAGTTTTTCACCTTTCCCTCTCTTTACGATCAATCGTCGATGCATGGATTTTATTGTATTTATATTCTACTTCCTTTTGCCAGGTGAGGTAGCATCAGAGTCATCTTTGATAGTGAGATGGGCTGCTTATAAATGTAATAAGATAAATAGCTTTAGTCCTTTCATGCATCCAGATAATAACAGCCACTGGTATAAAACTGGACTAAGTAAAAAAAAACAAAACAAAACCCCCATTTCCATTTGTAGAATGGACCTCGACTTATAACAGTTCATTTAGTGACCGTTGGAAGGCACTGAAAAAAGTGACTTTAGGACCGTTTTTCACACTTATGACCATTGCAGCATTCCCCTGGTCATGTGATCAAAATTTAGATACTTGGCAAGTGACTCACATTGATGACGGTTGCCGTGTCCCATGGTCACGCGATCCTCTTTTGTGACCTTCTGACAAGCAAAATCCATGGGGGAGGGGGAACCGGATTCATTTAACAACCATCTTACTAAATGAACAACTGCAGCGATTTCACTTAATAACTGAGGCAGACACCACGTGGTGGTCAGGAGTAGGTGGTGCTTGTTACAAACGCCACTTCCGTTTTTTCAGTAGTGCTGGGACTACTGAGAGGTCGGGAGCCGTTAGAAACACCGGAGTGGAAGGATTCGAGTGGAATAATGCCTAAATCAAAGGAACGTGTGTCTTCAAGCTCATCAGGCAGTGATTCGGATGCTGATACAGCGCATGCAAATCATCTGCTGTCAGAAAAAAGGAAAAAACAGGCAGCCCCAGAAAAACCTGTAAAGAAACAGAAGACTGGTGAAAGTTCCAGAGGTGCAGCCTCCTCTGTGCAAAGTAGCAACAGAGATGAGAATATGTTTCAGATTGGCAAAATGAGATATGTCAATGTTCGGGATTTTAAAGGTAAAGTCCTAATTGATATTCGAGAATATTGGATGGATCAAGAAGGTGAAATGAAACCTGGCAGAAAAGGCATCTCTCTAAATCCAGAACAGTGGAGCCAGCTGAAGGAACAGATTTCTGAAACTGATGAAGCAGTAAGAAAACTGTAAAGAAGAGCCATACAGAAACTCTACTGTTATAGGTTTAAGTAGTCTTTTTACATTAGCATTCGTTTTTCTAAACTATTTGTTTTCCAAGCTATTGTATATTTGGATTGCAAACAATTTGTAAGATGGAATGCTTTTTTTATTGTGCATTAAAAGTGTATTCTGAGTGAAGTTAAAAAAAAATAACCGAGGCAGGAAAGGTCGTAAAAGGAGGCAAAACTCACTTGGTGCCCAATCCAAAATTGATTGGGACGATTAAGTACACCATGTCAAGGTAATAATTTAACAGCTAACCAGCTTGCATAATGTGAGGTGTATGATGTAATGATGGGAATGACTCAGCAGGATCTGTGTCCCTTTAAGAGCCAGCTAGGTCTGTGTCTCTTTAAGAGCATTTGTATAAAAGGAAGGCCCTACCACTGTGTTTTCTCTCTTATGTTTTCCTGCTGTGGCTGCTGTGTGTTGAATCCTGCTTATTAACCCATATATGTATATTGTTCCTGCTGTATGATATTGTAAATAGGGTAATATAAACCATCATTTAATACAAGCCACTGTTTACTGTGTTTACTCCTGGGTTATCCTGTGCACGCTCCGACACACCATGATGCCTGAGAACGGAGGGAGGGAACATTAGCCCACCTACCTGGAAAAGGGGACATTGGCTTGACTCCTTGGCCTTGAGGCTGAAGGAAGTTCCTCCCCCCCTCAAAAAGAAAAGCTGGCTGCTAAGTTTATTAAACATTGGAAGGTAAAGTTATTTCTCCTAAGGGACACCCGGGGGATTACGCTTGTCCACCTGGAAATGACCTCTGACCTCTCCCACCATTCCCCCTCCCAGCACCTTGCGAGTTCTGCCATTATCCTACCGTCTGCTTCAAGAGATGCTGGTTGCCCCGGCAACCACTTCCGGGTTTTAAAAATAGTAATGCCTTTTTTCATTTAGCTCCTTCTCCTGCCCTTGCAACCAATGCTTATTATTTTTTTATCATGCCAGTTTATTCCAGGTCTTCCTTGGTGCCCTCATCCAGATGGGACAGCTCTGGTTGTTCTCCAGGTTCTGGATGCACCCGTTTGTTTTTTTGCAAAACCTGTGGATATTGTCACCCAGTTACCAGGCACTCAGCTGGAGATTGTAGCCGAAAGCTGATTGTGGCTTCTGAATACAAACCTAAGTTTCCCCTTAGACTTTCTCACAAGGTTCTGCCCATCATTTGCCGGCTTCTATCCTCATTCTATCATTTTTTTTCCTACTTCATGCAAAGCTCCATGGTTTCTTTTTTAAAAAAAAAAACAATGGCACATGATGACTAAAGACTTCATCTGTCTTGTAGAGTCAATCAACCATTGTTGTGTTAATTGAGAACCCATGTTAGGTCACTTCAAGGATGGCTGAGCTCCCACTGTGAAGGAGCTATAAATCTCAGTCAGGGTCAATTCTATTTCCCAAGCAAATTTCTGTGAAGTCCAGGCCCAAGAGTTAAATAAACTTTCAAGATAAAAAAAGGAATCAGCTGTTTGGTTTGAGTTTGTTCGGGGAGAATAGAATAGAATAGAATAGAATAGAATAGAATAGAATAGAATAGAATAGAATAGAATAGAATAGAATAGAATAGAATAGAATAATGGGAATAGAATAGAATAGAATAGAATAGAATAGAATAGAATAGAATAGAATAGAATAGAATAGAATAGAATAGAATAAGTTGAGGACTACCTGTGCTGAAGCGTCATTTTTATTGCTTTCGATGTCCTGGATTGTGGACCGGGATGTAATTGGGTCTCAGGAGATTTAGCCAGGCAGCGTGGAAACAGCATCAATCAGAACAGGAGACCCGTATAATCTGAGCTTGGTGAGGAATAATTGGAATATGAGAATATGAGTCTGCTCCTTCTGGTCATCATTGAGTATTCTTCTCAGGGGGAAAAAACGTGGCATGGGTCCTGATGGACCAGTGGAGAAAATATCATTAAAAAGGAAGAGCCGATAAAAAAAATTTCAGCCTGTTCTACTTTTGAACCTGTTCTGTCCACTCATTAAGGTTAAATCATCTTAACTGAGCAGTGGATCAGGTCCTTTGGAATAACTTTCAGTCTTCCTCAGCCATTCCTTTATTGTTTGCAAAATTCCAGATTTATCCTAAAAAGCCGACATCCATCTATCTCGCACATCTATTATTCTGAGTTACAAAATGAGCAGAATTCACAACATTGGGAAATTGCTTTGCTGATAAAACAAAGTTACAATAGCAAAAAAATAAAATAAAATAAAATAAAATTCTCTGGCCATCTGAAACTCAAAGGCACGCCACTGCTTTTCTTTTCTTTTCTTTTCTTCTTTTTTCTTTCCCTCCTCTAATCTTTACAGCCACCCCATGAGATCGGCTAAGTTATCAGAGGACAAAAGAAGATTGTCCCAATCTGACCCTTGGTAGGATTTAAAGGCCCAGCAACTTCAGATAAGCACAGCTCCAATCCTCCAGTCCTACTACAGGTATGTCATATCTGAGCTGGCTTGTTTACTTGCAGAGGTTTCATTATCTCGCCAGGTAACACGATGAGCACTGGAGACACTATCTAGTTGGGTAATGAAACATATTTGAGCAAAGGACTCCGAGCAGACAGCACCCGGGACTCCACCATGCAACCCGTGAGCTACAGAGAGTCTATCCTCTTGGAATGTCATCTCATGGATTTTTCCACTGTGTGGTACCCCATCCCTAAATTCCCATTTTCTCAAGCCATCATAATGGGATTTCCACACCAATCTTTCTCTTTGCGTTCCAATTTAAAAAGGATGCTCTAATGAATCCCACGAAACAGACTTCGATCAGGAATTGTTCCCCTCTTCTTTTGAGGGAAGGAAGGAGCAGGAGAAAAGGGAGGGAGGAGGGAGAGAGGGAGGGAGGAAGAAAGGAAAAGAAGGAGGGAAGGAAAGAAGGAAGGAAGGAGGGAGAGAAGGGAGGGAGGGAGGAAGGAAGGTGAGGAGTTGAGGACAACCTGTAACTCTCTTATTTGGAAGGAAGGATTAGAGAGAGGGAGGGAGGGAGGAAGAAAAGAAAGAAGGAAGGAAAAGAGAGAGGGAAGGAAGAAAAGAAGGAAGGAAGGAGATAGGGACGGAAGGAAGGAAAAGAGAGGGAAGGAAGGAAGAAAAGAAGGAAGGAAGGAAAAAAGGAGGGGGAAGGAAGGAAGCAAGAAAGGAAAAGAGGGAAGGAAGGAAAAGAGGGAGGAAAGGAAGCAAGCAAGCAAGCAAGCAAGGAAGGAAAAGAGGGAAGAAAGGAGGGGAAGAAAGAAGGAAGGAAGGAAAAGAGGGAGGGGAAAGAAAAGAAGGGAGGAAGGTGGAGGCGACAACCCAGGGCTGGTGGCCTCAAACTCCAGGGCTGATGGAGCCCAACCAACAGCTTATAAGCTTATAAGCCCCCCACCCCCCACCCCCGGCCCAGCGCCCAAAGGCTAACAGTGGGGTCAGGCTGCCCTTCCTAGTCGGAAGCAAACCCCTCACGAAAGAGCACAAAACCCACTTAAGAGTTGCATTCCCAGAAAAAGGAACCACGTCCTCCCAATTAAAAGAGTGGAGAAGGGAAATAATTTCCTCTCCCTTCCCCCCCGCCCCCCATCCCCAAATCTCCCCTTTATCTCCCGGCGGACTGAGCTGTAGTTGGAAATCTGCTATTTGATCCGCGGGAGGGAAGGCAGGAAGGAGCGAGCGCTATTCCCAGCTTAGAGAGCCCAAGCTGGCTTACTCAACAGGCGTTGGGGCGAGACCTCTCCGGCGACTTTAGGGGCTGGGGGGGGGGTTTCTCTCTCTCTTTCTCTTCCTCTCTCTCTCTCTCTCTCTTTTTTTTCTCTTTCTCTCTCTCTTTCTCTCTCTTTCTCTCTCTTTCTTTCTTTCTCTCCTCTCTCTTTCTCTCTCTCTCTCTCCCCCTCCCCCGACCCCCTTGGTCTTTCTCTTCCTCTCCCTCCTTCCCACCCCCCTCTTAGCTATGGTGCTCCGCAAATCCTGCCCACCCCACCCCCGTCGCCCCCTCCTCCTCCTCCTCCGGGGTCTCTTCCTCGCCCCCCTTCCTCTCTTTAAGACGCGGAGTCCCAGACCCTGCCTCTGACACGGCCCCCCACCCACCCCGTTTCCCCCCTCCCCTCCCCTCCCAGCAGCTTCCCAGTCGCCTTTCCTCCTCCTCCTCCTCCTCCTCCTCCTCCTCCTCTTCATGCAACTGGGACTAAGACGGGGGGGCACCCGAGGGACTTCCTTCCTCGTCCTCCTTCGCCCTCCGTTCCTATTCCTTCTCTGGGGTGGGCAGGGGGAGAATGTCCCTCCCTGCCCACCGGGACAATTAACACCCCTTCCCCCCCCCCAGCCGCGGGCGTCTGATCTTCCCCAGCCGGACCCACGAAGTCCATCCATCCATCCATTCATTCGTTCGTTCGTTCCGCGTCTGGGAGGCGGCGATGGGCGATGGGCTGCTCAGGGGAGACCCCGCTGGGTGGTGTGGAGAGACCCTTTCCTCCCGGACGCCGGGGGAGGCTGTGAGGGACCCCCTCCCGCCCTTTTGACCCCCGCCGCCACCTCCGAAGCGACGACCTGATGGACATCTCACCATGTTTATTTCCAGACTCCTGGATTTTCAGAAGACGCGCTTTGCCAGGTAAGGAAAGTTCTTGGGGAGGGGGCGCAAGGAGGAGGAGAGGCACAGGCCAGACCCCCCCTCTCATTTCTCTACATTGCCTTATCTGGGAGTTTACTGGATTTCTTTGCTAAATTCAGGGCTTTTTTTTTTTTTTACATCAAGGGTGGGATTCAAAAGGGTTCAATCTCCTTCCCCCACCCCCACCCCCGATCAAGGAAATGGGCCCATCAGAACAAAGCCTAAATGGGATGCGGGACCTTCACCGACCCCAACAAAAGAAGGAAAACAATCCCGATAGGGTGAAGATGAGGAAAAAGCAGAAAGGGCTCTAAAATAAGGCTTTTTTCTTAAAAAACAAACAATAACAAAGGGAACTTAACTGTGCAAGGGTTTCAGTTGCTAGGGAATTCATGCGGTTTTCTTGGCAACCACAAGGAGCATTTTTGCTAACAGGGTCCTTCTGAGATATTATTCTTTGTCCTTTCACTTCCCAGTTCAACCTAGAGCCCCGAGATTTCTTGGTGGTCTCCCATCCCAAACTAACGGAGCGTGATCTGGCTTGGCTGGTTCCCGGAGATCAGCCAAGGTGGATGAAATATTTTGTGGCCCACTTTCCAGTTACACCAAATGCTTCTTCAGGCACCCCTAAAGGAGGCAACTTGACCCATGTAGTAAAATTTACCCATGTAGCATGGCTGCATTACTATCATCCTTCTCATCTTTTTTACTACCTTCTTCTATTGGTATCATTCTCATGACCATCACTCTGTTGTTTTGCATGTACATCGAGAGCTTCCATACCAGAGAGAAAGTCCTTGTGTGTCTAATCACACTTGGCCAAATAAAATATTCCTATCCTATCCTATCCTATCCTATCCTATCCTATCCTATCCTATCCTATCCTATCCTATCCTATCCTATCCTATCCTATCCTATCCTATCCTGTCTCCTATCCTATCCTAATCCTATCCTAATTCTATCCCATTCTATTATTTCCTGTTATTCTGTTCTGTTTTATTCTATTTCTATTCTATTTTATTCTATTAATTCTATTTCTATTTCATTCCATTCTTTCCTATTGTTCTGTTGTTCTATTCTGTTGTCCTGTCCTGTCCTATCCTATCCTATCCTATCCTATCCTATCCTATCCTATCCTTATCCTATCCTATCCTATCCTATCCTATCCTAAGGTGAAACTATGAACTAAATGTAGGAAGGACTGTTGCTTTACCTGTTGGATGGTGGCTGCAGGATTAGAACGCAGCTGAGAAGATGGCTCTGATGATCCTCCTGGTTAGTACCGTAGGTTAAACTGGAGCTTCTGGGAAGTGCTTGGGGCCCACCTGTCCTCCCCCCCACCAATGTAGGATCAAAGGGAAAGCATCTGGAGAAGGCCAGATCCGGTCATCCTGTTGCTCCTATTAACAGCCTGCTATTGTTTCTCTGGGCTGGATCCTCCCTTTTGATCTGCCATTTGCTTCCTGAAAGCAGAAAGAGAATTCCAGGAAGGATCAGATCACCAACCAGGCTTTCAGGAATGGTAAACCTAGATGCCACAAACCGAAAGAGTCTGGAGGGGTGGGTGTGTATTTGTGTGTGTGTGTGTGTGTGTGTGTGTGCGCGCGCGTGTCTGTGCGTGTCTGTGTAATATCAGATTTTTTTTTCATCCCATCACTCCTTTTCTGCATGCCTGTGGAAACCAGATGCCATTGTGAAAATGTGACCTTTTTTGCATTGAAAGAAACTGTGGCAAATCGATGCAAAAGATTTCCCACCCATCTGTGAACTGGCAGGTTTTCTTTCTTTCTTTCTTTCTTTCAAAGCAAACTTTTTTTGAGGGAGTTTTGTGCAGGCTGCAGATGCCCCAAATGAACATGGGGTAGAAATGGGAGAGAAGAGACATTTGTGGGGAGAGAGAGATCCTAAACTTTCAAGATGAGACAAGGGCAAAATGTTCCAACTTGGGCACTTCCCGTCACTTGTGTTTCTTCCTGGAGGGAGAAAATTGGGAGGATCTGACCCAGTAGGGCTGACAAACTGTGAGCCTTCCTGGTGAGCTCGGAAAAAGAAGCCAGGATCCTATAAATAAAAGCTGCCCAGTTGAAACACGAACTTAACCCAAACATTTCAGGAATCAGAAGCCTCCCAGTACTCCATTCCCTTTGGCTGCCTTTTCAAGACTGCCCAAATATGGGACTTCACTGCTAAAGCTGGCCCAAATCTTGGGGAACAAACCCAAGCCCCCTTTGCCAGCTTGTGGGTCCCTTACCCAAACTAGACAAGGATGCGCTGACATGGATCCCTGCAAGGGAAAAAGAGATGATAGAACAGTTATGAGCTGACTTACAACAGTTTATTTAGTGACGGCTCAAAGTTACACTGAGAAAAAAAAAAGTGACTTAGGACCGTTTTTCACAGTGAGGGCCTTTGCAGCAGCACTCCCATAATCCTGTGTTGAAAATTCAGGCGCCTGGCCACTGACTCATACTTATGACCGTGGCTGTGTCCCAAGGTCAGGTGACCCCCTTCTGACCAGCAATGTCTCCGTTAACGACATAAATTTTGGGCTCCCTAAGACAAGGATTAGCTGTATGTTCATGCAAATGCTGATGCAAAGTTTTGGCCTTAAACTAAGAGATTTAGAGATGGGCTGACAGAAAGCGGAGCAAAGGATGGAACACAGGACGGACTAGATGACCTCCAAGGTCCCTTCCAACTTTATTATTTTTATTATTGTTATTATTATTATTATTATTATTATTATTATTATTATTATTATAATAAAGAAATGTTTAGTTGCCTTCTAAGAGATAAGTTGTTGGGTTGATTCTCTTTGTGGGGAGTGAAGTTTATTTTTTCTAAAACTGTTCCTTTTTTCCCCCTCTCTCTCTTTTTCCTTTTGGACTAATTATTTTAAATAAGTGGTTTGAGTTTCTTGCAGGACGGTTTTCCCTAGCCTTCTTTCCCCAGTTTTGATGCCGAATCTCTGCAAATCATTTGCAAAGGGTTTCCATGGGGATTTGAAGTACAGGGGAGGGGAGAGAGGCGCACGCGCACGCGGGGGGGGAGAAATTAAAGTTTTCCTCCACACAGTGATCAGAACTGTGGAAGTTAGGAAGGAAGAGAACACAACCCCTCACTTTTAAAAATGAGCCAGAAAGAATCAGGAAGTTTTTATGAAGAGACTGGACAGCCATTTGTCTGAAATGGTATGGGGTTTCCTGCCTGAGCAGGGGGTTGGACTAGATGACCTCCAAGGTCCCTTCCAACTTTATTATTATTATTATTATTGATGATAACAATAACAACAACAACAACAACAACAACAACAATAATAATAATAATAATAATAATAATAATAATAATAATAATAATAATAATAATAATAATAATAATAATAATACCCAATGGACATCTTCTACAGCTTGGGTAAGCAAACCTCCTATCTTACTTCTTCAGCATCCAATGGACAGCTTCTTCAGGCTGGGTGAGCAAGCCTATCTCCACAAATACTAAATCTTGCATTAAAAAAAAAAATATCCGAGGACCTAGGGCTCCATATGGGACTCACGCCTTCTGACAGCGAGGCATCTGGTTGTTCCCAAACAAAATACAGCACACGGTTCCATGTGAGTGGGTTTTTTGTGTTTTTTTTTTTTTTGGCCAAGTCTTGTCAGCTGGTAGAGCTGGGATTCTTCCAGAAGTAATTTTGGTTGGAAGTCTTCCTCCTACATTGACTGAAAATTCAGTGCCTCATCAAAATCTCCAGGAAGGATCTTGAAGACTTCATCTAGTGCAGGGGTCTTCCAACTTGGCCCTTTGATGACTTGTGGGCATCAACTCCCACAGTGCCTGGCTGAGGAATTCTGGGAGTTGAAGCCCACAAGTCATCAAAGGGCCAAGTTGGAAGACCCCTGGCTGAGGAATTCTGGGAGTTGAAGTCCCAGAAGTCATCAAAGGGCCAAGTTGGAAGACCCCTTGATCTAGTGCAACCCTTCTGCTAATCTTAGCTGTCACCATCCATGACTATATGGCTGTGGAGGTTCTCAATTAACTCGATGAACCACTCAATGCAGTCCATAGTCCTGGTTGTCCCAAAGGTGGTTTTTTCCAAAGGGCAGCTGGACTTTCTTCTGGATGTCCTTATTACCTACCCCATCCAAGGCCCACAACCACTGTGGGGTGGCAACCAAGGTCGACTTGCACCTGAGTGTCTCAAAATCTAGTCCAACCCCCTTTATCACCACCTTGCAAGACTTAAATCATCCTTTGTTTTAGCTGAATCTCAGGCTAGGCTGTGAAAGAAAGCCAAGGACTTTTCTTCCCCAGAAGAGCTATTCAAATCTTCTCCAGGTATCTTCCATCAGATGGATCAGTGCTGGGAACTAGGATTTAGAAACATCTGGAAGAGAAGGAGTGGCACTCTCTTCCACTTAGCTACTCTGGCAAACTTCACATTTCACTCTGAAGCACCACAGGGGGTCTTGGTTGAGGGTGTCGTGGGACTCAGCTGACCAAGAATGGTTTCAAAGAATGGCTTGGTGTGAAATGCTCAAAGTCTAGGCAGATGCCTACACAGAATCTTTTTCCTCAGTGCCTGGGATCCTGTCCATGTTAAGCCAGCTTCTCAGGCAGAGTCTGGGTGCTTTGCCAAGGGACCGTATGTTCCCGGATGAATTTCAATGTTCAGAAGGGAAAACTAGCCAGGCTGCCTGGCATTCAGTAGAAAGCTTTTCTTTCGGACTCACAGCTAACAAAGGGCAGTCAGAGGAAGAGAAAGTGAGTGATGGGCTTCAGACTCCCTTTTCATTTCCTAAGACAAACAGGGCTTTGTTTGGGGTCTAGAAAGCGGAGCGCCCAAGGCTGTTGTCTTGCCATCTCTCCGTGGCCCTGAGACATGGCACCAGAGAAAGACCAGCACCCAACGGGGTTGTGAGAAACCCAGAAATGACAGGCGAATCCCAGGAAGATGTGGGCCAACATGACGTAATTCTGATGCGCGGGTGGGGAGGGGGACTTATCTTTGCAATGCAAAAAGCCTTCAATTGTTGTTTTTAGCCTTGGGGGGTGGGAAGGAGGATGCAAATCCATCTCAGAATTCTAGCATCTTAGAATCTGAAGGGAGCTGAGTCCAGTTAGGATTGGGTTTGCTTGCTTCAGAAGACATCCGATGCCTTTTGCTCCTATAAGCGTCCTTGAAAAGGTCGGTTCTTCTGAAGGAGAAAGGTGGATGTTGGATGGAGACCCATCCTGACCTCATCGGTTGGAGAAATGTTGGATTTTGACTTAGAGAGTTGTTCCATCTCGTCCTTTGCTGGCATCATTTGAGCCCGTCATATGGACGTGGCCACCATGATTTGTAAACTTTGGTACCCATAGAAGGGAATATTTGTAGCTCAGATTGAATTATGGGAGTCCTTGGTGTTCTCGGAGCTTGGCTGTTTTCTTGCAGACGTTTCACTACCCAACTCGCTAACTTCATCAGTGCTAGAAGGGAGAAAGCCTTGTGGAAAGGAGGAGGAAAGAGAGGAAGAGAAGTGTGAGATCCTTGTTGTTCTCAGAGCTTGGTTGTTTTCTTGCAGACGTTTCATGACCCAACTAGGTGACATCATCCGTGCAAACCCCAATCCCTTCTAGCACTGATGATGTCACCTAGTAGGGTCACAAAACATCTGCAGGAAACAAACATGCTCAGAGAAGACCAAGGACCCTCGTAAACCATGATTCCTAGTCCAGTGCATTATGTGCATCTAGCTCGCCAAGCTTAGTCCAGACCCCACAATGAAAAGCAACAAAACTTAGCATGATGTGTAAACAAAATCATTTCTCCTAGTAGGAGGTAGACTTGAGATGCGGGAGAGGGAGGGAGGGAGGGGGTAGTAAGGAAGAGGAGGAGGAGAAGGAGGAGGACCTCTTTCCCTTGGTTCTTTACTTGCTATTTTGGGATGCAAGGCAGCATTATTCCAGTTCTGTCCACGGTAACGCCGGACTCGCCTGCCTTCCCCTTAGCGACTAAACTGAAATTATTCCTCTGTGTGTTTCTCTGGAAAGCATGACATCCCTCTGCAGCTCTGAGTGCAGGACATGCATAAAAGCCCCCACTCCCCCCTCGCCACCCCAAAGAGGAGAAAAGACACTGACATGGAGGAGAGGGCTGGATGGTTGCCTGGCAACCCATCCCGAGGAATAATGCTTGCCTTGTCTGCAAGAGGCTGGCCCCTGGTGAAGAACTGAAGTGCGCCAATCCAGCCTCAAAGCCACCCGACATCTCTTTGTTAACCGGGACGGAGACGCGAAGGGGTTTAATACACGGACTTTTAGTTTCACTGGGGCGTAAATTCATCGACTCTTTTTGCCTTTCTGCTTCAGCTGGAGGGAGAATTCCTTGGGAAAGCTTCCAGGCCTCTGTGGGATTTACAAGACCGTCCAAGAGACGAATTCATCCATCCTTAAAAAAAACCCAAAAAGAAATATCCCATGCCTGTTAAAACAAACGAAAAAGTTTGGCCTTGTGGAAAGGAGGAGGAGGAGGAGGAGGAGGAGGAGGCACAGGCAAGGATGCTGCTGCCCAAAGGAAGTTTCCCATCACATGGCTTGAATGCTAAGGATCATGGATAGGGAGGGTCTCTCTCTCTCTCTCTCTCTCTCTCTCTCTCTCTCTCTCTCTCTCTCTCTCTCTCTCTCTCTCTCTCTCTCTCTCTCTCTGCGTTTCTGTATAGCTGTGGCATCCCTGCCAATCGAAATGATTATATTAATTGTTGAAGCACGGCCCGTGATTAAAGCATCGCCCGACGGATCTGGCAAGTAGGTCTCCTCTGTTCCAGATGGTAGGTAGTTGATGGACTCTCCTTGCTTGTCTCTCATTCAAGGTTTATGAATCACAGGGTCCCAGCCAACCGAAGGTACCAACCCACAGAGTATGAACATGCAGCCAACTGTGCCACCCATGCGGTGAGTTGTATGTATCTTCTCTAGGGAGCGTTCTGGTGGGATGAGACAAGAACTAGACGTTGGGGGTCTTCAAAGCCCAAGAGAGATATCCAATGCCCAAATGAGATGCCCAATGCCCATGGGAGATGCCCAATGTCCAAGTGAGATGCCCAATGTCCAAGTGAGGAGCCCAATGTCCATGGGAGATGTCCAATGTCCATGTGAGATGCCCAATGTCCAAGTGAGATGCCCAATGTCCATGGGAGATGTCCAATGTCCAAGTGAGATGCCCAATGTCCAAGTGAGATGCCCAATGTCCATGGGAGATGTCCAATGTCCAAGTGAGATGCCCAATGTCCATGGGAGATGTCCAATGTCCATGGGAGATGTCCAATGTCCAAGTGAGATGTCCAATGTCCAAGTGAGATGTCCAATGTCATTGTGAGATCTCCAGTGCTCAAATCCATGAAGTCCATCTCCTCCAGCCTCCTCTCAGAACTTTCCTCTTCTCTTCTACTTTCTCTCTTCCAGTTCTGGATTGTTCCCAGCATCCTCGGAAGTTCAGTTCTCTACCTCCTCTCGGACAATCAGTGGGAGACAATTTCTGCATGGATCTATGGCTTCGGCTTGTCAGGACTCTTCATCGTCTCCACCACCTTTCATACCATCTCCTGGAAGAAACGGCACTTAAGGTAATCAGCCTTCAGCCATCCGGGCAGCAGCAAAGAAAGCTCGATTGTCAGAGGAAGCGACATCAGATCCCTGGTCCATCTGGTTTGGACCAATCTCCTTTACACCCTGAGAAATTAGGAAGGGTCCCTTCTGAGCCACTTGCTCCCCCAAAGAAAATGAAATTCAACAAACCCCACTTTTCTCCCTCTGCCTCTTTTGCAGGACTGTGGAACACTGCCTACACATGTTCGACAGGATGGTGATTTATTTCTTCATCGCAGCTTCCTACACTCCTTGGTGAGTTCTCACAAACCGCCTGTCACTCTCGGCGGCTATGACCGATCCTCTAAATCCCGTGTCTCCAACTTCGGCCAGTTTAAGTCTTGTGGACCCAGTATGGCTGGCTGAGGAATTCTGGGAGTTGAAGTCAACAAGTCTGAAAGGGGCTGAGGTTGGAGACCCTGGATCTAAATGGTTCTCTAGGTCTGAGTGTGTGTGTGTGTGTGTGAGAGAGAGAGAGAGAGAGAAAGAGAGAGAGAGAGGAGGAGGAGGAGAGGAGGGAGAGGGAAAGAGGAGAGAGAGGGAGGGGAAGAGAGGGAGGGAGAAAGGGAGCAAGAAAGAGGGAGGGAAGAGGAGAGGGAGAGGGAAAGGAGAGGAGGGAGGGAGGGAGGGAGAGGGAGGGAAGAAGTGAGAGACAGGTAGAGAGAAGGGGAGAGAGAGGGAGGGAGGAGGTGAAAGAGAGGGAGGGGGAGGGAAGGAGAGAAAGAGGGAGGAAGAGGGAGGGGGAGAGAAAGGGAGACAGGGAGGGAAGAGGTGAGAGAGAGGGAAAGGGGGAGAGGGAGGGAGGAAGAAGGAGAGGGAGAGGGAGGGAGAGAGACAGACAGAGAGAAAGATCTACTTTTGCCATGTCTTTGTAATCTTTCAAGCAGTAGGAGGAACAATCTAAAGCCACTGGCTGGTGACAAGACTTGGGTACCAGGTCAAATCTAGATTGAACAGGGGGTATGGTGCGGTGGGGGGGGGAGAAGGTGGCTGTTGAATCCCAAATGCCACCAAGGATGTCACCAACTTTCTTGCGATCTTTCATCTCGGTGGTCATCTCGGTGGTGTCCGGCCTGCTTTGCCAGCGGGTGGCTTCCCCCCCCCCCCGTGACTTCTAATGTCCCCGTTGTGCCCCCAGGCTCAACCTGCGGGAGCTGGGTCCCTGGGCATCCCACATGCGTTGGATCATCTGGATCATGGCCACAGGGGGGACGGTCTACGTCTTCTTTTTCCATGAACGGTGAGCAGGCAGGCGAGAGTGGGATCCTGGGAGGGCAAAATCCACTCGTGGGCTTGGCTGGGAAATATAGCTTTCGTTGGTCTACACCGCCCTCTGGTGGAAAGAAAGATATCACAGACACAGCTTTCTTTTGCTTGCTTATTAGTTTTTAATCCTTTATCGTGTTAGAAATGTCGTTGGAAGAGCGTGAAAATAAGGTAAACTTGCCCCATAACTCACGAGCCCAAGTTGTTTGGACAGAAGAACAGAGTTTTCTCAAATAGCTGCACATCCTACATAGCTGCATCCGTTCATGGCACTTGATGTGAGGAGCAGTGCATATCTTGTTACACGTATTTCTCGACTTACGATTGTTTGCTTAGCGACTATTCAAAGTGATGACCGACGCCACCCCAAAAGCTACTTACAACCCGGGTTTGAGCTTCTAACACCTGCCCCTCTCCTGCAGTCGTAAAATTGGTTTGGTCACCTGTTGACCTGCTTTATGACTGTCACGACTCACAACTGTAATTGCCAGGCTCAGTTACAGTCATAAGTTGAGGACTACCTGTACTCTCCACCCCTGTGGGTTTAGAAACTAGGTTTTATGGCTTCCTGGGCAAGGTGAGCCCAGACAACTGGATCGAGAGCTGTGGTGGTGAAGTGGTTAGAGTGCAGTTTTGCAGGCTGACTCTGCCTACTGCCAAGAGTTCGATCCTGACCAGCTCAAGGTCGACAGCCTTCCATCTTTTCCCTCCCTCCCTCCCTCCCATCCATCCATCCATCCATCCATCCATCCATCCATCCATCCATCCATGCAGCATTGAAGGCTGACTCTGCCCACTGCCAGGAGTTCTATCCTGAAACAGTTCAAGGTCGACTCAGCCTTCCATCCTTCAAAGGTTGGTAAAATGAGGACCCAGATTGTTGGGGGCAACATGCTGACTCTGTAAACCGCTTAAAGAGGGCCGTGAAGCACTGTGAAGCGGTATATAAGTCTAAGTGCCATTGCTATTCCCTCCTTCCCTCCCTCCCTCCCTCCCCACTCCACCCTCCCTCCCTCCCTCCCTTCCTTCCTTCCTTCCTTCCTTCCTTCCTTCCTTCCTTCCTTCCTTCCTTCCTTCCTTCCTTCCTTCCTTCCTTCTGCCATGGTGGCACAGTGGTTATAATGCAGTATTGTAGGCTGATTCTACCCATTGCCAGCAGTTCGATCCTGACCGGCTCCAGATTGCCCCAGCCTTCCAAGGTCGGTAAAATGAGGACCCAGATTGTTGGGGGCAATATAGGCTGACTCTGTAAATTGCTTAAAGAGGGCTGTAAAGCATTGTGAAGCGGCATATAAGTCTCAGTGCTATTGCTATTCATTCAGCAACGGGGGAAGTCGGTTGTAGCTTATCTTGAGTTGCAAACTATATCAAGGTTTCCCAAACTCAGGTTGGTTTTCTTGATCCCCAGGTACAAGCTGGTGGAGCTGTTTTGTTACCTGGTGATGGGGTTTTCCCCTGCCCTGGTCATTCTTTCCATGGTAAGTGACTCAGTGGAAATGCAGGTGAGAAGGTCCATCCAAGTGTCTCCTCCTCCTGAATGAATCGGGAATCACAGTTAGTCATTGACTTACAACCATTTGTTTAGTGACTGTTTAAAGTTACAACAGCACTGGAAAAGTGACTTATGACCGACTGCCACACTTGCAGCATCCTCAGGGTCATGTGATCAAAATTCGGGGGCTTGGCAACTGACATGGACTTATGACTGTTGTGGCATCCCGGGGTCACGTGATTCCCTCTTTCTGAACTTCCCAGCTGGCTTCTGACAAGCAAATGTGCCGCAATGGAGGAAGCCAGGTTTGCTGAACGACCTCCTGGTGAACAACTGGCAGTGGCTTCACTTAACAACCAGGGCAAAAGAGATCATAAAATGGGACACAACTTGCTTAACGACGGGGATTTGGTTTCCATTGTGGTCGTAAGCCGACTAGACTTTCATGGGTGCTGGGTCTTCTTCTACCAATCCACTGACTGCTTCCTCTGCTTGTCCTGGTTCTTGCAGCCCAACACGGAAGGCCTGGTGGAGCTGGTGGCTGGTGGCATTTTTTACTGCTTGGGTACCATTTTCTTCAAGAGTGATGGACGCATCCCCTTCGCCCACGCCATCTGGCACCTCTTTGTGGTGTTTGGAGCTGGCACCCATTACTATGCCATTTGGAGATACCTTTATCGGCCGGATGCTCTCCCGTCTCACATCTCCAGGTAGTGGCCTTAAGGGATCCCAAGACAAAGGATCAAGAGGAGGAGATCCATCCTTCCTTCTCTGTATCTTCTGGAAGGTTGGTCCTTCTCCTCCATGTTCTTCAGGACTTCCAAGGTGAGATGGCAGCTTTTAGACTAGACTCCTTGCCCAATCTTGCCCAAGGTCCAGAACTTGGAAGGTGCAACTTTTCTTTGACTACAAAAGAACCGTGACGGCACATATTGTTCTTGGAGGAAAGTTCTGACCCGAAAGGAACAGTGGATGGGTCTTTTGTGAAAAGGAAAGCTAGGAAGCAACTACTGGAAACATCTGCTACAACTCAAGAGCCCAAGAAGTCAACCGAGAAGCAAGGAACGACTCAAGAGGTTGGATGGAGAGACTTTTAAGAGTCCCATCCGTTCAATTGTTGTGTTTCCGTTGTCTCTTCTACCGCAAAAAGAACTCATTGTCTGGCCTGCCACTCTACCTCTTATGATGCTGTTAGTTGATCCTCTCTAAGCCATTCCAAGCAGATTGTAGAGGTAGAATTGTCCCAGTTATGCTGTCTCCCCTTGGCTTAACTTCTGTGAGGTCACAAATAGTAGTCAGAGATCCTTTTGAGGCTGACACTCTCTGGATCTCCTGGATGTCTGCAGGAACACCATGGTGGTGTCCTTCAGCAATTTCCAAATCTCATGGTACAAGTATTCCTCAACTTAATGGCCACAATTGAGCCCAAAACTTCTGATGCTAAGCAAAACATTTGCTAAGTGAGCTTGGGCCCAGGTTACAACCTTTCTTGTTAAGTGAGTCCCTGCAGCTGTTAAGTTAGTAGACTATCTCACAGTTATGCCAAACCATCATTGCCGTCGCTTCCTATTCGTGACCCTAAGCAGATACAGTGACGCTGAAATTTCAGCCATGTTTAAACATTCAGACCAATTCCATTTTTCACTCATTGGATTCCTCGTCATGCGTGCCTCTCAGGTCTTTTTAAGCCACCTTCTTCCCAATAACTTATCTCTTGAGGAGTAAATGGGAGGTACCAATGTAAGCCGGATAACTTTAAACCAGTGGCATCCAGCCAATTCTGAGGCCTTTTGACCATGTCATTCTGAAGAGGTACAGTGAGAAGGTAGACAGGAATACGTCCCTTCAGGATGAGATGGTGGAAGGGACCATGTTCCTTCAGAATATGGAAGAAACCATGTTCCTTCAGGAGGAGTTGGTGGAAGAAACCACCCAGGATATGATGGTGGAAGGACCATGATCCTTCAGGATTGTGGAAGAGACCACATTCCTTCAGATAAGATGATAGATGAGACCACGTTACTTCATGTCCTCCTTTCCCCCTTTCCCTTTGTGTAAAACTTCCACACCAATCCCAACTAACAGTATAAGCAATGAGTAGGTTCTGGATTTTTGATGTTTACTTCCAGGGAAGAAGGCAAAACCAATCAACCAAACCTCCCAATATTCTGCAACAGTCCAAGGCATGGCCCACCTTAGGATTCCAACTACCTCATGATGCTTCATGGATAGAGTAGACCTTTGATATTGTCACAAGCTTAAAAGTTCTCAAAGGTCGTTGGTCCTTGAGAGCCCGCTTGATATAATTTTGGCTTCCTAAGAGTTAGTACTCATACCTAAAACACAGGTATGAGTTACAGTTTAAGTCTTCTTCCCAAGGAGAATAAGAGTGAGTTTAAAAACTGGGTCCATCCTTTTACAGCAGAAGGTGCCCAACCGTGACAACTTTAAGACTTGTGGACTTCAACTCCCAGAATTCTTTGGCTGGCTGGGGAATTATTTCAACTCCCAGAATTCTTTGGCTGGCTGGGGAATTCTGGAAGTTGAAGTCCACAAGTCTTAAAGTTGCTAAGGTGGGACACCCTGATTTAGAGCATTCCCATTCAGTTTCCACTCTGTCCTACAGCACTGGAATTCTCCACTGGACGCCCATCCATGTGTTAACCAGGCCTGACCCTGCTTAACTTCCCAGCTTCAAGGACACCAGTCAAGGGTTCTGCCTTGCTGTGAATTCCTTTCTGGACCCTTCAACCAAATCAATTTGGTTTCCTTGAAATCTCTGTTTGTAGCTAATTCTGATTTTATTTTTCTGTCTGCTGACTGTTTTGTACTCTATAATCAAGGGAATGAATGGGTTATACTGATCGCCCTAGCTTTTTGTACTAACTTTTCATGACTTTGTAACTTTAAAAGAATGTTGACCAGTTAAACCTTCTGAATTTTTCAAAGAAGAAGTCCTGTATTTCAAACCACTTGTCTCTTATTTAAACATAAGTATTTTATATTTAACACAGTATTATTTAATGCCGGTTGTGATAAAAACCATATTAGGGAAGGTGGTTTCTTGTGAAATAAGATTTAAATTATAAAAAAAAATAACTTCTTTAGGGCTGTATTTATTGTTATGGGGGGGAGTTTTTTTTATGAAGTTTTTTTAAAGGGGAAGCCATCATCCATAGGCTGATGATACTCAGTTTTACAAATGTTACAAGTCATAACTCTAACAATTAATTCTCATAAATATGATATAGAATTAAATTCTATAGTCACTTAAATGAGATGGGTGGTATAGAAATTTGATAAATAAAAATCGTAATTGGAAAGATTCTTGGACTATATAACTTTATATATCGATTTGTTTCAAACTCAAATTTGGGGTTCATCTACAGCGAGAACCTACATTTTAACTTGCTAGGAAATTACATTTCTAGAATTGATTTTAATGTATTCCAGTTAGGGATTTCTACTGTGCAAACAGGATGTCTTTAATTGAGAAACCTGATTTTTTTTCTGTTTTTTTTTTAAACTGGGATGTCAAAATATCATAAGCAATTAATAACAGTTGCTAAAGAGTAGCCTTTATGTTTTTTTTATCTATTTGCATTGCATTACTTATACTTTAGTACTTTTACTTCTATATGCTGTCCAAACTTGACAACTTTTAATACCTGTGGACTTCAATTTTTGTATGGCTGGCTGAGGAATTCTGGGAGTTGAAGTCCACAGATCTTCAAAGTTGCCAAGACTGGACACCTCTGGTTTAGATCTTCTCTTGCTTATATTCTTTACTAAACAAAAACCTGTTCAACAACAACAATAACAACAACAAAATAGTTCACTCTCTGTCTACATCAAAGGACCTACATTATTGGGGGGGGGGAAACCAGAAATATTTAACTTTCATTATGTATCTATCTCAAGTAAGTTTTCTCAAGACTTTGGGCATACAATCTATTTTTTAAAAAAAAAACTTTTAATGGAATGGCTTATGTTTTTCTGCTAAAACATCTCTATCTGATCTACTTTCCTGTGGTTTTTATTTTTTAAATATATATATATATATATATATATATATATATATATATATATATATATATATATATATATATATATATATATATATATATATATATATATATATATATGTTGCAACTCCATTTTGGAGTTGGGTAGGAATAAGCAGCAGGACAAAAATAATTACAGAGAGAAGAAGGCAAAGGGGAAAACTGCTTCAGAGTCAGCTTTAGTAAGTGTGATGTGACCCTTATCAGCAAAGCAAAGGGTGACATCCCCAGGGTGAAATAGTTGTGGGATGAAATCGTTGTGGTTTGTCAGAAGGATGACACACAAAAATACCACTATGTATTGCTGCTTGCTAGACGGAGGTCTAAATTTCAGCTTTTTGTTCTCTTAATTTAAAAGTTTCAATTCCCTTTCAAAACAACCCAAACATGAGATCAAGTCAGGAAATCCTGATCCCCTCTACTCCACATCTGGGAAAGACACCAGTTCCCACCAGCTGGAGAAAAATTGAGCAAGGGAATTTCAAAAGTCTCCAGGAAGAGTCCAGATATGAAAAACACATACCGTTATTTAAACCCAACAAACATACGGTAGTTTAAAGCACTTCTATCTTATATCTACTTATAAAGTAGATGGAAAATGTTTGGGAAACCGGAAAGCATGCCTCTCTGGGCCTCAAAACACATTAACCTGGTTAATTAAATCTGGGTTAGTGCAAATGGACCCAGATAGCCGCTTTCCCCCAAAAACAGCTGAGTAAGAATGTCTGTGCAGATTCTCCATCATCCAGGTCATCGGTGTCCCAAAGGAAGCAACTGGACTTCCTTGTTTTCATTGGAAGACAGATCTTTCTGTGCCCCACCACCCAGGCAGAGCCGAAGAAGCTTCTTGGATGAGAGGCGAAACGTCTTCAATAGGAAAATCCCCCCAAAGTCCAGTTGCCTCCTGTAAAAGCACCTTGGGGATAAGTCAAAACCAGGCCAGGAGAGTTTAAGGTGGCTGCCAACATTTAACAGGTGAGAAAAGGGGGAGTGCACTCACCGGCATCCAACGGCTTCGGGGTTCAGAGACCACCCCCCCAAAATAATTCAGCCCAGGGGCTTGGCTAGCAGCCCCGCTTGCACAGCTGCACGTCTGTTCCTGGCCCAATTCGGGCTCCGACGACTCCAGCTGACGAAAGCCAGCCCCAGCAACGGCTGGGGAGGCGGACGTGGGTCCTTAAGGGACGGGGGGGGAGACACAAAACGCACAGCGCCCGCAACGACAAGGCCCCCCCCGCGCCGTTAAACCGCGCCGCTGGGATGGGGCGCGTCGTGGCGCGCGGCGGCCACCAGGCGGCGCTGCTCCGCTCCGGCTGCCCGGGACGTGGCGAAGCGGCCGCCTCTGCTGAAGCCGCGCTCTTAATTCGGGTGGGCTTCGCTGGCTCGCCCGGGCACGATGCCCTCCGGGCGGTGGCGGAGACCCCGGCCCGGGAGGTGAGTGGCAACTCGCCGCACTTTGCAGGGGCGGGTGGTGGGGAGGGAGGGGCGAGCGTGCAAAGTCGGGGGGGGGAAGGAGGCTGGGGTCGGTTTCGCTGGAATCGGAATTGGGGAGGTGGGGGGGGAATAGAAGGATGCGGGGGGGGGAGAGCCAAAGACAGGATGCAATGATAGACCGGTCCTCTCACCCCCACCCCCCAAACCCCCGCTCCCCTTCTGCACCGGGCACTCAGCTCGGATGCAGAAGCCTTGGGAGCGCTGCCCGGGAGAGAAAGTGCCCCCTCCGCCCAACGGGGGCCGATGGAGTCGGAGCTAATGGGGTGGGGGGTGGTTGGGGGACTTGAGGTTGAGGAGTCCCCCCTCCCTTGGTGAAGGCACAAAGGGAAGCGAGTGGCTGGTCGCGTGGCGTGGGTGGAGAGGGAAAGAGGGGCGGGGGGGGGGTGAGATCAAGCCAAGTGCCAAGTCCTCAAGGAAAAGACGCGGGGGGGGGCGTGCGTGACCCAGGTATGTATCCAAGAAGGGCTGGAAGTCCTTCAAAGCCGATTTAGAGGGATTAGCACCTCCGAAGGAGACTTGGCTGGTGTTGGTGAAGGTCAACAGAAGGGAATCTCTTAGCTCAGGGTTGAAATGAGGGGTCTTTGAGCTGAGCTGTTTTCTTGCAGACGTTTCATGACCCAGCTAAGTAACATTATCAGTGCTAGAAAAGAGTGGGGAGTGGAGGAGAAGGGAAAGAAGAGAACAAAGACAAGGACTATGGGGTCCTCGGGGCTCTCTGCCGGGTCATCTTCTTGCAGACGTTTCATGACCCACCTAGGTAACATCATCAGTGCTAGGAGGGAGTGAGATTGTGGGGGAGGAGGAGGAGGAGGACTGTGGGGTCCTTGATGCTCTCTGAGCTTGGTTGTTTTCTTGCAGACGTTTCATGACCCACCTAGGTAACATAATCAGTGCTAGAAGGGAGGGGGGGTCTGCTCTCTATTTACATGTGACAGTTTCTGTAGGAAATGAGTTTGTGATGCAATGGCAGCGGTGATCAGAAGACACGAAAGAGAGAAGTTTTGTGTGTTTATTTTGCAGGAATAGCAATTCCCCATTCTTTGTTTTTTGGATCCTTTTCCCCCCAAATAATGTATCGGAAGAGACTCAAGATGTTTGTTTGTCTTTTGCGTTCATGAAAACTGCAGCTAAGAACGAACCCTACCCATTCCCACATACAGGGGCAAGTAGAAGCTTGCCTGGTTGTCATTGGTGACCCAACTGGGTTTAATTATGCGGGGGGGGGGAAGGCTCCTAAGGAGAGCTTTTCTGCTTTCCCTCGCCTCTAAAATTGAGCCCTGGGACAGCTGGGATCATCTGGCCTTGGGGTGGGCTTGGTGGTCTTTCCCAAAGGCTTTGGATCGTATCTTTCCGCTGGATCTGGATCGAAGATTTGGAGCTGATTATCCAGCAGTTCTGATCGTTGGTTCAATCTGGGCTTTTAGGCTGCAATGTGACTAAAAACGTTCCAGAGAAAAGAGAAGGAATTTTACCTCTGACATTTCTGCTCCATGGAGACACAAGACGCTGATCAGGCTGGGGAGTTGTGTGTGTGTGTGTGTGTGTGTGTGTGTGTTGGAAATCAAAGCCACATTGTTATGGCAGTGAATTTTCCCTCCCTTAGCTTTTGCAGTTATTAAGAAATTTCGAAAACAGAGGAAGGTTGCTTTCAAGTCTAAGGAAAGAAGGACTGGATTCGGCTTTCCAGGTTGTGTGTTTGTGTCTGGGCTTTGCAAAGAGCCAGCATACAGCTGGTGGTTTTCGGGACATGTGGCATTATTTGGGCTGGTCCTAGGGGGGTAAGACCAGGAACAATTTTTCTACGATTATCATTTCCGCTGCTCCGTGCAATTGCCTAAGGACGATGGCTGTAATAAAATCTTTGTTAGGCAACCTTTGGAGACTTGTGGCCTTTGGGAAAAGCTGGAACACAAACCCAACACATTCTTTTTGTGCTTGTGTGGTGCTTTTTGAGAAGCAAAGAGCACAACAGCTCAATGGCCTGGGCCTGGACTGGAAAATCATTTTAAAATTCCTACGCCCGGCGTGAATTTTTAAGCAGCCAAAATTCCAGCACCAGCAATTCGATAATTTGGGGTGGGGTTTTTTTCCCATTTCTTTGCTCTGTTTTTAAGCTATTCAGATGATCCAATTTTCAGTTTTAGCCCACGTGGTGTGGAATGCGTTGGAAGAGAAACCGTGAAACGCCAGTCAGTTGGCACAAGCATTATAAATATGTCGATTTTTATTTTATTTTATTTTTTTAAAAACACTGTTCTGCTCTGAAGCCTCTTAGAACAAGGCTTGGTCAGCAGAAACAAAGCAGTTAAAAAAAAAATTCAGACATTTTTGCCAGAAATATTTCTGTGACTTTGCTCAGGATTTTTGCAAGCTGACTTCCCTGGCAGTGTTCTGCCCAAATGCAGATGGTCCAGCTTTAAGTTTTAGGTACAGGGCATGAAAATGAGGGACGTGACACACACGCCCCCAAATTGTTCCAGTTTCTGCCTCTGGATTGCACTTTTTTTTTGTTCAATATTTTATTATTTTTTTTATAGTCACAAGCCCTTAATATTTTATCAGCAACCTACTGTCTGGGTTCCAATGTTTAGTTTACCAATAGAGGTTAAACTTCTTTCTCTCTACCTCGTTTTTCTAGCCGTTGATAAAAGGTATCCCGTGTTCTAAGGTATTCTGAATCTTTTTTCTCTTTCGTTTTTAGTGTCAGTCTGTCCATTTCTCTGGATTGCACTTTTTTTTAAAAAATTTTATTAAAGCAATCAACATTAAACATAAGATCATATTAAGAAAGGATTGCACTTTTTTGATGAGATAGAAAGGGGAGAATTATTGAAAAAGCCCTGGGAGCGAAGGCCTTCATTCCACGGAATTAATTTAATTTAACAAGTGTGGCGTTTTGTTCTCCGATTGAGGGTCAATACCTTAAAAAAGAAAGAAAGCTATGCCTTAATTTTGATCACGTGACCCTGGGGAAGCTGCAACGGTCGTAAGTGTGAGAAACAGCCATCAGTCACTCTTTTCAGTGCTCTTGTAACTTGGAACGGTCACTAAATTGTTGTTAGATCAGGTGTGGTCAGAAAATACAGCCGCCGCGAAGCTTCCATCAAGCCCGGTCTGTTTCTATGCGTGTCAGAACTTCACTTGCACCACTGGGGCCGCCATTTTGACTTTTTTGACCTCACCTTGGCAGTCTGCTCCTCAGCTGCTTTATTTCAGTGGGGTCAGATCAGGAAAGACCTGGAGAAGGATTTTATTTTTTCCAAGGATGCTTCACCCTGTTGCTGAAGGCTTCGTTTGGCCGGGGAGAGAAGGACAGGATATAAAATTTGGCAGAAAGCAAAATTTTGCTTCGGTTTCATATTTTTTTCCTCCCTCTCCCCCCGCCTTCCATTTCCTTTGCTGTTTTGGAAATAATAATGTTTTCCACATTGCGACTCTGAAATAACAGTTCCTCCCTCTCTCTTCCTCCCCCTTACATTTTCTGATCGGCTTTTTCGTTCCGCGAAGACCGTGAAGGTTTCACGGATTCCCACGGACTTCGTTAAAAGAAAGAGGAAGGGGCAGGATTAGAAACGAAGGCTGCCAAATATGTTCCCTCAACCCACTGATTGGTTGTCACGGCCATCTGCAAATGATAGCTCTTAGGAGAGTTCACAAAGCAAACATTACATTCTCTCAAACGATGATAGAATAAAAGGGGGGAAGCAGTTACCAAAATAATATACTAGGCCTGACATAAATTGGATTTGAGTACATGTCCATTATCCGGGTGGAAAATTCATATTTTTTGCAGGTTGAAGTCCTAAATTCTCCACTCTTCCATGCAGAAAACGACCCACAGTTACTAGCTGGAGATATGAGAGAAGAGAGCAGTTAATTCTCGATTTACCAGCTGGGAAGGTTAACCAATGGCAGTCACGTGACCTCGGGACGGTGCAACTGACCTAAGTACATGTCAGTTTCCAAGCCTCCGAATTTTGATCACGCAAGGATGTAAAGACCAGTAACCTGGAAAAAAAAACATCCTAAACTGTAGTCACTTAAAAAAAAAATTAAATAGATTTTAAATTTATTTGCAACCTCTCTCGCCGGGAGATTACCCTAGCTGTAATTGTTGAGCGCTAAAAATGCAGTCACATGACCCGGGGAGGAGAGGCAGACATGGAAACTTTGGAACTGAGTCCTAAACATTTTTTTTTTGGTGTGGGTGTGTGTGTGTCTGTTATAACGTCGAATGACCACTAAGCAACCCGCCGTAAGTTGAGGACTGCCTGTGTATTATTCTGCAGAACATGGGAATATCAAAGTGACAGAGGTTTGCAGATGTTGATGGTCAAGAAGCTCCAGCAAAGTCACAAAATTTCTTCCCCTGTCTTCTCTGCCCCTTCCCTCGCCCCGGTGCCTTTCCACCTGAGTTTAATGCCTCGGTTGTGCTGGAAACATTTATAAAGAACCTCGCTTCAAATCCATCTCAGCCAACAGGCAGGGTGGTTCCCTTCTCCTAAAAATAGAAGCTGAAATTTTGGCGTGTAACTGTCCATTCCCTCCAGCCATGGTCCCGCACACGGAGCAGGGGCTTGATAAAACAGCCAAGTGATGGCAGATCCCCTCCAGATTTCATTAACCTCCCAACGGGTGGAAGAAGGTTCAGCTCTGCCAGTCTCGTGGCCTTGGGAACATCTTTGGCATTCTTCGTGGAGGACAAAAAGGCAAAATATATTTAGAAAGAATCCCTCTGGATTCTTTCTATTAGTTCCTCCTGCCAGGCTGAAGGATACCCAGAGCTCAGAACAGTTAAACACTTTGCCTCCAGATAATTCTGGGTGCAAAATGAAGGCAGCTGGTGACGTTGTTATAAGATAGGTAAGTCAATAAAATTATTCAGATTTGTTTGGGGAATTTTTACACGTGGCAAAATAGCAAAGTTGGAAGGGACCAGGGAGGTCTGCTAGTCCAACCCCCTACACCATCTCAGACAAATGGTTGTCCAGTCTCTTCTTAAAAGCTTCCAGGGATGGAGCACCCACAACTTCTGAAGGCAGGCAGTTCCACTAATTAATTGTTCTCACTGTCAGGAAATTCCTCCTTAGTTCCAGGTTGCTTCTCTCTTTGCTTAGTTTCCATCTGTTGCTTCTTGTCTTGTCCTTCAGATGCTTTGTAGAATAGCTTGACTCCCTCTTCTTTGGGGCAGCCTCTCCAACATTGGAAGACTGCTATGCTATCATGTCCCCCACCCAGCCCCTCTTTTCACTAGACTAGACATGCCCAATTCCTGCAACCATTCTTCAGATGTTTTAGTCTCCAGTCCTCTGGAAGGACCCATCTTCCCTTGACCCAAAATCTAGCTTTTGTTCACAGTGGGATGGAAGAAGGTCGAGGTCAGGCGAGGACTGGATCTGTGACAAGTTCTCCAGATGGTTGGCTGCCGTGTTCAACAACATTTGCAAGGACGAAATGATTGTTTGATCTGCTGTCAAGTTGCTGAAAGCAACATGGGAGGGCCAGAATGACTGAGAACATTGTAATGCTCAGGAAACACCCTCTTTCGAAGAGGTTCTAGTCCAGGAGATTAATCGGGACCTGGATGATTGTTGCTAGAGCAGTGTTTATCCCAAAGTTGCCACGTTTGAAAGTCCCCGCCTTGGGTGACTTCACCAGGCTTCCTTTGGTTTTCTTGGACCGTTCTCAAAACCACGTTAGCAAACTCCTTCTAGGGCTCCAGCCAACTGTAGGCTCTAGAAGCCACCTGTGCTCCAGGATTGTTGTTCTTCTGCAGAGGTTCTGTGAACCGAACCTCTGCAGTTTCTCAGCCATTTGTCTCTTGGTTTTGACCTCCTGACGACACATTGATGGCTCTGCTTTCTTTCTGTCCAGCCACCCTTCATGACGCCCACCTGCACGATGTTCTACCGATCGCCTTCAGCCATGTCGCCACCTTCCAAAAACCGATTCAAGCGACAAAGCCGGATCTTCTCCCAGGTCTTACACCGGACGCTAAGCTACAAGGATCGCAGCTCGGTGGCCACTTATTCGGGGTCAAGCAAGGAGGATCTGTCAGAACTGTCCACCCAGGTCTCAGCCCCGGGGGTCCTCAAGATCTTTGGATGTCACGTCTGTGTGGGGACTCACTACAAGAGTGTCTTGGCCACAGCCAGCTCGTGTGCCCAGGAGCTGCTGAAAGAAGCTCTTGAGCGGTACGGACTCAGCAGGGTGGATGTGGGCCGTTACGCTCTCTGCGATGTCGTTGGGACGTTTGCTGGATCAGAAAAGCAGTGGAAGACGGAAGGCTTGAGAATCCTGAGGGACCACGAGAAACCTCTTTTGATCCAGGTGCTTTGGAAGCCCCGGGAAGGTTTCTCTCGGAGATTTGAGCTTCGGAAGAGGTCCGAAGTGGAGGAGATGACAGCCGAGGACAAGGACACCATCACAGCAGGTGAGCAACAGGAGAAGTTGAGAGCCGTCTCTGCAGCGGCGAGGTTTCAATATCACAAGCCGTCATCTTGTGGTTTGTTGGGTTTGAGCTTAGCGTGCAAAACTGCCATGATGGGGGTGGGGTGGGGGGTGGGGAGAGAAGGATATATCAACACATGGCTTAGACCTGGAGAAGGATTCAAGGATCTACCCTGGGGAAAACCTGGCGGAGACGAATTATTCAGCCAAATAGGTACGCTGAGTGAAAACCATAAGGAAGCTTTGGAAGGTGTAGCTGGAGGCTCTGGGACTTCCCATGGATTAGGCTTTGGATGAAGTGGGTGGAAGGGGAGAACGTTTGGGTTGAAATCTTGGCCTGGCCAAAAGTCCTTCAAATTGGATCACTAGCCTTGTTTGTTGGTTTGTTGGTTTGACCCTAAAAGATGGATGTTTTGGCAAGCAAAGGATCAGCACTGGATCCCTTCCTTGTTGATGGGCGAGGACTGCAATGCAGCGGTAATCCCAGCAGTGTTTATTTGTAAGGCTGCAACGGTGCATACAGTCGAGATGAAGGGCAGCAGGAGGAGGAGGAGGAGGAGGAGGAGGAGGAGGAGGAGGAGGAGGAGGAGGAGGAGGAGGAGGAGGAAAAGGGGGAGGATTGTCAGGTCCTCAGTGCTCCCTGAGCTTGGCTGTTTTCTGGCAGACGTTTCATGACCCAACTAGGCAACATCATCAGTGCTGTTGCTACCTAGTTTGGGTCATGAAACATCTGCCAGAAAACAACCAAGCTCAGGGACCACGAGGGACCCCTCATTTCAACCCTGAGCTACAAATATCCTGCCTTAAAAAGGTGAGAACTCTTTGGGCACACCAGAGAGGGAGGAAGGTCTAGGGGGTTGCAGAACCCTCTTGCTAGCAGGTTGTCTGAACTTGATTCAGTCTGAAAGCCACGTCTGGTTGCATTTGCTCACCAAGTGGAGTTTGAAGAACCAAACCTGTCAACCACAAGCCGGAGAGGCTGAAACAGGCCAATCTCTACACCAACCAACCCTTGGTGGGCCTTGAAAGCAGAAGCTGCTTGGCTGTTGTCAAGAAATACGTCCAGCTGTAGGGCCAAGTCAAACTTTGGGGCCAAAAGAGCAAAACAGCCCCCCCTTGGCACAGGAGGAGTCGCATCACGCCCAGAAACCCATGTTTTCATTTGCAACCCAGGCTCAGCATCCAGCGTCAGCCGCAGCAGCCTGGGAGGGAAATTCAGACCCACAGGCCAGACGCAGAGAGGCATAGATTTGGCCACATCCAGGAAAAGTCCTGGTGTTTGTTTTTCCAGCAAAGCTCAGGGAGTTTCAGCAGGGTTTAACCGTCTTCTTTGGAGAGCGAAAACTCCAGAGTGGCTGTTTTTCTCTCTCCCCCCCCCCCTATTTTGCTTTCATTTGGCTACCCAAAGTCAATGCAGAAAGTTCCTTTCCTACAGATAAGGAAATTCAAAGTTGGCTTTCTTTAGCAGAGGAAGCTGGAGGCAGAGTGCTGAAGTTCATTTTTTTTTCCTTATTTTGATTTGAGTCTTTTCCTTCACTTGGACTTGAGTCTTTTCTTTCATAGAATCCTAAGGTTGGAAGGGACCTCTAAGATCTTTTAGTCCAACCTCCTGCTCAAAGCAGGAATCTTACACCGTCCCCGATCAAAGTTGTCTAGTTTATTTTTGAAAACTTCCAGGGATGGAGCACCCACAACTCCAGGAGGCAAACTAGTCCTTTGAGTAATTGTTCTCGCTGTCAGGAAATTTCTCCTTAGTTTTAGGCTCTCTCTTTCACAAACTTTCATCCACTACTTAAAATCCAGGGTAAAATCCAGGATTGATTTCTAGGGTGAACTGATATTGTTGGCCGATTATTAAGATCAGAAGAACGACGGAAGACGAAAAGATAAAACAAGCTAAAATCCTTCCAGGCTAACCCATCCTTGAAGCTTCCCCTCTCTTCCCTCCACTCAATCTTCTGGGGACTGTCTTAATTCCAAAACTCAGGATTTTTGATCTCAGCTTTGACCCTGGGCATGTTTTACAATGCATAGTCATCCCTCCTGCTCCCATGAAAAGCTTCAAGATCAAGAAGCTTCTTGGATGAGAAGCAAAACATTTTTCAAGAAAAAAACAAGAAAGTCCAGCTGCCCTTTGGGGAAACCATGACCTGAATGATTGAGAAGCTCCATAGACATTTGCTGCAAGTATCGATAACCTAATCAAAACTCAACCTAAGTTTTGCCTCCAGCTCTAGATTTAAGTTTGGACTTTCAGCTGCTCTTCCTGGGAGTCCAGAATCTTCATTGCCTGAACCTTGAGTGTCAAATGTCCACATTTTCTCCTCCACACTTCAATTTTGCTTCTTGGAAGGGTACTTCAGCCCCTTTTTTGGTGGCCAAGTCCTCCTTCCTACCACTCATTTGTGATCCAGCTTGACCTGAAATTGTTGCTTGTTATTGCGATAGACTATTCTGCTCTATTTGTCCTTCTTTTGCCTAATCTGGAGACATATAAACAAATCCAGTAGGCATCTCTGGCCAATCCCTGCTCCAGTCACCTCTTTTGAGTTTCCCAGCAAAGACAGAGTTTAAAGCAAACAACAAAAAAATGTATTTGAGTACTGCAAGACTGTTCCTCACCAAATAAGGTAGATTGCTTGGTGGACTCTAAGCCGTTTCCTTTATAAATGGGCTTGGAGAGTTTTCTGACCCTGATTTCTTGTTTCATCCACGAAGAAGCTGGCTCTTTTCGTTCTTTCTCCACCTTCTTCCAAGGGGGGGGGGTAGAGTCCCATCTCTAAATTTCGCTTCTGTCCAGGAAACACAGAGGTTTATTATTTTTTAGTCCCCCACTCAGGGACTGTGAGAAAAACTTGAGAAATCTAGTTTGGAGAAGATAATGGAAAGTTTTATGGAAAACGGTGGTCCACCTCAAGAAGAAGGCAATATCTCACTTCTACGGGAAAACTGTGGCTAGAAGATGGGAGAAGAGATCACCAGGACCAGCTGCCCCATTGGGCAGAGAATGGAGGACAGAGGTAAATCCATTCAATGCATGTGTGGTCCAAATAAAGTTGTGGGTTCACCCATACTCGAGGTGGGTGCTCCGTTGCTGGAGGTCCTCAAGAAAAGATTGGCAGAACATTGGAGACCTCCAGGCTCCCTGTGATTTCTATCGATTATTTTTTCAGACTGGTGTAGTTGGATCCACGCCCCACGTCCCAAACTCTTTTGGGGCTTCCTCCTTCAAGAGTCCACCCAGACTGCTTGAACTGTTTAGCAATGATGTACCTTCGCTGGTCCTCCTTTGATGGTTGAAGAGCCAAGGTGTCAGAGATAGGAGAAAGGAGAAGAGAGATTGCTCCTCTGGTTTTGCATGAGGCGTATATCGGACTTCTGCGTTTGCATTTACAAGCTTACACCGTGGAGAGACGGTGTGGAGAAGTTAATTGTTCCTTTCCTCTGCAGCTAATGCGCAGAGTCTCCACTGCAGTCGGCAAGTCCTGTCAACCAGCCAGTGTGCTGGCAAATGAGCTTGGCTTCAAGCTAGTAGGGAGACCGATATCGTGGGAAGCCCTTGGTTCAACTTTGCGGTAAGACGTTGACGCTCTTCAACCTTGTTCACTCCAGGGAAGCAGATCCGTCCTCTGCATTCAAGCTTTGGCTTATTTCCAGGGATTTGGGGAGGGAGGGAGAGCAAGGGAGGAAGAGTCTTTTTCCTTTTCTTAATCCCCCCCCACCCCCACCCTGTAACAGAAGGCAGGCTGGGAAAGGTTGCTGCACAAGATGTGAAATTGGATTTGTGTATGTCTTGTGGTTCGTGTGTCAGAAGAAAGAGAGTGGAGCCGCTGAAAGGGCAGAAGGGAACCTGGAAAAGGCTGATGGAAGGGAGAGGGGGGGGGCAAAGCAAAGAGAAATGCCACTTGTCTGGCCCAGCCAGATGGTCCTTTGGGGTGTGTGGGTGTGTCTCTCTGTGTGTGCAATCTCTCTTGGAATATATTTTTGGCTTTTGTTCTGCAGCATGGCTTGGGAAGGAGGCCAGAAGGGAGAGCAGAAATAGGGAAACATCTTTATCCCCGGCAGCTTGATTTCGATGATGGATAAGCGGCCCCCAAACTTTTTTGTTTTGTTTCAAATGTGTATTTCCTAAAGTTAAAAAGGAATCTGCATTTCGCCAGGATGTGGCCATTTATAAGAGGTCACAGAAGGGGCCAGCTTAGCAGGAAAAAAAAAAAAACTAGAGGTCCCCAGATGTTCCTGTTGAAATTGGCATGAATTTACCGCAAAAAAAGTGGGTTGAGATGAGGTGAAGCAGCCATCTGCAAAAGGACTCCAACTTCCTCGTTAGATCTTCTCCCTGGAATTGTGGGTTTTTTTTTCTTTTCTTCATTTCCTTTTAATAAAAGTCAGACCTGAGGTTTTCTCATTTCGTCATCCTGGTATTTCCCACCAGAGCTGACTTGTATTGATTCTTCTACAACAAAGTGCCTATATGTGCGTGTTTGTGTATATCTATATATCTATATGTCTATGTATATATGACATATGTATATGTATGTGCATGTATGTGTATTTGTATATATCCTATCCTATATCTGAAATTGAGTATGTCTAGTGAAGAGAAGGACTAAGGGTGACAGGATAGCAGTCTTCCAATATCTCAGGGGCTGCCCCAAAGAAGAGGGAGTCAAGCTATTTTCCAAGGCGCCTGAAGGCAGGACAAGAAGCAACGGATGGAAACTAAATCAAGGAGAGAAGCAACCTAGAACTAAGAACAACCTGACAGTTAGAACAATTAACCAGTGGAACTACCTGCCTCCAGAAGTGGTGAATGCTCCAACACTGGAAGTTTTTAAGAAGAGACTGGACAGCCCTTTGTCCGAAATGGTATAGGGTTTCCTGGCTGAGCAGGGGGTTGGACTAGATGACCTCCAAGGTCCCTTCCAACTCTGTTATTCTGAAATAATGTCTAGCACTGTTCTTCACAATTAGGGCTCAGTTGATAATTTGACAGAAGTGGACCTTGAACTAAATTCAAGTCTTCTAGAGATTTCATGAACATGTCCATGAC
Organism: Bothrops alternatus; assembly: GCA_034064705.1. NCBI lineage: Eukaryota > Metazoa > Chordata > Lepidosauria > Squamata > Viperidae > Bothrops > Bothrops alternatus. The sequence continues at coordinate 147,823 of JARGCV010000470.1, read as the reverse complement.
ATTCCCTTGGCAACGGTATAGAAATATTACCTTTGCCTTCTTCACGGATGTTGTTTCAATGTCCGTCTTGCAGTTTGAGGATCTCTTGAGGTTCCTCATGCTTCCTGCTTCATTTTAAAGACCAGCCAGGATCAATGAGGAGCATCTGTTTAGCTGGGTCCTTCATTCCAACCAACTGGGAAGTAATGGGGTTCCTGATGGAATTCCTTGCTTCAAGGAGGGATGATGACCAGCTATCCAGATGGATCTTAGTTGCATCTGTATGGAACCTCCAAGGTCAGGAGAAATGCATCAGGAGTAAGGAAAGAAGCATCCAGGCCCCAGAGGGCAAGACACGATGTTGGCTTAGATCAGGGGTTCTCAACCTTGGCAACTTTAAGACTTGTGGACTTCAATTCCCAGAATTCTGGGAGTTGAAGTCCACAAGTCTTAAAGTTGCCAAGGTTGAGAACCCCTGGCTTAGATGGTGCAGATGGTTAGATGGGTCTTATCTGTCAACTTTCTTCTTCTTCTTCACCCCCAGGAATTAACGCCCAGGCTCGGAAGCTCCAGCGCAACCGGACCAAAGGCACCATGACCCTCTTGGCAGCTTGTCATACTTCGCCCCCCAGCCTTAGGCGCACTGTCAGCGAGACCAGCCTTAGCCAAGCAGGCCCCCCGGAGGACCAGAAAAAGGAGGGGCCTCTTCGGCGGCACTACTCCACACTGCCGGAGACCCTCCGATGCATGGAGGGGGTACCAGACGGGCGGGCATCTGCCGCCACCGAAGAGGCAAACGGAAGCAGCACCTTGAGGCTCTCCCTCTATCAGTCCCCACATCTTCTGCTCCTGCAGGGATACAGCCAGCAACATGTAAGTGTCCCCTCTTACCTAAGGCAGCCTTTTTCAAGCCGCCCCCCTGCTAGATGCCTTGGACTGCACCTCCCATTATCCCCAGCCAGCCCCCAGATGTGTTGGAAAGCCATAGCCATGATTGACGGTGGCCAGAGTTTTCTAGACTGCAACAAGAGCTCCCTAGCCAGGTTCTGTGACCCCTTCCTTCCAGAAGAGTAGGACTGTAACTCCCATGTCCCCCAGCCAGACGTCTTCCCCATCCTGCTATTCTCTACATCAGGGGTCTTCCAACTTGGCCCTTTTATGACTTGTGGACTTCAACTCCCAGAATTCCTCAGCCAGCCCTGGCTGGCTGAGGAATTCTGGGAGTTGAAGTCCACAAGTCTTAAAGTTGCCAAGTTTGAAGACCCCTGCTCTGGATCCATACCTTTGCCATTCTTCTCAGTCGCCTCCCTTCTCAGCCAGCATCCCCTCCATCCAACCCCAGGAGATTGTCCATCCCAGCAGGTGATCCTTCATCTGTGTGGAGGAAGGAAGTTCCAAGTTGCTTTTGGTAGTCCCCTTGTTGGGCTGTGAAAGGGAAGTCCGCCCCCCGAATGTGGCATGAGGGTCCCCCCAGTCAGAACAGGCTGCCCTGAGCTCGGCCCCGTTTACCTGCTTTGTGTGTTGGACTCTATAGGACAGTCTGGTGTACCTGTTGAACCGCGAGCAGCACACGGTTGGCCAAAGGACTCAAGCCAGCAAGCCAAGCATTAGCCTTTCGGCACCGGACATCCTTCCTCTCCATTGTTCCATCCGGCGGGTGAAGCTACCCAGCCGTTCTCATCACCGCTCCGAAGAGAGACTCATCTTGGAACCCATCCCTGGCGCCAGCATCTCCATCAACTTCTCCGAGGTGGGAAAGACGGTGGTCCTCCGTCACGGGGACCTCATCTCCCTTGGCCTCTCCTACTTGTTCCTCTACAAGGACCCTCTCAAAACTCAGCTGCTGCCCACCCAGACGCTGGTGAGGCTGAAAGCCCTGCGCCGGGCTTCTGAAGCCGAGCCGTTATCCACCTGCAAGATGTGTGGCACCCATTTCAAAGACAAGGCCTCCTGTTCTTCCAAAAAGCAGGATGTCCAGTCCTACTCTGGCCGGAAGAATGGCCGGAGAAAGCTACAGCTGGAGTTTGACAAGGCCAACGAAGATCTCTTGCTGAGAAGGGTCATGACACTCATCGAACCCACAGGAGATGACCACAAGTTGGCGCCGGCCTTTTTACTGTGTCTCTGCATCCAGCACTCGGCCACCCGTTTTCGGCTGGGAGACTTTGGGCAGCTGCTCCTCAAGGCAACGAAAATGATCCAGAGGAGCGTGTGGGTCAGTAGGTTGGTTAGAGAAGGAGAAAATGGGAGGATTGGCAATTTGGGGGTTTGATGGTGGGACATTTTTAGTCCTTGTCAGTTTCAGTCTGTTTTCACTCCCTCTCTCTCTCATCAAAGGGGTCCTTGGTGCTCTCTGAATTTGGCTGTTTAATTGCAGATGTTTCCTAACCCAACTAGGTAACATCATCAGTGCTAGAAGGGAGTGTGGTTTGCAGAGTGGAGAAGGAGCAGGATTATGGGGTCCTTGGTGCTTTCTGAGCTTGGTGGTTTTCTTGCAGACGTTTCATGACCCAATTAGGTAACATCATCAGTGCTAGAAGGGAGTGTGGTTTGCAGAGTGGAGAAGGAGCAGGATTATGGGGTCCTTGGTGCTTTCTGAGCTTGGTGGTTTTCTTGCAGACGTTTCATGACCCAATTAGGTAACATCATCAGTGCTAGAAGGGAGTGGGGTTTGAGAATTAAGAATGGGGAGACGTGGAGAGGACTGTGGGGTTCTTGGTGCTCTCTGAGCTTGGTTGTTTTTTTGCAGATGTTTCTTTCCCCAACTAGGTAACATCATCAGCGCTAGAAGGAAGGGGTTTGCAGAGAGGAGGAAGAGGACAGCTGTGGGGTCCTTGGTACTGTGGGTTTATATAGAAATGGCTTGCTCAGTCAGTGTTGATGGGAATCTTCTTGGTGGTTCTTTGACACTAGGCTCTTATTTACTGTTTGTTTGTCTGAGCTGATAGTTCCTTGATTGGGGTATTGTTCACTGCTAGGGGTTAAGACTCCCACCAATACTGACAAGGCAAATGACTTGTACATAAAGAGAGAGGCAACTCCACACTCCCTTACACTGAAGATGTTGCCCAGTTGGGTAATGAAATGTCTGCAGCAAAACAACCCAGCTCAGAGAGCACCAAGGACCCCTCATTTCAACCCTGAGCTACACCTATATGATCTCCTGTCGCTGCCTCTCTGATCTTCAAGGTTCCTTTCCCTTCTTTCCAGGTCAAAATTTGCATGGTATTTTTTCAGAAAATGCAAATTACACAGCTCGCACGAAGATCCTCATTTTTGTACTCAGTTCACAGTAAAATGTCATTGTGTGTGTTCCGTCCTCAAAATATGCACCGTTTATCAGTTTTGCTCTTTTTCAAAAAGCTGTTGCGGTTGGCGCGACAACCTCAAATTCAAAATGGTGGTTTTTTTTTTATTTAAAACACTTTCAGAGTGATCAAAGCAGCCTCTTTGACGTGCCAAGCGCTCATGTCAAACTTGAAGGGAGCGTTTTGAATTCCAGACCGTTTGAGGTTGAAATAATTTGCAGGGCCCTTCAAGAAGTGTAGGCACTGAATGGAATCTGCATTTTAATGGCCACGCTCATCAAGGCAGCCTGAACTGGGTTGGTTTCATAAAAATGTAGATGAAATCTTTGGTTATCCTCATAACGGCCACCAGAAGTGGAATGTGTGGTCCAGCAGCTAGAAATCTTCAAAAAGAACATTAATTCTTGCACATAAACAGTCCTGTTTTGCTTATCCCATGCAGTGGAACTCATATGTTCCCGGAGCCCGGAGTTCCCAGATAGCTTTGTCCATTTCTGTAGATCACTGGCACAGATTTTAATTTTTTTAAATTTGTTCCTATGTGCTTTCTGATTCTAGGAGAAAACAAACGAGCTTGCAGAGAAACAATCCTTACAGTAAGTTCTCTGTATTCATATTTCTTTCAAGAAGAGTTGAACAGTGATTCATATTTATATATTATTTGTATGTAAGGGTGTAGGTCTGTACATATGTTGCGTGTAGCATGTTTAAATGTGTGTTACGTATGTGTATGCTTTGAGGGCAAGCAACGCAATTTCATTTTTAATGCGGGCCATTGTGCCCACAGTAAAAAAAAATGACAATAAAGGTCTAAGCCATCTTAGACTCCTTTTAATTCTTGGTCTGTTTTGTCAGCCAGGATCCAGCGTCGCTTTCCCGCTTTACCATCACAGACCTTCTCCCTGACCTTCAGCATGTGCTTTTCTGGATGTCCAACTCCATCGAAATCCTGTATTTCATTCAGCAGAAATCCCCCATTTATATCCAGAACATGGAAGAAGAGCTGGACATCAAGGGTAAGTGGAGGAACGTCCATCCATGGAGTTGAGGTGTCAGCAAGAGCTTCCTCAAAATTTTGATTCAGAACGTTGAGTAGAACTTGACTTTCACCCTGTGCCATTGGGGAAGCTGGTGGCCCTCCAAATATTCCTGAACTCCACTTTCTTCCATCCTCAGCCATTTTTGGATGATATTTGAGATGCCCCTTGGTTTCTTTAATTGCAATCTATCTATTGAGATTAAACCGAGCTCAACAAAATTATGGAGGATCACTAGTTCCCTATCTCTGCTGTGCAAGCAACCAATTTATGGGCCACCAGCTGGACCACGAAAGGTCCTACAAGGCAAACCACGTGCATCTTTTTCTCCTTTGGGGTTGTCCAGCCAAAGAGAAATCGCCACTCAGCTTAACAGAAATAATTCCCAAGCTTGGGTTGGATGAAAACTGGCTGATTGACCTTGTGTTATCTTGGGTACTTCTCCTCCTCCCCCCTCCCCCCGCCCAGCTTCATCCCAAAGGGAAAAAGAGAGCAAACAAACCATGTTCTGGACGGCTTCCATGTTTTTGTCCTATCTCAGTTCCCATGCTGATAGTACAACGAAGAAGGTCAAGAGAAGAGAATCAAATTCCACTGAAAATTCAGCTTCAATCAGTGGATTCAATCCAATCCCTCCCCACCCCCATCCCACCCCCTCAAAGTAGAAAGTTAGCATGTCAGGAGGAAGAAGACTTCTAAAAGTAGGCTTCTGAGTTGAGCTGATCCAGAAGTCTGATTCTGAAATCTCCACATAGAGGTTTATCTTTCTTTTCCCACAGGTTCAAAGGAATCCCTCTTCTCCTTGACCATCACAGCCAGTGAGGAAGCCATGACGGTTCTTGAGGAAGTGATCATGTACACCTTTCAGCAGTGTGTTTATTACATCTCCAAGGTACGTCAACCCGAAGTGGCTCCAGGGAGTCAGGAAAATGGGGACTTTCGCTGAGTCCCTTCCCTCCTTCCCAACTAAAGAGTTAGCTAAAACAGGAAGGTGTGTTTTGCAAGGAGAAACTAAGCCCGTGTTTGAGACTAGCTTTCTCCTTGCAAGGCTGAGGGTCAGCTAGAGGAATTAGATCCCCCGTCTTGGTGTGAATGACACGGGCTGAAAAACTCAGGAATTTTGTTGGTTGATCTTGGCCGTTCTTACAAAAGTTCAGTTTGGCTGTACGTGGACGGTAGACTTTGGGAGATTTCAGTATTGCAAATTAAACAAGGGAAGCGAGACTTGGAAAAGTGGGCCACCAGTGGTTCTCCAGATGTTCCTGCATCACAATTTCCATCAGCCACAGCCAACAACAAATAAGAATCCGAGACTGGGCCTGTCGTTGCTTCTGGCTCAGCATGCAAGGCCTATCCCTTCAGAGCTTCGAGAGAAAGTAACGTGTGACAGAACTGGATTCTTCAAGGCATATTATGAATTTGTGACTGTCTTCTTTGCCTGTCCTCAGTTTTTAGACTAATAGGGCACAACAGGAAATGTTCCCATGTTGTGGCCAAGAAAACAGCACATCTGCCTCCATTGGGTCACCAGAAATCCCTTTCAGCTTGAAGGAGAGTTTCTGCTTTCAGAAGCGAAGAACTTTTCTTATGCTCGCGATGGGACTCTCCTTTCATGAATGGCTGAAATGGGCCAAGATGTCCTTGTTGAGTTCCTGGTTCCTCACCGGTCCAGGAGGGGAAAACAGAGCTGTTGGAAAAGAGTCTGATTGTACACCACAAGGAAAGAAGGGAGGGAGAAAGACCCAGGATTCGGTGAAAGGAGAAACATCTGGACAGCTTCCCAAAGTTGGAGGAGGCTCCCATTTCACCCCATGCTGGGAGTCAGTCCAGAAAGGGTTGAGTTCCTCCTTGGGGCAGGACGTCACCCTGTCCTTCAGACAGAAGTCTCCTTTCTTCCCTTTTGCACAACAGGCTGCTCTGTTTGGGTTTGTTCCTCCCCGTCTTCCAAGGGGGGGGGGCGGAGATTCCTTCTGCTTGGAGGGGGAGCGAAGGGGGCAGAGCAGATTTGAGAGCACATCCTGAGGCCCAGGAAGAGCCTCCGGCCAGAATTTTTGCCGCATAGCAGAAATGTAAGCGAGACGGAGCAAGGCTCTCCTCCCAGGAATTTGCAATCCAGATGTTAGATGCGGTAGTCGAGGCAGCAGAAGAGAGAAGCCAATTGCTGCATTAAGACACAAACAAAAACAAAAACCTTAAATGCATTTTTTCCCTCTTTGCAGAAACAGATAAGATCAGGAGGCGGGGTGGGGGTGGGGGTGACCTTGAGGCCTAGGCAAAACCCAGATGGAAAACTGAGCTGGAACACAAGAAGGGCATCACCTGAGCGTTCACCTTTGCATCTACCTGTGCTCACCATTAGAATAGAGCTGGAAGGGTCCTTGGAGGTCTTCTAGTCCAACCCCCTGCTGAAGCAGGAGACCTTATACCATTCCAGACAAGTGGCTGTCCAGTCTCTTCTTAAAAACCTCCAGCGATGAAGCACCCACAACGTCTGAAGGCAAGCCATCTCACTGGTTAATTTTCACTGTTAGGAAGCTTCTCCTTAATTCCAGGTTGCTTCTCTCCTTGATGAGTTTCCATCCATTGTGTCTTGTCTTTATTTATTTTATTTATTTATTTATTAATTTAATTTCTATGCCACCCTATTCCGGAGCACTCAGGGCGGCTCACAGCATGATAGAAATTACATTATATACGGTACATATAAAAAACCCTTAAGTTAAAAAAAAACCCCTTAAGTTAAAAAAAAAGAAAAAGAAGAAACCAATCATTCCACAAACATACACACAAACATACACTGGCTAGGGGCAAGATGTTAGCTGCCCCAGGCCTGCCGGCAAAAGTGTGTTTTAAGCAATTTACGAAAGGCGGAGAGGGTGGGGGCGATACGGATCTCCGGGGGGAGTTGGTTCCAGAGGGCCGGGGCCGCAACAGAGAAGGCCCTTCCCCTAGGCCCCGCCAGGCGACACTGTCTGGCTGACGGGACCTGGAGAAGGCCCACTCTGTGGGCCCTAACCGGCCGCTGGGATTCATGAGGCAGCAGACGGTCCCGTAAATAACCTGGTCCGATGCCATGTAGGGCTTTATAGGTCATAACCAACACTTTGAATTGGGTTCGGAGACCAATTGGCAGCCAATGCAGCTCGCGGAGTGATGCCGAAATGTGGGCATTTCTAGGCAAGCCCAACACTGCTCGCGCGGCTGCATTCTGCATTACCTGAAGTCTCCGAACATTTTTCAAAGGTAGCCCCATGTAGAGAGCATTGCAGTAATCGAACCTCGAGGTGATAAGAGCATGAGTGACTGTGAGAAGAGACTCCCGGTCCAAATAGGGCCGCAACTGGTGCACCAGGCGAACCTGGGCAAATGTCCTCCTCGCCACAGCCGAAAAATGATGTTCCAAATTTAGCTGTGGATCGAGGAGGACACCCAAGTTGCGGACCTTGTCCGAGGGGGTCAAAAGCTCCCCCCCCAGGCTAATGGATGGATAGATTGAAATATCTTTGGGAGGCAGAACCCATTATCAGCCGATACTGCATTCCAATTGGAGTCAAGGTCCATCCGAATCTGGGCAATTTTATCCGCGAAAAACTTATTAAAGTCCTCAGCACTACCCTGCAAGGGTGCATCAACCCCCCCCCCCCCGATTAAGGAGGGAGCAAGTTACCCTGAACAGGGCGGCTGGGCGGGATTCCGCAGATGCAATCAAGGCGGAATGATACGCGCATCTTGCCGCCTTGAGCGCCACCTGATAAGTCTTGATATAAGATCTTACAAGTGTTCGGTCAGATACGGATTTACTTTTCCTCCATCGCTTCTCTAGGCGTCTCTTCTGGCGCTTCATCCCCCTGCATTGCCTAAGTTGACCCCCCTCCTCTTTGTGGCAGCCCCTCAAATACTGGAACACTGCTATCATGTCACCCTGCCCATTCTTCTTTTCTTTAGACTAGCCAAACTCAATTCCTGCAACTGTTCTTCGTATGTTTTAGTCTCCTGATCCAATTCAACACCTCCTGTTTCTCGTTTCTCCTTCTTCTCTCTGTCCCTCTTTCACAGTCCCTCTATGTGGCTTTGCCCCCGTTATTGGAGTGTAACCCCTTTCAAAGTGAAGGCCAGGATGGCTGGATCTCTTCTCCTCAGTTGCCCAAGGAAATCCGCAAAGTGGTTCTGATTTACCAAGCCGCCCTGGACCTTCTCCATCAGTACGATGTCCATCCTGAAGTCACCTCCCAGATGTTTGCCTACCTCTTCTTCTTCTCCAACACCCTCCTCTTCAACCAGATCATGGAAAAAGGTGAGTGGCTTCCCACCAAGGCAGGGACAGTTGGGTCATCCTGGCTTGGGGAACTCATAAAACCGTGGGGCACTTTGCCCCCTGTCTCCCAGTGACCTGCAATGCAAGGATCTCCTTTTCCTTCTGTGGAACTTGAAGGACTCTAGAAATATGTTGGTCAGGTGTGGCTGATCCATTCCTTATCCCTACTCTCTCATGTCCAGGTTCTTCTCTGGGCTGTTTCCACTGGTCGAAAGGGGTCAGGATACGGGCCACCTTACGTCTCCTTCTGGAATGGGCCCAGAGCGTGGGCCTGGGGCCATTAGCTGACCAGTTCTTCATCAAGCTCTCCAGCATCGCCAGCCTGTTAGCCATGCCAAATTCTCAGCTGCTGCAGGTGAGTGTGTAGACGAGGGTGAGTTATGCCTGGCTGACCATATATTGAAGGCCACACAGTCGAAAACATGGAAATATTTTTTAAGCAGGTTTTCCATTCCTGCATTTGTTGGGATCGGAAACACGGCTTTCGGGGAAGCTTTCCCCAAATCTGCACGTTAGCCCAACTGACACAACTTAGAAATAAACAGAGTTTAAAAAAAGGAAAGCTTACCCGAGGCTTCCTTACTTTGCTCAGATGACCTGGCCAGTTTTGAGAAGTGAGTTTCCTGCCTTGAACGCAGCACAGCTCCATCACATTTTCATGCAGTATCAGACTTCATCCGCCATGGGGTGTGTCTCTGCATGGCAACCCAGCAACAGTGATGCTCTTGCAGCTGTGAGGACAGGTGAGGCTTCAGATGTTATGTGGCTGGGCTGGTTGACCTGGAAAACCTCAGGCTAGAACCCTGGAGAAGCTTTAGCAGAAGGTCCATTAACATGTTGTTCCAAACCTGGAGGTTTCCAAGACAAGCTGATGTTTCGGTTTGAGAAATTACCTGGTTTTCAGAAGTGCACCCTGGAGATGGGGTGGGTGGGTGGAACAGCTGGATCTTGGGGCCAAAGGGGTTCTACTCAGCCTGGCAGATGTTTATAGGCCCCAAACCTCCCTCCCAAATGGAGTTGTTGGCACTGCCCCGTTTTGGACTTGACATGCAAAGCTGGATGGGGTGTTGAGTTGAGGGACGTTGCACCCCACGTAATCTAAGAACAATGTGGATTCAAGCACAGATTGAAACAAAATGGTTTGATGGGAGGGCTGTCCCTTGCAGATGACATTCTGGAGTCTTTTGATAACCATCCCCCCATCATGCTGCCCACTGGAGGGTTCAAGGTGGACCTGGAGACCGATCATCTTGATGACAATGTCTACCGCCACCTTCTGTACATCCGCCATTTCCTGTGGAGCCTACGCAGCAAAAGTCCCCACTCCAGTGACTCTCTGGAGGCAGAACCCCCAAAGGTAACCCCACCCTTTAGTTTTGATGGATTTCAAAAATTCTGCTTCAGCAGAATGTCAATCTTATAGAATCATAGTCTCCTTTGAATTCAGTTGGGTTGGAGGCTATGCCAAAGATAATGTGGGACATTGGTAGAAATGTCCTGAAGTGGGAGAAAAACATAAAATAATTTTTTTGAAGGAGAAGAATAATTTTTTGGGGTGGAATGTAGTCTGGATTCCCAGGAGGGGGTGGGGAGCTGCATTCCAGGTGACCAAGAGACTGCAAAGTTTGGATAGATTGGTTGGGAGGAAGAGGGTCAAGATAGGTCCTCCTTAGAGGTTCTCAAGAGTGTACTTTTATTGATGCAAGTAGTTGCTTTAGCTTGGCAAGATTCTGTCTGTAGGTGAGGAACAATAAAAGAATCTGCTCAGAAGAACCTCAATGTGTCTTTCTTGGTTTTTGGAGCCTGATATTTTTCTTTGTTTTCTTTGTTATCTTCTTAAAGATGGAAACAATCAGCTGCCAAGTGACACCCCCAGCAGAGTCTGAGACAATGGTTGGATCAGTCGAGAGTGCCTTTGATTGGACAAATGGCAGGCAGATGATGAACTGTGAGAAGCCAAAGATGGGGGAGAACGTCTCCCAGGTCACTGGGACCAACCCATCCATCCCAGACTATGGGACTGGTGAGACACAGCTAGCTAAGACCCTCCAACAGCACCATCTTGAGGGACCAAAGGGGAAGAACGGGACTAAGGCGGTCACTGTGTCCATGGACTCTTCTTGTTTGCTGACTCCGCCCAACACACCCCTGATCTTTGACTCCATTGGTCTGGAATTGTCCCCAGAAATTACTCCTGGGAAGGACATCCCAGAGCCTCGGAGGAATGGACTCAATGGCACCAAAACCCCAACCCAGGAAGGTATGAAGGATTGTTAATCAGGATGGGATGGTGAACAAGTTTGGCCTTCAAGATGAGGAGACTGTTGAAAGGAAACCGCTAAAGGAGAATACTTGTAGTTCAAGGTTGAAATGACGGGTCCTAGGTGCTCTCTGAGCTTGGTGGTTTTCTTGCAGAGGTTTCATTACTCGAACTAGGTAACATCTTCAGTGCTAGGAGGGAGGGAGGTTTGCACAGAGGAGGAGGAGGAGGAGGAGGAGGAGGAGGAGGAGGAAGAGGAGGAGGAGGAGAACAACTTTGGGGTCTTTGGTGCTCTCTGAGTTTGGTTGTTTTCATATAAACATTTCATGACCCAATTAGATAACATCATCAGTACTAGAAGGAAGTGGGTTTGCAGAGAAGAGCAGGAGGAAGGGGGCCACAGGAGGAGGAGGACTTGGTGCTCTCTAAGGTTGGTTGTTGCCTTGCAGGCCTTTCATGACCCAACTAGGTAACATCATCAAATGTTAGGGGATGAAACATCTGCAAGAGAACAACAAAGATTGACGATGCTTTCTCAGCAATGTGGCAGGAAGTTATTCTTTCGAGGAGCTGCAAATCTGGTTTTATTTAGGCGTGCTTTTTGCAAATCTCTGACATTATTATAATGGTGATAATTACCTGCTGCTGCTTTTATAAAAATTGCTGGGCTAATGTTTCTTCAGTGCTTTGGGCCATTTTCAGTGGGGGCGGAGGCTTTGCACTCTGCATCCCACTGTGCTAATTGCGCCCGAAGCAGCCTTATCCGTCTTAGTAGAGAATGGGGGCAGAAATGGAAACGAAATTCAAGAATAGAACACAACCCACTCCACCCCTGTGGAGGAAAGCTCAACATTCCCAGTGATTATACAGGTTAGAAATCCAGCTAGATCCAGGTTGGGGGAGGATGGTTTATGAAATTCAAAGGAGCTGACAATAGTGTGTGATGTTTATAAAAGCACAATCGGGTTACTTTTTCTCTCCTTGGCCTCAGGATCTTCTCCCACGCCCTACGACTTTCCTACTCCGGCTTCTTCGAATCGCAGCTCAGCCACCGATGATTTTTGCTACGTCTTTGTGGTGGAACTGGAAAAGGGGCCCATCGGTTTGGGAATGGGGCTGATTGATGGCTTGGTGAGTAGGTCATAAGAACATAAGAAGAGCCATGCTGAATCAGGCCAAAGCCCATCGAGTCCAGCATTCTGTGTCACCCAGTGGCCCACCAATTGTACATGGGGATCTTGAGCAGAAAGAGAAGGCAAAACCCTCCCTTTCCCTTGACCCCCAACAAATGGTACTCAAGGGAATCCTGCCTGCCTCAACCAACATAGAGGCGGCACATGGACATCCGTTTTAATAACCACCGATACACTTTGCATCCATGAATCTATCTAGCCCTGCCTTGAAGCTGTCAAGGCTGATAGCTGTCACGACCCCTTCAGGAAGTGAATCGTAGCTTCCAGGAGCTGTGGTTGATAGCTCCCATATTTCTCTCTGCTAGCCCTGGTCCCTGACATGGAGGGAAGGTATAGCTGAACAACATTTGCTGGTTCAATGGCCTTTTCTTGAATTAGTGCTCTGCAGATGTGCAGGACTAGAATTTGTATCTTCCTCCTACCACCGTAACCAGTGGAAATTCCAGTCCATCCCACTTGGAGACTGCTGGATTGAGGAAGGACTCCAAAATACGTCTGTTTTAGGAAGGAAGGATGGAAATAAGGTAGAACAGAGGACCTGGAACTTCTCAACTGTGATGTCCTGGGTTCTTCTCTCTAATTACTCTGCTTGTGGCTGATCTGGTATATTGGAACTTACTCATGTTCTTCTGCTCTTCTCTCCTCTATCTTATAGCATACCCCTTTAAGTTCTCCTGGGATCTACATTCGGACTTTGATACAAGACAGCCCAGCGGCAGCAGATGGCAGACTCTCCATTGGGGACCGCATCCTTGCTGTCAATGGCACGAGCCTCATTGGCTCTCATTACCAGAGGTATGGGCAAAGTAAGGTTGATGAGTTTTGCAGGACACCCATCTGTGACAGTGTCTTCTCTCTGGTGGCTTTTGACAAGAGAATTCTGGAACTGTAGTCCAGAGATCTTTGGAGGCAACCCAATTTGGGAGCGTGTGCTATCCCAGGTCCATTCTTGCTAGTTGGTTTTAATTTCCTTTCTCCCCAGTGGAAATATCGAACATCCCTCGCAAATCTTGAATTTGGGGATAAACTTATTTCTGGGACTGTATGTGAAAAAGGTCAACCTCCATATACAGACGATCAAAACACTGCATGATTCAGTTTTCAAGATGCAGCCTAGAGATACAGACCCTTCATCTTCCAGAGACAACTAGCAGATTTCTGTAGCCTTTAATGGGTGGAGCTTCATCCTACAGAGATGCCCATCGCAACGGATGAAAGTCTCATGAGAGAAAGTAGCTCAGGGTTCTCTTGTCCTTTTCAGTTGTTTTTCTTTCTTTTCTTTCAGCGCTGTAGACCTCATTCGATCTGGGGGGAAGAAACTGCGCTTCCTGGTGGCCAAGTCTGATCTGGAAGTCGCCAAGAAGATCAGCTATAGTTCTTCCCCTTCTCCGTAAAAAAAAAAAACTGGACAAAAGTGTCCTTCGGCATTCATCTACCGTTGAAGGTTCTCCAAGGGTAGCGGAGTAAGCTTGGTAGGACCATCAGCAGTCGACACACTGGGAAGTTCAGAACGCTGCCTGGAGTTGCAATTGGTCAATTTGTGTGTATGTGTGGGGATGGGGGCACAGCGCCATGGTATTCTAAGACCCAAAGGTTTCCCACCAAGTGCCCCAGTACTGACTACAAAGCAATTTTCAAGAGGACATGAAAAAGTTGATCTTCTAGCAACTCCCAAGTACTGGAATTCAGAACAAGCTAACCCATCTCTGCTTTGCTTTGCAGTGAATTCCATCTGTGTCACACAGTCCTTTTAATACAAAGTTTGCAAGGTTCCCAGCTGGTCACTTGGGATCTGCTGCTGCTAAGGACTTCACTGGTTGCAGTTATCTTGCCCACTGTACCAATTGATATTTGTTGCAATGACTGATCAAGTGAACGGACTTTAAGGATACAGTACTGAGGTGGTGGTACTCCATCGTGCTTGGAGGCCCTGAAGCTTTCAATTCTGCTTTTTTGCCCTAATGGTCTCTGTATTCAGCTCAGAATGGTCTGGAACCAGCTGCCTGCTGCGGGGTGTGAAAATCAAATTAGGACATTTTAACGAGGTTTGGGAAATAATAATTGCATGCCGGTAACCAAAGATGGATGCTTTATAAAAACATTCCCTTCCTCCCGTTAAGTAAGAAGGAAATGTTGCTATAAAAAAGGGAAAATGGGCTATTTAAACAAAAATGGAACGGGCAGTTCTCTCTTGCTAGTATGGCTAACTTGCATACAGGATTTCTCTCTTCATCCGTGAGATAAACCAAAAGCAATAAGAGGGATAGCTCTGAAAAATGACGTCACGGGAATTCTGAGCTGGGATTAGAGAGTTGGATAAAGACCCCTCCCGGCTGATCATCCTTAACTTAGCCAATCTCATGGGGTTTTCCAGTAAAGTTATTGTATCTGAGAGTGTACATGATGATGTAGGTTGCTACCTAGAATCACTTGAGATAGGAGAAAAAAGATAGACAGAAAGGAAAAAAAGAGGAGGGAAAGGAAGGAAGGAAAGAGAAAGAAAAGGAGGGAAGAAAGGGAAAGAAAGAGGATGGAAGGAAGGAAAGAAAAGAAAGGAAGATTTGGGCTGCACTAATTGAGATTACCACTAGACAGCAGCAGATACACGACACAGTAAATCTCTGCTGCCATCCAGTGGCTGTCCAGAGTGCAACAGTCAGGAAAATCAACTGTACAGGACCAGAAGGCTGCCTTCTAATGTCACCTGCTTTGATCAGGACATTCCATTTGGGGGCTTCTCAGACCGAACTCACTGATGAGCTTCGCCGGCGTCTGAAAGACCAGTGGCCAAGGCCTGGGCAGGTGATGACATTCACGTACTGTATGACTAGACTCAAATTCAAAGATTTTCCTCTTAGGAACATCAGATGGTTCGAATTGCTGAGGACCAGCAGCCAAGAGCCTCGCTCGCCTCTTCCAACCGTCTATGGATGCCAAGACCAACAATGGCGCGGCTGCCACTTTGGTGAGGCCGTGCTGCCCCCTGCTGGGCTGCCGAGTCCCTTTGCAATCCGAAAGGGGAGGCTGGGGAAAGAGCTTCCAACCCAGACAAAGGCAGACAGGATTGGTGGCCAGTAGTAACGCTGCAGAAATAATTCCTGAAATAAAGTGGGTTTTAATTGCTTAGCTACCCACTCTCTTCCGGGCTGCTTGCCAAGGACTGCAGGAGAAGTAGAAAATTAAGATCGTGGCATCAAAAAGGTCAGCGTTGCCCAACCGTGGTGCTTCCCAGATGCTTGCATGAAGGCGCCAAAATCTTCCAAGATCAGGAGATCAGTGCTACTTGGGGCCTGGCAATCCATCTCAAGCAGCTGGGGAGGGTGGGTTGGGGAACGCTGGAAGAATATATAATCTCAACGTGTGATCTGATCGGTGGAGGAAACCAGAGTTGGCCGAGAGATCCTCCTCAAGTCATCAAATTCACATGTTCTACTAGCTTACAAAATTCATCTGCACTATTGGCCTGAAAAAAAAAGACCCATAGAAGTGGATGATGGTCTAAAAAGGTGTTGGTAATCCTCCAAATTTGCTGGGTATTTTGTTCTTTCCAACCCTTCAGCCAAGCTAAGGGCTGTTTTGTTCCATGCTAATGCCACGTTCTTTGCAGGCCTGCAATCAATTGTCTCTCTCTCCTATTGATCTCCAGCGAACAAAAATTTGGGAGGATTTATGTGGCTCTCCCACTGTTCCTGAACCACAGATCCCATCCCCTCCCTCACAGATCTGATGACACTTGACAGAACAAGATCCAGAGGGTCAACCGATTGATCTTGCTCATAAGCGCAAAGTCCTTCTGCTTCTAAGGACACATGAGGAAGAGAAGTAGCGCCCTTATGTTCCACCAGAATAAACCAGGGATGTCTCCAACTTTGGCAACTTTTAAGACTTGTGGACTTCAGCGCCCAGAATTCCTGGCTGGCTGAGGAATTCTGGGTCTTGGAAGTCTGCAAGTCTTCAAGTTGCCAAGGTTGGAGACCCCTGCCATCAACCATTAATGCCTCTGCCTGGGCAAATTCCTGACAGCTGAGGAGGGAGATAAAGAGATTGCCACTCATTTTCCAGAGAATGTGAATCTTTGGCTTGTAAGAATTAAGGGCAGCTGCCTTTCTGCGCTCCTATTTCTTAATCTGCTCTGCATCTTGCAGGTGGGTGGGGAATGTATATAATTCTAATACTGCAAAGGACTCTAGTGGGTGGATTCAAACTGCTCCCTTCTGTGTCCAAGGATAGGATGAAGTAAAATAAGAACATGGCAGATCCTTGTGTCCAAGTCTTTGCTTCCAAACTCGTGTAAGGGGGAGGTGGGGAGGAGGAGGAGACGAGGAATAACCACCTGGGACGTGAGACAGTCCTTGATTTACGGCCAATGTTGAGCCCAACATTTCTGATGCTACGCAAGACAAGTTGTTAAGTGAGTTTTGCTCCATTTTACGACCATTCTTGTCGCTTTTAAGCGAAACACTGCCATTGTTACATTAGTAACACGGTTGTTAAGTGAATTTGGCTTCCCCCATGGATTTTGCTTCTCAGAAGATCACAAAAGGGGATCACATGACCCCAGGGGACACTGCGACCGTCGTAAGTACGAGTCAGTTGCCGAGCATCTGAATTTTGATCATGTGATGCTGCAACGGTCGTAAGTGTGAAAAATGGTCATAAGTCCCTTCTTCCGGTGCCGTTGTTAACTTTGAACATTCACTAAACCAGGTGTAGGCAACCTCGGCTCTTTTTTGACTTGTGGACTTCAACTCCCAGAATTCCCGAGTCAGAATTCCTCAAGTCCACAAGTCATAAAAGAGCCGAGGTTGCCTACCCTGCACCAAACGAACTGATGTCAAGGCGAGGACTATAGCTGCAATCTGCTCTATGGTTCAAGTCAGGCGTGGAATGAAAGCACCGTTTTTAATCCGGACCCAAACTCAGAAGTGGAAGATGGTCCTTGAGGGAGGGACCTACGGGGAGTCTGCACTTCTCCCCTTGCTCCTGGGAACCCAGAGGTCCCACCCCCCACCAAAGCAAGAAGCCAGAGGTCCTTCCCAAAGCCGCCCATCCGTGAAGGGCACTTGATTTGCTCAACTCAACTAGAACTATTGGGTATGTCTACTTTAATGAAGAGAAGGACAAGGGGCGATATGATAGCTGTGTTCCAATATCTCAGAAAAGGGAGCCAAGCTGTTCTCCAAAGCGCCTGAAGGCAGGACAAGAAGCAACGGATGGAAACTAAGCAAGGAGAGAAGCAACCTGGAACTAAGGAGGAAGGGAGGGAGGGAGGGAGGGAGGGAAGGAAGGAAGGAAGGAAGGAAGGAAGGAAGGAAGAAGGAAGGAAGGGCAATGGATGGAAACTAATCAAGGAGAGAAGCAACCTGGAACTAAGGAGAAACTTCCTGACAGTGAGAACAATTAGCCAGTGGAACAACCTGCCTCCAGAAGCGGTGAATGCTCCAACACTGGAAGTTTTTAAGAAGAGGCTGGACAGCCATTTGTCCAAAATGGTGTAGGGTTTCCTGGCTGAGCAAGGGGTTGGACTAGATGACCTCCAAGGCCCCCTCCAACTTTATTGTTAATTATTACTATTATTATTATTAGGAGACGTATACCATGAAGTCTTTTAATAGGTGAGAGGTGCTGATGGAGTGAATGTTTGCCGTCAATGGTAAAGACACCAAGGTGTGCTAGCAGATGGGGAAGTAGGACCTGAAGAGTCCTCAGAAACGGAGAAGGCAGCAACAAGATCTACCTGTCGCCAGGAAGCAACCTTATGTTGGTCCTGAGAGCTTCCTCAGCCAGGAACGGACCCGGTTCCGCCTTCCAAAAGCTGGCTGGTCATCTTCATGGCAAGCAACAAAGGGATGTGGGTCTCCTGCTGGCTTATGTCCCCGGCGGATGGTCTGAGCACGAATTGAGCCACGCTGGGCATTTTCAGTAAGTTCATCAGCTCTGTCGCCCGGGTTACGATGGCCTCGGCTTCTTCAGTGCAGTAGACGGAGGACACGGCCGTGCTCTGGATGAATATCTTCATCTTAGACAGAAACAGGCAAACTCTGCAGAGAGGACCAGATAAGTCATACATAAAGTCACTCGGAAGCAGCAACAATTGGCTTTTAAAGAACCAAGTTCAGAGAGAAGCAACTGCTCCACAGATGCAGAGAGGGAGGGAGGCAGAGGGAGAGAGAGAGAGAGAGACTCATCGGGGACCATTCAAACCTGGGGATCAGATCCTGGCTGCGAGAAGCTAGCTTGGTCAATGCGGTCATGAGGACAGCTATCACACGAGGGGACGACCTGGGGATGTTAGCTGAAGGACGCAACTGGGTGATCTCGAAAAGCATGGCTTCCAGAACGTCAAAGAAGGTGTTGATCTGCTCCACCGTGCAACGCTTATCGTGGGTCACCGATGCATATTCCCCAATGGCCCAGACCTAGAAGAGAATTAGAAGAATGGAATGGAATGGAAGGCCCTTGCCGTAAAATGACCTTTCATTTTATGACCTTAACAACTGTCAAAACGGTTGCCAAATTCACCTATCAACTGTGTTGCTCGGCCATGGAAAGTTTGGGCGGTCATAAATGGAGGAGAACCTGTAAACTCATTGGGTTGACTTGCTGTGGTGACCTGCAACTGTTCCATGGAGCAGCTTGGTAGGATATCAAAGGAACACAATCGTTAGCACCACCTCTCTTAGTGGCACAACAGTAGAGAGGAACATGTAGTCTAGCCAGCTCAGAAAACTCAACGAATTCAAGAATGAATTTAGGTTTCCTGATGGAAAAAGGACTAGGGGACAATTTGGGGGGGGGTGAAGTCTCTGGGACATGCAGGTATCTCCTTACCACGTGAATGAAGAGGTCCTCCTTGGTCTGAATGTTGGACACCGTTCCCGAAAACTCCAGAAGTGGTTTGGACAGCTCCACCACCAAGGAGGGGTGTTGCTTGCATAAGACTCGTAGCTGGGAACTCATCACTCTACGGGGTAAAGGAAGAGTCTGAGAAAGTGAGGACAACTCCCCAAAGAGGAAGGCAGTTCCTGGCACATCCCCAAACCAAGGTTCAAGCAGAGGACCAGAATTAACTCCAGTTTCTGAAGAGGTTTGCAGTAGAAGCCGGTCTGAGCTGATCCCTCTAAAGCTTCTGTCTCTTGATTTAGACAGTTCTCCCCCTCACCTGAACACCTCGGCCTTGAACCCGGGGATCTCATAAAGCTGATCGCTCCTCTCCAGGGCTGCCAAGGTCAGCTTCTTGGCCAGAGCTTCATCTGCAAACTGGGGACGAAGCTCAGAAGAATCAGCCAGTTAATGCTTTTCCTCGCAGGATGATTGCCATACACTTTAGCAAACGTCTTTTTTGAGCTTGTAAAATAAAAAAGGGCTAGAAAGGAAAGTTTGGGAGGGGGGCATTTCTCCTGCCTTTTGGCCTTCCTGCAGACTCCACCCTTGTCTTTCATCAGAAGACACCCTGGATCATTGCAGCAAACCTGATGAGAAGGTTTTTGAGTGCATCTTAATATAATTTGTGGTCTTCAGTGCTGCAGCCATTTTGAAAAAAAATAGCTCTTTTAGCAAAGACGGTGAGTTTTGCAAAGCCACACACTGGAACGCATGAAGCATTCCTTCCCCATCATTTACATCATGGCTAAGTATTATCACTCTCTAAGGCTTAATGCTGCAGATGTTCTCCAAGTAAACAAACCATGAATGTTGATTCTTGATGTATTTCAAGGGAAGAAATCCTGGATTAAGACCAAGAAAATCCAGGTTCAAATCAGGCTGTTTTTATTTGATGTGGCCAGCAATGATCCAACTGGAATGAACAGTTGCTGGAATTGGATATGTCTAGTTTAATGAAAAGAAGAGAAGAACGAGGGGACACATGATAGCAGTGTTCCAATATCTCAGGGGCTGCCCCAAAGAAGAGGGAGTCAAGCTGTTCTCCAAAGCTCCTAAAGGGAGGACAAGAAGCAACAGATGGAAACTCATCGAGGAGAGAAGCAACCTGGAATTAAGGAGAAACTTCCTGACAGGGAGAACAATTAACCAGTGGAGCAACCTGCCTCCAGAAGCGGTGAATGCTCCAACACTGGACGTTTTTGAGAAGGGAGTGGACAACCATTTGTCTGAAATGGTGTAGGGTTTCCTGCCTGAACAGGGGGTTGGACTAGATGACCTCCAAGGTATCTTCCAACTTGGTTATTCTATATTTTTTAAATTGCGAATGCTACAGCCTTGGCTGCTGAGCTGCCCTCAACACATCCCAGCAATAACCTTTTTTGGACCATGTGGCAATGGGCATCCTGCAGGTGGGATCTTACCTTGGACACCAACCTGAAGAAGAGCTGCAGTAAGGGTGGGACGCTCCTGGCACATTGCCCAACACGAGGGTGGCTGGCCAGGGACCCCAAAAGCTGCCGGAGAGGAGTCAGCCTGCGGACAATCAAACAAACACAAATCACAATGAACACCACACATTAATCATCTCATTTAAAAAAAAAAATCTTGACAATACCTGTTAGGGTCACCTGGAGTGGTCTCAACCCGCAGGAGATAATGGAAGAGGCCCCTATATTGGGGGTGGCGGAAGGCTTCCAGGAAGGTGACAGGCTTTGTAGCTGGATCTATGGTGGCCCTCTCAGACAGGGGGGTCAGGACAGACCTAGTGAGAGATTTAAGAGACTGGAACCAGATGTAACAGTGGAACAGCTTTGCCTTCAGAAATCATGGGCGCTCCATCAGTGGAGATTTTTAAGAGGAGACTGGACATTCACCTGTCTGAGACGGTGTAGGTTCTCCTGCTTGAGCAAGGGGCTGGACTAGAAGACCTCCAAGGTCTCTTTCTTTTTCCTGTTTCTATTCTATTCTATTCTATTCTATTCTATTCTATTCTATTCTATTCTATTCTATTCTATTCTATTCTATTCTATTCTCTATTCTTTCTCTATTCTATTCATTCTAATTCTGTTCTTCTATTCTATAATCTGTTCTATTCTACCACAAGAACCAGAATGGAAATAGACCTTTACAAGTGGATTAACAACCTTCAAGGTACCTGAGTTGGGTGTCCAGTGCAGCCGTTACACACGGAAGGTCAAGCAACAAGTGGAAGATTTCCAAGGCGTTATCCGGACCGAGCAGGGCTGGTAAAAGATCGCTGTAATCAACTATCAGAGCTGGGCTATTCCAGGCCAAGAACTGCAAAGGGAAGCAAATGAGCGTCCATGCATGGGATCCATTTCTTGGGAAAATCTCAAGAGATCTAGGTTCTGAGAAGAAAGTAGAGCGGATCCAGAGAAACAGAAGCAGAAACACAGAGAAAGAAATTCCCAAAGGGAATTCTCTGCTCCCCTTCAGTGTTTATAGCTTCTGCTTCTCCTTGAGTTTTCAGGGTTTTCAAAAAGCTGAGTTAAGACTCTTAAAAGCCAGCCCTGCTAATGTTTGAGTGGGTTTCCCAGGCCAAAATCATGGTAAGCCACACTGCCAGGCTTTTTTCTTTTAGCAACTTTTCTGGGGCTCTCGCCGGAATGTGGAAATTAGATGGTGGCAGAGACACCTATGGGACCTGTGAAGGTGTGGGTCAAAATTGACAAAATGCAGGGGCTCCTGCGTGGAGGTCAAAAGTTCAGGAGGATGAAAGAGTCCGGCGTCTGATACCTTGAATAGATTTGGGGTGCTTTGTCGGAAGATGCTGAGATTCCCGGCGAAGAGTCCAACGTTCTGCCGGCAGAACTGGAGAAACTCATAAGCCAGCATGAGGTTGTGGAAAAGCTGAGCAGGAACTTTGGCGAAGAGATGCCGATAAATGGCTTCGGAGTCCACCGCTGCTGTCTCGCCTGGTTGACGAAGGAGGATTTTAAATCCCTCTGCCGGCCCAGATGGGGCTGAAGTGGCCCACAAGCACCTGCCAAAGCGGATGCCGGGTGTGGATGACCCGAAAGTCACCCCTCCTTCTTTCCTCCCACCTAGCAAAGCATCGAAATGTGTGTGGAGTTTGAAACCCCACTCCAAGAAGCTAAAAAAAGGGGTCTTTCATTTGTTTTAAAGCGAGGCCCCTTCACCGCAACATCCAAGCTTCCTGACTCACTGTGGTTCAGAAAAAACTGGGCGATGGGAATGAGCACGCGGGCGGAAGAAGGATCCCCACTGATCCGCCCTTGGAGGTTTTTCAAGCAGGAGAGGGAACGGTAAACGTAAGAAGAGTCGTGTCGGCAGATGATGTCCATAATGGTGACCGCTTCGATGAGACACTGGAAGGGAAAAGAGAACCAAAAAGTCTTGTCAACTTCTGGGTTCCTGCTAAACCAGCCCCATCTGTCGGTGATACTTACGGCTTTCTGCAACTCCCCATCGGCTTTCTTCAGAGCCCCTGAGGGACAGAAATGAACGGAGCTCAGACTCCTGGCCACTAGAAGGGAGAACCTTTGACTGCACGGCTATTTTCGTGCAGTGAGGCATAAACAAGCTCGGTGGGTGAGCTTATGAGGCGGCAGATTCTACGCACTTTGATCCTGAACCCTGTTCAATGGCAGGAAGAGAGTGCTATAGTCCTTGGCTTATGACAACAGGGACCGGGAAATTCATCCTTACGCAGGACAGTTGCTAAGCGAGGCATTATATGACCGCCCCGGGTTTCCCCCCAATATCTGCCTCCTACTGCCTTTAGGCCAGGGCTCCTCAGACTTGGCCACTTTAAGACTTGTGGACTTCAACTCCCAGAATTCCCCAGCCAGTGAAGTCCACAAGTCTTAAAGTGGCCAAGTTTGAGGAGCCCTGGCCGAGGAGCAGGGCTGCACTCACTGCGATTGCTCTGCTCCAGAAGCCGCTGGCAGTACTCAAAGGCCTTTTCTCTCAAGCGCTCCCTTGGGGAAAGAAGGCGACTTGAGGTGGACGTAACGGAGACCATTGACACGAGGGAGCCATCCACCTCTGACTTGTCATCTGTAAGGGAAGGGACAAGGTGGGGCTGGATTAGCAAGACAAGATAACAGAATAAGAGTTGGAAGGGACCTTGCACGTCTTCTAGTCCAACCCCCTGCTCAGGCAGGAAACCCTGTACCATTCCAGACAAGGGGCTGTCCAGTTTCTTAAAGACCTCCAGTGTTTTTAAGATAAACAAGTGGGATTTTTGTTCTTCAGTTCCCACAAATTTCGCCAGCCTTTCAACAGGACGGCTCACCTTTTTCTGGAACCCAGAGCCGAAAGGCTTCCACGGGTCTGGAAAAGTCCCATTTCTCTTCCACACGGGGCCCCAAGAAAAACCCTCACCAGAATTTGGATTGCTTGCTGTGTCACTCCTGTAACACAAGAGCCACTTCCTCAGCATGGAAAAAGCCTGCATGTTGAACCATTGGTCCTCTGTGTAATTCTGGCCCACCGAGAGCACGGTGAAGAAGTCAGTGGCCACCGTGCCGTCCACCTCGGTGATGGGGCCAGGCTAGGAGAAAGGCAAAAGGCAGGTTAAGTTGTAGGATTCTGGGGCCAAGAAAAGGGGCAGGGAAAGTAACTCCAGGTTTAAATGTGAGGAGTCCCAAGGGTTTCTCAAGAGGGTTACCCAACTCCAGCCAGGCAAAGCCATCGAGGGCTGAGCCCCTAAAGCACGGGTGCTCATACTGGCTCAGGAATTCTGGGAGTTGAAACCTACAGGTTTTAAACTTGCCATAGTTGCCAACCCCTGCTCTAAGTCATGGAAAAAGGGCTGCTCACGCCATTTTATAGCAGGGCTCTCCTAACTTGGATGATGACAAAGGCACCCACCCACCCCCCTAACTTGGCAACATTAAGTCTTATGGACCTCAGCTCCCAGAATTCCTAAGCCAGCCATGTTGGCTCAGGATTCTGGAAGCTGAAGGCCGCAGGTCACCAAGAGACCCTTGTTGCCCACCTCTGCCCTACAGCCTGGGCTGAATACCTGTTTTCCTCTTGGATTGAAAAAGCCACCTGTCGCTTGAGTCACTCCTTGCTGAAGGCTGGCATACCTCAGCCAGTCCACCATCCTTTTGCTGATCAGGTTGATCTGATCTAGGAACCCAAAATAAAGACGCCACTAAAGAGACTGCAGCTGATATTTGCAACTCTAATTATTAGGGTTTTTTTTTTTAAATCAGACAACTCTTTAGTCCAAGCATCCCAGCCACTCAGTCTGATTGACAAGGGTTGAGAAGTTGCGTACAAATTTTAGAATTCAAATATTCACCTTCGTTCAGGCTCAGCGGTGCAGAACTGATGACATTGGACAGAATGGGGAGAAGAGGACGCGCGGTCTGATCTTCAGGCAGTCTGCCTTCCAGAATTTTCACCACGTGCTGCCCCACTTCTTCAACAGTTGTCTTTTTATTGCACTTTGGATAAAGCAATGATTCGATATCCAACAGCAGAACTGAATCAAGTCAACTAGAAAGTCATCGGAATTCTGGAGAGGTATTTTAGAGGTTGCACACCAGTTAAGAACCCCAAAGCCACTAGAGCAGTGTTTCTCAACCTTGACAATTTTAAGGCATGTGGACTTCAACTTCCAGAATTCCACAGCCAGCATTGCTGGCTGTGGAATTCTGGGAGTTGAAGTCCACATGCCTTAAAATTGTCTAGGTTGAGAAACATTGAACTAGAGGGTCTTTGGTATTTTTGTAGATTTCCAGAATTTGAAAAATATCCATTTTCCACCACACGGGGGAGCTTAAAGAAAATGTTAAAAAAAATCCTTCTGCATGTGTTTATCATGTCCAACATGGAAGGGTGTGTGTGTGACAGGGGCCAAATGGAAAACAATTGCAAAACCAGTTTTTTTTTTTAAAAAAAGGAAACAGCAATATTTTACTATGCAATATTATTATTTGGCTTTTTTTTTTTTTTACTATTGCTTGATTACATATGATAGGGCTGAAAGCTGTTAAGAGTTAGTGGACAACTGGAACACAGTTGATTATGTACCATCAAGTTGTTTTTGATTCCTAGCAACCAGATAGAATAAATTGGAAAAAAAAAAGTAAATTAGAAATAATAAAATGCCTTGCTTACTTGGGATTGCACAATGGAGAAAGCTAAACTCAACAGCCTGGTGTCCCGGAACTTATCCCAAGGCAGAGATAAATCATTGCAAAATGATACCTCTCTTAATATGGCACTACAAAGTATCTGGATTTGCTTAGGAGACTTTGGTAGGTATAGGGTTGTTTGCAGAAGCTGAACAAATTTGTCCTCCAATCTGCAAGAAAAGTCATCCAAAGAAACAAAAACAGGAAGTTTAAAGTAAGAGAAATGCCTAAACAATGTACTATCCACGCGATGTTTTCCCATAAAAAAATCTTCCAGAATAAAAGACACAACTGAATAAAACTACAATGGCAATCCTTTCATCGTATTTTCTAGATTTTTACCGCATTGTTGTCAACCACAAATTCCTGATTTCAGATGCCTCTTAATTCATTTCATCTTTTTAAAAAGAATGTTGTATAGATATTGAAAAAAGGCCATTTTCTTACCTTCCCCACCCAAACCAAAAATAATTAAGCAGTAAATCTGATTAGGAAAATAAATTCCACAAAGTACAGTACATGTTATATGCAGGGCTGGTTCTCACTCACGTCTGACTACATTTGCTGGCTGAGACAATAAGAAATAGTCTTCGCAAGGAATCAACCGTTTCATTTCCAAAGTCTTGATTTTGAAGGAAGCCTGAGATCCGAGAAGTGATTTTTTTAAGTTCATCATCCTGGATCTCTCTAGAAGGAAAGAGGAATTGACAAGTTAAGAAGTGCCATTTTTCATACAATTCAAAGTCAATTTTGGTCAAACACCCCACTACAGATAGTCCTCAACTTAGGATCTTGTTGGTAGGAAGGAAAAAAGCCTAATTATTTCTGAAAATCTTGCCAAGAAAACTGTGGGAATTTGTCCAGGCAGTTGTATGCAATCAATGCTGACTCAAAAGTATGCGTGTGCACACATGCACACCTTCCCCTAGCACAAATACTATTACTATACAAACCCAGGAAGTGGTCCCAGGCACCACCACAATGGGGGGCAAACGTTATAATGCAGTGTTTCTCAACCTTGACAATTTTAAGGCATGTGGACTTCAACTCCCAGAATTTCACAGCCAGCAACGCTGGCTGTGGAATTCTGGGAGTTGAAGTCCACATGCCTTAAAATTGTCAAGGTTGAGAAACACTGTTATAATGGGAATTATTTTAAAACGGCTGTTCGCTCCTACTCCCTTCTAGCACTGATGATGTTACCCAGTTGGGTCCTGAAACATCTACAAGAAAACCATCAATCTCAGAGAGCACCAAGGACCCCACGATCCTCCCCTCTGCAAACCCCTCTTGTTCCTAGCACTGATTATGTTATCTAGTTGGGTCATGAAATGCCTGCAAGAAAACAGTCAAGCTCAGAGAGCACCAAGGACCCCACAGTCCTCCTCCTCCTTTCCTTCATCTTCTTTCTCCTCCGCCTCCTTGCAAACCCACTCCCTTCTAGCACTGATAATGTTACCTAGCTGGGTCATGAAACGCCTGCAAAGAAAGCCACCCAGCCCAGAGAGCACCATGGATCCCTCTTGAGCAATGAGGGTGAGCCTCTTGCCAATAGGCAGACAGGCATGAGGACCCGACAAAGCTCAGCCAGCCAGGGAGGCTTGCACAAGCCAGGATGAATCTAGGACGGTCCAGGTGCCATCCAGCAGATGGGAAGCTGGCTTATGCAAACCTTCCCCCCCCTCCTTCCTACCTGGCCTGCCGCAGCAAACTTTCCGTCCCCGCCGAGTACATACCGCCCTCCTCTCCCGTCCCAGAGCCGGGTTACTCGGGAGGAGGAAGACAGACCCGACCAAACCCCAAAACCAAGTTAATTTTCAAGCCCAGTCGAAGACGACTCTGCGCATGTGCGCGGGTCCTGCTCTAAAATCCGCCCGGGCTGAGCGCGAAGCTCCCGCTCGCAACGTTCCGGGTGACGTTTTGGGCGCGGTTTTGCCAAGAAATAGGGAGAACTAAATGGAAGAGGAGAAAGAGGGGAGGGAGAAACGGCGGGGAGGGGGGGGCTTTTCAGTCCTGGCATCAGCTGATAAGATGCATAGGAAGAGGAAGAAAAGGGAGGGAGGGAAGTGGCTGGAGCAGACAAGGAACAAGATGTTATTGCAATGCTTCCCAGTCTGGCAGCTTGGAGAAGTGGACCAACCTGCTGGGTGTTTTGGGAATTATAGTCCTGATGCATTTAAGGGCTGCCAGGTGGAGAGAGGCTGAGACAGCCTTTGTCTATGCCAGGCTTTCTCAACCTGAGCCATTTTAAGATGGGTGGATTAAACTCAAATCAATGTCATACAGTCAGACCTGCAGGAGAAGGGTGGGTACAGCTAATTAAAAACCATAGAAAATGCAAATAAAAACACCTTACGGTTGTAAACACTATTGTGGTTTCACTTTAGTGACAGTTTCACTTAAAAGACCAATTTGCCTGTCTTGATTTTTGTTGCTAAATGAGGACGATCAAATTGAAAGGAACAAAACTTTCCTCTAATGAATGGGTAAATAGCACCTTGCAGTCTCCAGGTAAAAATTGATCACTGTATGAAGGAGAACAGCCGGCATTTACAGGATTCACTCCCCACAAGATGACTAGCCATTATTTTATCCCAGTGCATTGAATAAACCTAGCTACACGTTTGAAACCTGAAATTTAACAATAATGTGCAATAATGAAATGGTATAGGGTTTCCTGCCCAAGCAGGGGGTTGGACTAGAAGACCTCCAAGGTCCCTTCTAATTTTGTTATTCTCTTCTGCACCTAGCTAAAATAATGAGTGTTGAAGTTTAACTTCCAACCATTTTGCTTTCTGTGTAGAATCGATGATGCTCATTGCCTCTTCTGCAGGTGCTGCTTACAGTAAATTGCTTTTTAAAAACTTGTCAATGGTTTTAGCCTAGTCCTAGTCAGCTAATGTGATTTTTCTTTCTCACCCAGTCAGTCGTTTTAATTAACCTTCTGAATGCAGCAAGCTTCAAACACGAATGCTTCTTTTAAGGTGATGCAAAGTTCATTCGGCTGATAGGTTAGCTGGTAATCCAAATGACATCCCAGCTCAAAAGATTTTATTGCATCTCTACACTACATTTAAAATTAGTGTAACCTGCATTCCTGAAAACAATAGAAGAGTTCACAGCTTTTGGGCATGAATTGACTCTTTATTTCCACTGATTTGGTTTTAATCTTTTGTATTCTTTTTCCTGTTTTTAAAACAAATGTGTTCTCAATTTGAACATCAGGTATAAAAGTCAACCAAGACACAACCTTAGTTCCTGACCTATCTTGGGTTGGGATTAATGTTCTGTAGTCATATTACATCTAACATTAGATATAAATAATGCTGTACTAAATATAATATTCAGGAAAACATACTCAGCAGGGTTACTCCCCGGTAAAAGTGTGCCCAGGAGAGCAGCCTAAAAAAATGTATTTGCCCAGTTGTTCTATTTCCTCTCTGGCATCTCACAGCTGAAATTCAGACTAATGTCCACAGATTTATTATTTTGCCAGACAGGTAACCTGGAGCTGTTTTAGAAACTCCCATCACAGCATCTGTCACAACTGGCCATGCTTATATACTCCAGCAAATCTGGATTTGTTTAGATGTGCTACCCAACCCCATGCAATGACAGGAACTCTGTAATAACAGGCAAACTTAAAGCATAAACTTACCAATAAGCACAAAGCTTCTCACATAATGGAAAGGAAGTCACTAGTTGAAGATCTCACAAGAAGGTCAAGTATGAAAATTCACCAGGCTGCTGTTAAGCCTCCTGTCCTTCACTTTCACCATTCTCATTTCCTTTAGCAGTTTTCTCAGACTTGGGAATTTCAAGATGGGTGGCCTTCAACTCCCCAAATTCTTAGTTGGGGAACTCTTGAGAGTTGACGTCCACACATCTTAAAAGTTCCCAAATTTGAGAAACACTCATTCTAGGGTTTCCTGCCTGAGCAGGGGGTTGGACTAGAAGACCTCCAAGATCCCTTCCAACTCTGTTGTTGTTGTTGTTATTATCATCATCATCTCTCCAAGCCAGAGGGATTGAATCACCTCAGCTCTCCCTTTCTGGATGTTGACATGATGGGAGACTGGACACCCGTTCAACTTTTGTGAACGCTCACCAAGGACGGAGAGAAAACTCACTAGAAGTATTTTTGCATTATACATCTGGAATTTAAAAAAAAATGCTGGGAAAATCGATATTTTTTTAAAAAAGAAAAAGAAAAATGCTAATACTTTCTACCAAGAGATATATTGGGCTATTTTTTTTTCATGAATATTTTGGTCATGTCTCTAACCAACTCTTCTTTCAGGAATTTATACGGCAGTATAAATGCAAAGCATGCTTTCTGGAGATGGGGCTGTTTTGGAAGTGACTTGACAACTGCCTACAATTTACTACTGGGTTTTTCTCCCCACCAAGAAGAAATTCCTCCCAGATTGCCATAATACACCAAGAGCCTAGGAAGATGGCTATCTAAAGATCTGGTTTGCTTTTTTCTTTTCTTTTTTAAAAAAAAAAACTATTTCAAAATGATTTGAGACCTTTTTATTTATTCAAAAGAATATTGTTCTGACAACATGGTAAATGGGATTGTGTAAATTTTGTCTCTTAGCTAAGTCAGGTGGCATTTAAATTTATTATTCACCGATTTTGCTGAAAATGGGCAGGCTGAAGGACCTGATCACCCTAAAGAGCTCTCCTCTCCACTAACTGCATCCACCTTTAGATAATTATTTTTTATTCTCTTCCCAAGTTGGCAATTCTGTTATTATGCTTTTAAACTGCCTTTTTCCTATCGATAGCCATGGCTCTCTTCCTTGAATTTTATTACAATTGCCCTGTGATAGAGAGATCAGGATCTCTTTTATACATCACCCTGTAATTCGTTTTAACCATGGTGTTAGTTGAACAAATGGCAATGTATGAGATTCCCATAATTTACTTAGCACAAACCAGACACGCAGAATCCGGCATCTTAAAACTATCTCTGCCCCTCCCTCCCCCCCCAAGGCTTGGGGACACCACTGCTTACTTTCGGTTTATCCTTTTTAGCATGAAAGAAGGAAATTGTTAAGGCTATGGGCAGCAATTACATTAACTGTATTCAATTAAAATTAATTTTAGTTACATTTCAAGGTCAATTAAATCAAATTTGGCTTTTGTCTGGATACCTATCTATGTCTTGGGATTCAGCTTCTCCAGCACAGCGTTTAAAAAAAGGACAAATATGTGTCATACAAAAATAAGAGCACACTGTTTTTGTAAAGTGTGATGACATTCACACGCTCGGTTAAAGTCTAGCCAATTACCCGAACATTTTCTGCAACGTCCCAATTCGGTCAGTAATTTAACCACCCAGACAGTGGAACAATTGATGAAAAAAAAAACCATAATGAAACTAGCTACAATCCATTAAATCACCCCCGTTGCTTCATTGCACATAAATCTTGTGTAATTAATGATACAGGTGGTCCTTGACTTACAACAGTTCATTTAGGGACTGTTCCAAGTTACAATGGCA
This sequence comes from Bothrops alternatus, assembly GCA_034064705.1. Lineage (NCBI taxonomy): Eukaryota > Metazoa > Chordata > Lepidosauria > Squamata > Viperidae > Bothrops > Bothrops alternatus. The sequence continues at coordinate 117,200 of JARGCV010000470.1, read as the reverse complement.
CTGAAAACAGTGACTTATGACCATTTTTCACACTTACGACCGTTGCAGCCTCCCCAGGGTCAGGTGATCAAAATTCAGATGCTTAGAAACTGGCATGTACTTATGACGGTTTTGTGATCTTCTGACAAGCAAAGTCAATTTGGGAAGCCAGATTCACTTAACAACCGTGTCACTAACGTAACAACTGCAGGGCTTCATTTAACCACCATGGGAAGGGAAGGTCATATCATGGGGCAAAGTTCACTTAAGAAGAGAAATTTGGGGCTCCATTGTGGCCGTTGAGGACTATCTGCACTTTGCGACAATTTCTACCGTAGATGGCAATGTCTAGCTTTCAGCTCAGAAGCTAGAAGAGCAAATTAAATCCAACACAACTTGGCTGTCACTTGCGATAAGCTCAAGTTTGTTTCGACAACTCGATGCAAATTCAGGTCAGCAAGTCATCCCGTTAGTTTTCTGCCCTGATGTTATTAAAATGTTGTGTTTTTGATATGGAAATCAAGGTGGGGGGGGAATGCTGGTACAAGCAGTTGCAAACCGCAGCTTGGTTTCTGGGTCAGTCCTTTTCCTATACTTAAGGTGATAGAAATTCAGCCTGGGTAAATGCTCCATTACACAAACACATTAGTCTTTCAGCACCAGAGCACAGACATTTACATTTTGGTTGAAGCTGACTATGTCATTAATTCAGGAACTCCGACCCAGGGCGTTTGGCAATTAAAAATGAAAACTGGGTTATCACCTGCACGGCAGGAGTCTGCAAACATATTAAGGAGTGATAAACAATCTGTAAATTAAAATGTTAAAATGCAAGCGTGAAAAGGCCAGAAAGTTACCCTTTCTTTGATTTATGTGTATCTGGAACAAGGAACAAAATATACCAAGATACAAAGAATGTGGCTGTTGACATTTTGAGAAAAATATTTACTCTCAGGAAACAGCGCGCTTATATGCAGAGATTCCTTTCCAAAGAATCTGCTTTTCAATGGTTTCCAAAGGTTGTTAGATCAGGCGCTGATCCTAAAGATCAACTGAAGTTATTATAATACAGGGACTTGGGAGGGGGGCAAACAGTTTCCGGACTATGATTATTTGCAAAGGGAAAACGCAAACCAACATATGGAGAGTTTAAGTGCTTAAAAAAACTGCAGAGAAGACATTCGGTTTAACCCACAGTAATTAAAACCTTTTCCTGCTATTTCTTTTCTTCCATGATGTTCATTAGGGGTGCATTTTTTTTAATACCAAAGGGCTGCTAAAGTCAGATAAAAGAGGAAAGCCTGCATTATTTAAATATTAATATCATTCCCATATTAGCACCGAAATAATAAATGTTATTAATAAATATTTAAATATTAACAACTCCTCTTGTTTCGATTTTGTCTTACTGGAGCCCTCGGAACCTGGACTCCGTTTCACCTGTGAAGTGGATTGTAAGGGGATTCCGTTCCATTTCACCTTCAATTTTTGGATTCGTCCTTATCGGGGACGGTCCCAAACCTGCCATTAAAGAAATTTCCGCTAGGATTACCAGCTTGCAAAACGGGTCGAGATTCTTGTCTTGTTCATCACGCACAAAAAAAAACCCCTACACTCCGAAGTGAGACAAGGGATGGTGTGACCTGAACGCGTTGATGGTTACTGATTTATTACGTTTTTTTTAATTCTGCCTTTCCTCCAAACTCAAGGTGGCATACATAGCTCTCCTCCTCACTCCTCCCCTTTGTCCTCACAACATCCCTGTGAGGTAGGTTAGGCTGAAACAAACAATGGCTGGTCCAAGGTTTACCCAGGGAGTTTCATGTTTTTAAACCTGGTCTCTCCAGACGTTAAGTCCAACGCTCGAACCGTAACACAACAGAGAGCTCCGGGGAACTGTCCTTAAAGGTTATAAATGTTAAAAAATTCTATTCCTTCTCTCTCAAAATCAACAGGAATGAAATTAAGGAACCCACTTGGTTGTTTCACAAGCCTGCAGGTATGACAATTCTTAACAAGATCCACAAATTCCAGACCTTCTTATCACAATTGGCTGTTTTCATTGAACAGACAATATTTTCAAAGGATTGAAATAAACTTTTCTCTTTCTCCAAAAGGCACCTGTGGGGCCAAGTGCTGTGTAGGTCAGCCATCCCAATGAGGTAGGCTGTGACTGCGATTCCCAGAATCCCCCCATCTGTCCAGTAGGCTAAGAATTCTGGGAAGTTTAGGCTTCGAATGCATTGGGAAGCCATCTAACTGGGATAAACTGATTTTTCTGTGCTCTGAGATCAAAACTTTGGACAGGGATGTGACTCCCCATTGTCAGAACATGAGTTGCACTGCATGTAGGCAACAAGAAGGAAATATAAACAAGTTTCTGCCATTTTAGGTGGCAGTTACCAAAGTGTGATATTGCTTTGCAAATAATTCTTTTTTTTTTTTCAAATAATTTTCATAAATTGGAGTTCCGAGATACAAACCGGATGCGCTTGTCTTCCTTGGAGAGTGAAAAAAAGTAAAAAATAAACCTGTTTTTGAGGTCAGACGTTCCCACCTGAAGTTCGTCTCTCTGTCCGGCATTTTTAGTACGCTCACATATAAACTACCATGCTTAAAGGAAAACAAGGAAGGGATGAAATTAAGGAAGGTGAGGAGGGATAGAGAAATATCCCAAACAATCAAAACGGTCTGCGTTTCTTTTTTAAATCTAGAAAGAAAGAAAGAAAGAAAGAAAGAAAGAAGAAAAAGGAAGGAAGGAAGAAAGAAAGAAAGAAAGAAAGAAGGAAAGAAAGAAAGAAAGAAAGAAAGAAAGAAAGAAAGAAAGAAAGAAAGAAAGAAAGAAAGAAAGAAAGAAAGAAAGAGGAACAGGAGGATGTCTCCAAAATAAAAAGCAGAAGAGGATTAATTCTCTGGGTCCAGAACGATGGGAGATTTTGCCCAATTCATTTGGCACCTCGACAATCTTGACAAACGCTGGCCTGTCCTTCAAAATGTTCAAAAGGAGATTTTTTTTAAAAAAAGGAAAGCACAAAAAAAAAAAGAAAAAAAACCAACCCCACTGAAATGATCCAGGTGTTAACAGCTGCAGAAAGAAAAGATTTCTGCTAGGAAACAAACAACAACAAAAAAAAAGAGAGAGAGATTTTTCTCCCTCGGTGCCTTTCTGATCTTTCTGCGGCCTCATTCTCCAGCAGATTGTCCCGAGGGGGCTGTGGATGTGATGACACCAGTTTGCAACGCCGCCATCGCTCTGGGGTCTTCCATTCGAGGTCGTTTGACCTCAGGCTCTCTCAAAAGCTCTTCAGGATCTTTCAGCCCGGCTTCTCTCGTCTGGCTGATGACCACGGGGGTGGAGGAGCTGGCCTGAGCTGCAAGCACCTGCAAGGGGTTGGCGAGGGCTGGAGCCGGGGAAAACGAGAAAGGACTTTAGAAATGTTGACAGGGTCTATGTAGATGAAAGGTAAAAAGTGTCCCCTGCCCAGTTGTGTGCGACTCTGGGGGCAGTGGCCATCTCTGTTTCTTGGCCGAGAGAGCCAGCATTGTCCGAAGACATTTATTTCATGTGGCCAGGATGACTCTACGCCACACTGCTATTTTCTCACTGAGGTGGTACCTATTCATCTACTCGCATTTGCATGCTTTTGAACTGCTAGCTGGGCAAGCGCCAGAATGGGACAACTTGCTGCATCCAACTCGCCACGGACAACTTGCCGTGGGGCAACGCACGGTGGGAGGATTTAATAATTCAATGGCTCAAAATAATTACACGCGGCCACTCGCGCCAACAGAGCTTCACGCGTGTGTGTGCGCCCGGTGTCTGTGCAAGTGCAGCTTCCGCGGCCCGGTTCTGAATGGGCCACGGTCTGGGAATGGGCCACAGCCCTGGGGGTTGGGGACCCCTGTTTTGCAAGGTTGAGCAAGCTCGTTTTGCAGAAAGATTCTAAAGGCAGGTAAACCCTGGAAGAATAAAGGAGAATTTGTATATATACCGTAAGTCCCACTGCTTAGGCTGTTCGTGGGAATGGCATGCTTTCCGTTTTGGGTCACTGTGCGGACAGGTAACTGGTGCTGTCCAAGGGCCATGGAGGTGGCTGGCTGCAGGATGGTGACCGTTTGTCCAGGGACGCCCTGACCCATCTGGCTGGCCACTGTCTGGATGACCCGACTGGCAGTTGGTATGGCGGCAAATGCAATGGTGGGCTTCTCATCCAGCCCTGCAGTGAGAGAGAAATTTTGAAATTTATTTATTTAACAACCAAGAGTTTGGGCTCAATTGTGATTGCATTCTTAGTTTTCTTCTGATGTCCATACATTTATTTCTGAGTGTCCAATTAATTAAACAGCCTGAAAGAAAGCTGGAGAAATTTGCCTAGCCCTGAGTTAAGCGAGGATCTTCGTCATTCTGGGGACAAGCTACTACCCCAAAGCTCACCAGCTAAGTCCAGGACAGTCCCTGCTGCATCATGGGTGCTGCCAGCTGGCCCCTGGTTGGTCAGGATGTATCCATTTGCTGAGTTTGCCGAAGTCGTCACAACTCGGACCATTGTAACAGTGGGGGCTTGCTGGACCACGTGGACTGCATGGCCTGGAGGCTGCTGAGAGGTCACGATGGAGGCGGGCAGGTAGGCGAGTGGTTTGGCCATCAGCGTTGAAGGCCTGGGAGGAACAGCCATGATGACTGGCTGGGCACTTACGGGGGATCCTGAAAGAGGGACAGAGAGGGAGGGAGAGAAAAGGGAGGGAGGGAGGGAGGGGAGGGGAGGGGAAGAAAAGAAGGGAGGGAGGGAAGAAGAAAAGACTTTATCAATGGCTACAACAGGAGATTCAAATCCAAAATTCACAAATAAGATTAAACAAATTTTGAGAACAACATTCCACTAAAACCCAAGAACCAGTTTCTCCAAACTTGACGATTCTCAACATGTGAAAAAACTAGGGCACTCTGTTGCTCATGACACTCTTTTGGGATGTTTTTTTGCGGGATATTCCTCTGCTTTCTTGTGCCTACTCCAACCAGGAGCCTATCAGGGCGGCAGAAACGCTGGTTAGAGCCCACCTCTCCACCTGAGGCATCCTTACCAGGAGCACTTTGTGAATACCGATACTCTGGGACAGAAGCTAGCTTGGTGCCAAAGTCGTGGTCGTGAGGAATCGGGGAGCCTTCTCTCGACATGCACTCTGGAGTCTGTAGGCCACTCGTGTGGGGAGAAAGCAGACCGGGATGAGTAGGGGAGGCAGGGGCGCTCCTGGAAGAGAATGGAGAAGAGTGCAAATGAAAGCAAACATTCTTTGCAACGGCAGTGTCAGGACTGCCATCCTGCTATGCCATGCATTGCTTGCTCTCAGCCTGCCACACTCAATGGGAGGGGGAACTGCAGGGTGGGACAAGGGGGCGGTGGTTCCAAGGTCAAACTATGGACTGCAGAGCCATCCAGCCCACGAAGATAGGGACCTTTACCCAAACAAGTTGTTAGTAGGGAGGAAAGTGGGAACAAGGAAAAAGTTATCCCTATGCTTTGGGCAGGAAAACTTCAGATCCAGCTTTGCTTCTTCTGTAACCACTCGGCTTTAGTAAAGTGAACTTTCGTTAACAATGGATCTGAGGGTCTTTCTTTTCTAACTGACCAGGTTGGGAGGGTTGACAGGGAGCATTTTGTATTCATTCCTATCGCTTTATTTTACTAAACTAGGTAGCTAGTCCATAGCATCTTACTGACCTCACTTTCTCTACTCAATTGAGCAAAACACAGCAAGCCCCTTGCCCTCCAATATCAGAGAGTTGTGCCCCAAATTTGGCTACAGGAAGAAAACCTGGAAATAGTCATTGCTTCCATTGTTGGGTCTAAGTTTCTGTTTTTTAATTTTTTTTAACCTTTACATTTTTGTTTGGATAAATCATCCTCTTGGCCAATTTTTTTTTATAGTTAGGCAGTGGTAAGCGTGGTTTCTGGCTGTTACATTGAACTTACCGAGAAGAGAGGGGTCCAAATGGGGTTCGGAAGCAGGACACCCCTCTTTGCCTCCGTTTTCGGAATGCCTGCTCTACTAGCTTGCCTTCGGAGGGAGGGTCTATCCGCCAAAAAGAGCCTTTTCCCGGCTCTTCTTGAGAACGGGGGACTTTAATAAAGTATCGGTTCAAGGATAGGTTGTGCCGAATGGAATTCTGCAGGAGAAAAACGGGTTATCCAAGCTTTACGGTTAAAAACTGACAGGTCCAATTTAAGGTGTTGTTTGTCCCCTTGAAAGCCCTACATGGCGTGAGGTCAGGCTTATTTATTTATTTATTTATTAAATTTCTATACCGCCCCTCTCCCGTAGGACTCGGGGCGGTTTGCAACCCAATAAAAACATATAAAACAATAAATATTTAAAATTAAATTAAATTAAATAAATATTATTTGAAGGACCATCTTTTCATACTTGTGTCTATGGTGATTCTCAGTCATCCAGGTTATGGTTGTCCCAAAACTGCCTTTTTTTTTTTTCTTCCAAGAGGCAACTGGACTTTCTTTGTTTTTTCCCTGAAGACGTTTCTTCAAGGAAATGAGAAGCAAAATGTCTTCAAAGAAAAAAAAGTCCAGTTGCCTGTTGAAAAAAAACAACAAACCACCTTTGAGACATCTTTTCCTAGTCTTATCTACCCAACCCACCAGAGTGGGGAGGCAGGTATGTTACAGGTCCCCTCTCTTAAGAAAGACAATCTAAAGCAGAGGTGGGGAACTATGGCCCCTTTATGGTCTGTGGACTTCAACTCCCAGAATTCCTCAGCCAGGGTCCCCAACCTTGAGAACCTTAAGACTTGTGGACTTCAATTCCCAGAATTTCTCAGCCAGGGTCCCCCAACCTTGAGAACCTTAAGACTTGTGGACTTCAATTCCCAGAATTTCTCAGCCAGGGTCCCCAAACTTGGGAACCTTAAGACTTGTGGTCTTCAGCTTTCTGAAATCCTCAGCCAGGGTCTCCAACCTTGGTAATGTTAAGACTTGTGGACTTCAACTTCCAGAATTCTTCAGCCAGGCTCTTCAACTTTGGCAACTTTAAGACTTGTGGACCTCAACTTCCAGAATTCCTCAGCCAGGGTCTCCAACTTGGGCAACTTTTAAGACTTGTGGCCTTCAACTCTCTGAATTCAGCCAAGGTCTCCAACCTTGGCAACTTTTAAGACTTGTGGACTTCAACTCCCAGAATTCCTGAACCAGCCAGTTGAAGTCCACAGGTCATAAAGGGCTACAGTCTCCCACCCCTGCTGTAAAGGGACCCAGAAGAAGGGAATTTGGAATGGTGGCTTTCTCCCTGTGGAACATAATCCCTGCAGAGATATGATTGGCCCCCACTTTGACACCTTTTCACAAGGCCCTGAAGACACGTTTCTGCCAACGGGCTTGGGGAACCCAGAGTAATACGGAGCCCATCAAATGGCTGGTTTGATTGTCGTTGCGAGAGTTGTGGAAGATTATTGCTTCGTTGTTGTACTGGGGATTTATCTTTGCAAGCTGCCTGGAGTAACGGAGCGTGAGTTGGACGGCCAGATCCATTTTCTTAAATAAGTAAATAAAAAATAAACATGGGATGAGTCGTTCCGAGTCCCTTACCTGCCAGCCTTTGTCTGCTGTCCTGTAATACGGATAATGCTTCGTAATGTGAGCATAGATCCCACTTAGTGTTAATTGCTTGTCCTGAGCTGACGAGATAGCTTGAACAATGAGCTGGGCATAAGAATACGGTGGCTTGGATTCATCCTGCGGACCAGAAACACAAAACACAAAAGGGAGGTTTTTTTTTGCAGCTTCGCAAATCATTAATAATTTAGACCTGAGCTTGTCTAACAAGTTGGGAGGCAACTAAACAGCTGCTTTTCAAGGTAAAGGAGGACTGGGCGGAAAATAAAATAAAAATGAAAACCGAACACCCCGCTTTTTCGATCTGCAAACCCACTTGAAATTCTTAACCTCAGACGCATGTCCAAATAGCCACAGGGTGGCGAAAGGCTTGCCATTAACCACCATTGCTGCTACTGTGTTTTGCAAACCCTTTTTAGTGGTTGCAATAATCTGGGTGGACTTTTTAGAGTTGCTAGCAAAGCCTTGGAGCACCGCGTTAATACCAGACAAAATAGATTATTGATCTGCGCAGTTAACAGATAGCTTGAGAAATCTCGCCTTAAAATGATTCCTTCTGAGTCTGTCAAGAGTGAGGCCAGCTTTGGACATAATATCAAGAGCTCAAATCCAACAGGAGCTTTGAGGCTTTGCCAGGCTGGCCTTGGAAACGTGTTGGAAGGGTGCCAGGCTGAAGGAAGCTGGTTTGAACGCCATACCAGGGGTGGTAGTTCAACCATCTGAACCCTAGGTGATTTTGGAGTCAGGAGGGGGCAGTTGTGAGCAGGTTGGAGAAAGGGAGGAGGGTCATACAGTTGCTTTCTGCCTGTTCCTGCCACAATTGTGGGTCTGAATTCCTGGAAGTTTCTCCTTCACCCTTTGGTCACTACAAAATATTGTGGTGAAGAGGCATTGGATGATTTGAACTCTGCTCTTTTTGGCCAAGGTGATGGTCAACTTGGGTGTAGTAGCAGAGGACAAGGTGAGAGAGCAGAAGATGTGGAAGCTGGTTCTCTCTCCTGACTTCCCTCATCTTTTCTACAACCCCTACTAGGGAACAAGAAGAAGACCAGATCCCACTCACCCAAGGTTTCTCCAGGTCTCAAGATGCTCTCCTCTCTTCCTTGGTTATCTATGCCCCTTACCCTCCCGACCACTGACCCGGCTTTTGCAAAATTGATAGGGAGAAGGGTCTTCCAACCTTGGGGCTGTCTCCCCCAGAGGCATCCGTCTGCTGCTCCAAAGTAGCTTTTGCTGCGTATTCGGCAGCCAGTTGGAGGTCAGAGGTAACGTTGTGGGTAAAGCGAAAACCTGAGGAACCAGCACCTCGGGGACTAGCTGGACAGGAGTTAGGAACACTGCAGGGAGGAAAGACAGAGTTGTTAGGGCTGTTCACTCTGCTAATGTCAGGTACAAAAAAAAAAAAATCAGGTGCACATGTGACGGTCCAGGTGATTTATTGCTACTCCTGTCTATGAACAGGGGTCTTCTCAATTAATGGTTAGAGTTGGAGTTGCATTAACAGAGGGATAGAATCAAGATTATGTGAAGTGTTAATACCACTTTACAAGGCCTTGGTAAGGCCACACTTGGAATACGGCATCTAGTTTTGGTCACCACGATGTAAAAAAGATGTTGAGACTCTGGAAAGAGTATAGAGAAGAGCAACAAAGATGATTAGGGGACTGGAGGCTAAAACATACAAGGAATTGGGTATGACTATTTTAATGAAGAGAAGGACGAGGGAGGGAAGGAGAGGGAGGACATGATAGCAGCGTTCCAATATCTCAGGGGTTGCCCCAAAGAAGAGGGGGTCAAGCTATTCTCCAAAGCCCCTGAAGAAGGCAGGACAAGAAGCAACGGGTGGGTTCATCTGTTTTAATCTTACAAGCCACCCTGATTTATTTGTGCGAGATGGGCAGTAAATAAATTGTATCAATAAATCAATGCCTTTATTTATTTAGTATGTTTATATAGCTCTGCACCTCACAAACATGTGACTTCGGGCAACAGGGCACAACAGCTAAAAACTCTCCCTGACAAGCTAAAAACAGTCAAAAAGAAATAAAGATAAGCAGATAAACCATCAACCCAGCAGCCAAACCTATCAACCATCAATCCAATTAAGAGAAGTAAGTCTCTTATGGATCCTGCAAAAAGCAGACAAGTGCAACCCATCTCACCTTTTTAAGAATTTCACATAAATTTTTTTTTTAACTAACTTTTTCTTCTGAAGAGCCATCAAGAGGGTTAACACACTTGGTGCAAAAGAAATTAAAACCACAAGGTACATTTATTTACAAGTGCAGATAAGAAACTTGTGGTTCTCTAGAAGTTTACCCAACTAAAATACTTCTAGCCAGGTCTTCTGTTTTTATAGCTGTCACATGGTTTTGTTAGACTGAAAGACAAATCAACCTGAAAGAGAAACTAAGATAAGATGAACCTGTTGAAGCTTAGACCTTTGTAATGATTTGACCTCAGGTCCACTTCCTTCAAAACTAACATAAGAAGTCAAGGAAGATCCTAATTCTTTGGTTTCCTTCCCATTTATGAGAGGACTTCTAAGAATTTCAGCCCGACCTGGTATATTTGTTGACCCAACTCCAAAACAAGGCTGTTTTATCCTTAGCATTAAACGATTTCCAGTCTGGAGAGCAAATTTCCAGAGACCACAGAAATTCTGAAGGAGAAGGATGGAATATTCCATTTTTTTCTTCTGCACCAAGGCTCTACAATGTTCCTTTTCTGGATCCATGGATTTTGCCCATCCCTAATGCAGACCGAGATTTGTTAGTTCAGGGGTTCTCAATCTTGGCAACTTTAAGACTTGTGGACTTCAACTCCCAGAATTCCTCAGCCAGCAAAGCTGGCTGAGGAATTCTGAGAGTTGAAGTCCACAAGTCTTAAAGTTGCCAAGGTTGAGAACCCCTGTGTTAGTTGCTTTTTGCTGTTTCTGAACAATTTCTGAAAGCTGCATCTAAGTTACATTAAAATAATCGGCCAACCTCTGCCCCATCAACAAAGCTGTGCTATTTTGGAGCGATAGAAAAACTACCTTTTGCCTTTTACAGGTACACTGGAGATTTATTTCCAAAGAGTTGGCATACGACATGCGATTTCGCTCGGGTTGATGTTTAACTCGCTACCGATGGCGGTCCTACCTCGCAAAGGTGGGCTGTGTGTTTTCACAATAAACGTTACGAGCCGTTCCTTCTGAGAACCCACTGGGGAAATCACACCTTTTAATTCTTAAAAAAATATTTTTTTAATCATGGAATACAAACCGCGACAATGTCAACAGGGGAAAAAAATAATCCTAATAGACAATGAGAAAAAGGCCACATATATTCTTGGTGATTAAAGTAAACACAAACAAAGCATCAGCTCCTGTTTCAAATGTACATCTTCCAAAGGAGAAATTGAAAGCTAAATCACATTCACAAGACCATCTCTCCTTGCAACAATCATGCTAAATAAATCGATTTAAGTAATTTATCCTGTCTGACTCAAGTGTTCAAGAGTTTATCTTCCCTGAAGTCTTCAGGTTTCGTTTTATACCACACAATGTTAATTTTTCCTGTGATTCTGGACCCAAATGTAACTGCTTACCTATTAAAAGCCAAATAGGTTTAAAAGCTGCCAAGGCTGAATTGGGGGCACCTCTGGGATTTTTTTTGGGGGGGGGCAGGCATAAGTAGTCTGGTATCTTAGATTGCTTGCATCCCAAGCTATGGTTTGCTTAATCCCAGTTTGTTGAACAAAATACCACAATCTGTCTTCACACAATGGTTTTGGAACAATGCAAGGGCTGAGTTATTTTACCTGATGGTTAGCTCACAGTACATTGTGATCTACAGATTTTCAAAATATAACTCTCACCGTTGCATAATTTACCTTAGAAATTTGTAGTGAAGTTTAGATCTGTTGATGATTAAATTATCTTTATTGTCCTCCTGAGGTTAATGATTCAACCAAGGGTTGGGGCGTAACAGGACAATGTTTAACCAGTGGAACTGAGCAGATCTTTTCAGATAGGCCAAAAATAGTGAATTGGTTCACGACAGATCTCGAACCGAGTATGTTTACACCTTACATTATCCCATAAGGTAGCTTCTTTTGGCTTAGATTGGTTTTATAAACTACTATTCGTGGTGTTGTGTGTTGTGTGACCCCCAACAAGATATGGTGGATGCAAACCACAGGTAATCCAACCAGCTTAGGACAAGGATGTCCAACTTTGGCAACTTTAAGACTTGTAGACTGGCTGGGGGATTCTGGGAGTTGGTCCACAAGCCTTAAAGCTGTCAAGGTTGGAGACCAAACATGGCTGGCTGAGGAATTTTGTGAGTTGAAGTCCACAAGTCTGGCTTAGAAGACGCAAGTTGACACTGAGGAGAAGCTGTCAAGTTACCGTCTTTTGTTTGTTGTACTTCAATTTCTTGCTGAAAAAGAGTACTGTATTACCGGGGATAAGGGCCACAAGAGGGCACTCACAACCCAAGCTGCAAATCTAGACGAAAACACACATTGCCAAAGAACAACATACCGTAGAACAAAAAATAAGTAATGGCTGCTTAAGCTCCTGCCTCTTTCAGGAAAACAGGAGAGTCTGTTGTAGGAGGATGAAGAAGCAAGCGAGGCCAACAATCTTGGTCAAGTTTGATCCGACGGAGGCCATCTTTCAAGAAAGCCAGGCTAAAATGGGATGATTTCGCATGCAGGCTCACAAAAACTATACTACAAGTATTACAAAGCCCATACTGTGTGGCCCTCAAGAGTCATCTCCATGGGATGGTCAAAAAAAGTCAAGAGGGTGTCAAGATGATGGCCACAACTACTTCCGTCCTCTTGACTTCTTCGATTAACTGCTTCTTGTAGCCTCTCCTTCACGTAAGCTGTGTTTTCATCTGCCTTCAACCATCATGGGCCAAACCCACCATAGTTAAAGGAATGTGCAAAGTATGTTGAACAGAATGCTTAGTTATGGGTTATGAGACATTGTGAACATTACCCATTGAGATCCCCAGAAGCTATCTATGAGTAGAAAAGCATCATAAAATACTGCCCTTCAGGAAATAATGGAAGTTTTTCCTCCAAAAAAGGGAGGATATTTGTAATTCAAGGGACCTTGGTGCTCTCTGAGCTTAGTGGTTTTCTTGCAGACATTTCATGACCCAACTAGATAACATCATCAGTGCTAGGAGGAAGAGGGGTTTGCAGAGTGGAGGAAGAGGAGGGAGAAGAGGACTGTGGGGTCCTTGGTGCTCTCTGAGCTTGATGGTTTTCTTGCAGACATTTCGTGACCCAACTAGATAACATCATCAATGCCAGAAGGAAGTAGGATTTGTGGAGAGGAGGAGGAAGAGGGTCAGGAGGAAGAGGAGGAGGAGGACTCTTCTGTCCTTCGTGCTCTCTGAGCTTGGTTCTTTTCTTGCAGATATTTCCTTACCTGAACTAAGTAACATCATCAGTGCTGGATGCAGAGATCATTGAAACTTAGCCAATGGAGATGCAATATCATATAGACCAGAAATTTGTGGGAAAGAATCGACAAGGGATATGGGGAATCCAAAACTGAAAGATACGTTCTTTGTGGAAATTACAAAAACATCTTCCCTCTCTTTCAGGCATACGTAGCTTCAGTCAATACAACAGGCCCTCCTCTGAAACTGCTTCCCATTCCCGTTTGAGGAGGTGATTGGATTCTCAAATGTTTGCAAAAAGAACTTCAGAAAGAACTGAAAGATTGCCGGCGTCACCATGGAAAGAGATGTTGGTTTCTACATTTGGCTGAAGACCGTGCACCTTGTGTTTCCCCGTCAAGCAACCCATGCAACTTAGCGACAGGAAAAACAGGATTATAATCCAAACCTAAACATAATCCAATTGAGCAACAGATTGCTGTGTCGTTCTTTTCCTGAACTGGGTGCCCTCCTGTTCGTCTGGATATCAACTCCCACAATTCCTTTCGGCCTTGCTCCCTAGGAATTCTGGGAGTTGGAAGTTCAACGTCTCTTAGGGACCACGAATGGCATGGGCACAGAAGTAAAGGCAGTCCCTCAAGTTACACCATTCGCTTAGCATCCATTCAAAGTTACAACAGCTTGAAAAAAGTGACTTAATAACCTGTCCTGACAATTATGACCTCTTGGCATCTCCACGGACTGGAAATAAATTTATTTAGCATATGGTGTATCACACATGGCTTATTAACAGTTTCAGCTCCTAAGCAACTGGGTATATAATTACGATGGTTGCAGAATCCCTGGGTCACGTGATCATCATTTATGATTTTCCCAGCCAGCGCCCAAGAAGCAAAGTCAACGGGGGAAGCTGGATTCATTTAATGACCACAAGCAGTTCACTTAACTGCAGTAATTCATGGTTTAAAAAAAAAAGCTCATAAAATTAGACATGACTCACTTAATAAGTGTCTTGGAAATTCTAGTTCCAATTGTGGTCTTAAGTTGAGGACTATCTGGCATTGGGCTCTAAGTAGACAAACTAACCAACTTGCCCTCCCCAAAGGGGGTACATGGAACAAACCAAGGTTTGCAAAATTATACAGAGCAGAATAGACAACTCCAGGGAAGAACTGGACCAAGATAGGGAAACGTTCTTCTCAAGGCTGCAAACTTTTTCCAGTCGCAGTTCTCTTTGTTTCTAAAACACACATACACACACAAACACGTATATATATATATATATGTATGTGTGTCGCTGTGTGTGTATTTTCTGACAGTGACATGTTGTGTAAGGAACAGGCTTGGTCAGTTTGGTGCACACCTTTCATTACAGCTTCAAAAATGTTGCCCCAGAACCTCAAAATGTGTGCAGCAGATAAGAGACAGCCACACCCATAAAGGGTTTTCCTGCATTGTTTCCTGGAGACTGTCTGAAGCCTTCCACACTGTAGCTGAGCCAGGATCTGACCTGTAGTGGTTGCATTCCATTCAACGCAACTCATACCCAGCCTGCATTCGGAGAGCAGAACGGCGACAGTGGCTAACAAGATTTTATGCAGATCAAGGTGGACTGGAGTCTGGATGACTGTGTCCATCCATACCTCGTGGCAATGACAGAAATGATTTACCAATGCTGGGTTAGAGATGGTTGTTCAATGTCCTGGCTTGACCAAGAGCCCTAGACTCCTGGAATGACCTGCCATCCAAGTATTAACTGGACTGGATCTCCCTAAGGCTTGTCATCTGCTTCCTTTATTCATTGGATTAAAAAGTCTGTATTTCAATCGGGGCTTCTCAGCTTCAGCAACTTGATGTGTGGACTTCAACCCCAAAATTCCCTAATCGACATGGGTGGACTTCAACCCTTGCTCTATGAGGGAGATGGGTGGCTTCTAGATAGATAAGATAGCTAGATAAAGCCTAGAGATTTCCTAATCAGCTTGGGTGGACTTCAACTCCCAGAATTCCTCAGCAGTCTGCTGGCTGGGGGATTCTGGGAGTTGAAGTCCACACAACTTCAAGCTGACAGGGGAAGGGATACTCGCGTTCATGATGATTCTGTGGTAAGAAACAGGGCTATGTTTTTATGATTATTTTGAGTACTGATTGCATCAACAGATTGGTAGATTGTGTTGGGAGATTGATAATTTCTATTTATATTTAAAAAAACAATTGCTTGACTTTGTTCTTGTCGATTGTGGCTTCTCAGCTATTTAGAGACAAAGGCCACATAAAAGGACTTATAATACATATTTTAGAAAGTGTTTTCTAATCGGGATGCTTTAGTTTCAGCAACAGAAAATCACAGTTTGTCTAATAAGAAGAGAAACATCTCAACCAGTAATACAGATCAGTCCAAGGAAAGATTTTCAGATTCAGACACCTATCAAGATGTTAAGAATGAAGTCTGAGAAGCAGAAATTAAGAGTGAACACCCTATGCCCCAACAGCCAAGCCTTCACACTATTAATCTTACTTTTTCCCTGTCTTTTCCAGATTTCCCCCCCTTAAAAATATGAACAGCTGAAAGCCAGAAAGTATAACTCTATTTTATGATCGCAAGGATGGCTGGTTTCTTCTGTCTGGGTAAACTTCATATTTACATTTAATAAATATACCAAATGTGGTAATTTTATGAGCACGCTAAGGCTCATAATAAAGTGTGTTATTTTCCAAGTAGCAAAATCAACACAGATCAGTGAAAGGAGCTGCAAAAATGACTGTTATTACCAATTCCCAGTTTTTCTAGGCATTTCCACCCCCCCCCAGAGAAAGCTCTCACGTTTTTGATGTTGACACAGTTATGTAACAATTAGAATGAAAAAAAGGTCACAAAAAATGAAAACTGTCCACTCCAGCAGCCTAATTAGGAGTTGAAAGAGAGAGAAGAAATTACTAATTATGTTTATGCTACCGCTGAGAAATCTCTTAGTGAGTTGCTAAACTGCTGAAAATCAGATCATGAAGACACAAGGTGAAGCCGGCAAGCAGCTCTTTAAAAACAAGTTTTTATGTACGAGTTTATGTACGAGCAGGCAGTCCTTCAATTGCTTACACCCCAACAGAAACATCATTTTTAGATATTTTCACTTACAAACAAAATTTACTACAATAAAAAAACAAACCCATATCTATTACTTTATTTCTAACCGGGTTGACTTTCATTTTGGCATGCCGTTTCCCCCCCCCTTTCTTTCGTAAGCCATTTTTATCTCGATCTGTTTCTAACTGAACTGTTTTTCTTCTGTATTATTGTTTTTTTAAAACAACAACAACAACAACAACAAAAAACTGAAGACCGTGGTTAAAAATATTAAAAGACTTAACACCTGCAGCTTTAAATGGTTTGCAGCTCTTCCTAACCTTTGGATTTGTTCACAAAGGTAAACCAGCTCCTGGACAAAACAGGAAGAAATACACCAACTTGCATTTCAAGTTTTGTTTTGTCTTTTAAACCTGGAGGGCCTTATTAACACCCCTCTGCCTCTAAAACGCCCGTACACCCAACGTTCCTGCTTTATATTTTCTGCAAAAAAATTCTTGGCTTGTCACCGTTTTTCTATTCTGGCAGTTTGCAGACAAAGCATGATCTCAGCGCAGGATGTTCCTACTGGCATTTTACACCCAGCCAAGAGCTTGTGTTCCCTTCCTTCTCTATTCTGCAAAGCAGTAAACAAAACAGAAAACTGCCCACACATAAGTGGCTTTCCTTTTTTTTAATACTCCCTGGCTTCACAAATTCCAAATTCCAAACAAAGGCTTTTAGCCCGTGCAAAGCCAACTAACTACTGCTCAAGGACTGGAGAAAAAAAAAATCGAATTATTATTGCCTGGCCTTTAACGTGGGGAAACAGCAACTTAAGATTTAAGTGAGGGTCTAAGAGGGGGAAAAAAAACCCAGAGGGGTGGGTGGGAGAAGAAGAAGATAAAGGAGGAAGGAACAGAGGCAAAGACCTTTTAAAAGCAACAGGCTCTTTTGTTGAAACTGCTGAATGGAGCTGGTAGGACTCGCTAAGCAAGGCATAATTCTAATTAAAAAAAAACCCTCCACCGCCATACTTTCGATTTTAAATGACTTTGAAAGAGTAGAGTGTCAGACTTAAGTCCTTAAATGTATTTCTAAGGAGTAGAGCAGGGGTTCTCAACCTTGGCCACTTTAAGACTTGTGGACTTCAACTCCCAGAACCCCTGGAGTAGAGAGACAGTCCTCAACTTATTGTCACAGCTGAGCCCAAAATTTATGTCGCTAAGCGAGACATTTGTTAAAGGAGTTTTGCCCCACTTTACCACCTGGCTTGCCCTAATTGTTAAGCTAATCGCTGCAGTTGTTAACATTAGTAAAACACCATCGTTAAGTGAAAGTGGCTCCCCCCCCCATGGACTTTGCTTGTCAAAAGGTCGCAAAAGGGGATCACGTGACTCGGTACGCTGCCACCGTCATAAATATGAGTCAGTTGCCAAATGCCTGAATTTTTGATCACGTGACCACGGGGAGGCTGCAACGGTCGTAAGCGTGAGAAACGGACATAAGTTGCTTTTTTCACTGCAAGTTTGAACAGTCACTAAATGAACGCTTGTTAAGTTGAGGTCCACTTGTAGCATGTGGGAAACGAAGAAGGAATGTAAAATTCCTTTCTCAGAAGATTAGGGTGTCATTTGAACCCATCACTCTCTGAGATGGGACACAGTCCACCATCTCCACCTTAGGACTTGACTCTGCCTTGAGAACCATCGTCTGAGGGATAGATTTTTATCTTCTCCCCAGACCCAGCTTTTGATTAAAACTTCCCTGGAATAGAAATTCAAGAGAATTGCAAAAAACACGGACACGTTTTCCATGGGGGGGGGCAGACTGTCTTTAATCGAAGGGCGCTAGTAGAATTTAAATTTGCGTTTCCTTGGAAGCCAAGATGGTTAGGATGGTCTTGAGCAAATCAAGACAAAACAGATGAACTTTTCCCCATTTGTTTTTTTTTTTTTAAAAAGAAAGTTATGGAGAAAAGGCTTGAAAGAGCCACGATGAGAAACCACAGAGAAGCAGAGTAGGGATAGCCTAACTAACAGATTGTTTGTTTGCGTATCGTATTCCAGTAAACGCTGCCGCTTAGCTTGAGCAAAACAAACAAACGGGGGGGGAGAAAAGAAGGAATCATAATCATAATTATCATAAAAGTTGGGAAGTGTCTGCCAGCGCAGGGGAAGGAGGGAGGGAAGGAGGGAGGGAGGGGCGGTCTCTGATTTCCAAAAAGGAAACGAACTTGGGATCTTTGTTGGAAAACTTTCCCGGGGACCAATCAGGAGCACGCAGGGTGCGGGCACACCAAATTAGGTAAGCAAAGGCTGCCAAAAGGGGTGGGATGGGGTGGGGTGGGGGGGACAGGGAAGGAAAGCTGATCGCATGAGAACAGTTTCCTAGCACAACCAGGAGGGGGAGGAACCCAAAGAGAGAAAGGCTCTCTCTCTCTCTCTCTCTCTCTCTCTTTTGCCTTCTTGCCGGGATGGTTGGCATTCCTCAAACCGAGCCTGCAAAGCTTTCCCAGAGAGAGAGAGAGAGAGAGAGAGAGAGAGAGAGAGAGAGAGAGAGAGGGTGGGGGGAGAGAGAGAGGGTGGGGGGAGAGAGGGAGGATAGAGAGAGGGGGGAGAGGGAGAGAGACAGAGGGAGAGGGATAGAGATAGAGAGGGAGAGGGAGGGACAGGGCGGGGAGGGATAGAGAAAGGGAAAGGGAGGGAGAGAAAGGGAAAGGGAGGGAGAGAAAGGGAAAGGGAGGGAGGGAGGGAGAGAGAGAGGGTGGGGGGAGAGAGGGAGGATAGAGAGAGGGGGGAGAGGGAGAGACAGAGGGAGAGGGATAGAGATAGAGAGGGAGAGGGAGGGACAGGGCGGGAGGGATACAGAGAGAAAGGGAAAGGGAGGGAGAGAAAAGGAAAGGGAGGGAGAGAAAGGGAAAGGGAGGGAGGGAGGGAGAGAGGGAGAGAGAGAGGGTGGGGGGAGAGAGGGAGGATAGAGAGAGGGGGGAGAGGGAGAGACAGAGGGAGAGGGATAGAGATAGAGAGGGAGAGGGAGGGACAGGGCGGGAGGGATAGAGAAAGGGAAAGGGAGGGAGAGAAAGGGAAAGGGAGGGAGAGAAAGGGAAAGGGAGGGAGGGAGGGAGAGAGGGAGAGAGAGAGGGTGGGGGGAGAGAGGGAGGATAGAGAGAGGGGGGAGAGGGAGAGACAGAGGGAGAGGGATAGAGATAGAGAGGGAGAGGGAGGGACAGGGCGGGAGGGATACAGAGAGAAAGGGAAAGGGAGGGAGAGAAAGGGAAAGGGAGGGAGAGAAAGGGAAAGGGAGGGAGGGAGGGAGGGAGAGGGAGGGGGAGAGAGAGAGAGGTCTCGTGGCAGACTTGAGTAACAAAGCCTCTTGGACCAACTGGATCCTCCCCTAGCCGTTTGCATAAAAAAAAACGAGAGGTCTGGTGCGCTAAGATAGAGTGCCTTGAAATATGGAGGCTCTGCTTGGCACCGGCTTCCCCCTTGCAGGGCTGCGGGGCGGGGTGTGTGTGTTAAATCCCAGCTGGCTGCAGTCAAGGAAGTAAACGTGAATGAAAGGAGAAGTAATGAAGGACGCAGGGAAGGAGAAAACCCGGATGGCTTCTTTTTCACCCCCTTCAGCGGAAGTGAAAAAAGCATTGAGTAACTTTATAGGATGAGGGCAATGTCCAAGCTTAAACTTTTCCTGCTTTGGGAGGGAGGAAGGAAGAACAGATTTTTTAAAGGGGGGGGCGTGGGGTGGAAAAGGAAAGGTGAGAGGAAGGATGGATGGAAGGAAGGAAGGAAGGAAGGGTTAAGAAGGAAAGAAGTGGAGGAGAAGAAGGAAGGAAGGGAGAGAGGGAGAGGAAGAGAAAAGAGAAGAAGGGAGGAAGGTAGTGGAGGGGTAGAGAAAGGAAAGAAGGTTAAGAGGGAAAGAAGTGGAGGGGGAGGGAGGGAAGGAGGGAGGGAAGGAAGGAAGGAAGGAAAAAAGAAAAAAGAAGGGAAGGGGAAAGTGAAATTTTGTATTAAGACTCAGTATGAGACCATATGATAGTGAGGGGGGGGGCTGCTCTGCTCCACTTCCACCTTAACTCTTTTGCTCAAAAGGATGCTCAGGGGTCAATACCAGGCAGCCATCAATAGACCCCTCCCCACTTTTTCATTTCCATGACAAAGTGCATTTCAAAAGCAGAGCAAGGTGGGGGGGGCTTAGCTGCTGCCAGTTTGGCCCACCCCTTTTCCTCCTTGCTGCGTCCCACCCAGGCCAAAATAGAGAAGACGATGCTGCTCGATCAGGTGAGGCCGCCTGCTTGAGTGACGAAGGTAAGAAAAGTCTGGAAACTGTAATTCCAGCCCATCTAACAGAGCATCAAGTGGAACCAAACTGATGCAGCCAGATGTGGTCCTCTCTCAGCCTCTAGAGCAGGAGCCTTCAAACCTTGGCAACTTTAAGACTAGTGGACTTCAACTCTCAGAATTCCTCACCCGCATAGCTGGCTGAAGGATTCTGGGAGTTGAAGTCCACAAGTCTTAAAGTTGCCAAGGTTGGAGACCTGGCTGAGGGATTCTGGGAGTTGAACTCCACAAGTCTTCTAGTTGCCACGGTTGGAGACCTCTACTCTAGCAGGTCTCCAGCATCTCCAGTTCAGAGGAGACTTCATACTTCTCAGGACCCTTGGACTCTACGATGGAGATCTTGGGTCTCTCCCTCCACCAGCTTGGGAAATGACTCGTTTCCCATCCAGACCAGCAAGCTGAAGCTTGCCTGTGTCAACACTGGCTCTAGGGCGTGTCAAGCTCAATATATCAGTCTGGGGCACGTGATTTTTTTTGCTTCCTGAAAAAAAGTGAAATCACCACAGAAAGAAAAAGACACCCATCGCCTTCCCCCTTCCCCCTTCAGCGCCCACTTCCAGCCAGGACCTCTGACAATGCGTGGCAGAAGATAACTCATGACTTCATAGCTTCAGGTTTCCCGTGAGCTTTGACCCAAGTTGTCCAAGATCATCACCACCACCATCATCATCATCATTTTATAGCACACCTTTCTTATTTTTATAAACAACTCAAGGCAGCAACATACTTGAATACTCCTTTCTCCTCCTCTTTTTCCCACAAACGCCAACCGCCTGAGGTGGGTTGGGTTGAGAGAGGGGAACTGGCTTAAAGTCACCAACCAAGCTCTCATGCGGTGGGACTGGAACTCCCTGTCTCCTGGTAACGGACCCAAAAATCATCCAGTTGGATTTCATGCCAAAGGTGGGACTAGAACCCACAGTGTCCTGATGATTGGCCTATATCACTTAGCAGAATAGAATAGCAATAGCAATATAGAATAGAATGGAATGGAATAGAGCTGGAAGGGACCTTGGAGGTCTTCTAGTCCAGCCCCCTGCTGAAGCAGGAGAACCTATAACATCTCAGACAAGTGACTGTCTAGCCTCTTCTTAAAAATCTCCAGTGATGGAGCACCCACGATTTCTGAAGGCAAAGCTGTTCCACTGGTTGATTGTCCTCACTGTCAGGAAGTTTCTCCTTAATTCCAGGTTGCTTCTCTCTTTGACCAGTTTCCAACCATTGTTTCTTGTCCTGCCCCCTGGTACTTTGGTGAATAAAGTGACCCTCTCGTCTTTGTGGCAGCCCCTCAAATACTGGAACACTGTTATCATGTCTCCTTTATTTCTTTTCTTTAGACTAGCCAAACCGAAGTCCCGCAGCCGTTCTTCGTATGTTTTGGTCTCCAGGCCTTTGATCATCTTACTTGCTCTTCTCTGAATTTTTTTTTCCAAACTTTCAACATCTTTTCTGTGACATGGTGACCAAAATTGGCTGCAGTATTCCGGATGTAGTCTTATTAGGGCAGGGGTTCTCAACCTTGGCAACTTTAAGACTTGTGGACTTCAACTCCCAGAATTCCTCAGCCAGCAAAGCTGGCTGAGGAATTCTGGGAGTTGAAGTCCACAAGTCTTAAAGTTGCCAAGGTTGAGAACCCCTGTATTAGGGCTTTGTAAAGCGGTAAGAAGAAAAACAGTAGTATTTAAAAAAACAAAAACAAAAATAAAAACCAAGGAGTTCACTTAACAACAAAAACCTGGAATTCCATTGTGGCTGTAAAACAAGTATAAGGGGAGAAATGAGAATTTTGGGAAAAGAAGCGAAGTGGCATTTTGTTGACACCTGGCTGGCCACACCTGTGCTGGAGAACCACACCCCCTTACTTACCTGATGGTCCCAGTGGGAGAAGGCAGGGGGCTGACCAGGCTCCGAAGATCCGGCTCCGGAATGTGGATCTTAAGTGGTGATATCTGGGGGTAGAGTGGCCGGAGTGGAGGAGATGCTGTGTCCTCTCTCGCCTCCTCTCTGTGGTAGAGTGACGTGAACTGGATTTTGATGACTGTGCTTGGAAACCGAATGATACACCTGAGGGAGGGAGGGAAAAAAAAAACCACACGGGTACAACTGAGTGTGTGAAACATCAACCGGAGTTAAACATCAGGCACTGATTTAAAGCAAGGTCCCCAACACCCAATGTGTGGACCGGTAGCCGTACCGGGCCGCGGCATGCCAGCAACCGGTCCACACAAACAAGTGAAGTCTCATCTGTGGAATGCAGGCAGCACACAAAACCACACACTCTCTGGTCCGTGGAAAAACCTCTCTCCATGGAACCGGTCCCTGGTGCCCAAAAGGTTGGGGACCTCTGATTTAAAGGATGCAGAATTGGAGAGTCTTGATGTAGAACCAGATCTTGGGTCCCAAACCTTAGCCTGAAACTGACACCTCCATCAATGGGAGTTTAGCTAACAACTAGTATAGGTCAGGGGTAGGCAACCTTGGCTCTTTTATGACTGGTGGACTTCAACTCCCAGAATTCCTGAGCCAGCCTGGCTCAGCTGGAAACCTCTCCCTTTCCCCTCAGCGTGGCTGACTCAGGAATTCTGGGAGTTGAAGTCCACGAGTCATGAAAGAGCCAAGGTGGCCTACCCCTGGTCTAGGCCTAGGCCGTTTTATGACTTGTGGACTTCAACTCCCAGAATTCCCTCTGCCAGCCATGCTGAGGGGAAAGGGAGAGGTTTCCAGCTGAGCCAGGCTGGCTCAGGAATTCTGGGAGTTGAAGTCCATGAGTCATAAAGCAGCCTAGGCCTAGGCCAGAGGTAGGCAATCTTGGCTCTTTTATGACTCGTGGACTTCAACTCCCAGAATTCCTGAGCCAGCATGGCTCAGCTGGAAACCTCTCCCTTTCCCCTCAGCATGGCTGGCTCAGGAATTCTGGGAGTTGAGTCATAAAAGAGCCAAGGTTGCCTACCCCCGGTATAGATAATCCTTGACTTATGACTGCAACCAAGCCCCAAAATTCACGTTGTTAAGCAAGGCGGTTTAAGTGAGTGTTGGTCAGGTGATCAAAATTCAGATGGCTTAGCAACTGGCAGGTACTTAAGACGGTTGCAATATCCCAGGATCATGTCATTCCTTTCTGCAACCTTCTGACAAGCAAAAGTCATAAGGGAAGCCTGCTTCATTTAACAACCGTGTCAATAATTCAAGAACTGCGATGATTCACAGTTAACAATTGTGGCGAGAAAAGTCATTAATAGGGGGGCAAGGCCCACTTAACGAATGCCTCACTTAGCAACATAAAGTTTGGGCTTGGTATGTCAAGGGCTGCCCCTACTGCAATTCTTTTGTGACTTCTTTTGAAAACTCAAGCTATCCACCCTGGGAATGCATGCAAAGCCCAAACAAGGAAGGACGAAGCAGAAGAAAAACAGTAGTATTTTTTTTAAAAAAAACAAACAAACCAAGGAGAAGGAAGTAGAAAAGACCGCAGTGTTTTTCTTTACTTAAGGGAGCCACCATTAAAAAAAGAGAGGAAAAGGAGAATAATAATAATAATAATAAAAACCCCTGAAATCTGTGAAAAACAGCTGCTTCGGGGTTGATCCCTCTGTATTTTGCTTCCCCCCCCATTTTTTACAACTATAGCTCCCTGGACTGCAGCAACTATAAGCAAGCCCCAATAAAGAGGACTTCCATAAATCACAGCCAAACTGTAAATTCTACTGACATCTTAACATTACTGTTGCTTGGAAATATGTGCGTTGGAAAGCTTTGTTTACACTTAGGGATTTCCGTGGCGCTTGCAGCAATGTTATCTCCAGGGCATAAGCCTGGTTAGTAAGCATGGGGGGGGGGTCTTCTAAGACATACAGGCACAGACCATGATTCTGGGCACTCCATCATAAACAGTTGCCGTTTTTTACAGTTCAATTACTGAATGTAAATTATATATATATATTCTCCCCCTAAAGTCAGGCAAGCATTTGGCATTTTGGCCTACCTGTTCAAACGGAAGGGGTCCTTGGTGCTCTCCGAGCTTGGATGTTTTCTTGCAGATGTTTCATGACTCAAACTGGGTAACATCACCCAATGCCACTGATAATGTTACCCAGTCGGGTCATGAAATGTCTGGAAGGAAACCACCGAGATCAGAGAGCACCAAGGACCCCTCAGTTCTTCTCTTCCTCCTCCTCTTCCTCCTCCCCTCCACAAACCCCTCTCTCTTCTAGCACTGATAATGTTACCCAGTTGGGTCATGAAATGTCTGCAAGGAAACAATCGTGCGCAGAGAGCACCAAGTACCCCTCAGTCCGCCTCTACCTCCTCAATTTTACAAACCCCAATGGTCGTTGAGTGTGAAAAGCTGTCATAAGTCACTCTTCCCAGTGCCTTTGTAACTGAACGGTCACTAAATGAACCATCAGCAAAAGTGAGTTGAATGTGCTTGTATGTTGTATGAATGTGATAAATTTTATTAATTTTATTGTTATAATTTCATTTTATTGTTTGTAAGCCGCCCTGGGTCTTAGGAGAAGGGCGGCATATAAGTTAAATTAATAAATAAATAATAAATAAATGTTGTAACTGGAGGACTTACATGTACTCCACCCTTTCCAAGCCCAAACGCTTCTTACTAATCTATTTCTTTTAGTTGTGGTTGAAAAAGAACTCTTTTTTCAAAGCCCACTTTTTTTCCTCTTTTAAACAAAATGAATTTACATGGGCGAGATTTTCATTCCCCATAGGCATCCACGGGAAGCTTTCTGAGCATGCCTTGATATCAAAGAACCTCACCGTATCTCCCGTAGAATAATGAGGGTTATTTGCAGCCTTGATAATAGCACAAGACATCTGGACACATTTAACAGCTCTGAGCTAGATTCGTCTCATCAGCGCAGGAAGGAAAATAAAACGAAATGCAATTGCTGTTTATGCAACAAAACGAAATGCAATTGCTGTTTATTTTTCGCATTCCAGTTGCCATATTCTAGCCAATTTGGGGGGGGGGGAAGAGAAATTACATTTGTTCTTGGCCTCAAACGAAGCACTAAAAGCTTTTTAACTGGAAGAAACGGTCCCAAATGGTAACGTTCCCTTCCAGACCGTATTTGTAGCTGGACCATCACGTTAGCAAACAGCCGATGCGCGCATAGTAAGATCTGCTCCTTGTCAGCTAGGATCTGAACTATTTAAATAGCTTAGTGTACAGATGTGGCTTCACACTTTCTTGGAATCGGTTCTGAAGATCCATCTTTGTGATTCTCCTCGCGATGCTTTCTTCCGAAGACTTGAATAGGTGGACCTGGGGTTGTTTACATCAGTTGCGTGTATCCAAACATTCTTTTTTGTTGACCAACTTCCATGCTCTGGTCTTTAGGACGAGGATGTCTCTTTGTGTTGTCCAGCAAGAAAGTGAAGTACATATTGGTGTCACGTCTTCTGCCAGAGTGGAGAAAGGCGTCCATTCCAGACTGGATTAGAGATCAGAAGACAGCAACTCGGTGTGACATTTTTCCTGGCTAGGCTGAGCTACAAGCGCCATGCGCACGTAAAAGGGTCTTGTCTGTGGGATCCTCGTTGCTCTCTGAGCTTGGCGGTTTTCTTGCAGCCGTTTCATGATCCAACTGGGAACCATCATCAGTGCTAGAAGGGAGTGGAGTTTGTGGGATGGAAGAGGAGGAGGAGGACGACTGTGGGATCCTCGTTGCTCTCTGAGCTTGGCGGTTTTCTTGCAGCCGTTTCATGATCCAACTCAGTAACGTCATCAGCGCTAGAAGAGAAAGGGGTTTGTGGGATGGAGGAAGAGGAATGTGGGGTCCTTGGTGCTCTCTGAGCTTGTTTTCTTGCAGATGTTTCATGACCCAGCTAGATAACATTATCAGTGCTAGAAGAGAAAGGGATTTCTGGAGAGGGAGGAGGAGGAGGAGGAGGACTGTGGGGTCTTTGGTGCTCTCTGAGCTTGGTTGTTTCCATGCAGACGTTTTATGACCCAGCCAGGTAACATCATCAGTGCTAGAAGGGACTGGCATTTGCAGAGAGGAGGAGGGGATCCATTGCAATTTTGGCTGTTATCTGTACTTTGGCAGCCCCGAACAGGATGGAGCTAATGCAGGGGCTGGAAGACCATCAAACAGGGCTCCCATAAGATTGATTAGAGGATCTTTTCTAAGTCCTTGACTTACAACCATTCATTTAGCGACCATTCAAAGTTACAACAGCACTGAAAAAACTGACCTAGAGCCGTTTTTCCACACTCAACGACCGTCGCAACAGCTTCAGGGTCACGTGATCAAAATTTGGCCGCTTGGCAACTGACTCCTATTTATGACGGTTACAGCATCCCTGTGTGTGTATGTGTGTGTGTGACCCCCCTTTTGCGACCTTATGACAAGCAAAGTCAATGGGGGAAGTCAACAACCCTGTAGCTAGCTTAGCAACTGCAATATTTACTTAACAACGGTAGCAAGGAAGGTCGTAAAATGGGGCAAGACTCAACTTAACCGCTGTCTCGCTTAGCGACAGAAATTTTGGGCTCCATTGTAAGTCAAGGGCTACCTGTAAGTCATAAGTCAAGGGCTACCTGTACAGACCACATTCTCTGATCATGAAGTAGAGGAGAGAAGCTTAAACGGGCAATAAAAAAAGAGGCTGGGAAAAGCTGCCGTTTCACATTTGGCTATGGAAATATATTCGGCGCTGCCCCATTTGCACCCCCAGCGCATCCATTATTATTATTTATTTTTTTTAGCAGCCTTGGACTCTGGGAAGAAAAATATTTAATAACCCCCCTTTTTCCTGAAATAGAGCCTGCACAGACACCCGTTCCAATTCCACCCCATTGTTTAAGTGAACAAGTCATAACAGCGCTGCTTGGCCAATGTTTTTCCTCCCAAAGTGAACATCAGCATTAAGAAATACAAGACGTTGTTTTAAAAAGGAGGGGGGAAAAAAGAAAAAAAGGTGGGGGGAACCCAACTGTGCTTGCCAAAAAGGGGGTTAAAAAAAACTTCTGTTTTTTTTCCTACAACTTCAGCTGCAAAACGTTTCTTCCTTTTAGACGGGCGAGACAAATAAGCTATGATTCGTGGTTCTGGATGGTGGAGTCTGATCATCTCCCAACTTATCTACAGAATAACAAGAGTTGGAAGGGACCTTGGAGGTCTTCTAGTCCAACCCCCTGCTCAAGCAGGAAATCCTGGTTCAGAATAACAGCATAATGGAAGGGACCTTGGGGGTCTTCTAGTCCAACCCCCTCAAACAGAAAACCCTATACTATTTCAAACAAACATTCAACATTCAAACCAGCTTCTCCTTGCTTTGCATGGGTAACCCGTTTGTCCTCTTGAGGAATGTAAGGATTGTGCGGTGTCTGTTCCCAGGGGGAAGTAGGGGCCCTACACACCACAAACTTGCCCCAATCAATGACCGCTCAATAAAAAAGGACAGGAACAGGGAGAAGAAGTTCTTCAGAACTTTCCTGGTGACACCAAAGCCCAGCAAATTATTGACCCTCAAGATATATTTTAAGAACCAGCACAAACCTGTTTCCACCCCCAGATACTCAAAGGTGGACACTTCAAACCATTTTGAAAAAGCGTATTGAATTTCTACCTCAGTTGTTTTTGTTAGGGATCATAAAAGACTGTACCACCATAGAGACGAACTTAATTTTGAACTTGATCACAGCAGCGAGACTGTTGGTGGGACAATACTGGAAGAAGCCAGAAATACCATCTATTGAAGAATGGACTTTGAAAGTCATAAATATGGCAGAAATGGCTAAAATATCTGCATATTTGAAGGATCATTCAAATGAAAAATATATGTTGGACTGGAAACATTGGATAGACTACATACAAGAGAAACACCAATCAAAGAAAATGTATCTGGCTTATAGTTAAATCTTGATATACGGAGTGAAGAATGTTTACAAATTTAAAATGATTGTATTGAGTTGAATAGCATTTAACTTGAATTTTTTCTTTGTTTACATGTACAGATATAGATCTAATAATAATTTTTTTTAAAAAAATAAATAAATACGGTAAATCCGACAAACCACACAGCACAACAGTTTACTGGGTGTTCCTCAGAGGACCTCAGCGAAGTACTACAAGATCACACAAAGCTAAGCGGGTGCCGCTTCAGAATATCTGCTTGCTAAGTACTAATTGTGCCCTGGGGCGCAACTTTTAGGAGGTGCCAATTTGCTCAACAACCTCCTGCTATGGGACAACCTCCACTCCAGATTTGAAAGAGGGTTTTTTTTGGGGGGGGACGAAGAGGGTGCAAGTCAACTCCCAGCTTCTTCACCGAACTTCGTGTGGTTGAGAAGATTGTCTCCAGACTGTCTCCTACTCAACCTAGTTATGGCTCCCAGCAGCCAACGGCAGTTGATGAACGCGATGCGAGGTGGGAATATTTGCATTCCTGCCGGATGATTCAACCAAGTCATCCCCGCCGCCTCGTCAAAGACAGGCTGTCGTTGCAATTTGGCAGCGGTTTGGTGTCCTTTCCATCAACGGCTACTCAAGGAAACCAGAAGGGAAACAGTTGCATAGTTGTGTCTGATTTCTAATTACCGGTTGCATCACATTTCATTCATATTCTTACAGGATATAAACGGAGAGCAAAGCCTGTTCCTGTCTAACACTGATGATGTTACCTGGTTTGGGTAATGAAACGTCTGCAAGAAAACACACAACTCAGAGAGCACCAAGGATTTCCCCCCTCCTCTTCCTCTTCTCCTCCTTCTCTTTCTTCTTCTCTTTCTCCTCCTTCTCTTTCTTCTTCTTCTCCCCTCCTCAGTGTGAAGAGTTTTCTATCTCTTCACACGGAGTTTTCCAACTCACCTTGCCCTGATGACGTGACCTACTAAGACAGAGGCAGGCAACCTTGGCTTTTATGACTTCTGGACTTCAACTCCCAGAATTCCTCAGCCAACGGAAATGTTGGAGGGGCCCTCAACTGTGGTTGTAAGTTGAGGACTTCCTCTACCTGTTATTTGCAAAGGCAGAAGGGAACGGGGCATGTGGAGCCTGGCTGTTGCCTTCTGCACTCTCTCTCTTCCCGTGTCAATAAATCTCCACGCGGCTGTTTGAATA
Organism: Bothrops alternatus; assembly: GCA_034064705.1. Taxonomy (NCBI): domain Eukaryota; kingdom Metazoa; phylum Chordata; class Lepidosauria; order Squamata; family Viperidae; genus Bothrops; species Bothrops alternatus. The sequence goes on along the minus strand of JARGCV010000470.1, from coordinate 87,704 downwards.
ATGATTAATAATAAACAGACTTCAACAGAGAGAATATTAGGAGCCCTGAAAACAGCGGAGAATAGAATAGAATAGAGCTGGAAGGGACCTTGGAGGTCTTCTAGTCCAGCCCCATGCTCGAGCAGAACCTATATCATTTCAAACAAATGATTGTCTAGTCACTTCTTAAAAATCTCCATTGAGTGCCCACGATTACGACCGCTGCAGCATCCTCCACTCCCACCCCCGTGGTCACGTGATCAAAAGCCAGACTTGTATTTATGACGCTGGAAGCCTCCCGGGATCACGTGATTTTCCTGTCGCAACCCGGCATTCTGGACCAGCAGAATTGGGCTTGTGAATGCGAGATTTTTCTAACTCTAATTTGCATCAGGGTAACTCTATCTACCGTATCTATCTATCTATCTATCTATCTATCTATCTATCTATCTATCTATCTATCTATCTATCTATCTATCTATCTATCAATCAAAAGTGATTTTTGTTTAAAAGGGGTGGTGGGGGAGACTTCTGAGGAGGAGCAGCTGGCTCCTTCAAAGAAAACTTTGCAGTGATGAATGGCCCATTAAGGAGAAAGTGGAGGGCAGAGCAAGTGTAATTTACATAACAATCAAACCAGTCTGGTGTATCCAGGAAAGATGCTAACACAATGATTCTCCCTGGGAGATTTTGCTATTAAGCTGCTTTATGAACTGGGCTCTGGGAAAAACCGTTTGCATTTTGCTCCTCTGGAGTGTGAAAGTGTCTGAAGAGTTGAGGAGAAAAAGAAATGGAAAAAATTCTTCTTTTTGCTCTGGATTACCAAAGCAGAACTATTATTGTCCAAAAATATTAGATATTTTTCTATAAGTCCTGCGGGAAGAGAAGAGACAATCTGAAGGGGGTTGAAATGTTGTGGCTTGGCGGCAGTTACTAAGCGATCGGTCGTTAAGTCGAGGACCAAATCAGTGTTTAAGGGAGATTAGATATGTATGGTGGTCTTCAAGTTATAACCATTCTCTTAGTGACTGTTTGAAGTTAACAACGGCACTTAGGATGGTTTTTCCCACTTACGACCATCTCAACATCTTTTTTACATCGTGGTGACCAAAACTGGATGCAGTATTCCAAGTGTGGCCTTACCAAGGCCTTGTAAAGTAGTATTAACACTTCACGTGATCTTGATTCTGTCCCTCTGTTAATGCAGGCTAGCACTGTGTTGTCCTTTTTGGCAGCTGCAGCACACGGCTGGCTCCTATTTAAGGGATCGTCCACTAGGACTCCGAGATCCCTCTCACAGTTACTACTCTTACTACATGTAGAGCAGTGTTATGCAACCTTCATCACTTGAAGATGTGTGGAAAAGTCCATTTTTTTTTAGCGATGTTGTAACTTTGAACGGCCACTTTGCAAACAGTTGTAAGTCGAGAAGCGTCTGTACTCAAATTCTTCCAAACTTACAAGGCCACTAGACGGAGACCGACAACAGAACTCAGATCGAGAGAGTGGCATTGTGGCATTGCACCACATCTGTCTCCTGGTTTTGATGAAGCCTCGATGCAGACATTACTTTGCATTATTAAAAGCTGTCTTATTATCATCGAGAATGAATCAGAGACAAACTACATTCCTATCGTCCCATCTTCCTGGTTCATGAGGAACAAACCCAGGTGGCTGAGATAATTCTTAATCTGGTTCCAGGAATTTCAATTTGAAGCCAAAGGGATGGAATATCAAGGATTTGTCACAGAAGATCGGCGAGATATTACCATACAGAAACTGTGCTGTTTTTAGTACAACAACCTGAATAACTGCTCTATCATGCCGAAACGTAGATCTCTACGATTCTAGAGACTGCAGAGAAGAGCAACAAAGAGGATCAGGGGACTGGAGGCTAAAACATATAAAGAGCGATTGATGGAATTGGTATGTCTAGTTTAATGAAGAGAAGGACGAGGGGGGACATGATAGCAGTCTTCCAGTATCTCAGGGGCTGCCCCAAAGAAGAGAGGGGTCCACCTATTCTCCAAAGCACCAGAAGGCAGGACAAGAAGCAACAGATGGAAACTTATCGAGGGAACCAACCTGGAATTAAGGAGAAATTTCTTGACAGTGAGAACAATTAATCAGTGGAACAACATGCCTCCAGAAGCTGTGAATACTCCAACATTGGAGGTTTGTTATTCTAACTATGGTTTGTTGAAGAAAGCATGACGCAGTAAACCAAAAACAATTACTCTTTAGTGTGACTTGTAAACTCAAACACTGGTGCTTCCATTGGGTAGACATGTTAGCAAGAGAACTGCCAGATGCAAAGCTTAAAAAACAAAACCACCAAACAAAAAGGTTAAAACATTTGTGTAAAAATGGTTTGTTCCATTTTGGTTCAGCCTGTTGTATAAATCTAGGTATGCTGTTTTGGAAGTCATGGTTATCAAGCTTGTGCACAATCAGGAAGTCATGCTTTATTGAAGTAATTGTGGTTAAAAACCAAGGTTATCAGATTTTGGATCTTAATCGTAACTTACTGGAGCCTGCTTGCAGGTACTCACTATTTTTGTGAAGTGTTTCGGTTTCATTTAATGCAATTTGCCCACTCAAATGAACCGGGGAAGCATAGAAACAGGGCGGAATTAAAAGCCACAACACCCCACAGGTGGTTTATCTGCTTGCTTTGAGCATCTCTACCTTTAGATGGTCCTCTCTACAAACCAAACATCAAAGCAGCTCATATGACAGCGAGCCAAGCTGCGGCCCCAATTTTTATAAAATTCATAACCTTGATTGGAGAGGAGCCTGGAAACTTTTCCAAGACCCCATTAACACCCCTAGGTGCATCTTCCTTCTGACCTAATCTTGGATTTGCTGCAAATATCTGTGGCATCCAGCCGACAAAGCTTGCGTTAGATTTGTTTGTTTGTTTGGGTGAAATCTGGAAGCGAGAAATCAAATGACGATCGTGGTTTGCTGCAAATGTGGCCTCCAAGCAACATTTGCTATTAAGGTTTTTGTGTGTTTGTGTGTTGTGAACTCTGGAAATGAGATATCTTGGTTTGCTGCAAACGCCTGTGGCGTCCATTTCAGACAGCTAGCTTTGAGACATTTGTGGTCAAATCTTGCTGTAAGAGGACTAATATAAACTTTGGGGTAAAAACAACGGTAGCTGATGTCAGCTGATGTCGTGCGAAATGCACCACTGTTGGAGGAATCCCACACTCGTTCACTCCATCATGAAAACAAGCCTCTTTCCATGCCTGAACGGTCTCCAGGGACCAGATAAATTCAGAGCAGTTGAGACGCCCTCGGCTTTCAGAGATCAATGTTTTCTTTCTCTAGGTTCTTCCTGTTCTCGAGGAAACCGCTCGGCGTAAAAGTTGCTTTCACTGCCTTCCTTGGAGCAATTTCACGTTTTTGTTACTTCTTTGTTCAAGGTGCCCGTTTGCAAAAGCAGACAGAAGCGGACAACAACACAGCTACGAAACCTGAATCCCACCAGCTCTTGCTGAGATTTATGTCGCTGGGAAATAGAAACTCGCAAGGCGTTTATATTTTCCAACACAGCCGAAGGGGAGAAGAGAGAAATGCACAACCCCTTAAGCGCCAGAGATTTTTCTCAACAGAAGGGTTTTAACCACACTGTCAGAGAAGGGGCAGAAAAACACAAAGCGACTTGAAGTGCATTTCCTAAAAACACAGAAAATCCAGGCTAATCATTAAACCCGCACCAGGATGACTGAATGTCTCTTTAGAGCATTAATTCTGGAGCTGATCTAGCCTCTGATATCTGCTCTCTGCAGGCCTGGAAGGTAGCTGGCAAGTTCTCTTCAATAACAATACGGTGAAATATTTTAAAATAGTCCTTGGCTTTCAACACAACTTCCCTTGCTAAGCAAGGCGGTTGTTAAGCCGTGCCTGATTTTATGACCTTTTTGCCACGTTGTTAAGCGAATCACTGTCCTTGTGAAGGGAATCTGATGGTCATTAAGAGAATCTGGCTTCCTTTGCTGAATCTGCTTGTTGGTAGCCAGCTGGGAAGATTGCAAATGGCTATTGTGTGACCGCCCCCCCCAAGGATGCCGCAACCACTGCAAAACACAGGCTGGTGGCCAAGCGCCTGGGTGTCGGTCACGTGACCACAGAGGCGCTGAGACGGTTGTAAGTGCGAGGACCGATTGTAAGTAACTTCAAACAGTTGCTGAATGAAGTGTCAGATTGATTTGTAAAAAAAAAAATGCTTGCACCAACGGAAGTGAGGGTGTGGGGGGAGTTCATTTTATTAAATTTGTGTTCCTCCAGGAGTTAAAGATCTAAAGATACAAAGCATATTGTCTCCTCCAGTTTTTTACAACAACCCTGGAAGGTAGGCCAGGCCAAGAGCCAGCAATTGGTCACAAATCACTCAAAGAACTCTGAGAGGTTTTTTGGTTTTTTTTGCTCTGGGTTCAGGAGCATAATCGTTGTCCTGGTTTTCATTTTATTAAATCTGTGTTCCTCCAGGAGTTAAAGATATAAAGATAAAAAACATATTGTCTCCTCCAGTTTTTTCCAACAGCCCTGTGAGGAAGGCCAGGCCAAGAGCCAGCAATTGGCCACTCCAAGAACTGTGTGAGTTTCCTTGGTTTGGGTCCAACAGCACAATCATTAACCTGGTTTATTGGTCACAAGCTGGTCACTACTTCATCTTCCACAATCCCTCTTACAGTGTTTAGCTTTTCCTGCAAACTCCCCTAAACCACAGTTGCAATCAAACTCCTGGCAGGCGGCTGGCTTTAACAAACCAAGATCTACTACAAACCCTAATTTAGGCCCAAGTAAATACGGGTAGTCCTTGACTTACAACAGTTCATTTAGCGACTCTCAAAGTTACAACGGCACTGAAAAAAGTGACGGGTGACTATTTCTCACAGTTATGACCTTTTTTAGCATCCCCAGGACCAGAGGATCCAAATTCAGACACTTGGCCACTGCTTCATACTTATGACGGTTGCTGTGTCCCAAGGTCACCGGATCCCGTTTTGCGACTTTCTGATAAGCAAAGTCAACGGGGAAGCCAGCTTCACTAAAAACCCAGTTTGGGCTCAAGGGCCACCAGTATATAAATATTGCCCTTGAGAAGGAAACCTTGTTTTTCAACTCTTCGATCCAGCTCCTGTGGCCCAAACACATAAATTCTTGCTAGCAGAGTCTATTTATAAAGCGTCTCTAGATCTTCGGTCCCCCGACGGTGGAAAGGCTAACACAAAACGGACAAATATCTCAGCTGCTTCTTTCTGTCCTGCCAAAAGTCCCGAGCAAAATCTCTGCGGGACCCCATTTTAAACTACAGCCGTAGGCAGGAAAATATACCGCAGACCTGTAACATACATGTGGGATTTCCTTTCCTGCAGGGTCTTGCCTTTCCCTGGAATCTGTGACCCCCAAAACATATAGGAAGGGTTTGCAAGCAAGCAATAAATAAATAAATAAAAGCCCAGAAGTAATTATATCCATGTGCTCAGCCAGATCCAAACGAGTTTCAAGTTTTAGCCTGGAAAGGAAAACACGCCACACGTTTGAGGCCTGGTCTGTGAACACGCACCAAATGCAAGGAACACTGGAACTGTTTACCTGTGAGAAACCACAGGGCAAATTCCATTTAAGGGGAGGGGAAAAAAAGCAAGCCAGCAAGAAGGGGGTAGGAAACATTGCATCATCGGCTTTACAACTGGAAAGGGAGGAGTCTGGGGTTTATTTACCCTGATCATAAACAGCAGCTGAGAAAGCCTATGTCTCCCCCCCCCACCCCTCCTTCGGCACTGCTTTTTAAAATTTCTTTGCCAATTAAAACAAAAGGCATTGCTTTTTATAATTTCTTTGCAAATTAAAACAAAAGGCATTGCTTTTTAAAATTTCTTTGCAAACTAAAATAAGATAAAAGGCATTGTTTTTAAAAATTTCTTGGCCAATTAAAACCAAAGGGACTGCTTTTTAAAAATTTCTTTGCCAATTAAAAATAAAAGGCAGGGCTTCCCAATTTCCCCCCCCCTTCATTACCAAAACTTATCAAACAGCCCTTTACACATTTCACATGTTGTGATGGATGACAGGTTCCTGTGTCACCACCCAAAAGAGGGAAAAATATACACTTTTATCCCATTTTGCATAATTTACCCAGGTGTGAAAAACACGGTTACAAACGTTTGGAAGGGGAAAGATGTTGCTGGGGCATTTTAAAAACCAATCAATCATGCAAAAGACAAGTTGCATTTCCCAGGCTCTTAATTTGGCACCCGTTGCAAATTTAGCAGAGAGAGAGGAAGTTAATTGAGGGGGCACCGACGCCAAGGGCTCTTGCAAAGCAGGAAGGGAAAAGTCAGCCATGTTTTACAAGGAGAAATTAATTGCCCTGATAAAGAGTCCCAGAGACCCCCCCCTCACCCAACAAAAACATTTCCAAGCCCAGATTGCCTTGGGGAAAAGCAAGGAGCCCGGAATGGGTCACCAAATATCCAAATGCAAGAAAACAGCTTGCAGTTATGTAACTTTGTGTATTTTTTTAAAAAAGAGAGAGAGTGAGAGAGAGCAAAGATTAATTTGGAGGCTGGTGACAAAAAGCCAGCCAGGCTATAAGGTTCCAAGTCTGAAAGATGCCACTTTTTGCCTATTCTTTCCACGTTTATTTGTTTTTACAATAATGTGTTTTTTTACAAGTATGTTTTATTGTATTACTTTGTTACTTGTATGTATTCTGAGAGCTTCTATACCAGAGAGAAATTCCCTGTGTGTCCCATCACAACTGGCCTATAAAGAGTATCCTATTCTATTTATTTACCAAATTTCTATACTGTCCACCGTACTTGTGTGCATTTTAGACCATCTTCTGCCTATTCTTTCCACGTTTATTTTTATTTTATGCATGTAGCAAATTTTTATACTGCCCACAACATTGTGTATATCTGGGACATCTTCTCCCTATTCTTTCCATGTTTATTTATTTTTATTGTATATATTTAGCAAATTTCTACATCTGTCCATCACTACATCTTCAGCTTATTCTTTCCATGTTTATTTTTTTTTTATTATTTAACAATTTTCTATACTGACTATCACAAGAGAGTGCCCCTGGGCTGTTTACCCAAAAAATTCAATTACAAAAATGGTGGAAATTGCAGGCATCGATGACTATCTTACAGTCAAACAACTCCAGGTAAGACAAAAAATTGGACACCTTATTGGGAAGATTGCACCTCGTCCAAACTCTTGTTTCGTGGCTACTTTGCAAAAATAGCAATCGTCCGTTGGAAAATTATCTTGGAAGGAGAGAAGTTAGCAAACTCTTGGGCATTACTGCTTCCTTTTACTGTTTCCAAAGCACAACGTTTGTGGCACACGTAACACATGCACAAACGCTGAGTCTGAAACCACACTGAGCTAGTGTGACACGCAACATGGAGGCTACAAATATCAGGAATTCTTTTAATGTTGCCCACGAGGACGTCAACAGGCTGGGCTGACACATTTCATCAAACCAGTTTGTTTAATCCTTGGTCCATCAACTCACACTCCACTGGATAGTGTACCCATCTATGCTGAGCCATAAACCATGGTTTGCCAATGATCAAGCCAGGTAAGACTCATGTGAACAAACGTTTCTATGTTTGTAAAGAGCAGGCCCTGCATCCATCACAATCCTGCATCGGTCAAGAAATTGTGTTCAATTTCATTTTATCTCCCCAAAATGTATTTATGGGATCCAGCTGTTGCTGGGACATTCTCCCCCCCCCCATTCCTACAAACCAAAATCCTTCAAGGAATTTCCAAACATGGACTATTTTAGACCCCAATAGCAGAAAACTCTCTGCTAAAAAAATTATATTTAATTACCATCCAGAGGCAGATCTGGTTCTCTAAATACAGGAGATCGGCTACTTAAATCCATTTTTTTCCTCTTCCAATCAGAAAATAAACTCAAAATAAATAAACTCCTTCTTTAAACACCTGGACCCCTTTTTACACAATTATTCCGCATCCGGAGGTCACACAATGGCTTTTTTCCCCATAAAAACACCCCCCATCACTTTCTGCCCCATATTGGTGTTTTAATTTACCCGGTTTGGACAGAAGAGTGTTCACACGACCCCTTGTTCCGATTCAGGCAGCTTCATCTCGGTTTATTGCCCAAACCTCAGTGGGCTGGGTTGTGTAACTGGCAAAAACTTTTTTCTCAGGAAGGAGAAGGGAGACTTAGAATTTCACCCTTTTCTTCCTCACCTCATCTTCGTCATTCCTCATCATCTGACACTTTCAGGAATGTTCTTTCTGCTTTTAAAAATGTTATTTCTATCCTGTTTCTGTAGCCTAAGGACAAGGGCTGGCTTTATTATTATTTATTTATTTCTTTTTCTTTGCATTTATCTCTATGCCAGAGATTCTTTGGCAGCTTTTGAGAGGGGTGGACTTCAACTCCCAGAATTCCCCAGCCAGCCCATGAGTTGGTCGAAGAACAGAGCCAAATGTTTAAAATCCATTTTTAAAAAAAAATAAAATCCAGCAGACTCTGTTCTTTATCATCTAAGGATTCCATTTCCAGGCCCAAATTTTTTCCAGAATAATAGCTCCAATTTTACACATTGTTTGGGTGGCTTTCTATTTCCTTGAGAGGGAATATCAACATTTATACTAAAGGCATTCCGTTTTTTTCCCCTCTTAAAATTGAAAATATTTTCCCCAATCTCATTCCTACCATCGTCACTTTAAATACTTCCCCTCCTTCATTTGTTAATTCCCCTATTACACACTCATAATTAGCTCTCAGGACCACCCACATTAAAATCCTTTTGAAATTCCGGTTGTTCTGCTCTGAAATACCCCAATGCTTTCCGTTGGGATCCATATTGAGCAGACTACGGTATAACTGCTCACCCCACAAAACAAGTTACCTTCTGCTTAAAACAGGAGTGTGTAACCTTAACAACTTTGAAACCTGTGGACTTCAACTCCCAGAATTCCCTAGCCAGTCATGTTGGCTGGGGAATTCTGGGAGTTGAAGTCTACAGGTCTTAAAGTTGCCAAGGTTGGACACTTCTTGTTTAGAAAATAAAGCTGGTTTAGTGTGCACTACTTTCCAAACAATTTTATAAACACAAACAAAGCAAAGATATCCAAGATTGCTCCAAAAGGCAACTTTTGCAGGGTATCAACAAAGGACTCTTCAACATGTGCAGAATTTTTGTTGTGCTTTCTTGTCCTTTTCTAATCTCCCTGGAGGCCTGTAGCAGCCGAGGTGCTGGATTAAAAGCAGAAACACCCCCCACCCCCCCTCTCAGGCACTAACAAACACTACTCCGGAAAATTCACTTCCGACAACTTTGCCAAGAAAACTCACATGGAGCAGGCCTGAAGGACTATTAACAACAGAACAAGCAACACACTTTGTGCCTTTTCACAACCAGGCTGGGACCGAGGAGAAAATGGAAGCAAGACACCCCGATTTTATATCTGAGTTTAATCTGGACTATAAAGCACGCACAATTCATGCATTCTTATGGTCCTAAAAAGCAACATTACGCCATATTACATGTGGCGATCAGGGACAACAGCTCCCCCCCCCAATTCTGGAAACACCACGGTTGCCTTCACACCTCTTACAAAGCTGAATTGTGGATTTGTTTGCTTTTGGCTGGGTCGGCTGTTTGTTCATTAAGCCACTTAGCTTCCTCCCTTGGTGTCCGGTATCACCCCCAATCTGTTCAATTTGCAGGCTGCTGGTTGAGATTGATGGTCAAGAGGGACCTCTGTCCTTTCCTAAGGACCCCAAAGCAGGGTTTCTGTCTGGGGGGGGTTTGGTTTGGACTCCCCACTTTCCTCCTCTTTCTTTCTAAATAGACCTGAGATGGTGCTCCCAGTTGCTGACTTATCCGGCTAATTAATTAAGCAATGGCTGGTAGGAGAAATGACCCTATAAATGGAAGGGTTCCCCACTATGGGTGCGGAGAGTCCTTCAAAGCTCCCCCCCATTCCTCAAAAAGACCCCCCTCAAATTTCTTCCCCTTCTCTAAGCTAGACCAGGAAACCTACCATTTAAACGCTTTCCAGATGCAAAGCCTAGCCACTTCCTCTGGCTTTGATTCCGCACCCCATCAAGGCCCACCCCCAAAGCCTTTTTAAAAGAGACCCGTTTTGGGGGTTCACCCACCCCGCTGAACCAGCATGAAAAGCCAGCAGGTCCCGTCTGATAACCTGCCACGGATGGAGCCTGTTGGGTGAACCTATCCACGAGGCCATTCCACGATTCAAGTCGTTGCTCCCCCCCATCATTTAGGGGTGCATGCAGCTCCTCTGTGCCCTTAAGCAGGGTCCAGTGGATTGGGCGAACCCCATAGCACCACCCTGACTCTGCCAGGAGTTGGATGAAGAACGAATATCAGACAAAACTCAAACACTGGCCCCCTACAAGGTAGGCCTGCCTTCCCCAGACTCCTCCTGCTCAACCGTGGTCCCCTTCTTCGAGAGGGACACCCCCTTTCCAGAGGCTCTCCTCTCCCCGAACCGGACTCCCATCTCCAGACCTTTCCTGGGTAGGGGGAGCCCCTTCCTCTCCAGCCTGCCTTGCAACTGCCCCTTCCCACGACACCTCCCCCCCACAAACATACAACACAAACATATACACAGACACACAATGCCTGCCAAGCGCGCATGGGGACGCCGGTTATCCTTGCCCCTTTCCCAAGACCGCGAGTCGCCCGTGTGCGCAACGAGCCCTGTCAACAAATCCTCCCGCACCGGCCCCGACACGTGTCGACCCCCTCCCTCCCTCCCTCCCTTCGGAACCGCCCACCCGCGCGTCTCCTCCTCCTCCTCCTCCCCCCCCCGTTCGCCCAGTTGCATCTCCAACCAGGCCCGCGGCGGGCGCCACCGCCATCCCCAGCCGCTCCTCCTCCTCTCCTCCTCCCGGCCGGCCGGCACTTACTGCGGGGGCAGCTGGAGGGGCGGCCCACCCCGCCGCTGGAAGGCTCCGTCGACGAAGACGCCGTTCTTGCCGAGGCAGCGGAGGAAGAAGTGGGGCGCGCGGAAGGCCAGCTCCAGGTGGCGGCGGGAGATGAAGCTGGAGTGGCCCATGTGCACGTCCACCGCGCCCTGCGAGGAGTTGCGCCCGATGCTCACCGCCGCCTGGCGCATCAGGAACTCGAAGTCGCGGCCCTGCAGCCGGGCCAGCGGAGCCCCGCCGCCGCCGCCGCCGGAGGAGGAGGAGGAGCAGGAGGCCGAGGAGGGAGCGGCGGGCATCAGGGGCAGCAGCAGCGGCGGCGGTGGAGGCAGCGGCGGGGGCGCGGCGGGGCTGCAGGGCGCCGAGCGCAGCGCCACCAAGGCTCCGCCGCCGCCGCCGCCGCCGCCGCCGCGCCCGTCCTCGCCGACTTCAGCCATCTTCCCCCGCCAGCCAGCCAGCGTGCGAGCCAGCCAGCCAGCCAGCCGACTCCCCCGCCGGCCTCCGGGGCGGAGCCGCGGCCGTGGGGGAGCCGCCCCGCTGCCGCCGCCGCCGCTGCTGATGCGCCCTGCTTGGCGAGGCTGAGTGCCGGCGTTGCGCACGGGCTGGCTCGGCGGGGGCGGGCGAGGGGCGGGGGTCGACGGGGGGGAGGAGAGGGGCGGGGCCGGCCGAGCTGGCACGCGCGTCCGCGGACCCCCGCCCGCGAGTGGGGCCCCCGAAGAGGGCTGGCAAGGGGGAGTGCGCTTGGAGAGGCTGGGGAGGGGCGGGGGGTCCCGGCTGGATGCAGACTGCCCGCGAGTGTGGAAGGTGGGATGTGTGTGTGAGTGAGTGAGTGAGTTAAGGTGTGTTTGTGTGTGTGTGAGTGACCCCGGAGGAGGGTGCAGCGGGTGGCGGGGGGGGGGAGGGAGGCGACCGCGTGGCCGAGCAAAACAAACACGATCGGGCTGGGCTGAGCCGGCCCCGCTCGGGTCCCGCGGCTCCGGAGGGGCGAGGGAGCGTGGTCCTTTTCCACGGAGGGCACGGGTGGGGTGGGCTCTGGGGCTTTCTGGAGGGGTGAGAGGGGGTGGGGCTTTTGCAAGGATTGGGGGGCGTTGCAGGAGTTTGCTGGGCTGGGGACGATGGGAGTTGCGGTCCGCGTGGCCTGGAAAGCGCGGGGGGGGGAGATACTGGCACCCGCGGAGGTCTCGGGGGGTGTGGAGAGAAGAGAAAACAGGTCGGAGGGAACAGAAACTGAACTGGCGCAAAAGGAGGTTGGCACGGATGTAGCGATGGGTGGAGGCTCCCGACGTCAGCCCGGGGAGGGCCGGCCGTGGCAGCCGACTTGGGGAGGGAGGAAAGGCCGTTATGCAACCCTCTGGCAAGGAGAAGGAAGCCTGCCCTTCGGAGTCCCGCTTGGGCTGCGTTCACACGACCCTTGCTCCTGTTGACTCCAATGCACGTGTTCGGGCTTGCAAAAATCCACGGGTGCACCTTAGGCTGAGTTTGTGAAGCCCTTAAGTACGAAACCAAAGACAGGTCGTGTGAACGCAACCCCTTAACGCGGTAACCTTAGTTAAGCGTCCTTTTCCGTTGCAAAACGGCTTGTTTTCATCCGTCCAGGATGTGCCAGGCAAGTCATATCCGCCACCCAATGCGCGGCGGGCATCGAGCAGCGCGCAGGGATCAGCGCACCCTTGCAAAAGAGCGCGCACCGCGGCCTGGAGCTCGAGTGTCAGCTGGCCCTTGACAATTGGGGTGGGAGGGGGCCTCCTCCGGAGTGAGACACAGTCGTGCAAGCCACGTGGCGTCGGCCAGACCTTTCGGTTGGTCCTGGTGGCGCCCCCCCTTTACACGCCCCTTTTAATGTCGAGTAAACTCGGCTCTTTAAGAATTCTGGGAGTTGAAGTCCAGACATCGGAAAAGTGGCCAACTTTTGAAAAACACAGATTTAGGGGGGAAAGGGATGATGTTCTCTCCCCCCCTCCAGTGTCACACCTCACCCCTTGGTACCTTCACCATAAACTCGCTAGATGTAACTTCTCCAGAAAGTTTTCTAGACAAGGTCTTCTTTTTCAACCTGGTTTCAAACTGCAAAAAAGGGAAAATTAAAGTTTAGGGGGCACTTTAACAAAAGAACACACAACGCTCTCCCAGCTGGGAAATGACAGCTTTAGGCAGGGTTGTCTGGATGTGTGTCACACAGATGTTAACCAATCCGATGGGTGGCTGGGGAATTCTGGTCCTTGACGTCCACCCATCTTCAACATCTACACAGCAAGGGTCTTCAAACTTGGCCCTTTTGTGACTTGTGGACTTCAACTCCCAGAATTCCTCAGCCAGAACTCCCAGAATTCCTCAGTTGAAGTCCACAAGTCACAAAAGGGCCAAGTTTGAAGACCCCTGGTCTACAGAGATTCTCAATCATCCAGGTCATGATTGTCCCAAAGGTCTTTTTTTTTTTTCAAAAAGCAACTGGACGTGATTTTTTTTTCTTTGAAAACATTTCGCTTCTCATCCAAGAAGCTTCTTCAGTTCAGAACTGACCTGGATGATTGAGAATCTCCGTAGACATTGAAGATGGGCTGAGAAACTCTGCTTTAAAGAGTATTCTAACATAATTTGACCAAAATGGTATAGGGTTTCCTGCCTGAGCAGGGGGTTGGACTAGATGACTCCAAGGTCCCTTCCAACTTTACTACTACTACTACTACTACTACTACTACTACTACTACTACTACTACTACTACTACTACTATTATTATTATTATTATTATTATTATTATCTTTCTAAATTGGTCAGGTTATTAAAGAAGTGAGTTTATTTTTTTCATCCGAGATTGAGACATTTAATGAGGGGGGGGGTATCCCAGATTGAGCCATGTTTTTCCAAGATATAAAGTGTCTGTAGTCTACCAAACATTAGATAAACTTTAAAAAAACATTTTGGACTGACCCAGAGTGTAATACACACAGAAAAGAAAAAAAAAGGCAGGGCGGGGGAGTTGACAAACTTTAAATGCCTTTTGTTTTTATAAAAACATTTTCGTAAAAGTGTACACATGAAGGTGGGTGTATTTTTACATGAAAGAAAAGTAGAAAAATCCTGTTTTCTGTTTGTGTGAACAAACTAAGTCTGGAATCTGAAAATAACACTTCCTTGAGTTTTGCAGCTTGGATTTTTGTAATCTTACACGCATCAAGAATATATTAGCACCTTTTTTTTTAAAAGCATGTTTAGAATTTAGAAAGCTGTATAATCTATTTTTTTGGTGCCAATTTTCTTTCCACGGTTACATTTTTCGCCTGCTTTCTGCAAATATATTGGGCAGGAAGTTGTTATAATAAAATATTGTTGTAACAATATTATAAATGGTTATAATTGAGTATTATAAAGGATACAGAACGTTTTTACAATGAGAGCCAAACAGGAAGGTGGGGAACAATAGGGAAAAAAGGCAAAGAAACAGATTTTCCTTTTGTTCCACTCTAACTAGATGAAATAAACTGCATTAAAATGTGTTAAAAGGAAGGTAATCTTCATGAACAAAGCTTCTGGTTTCTTCTAGTCCCAAAAGTTGACAGCACTTTTTTTTAACATCAGCTGTGAAATAGTTATTAGCACCATAATGACAAGACGGCATACTACCAGCTTTGTGCCAGTTGCAAATATCATCTGTTGCCAACAGATTTATTTACTAAACTACTTTTAAAAAAATATAGAGTCTGTTATGTAAGTTTCATCATTGCTATGGTGTCCCATTTCCATGTTCAAAGTGCAGCCTGGGAAGGAACCTGTTTCTTAGCAAGTCCAGAAATGAGACTTCAAAGTCATTGGAAGGTGTGGAAGCTGAGTTGAGAGGATTGTGGCTGTTTTTCAAGGATGGTGTCATTCAGGGATAGGTTGGGGCTACTGCAGTGTTTCTCAATTAAAACAACTTTAAGGGGGGGGGGAGCTTCAACTCCCAGAATTCCTTGTTACCCTTCGAATTGATGAGGTTGAGAAACCTTGGTTGTGCTTCTTTGGGTGCCCTCTAGATGGCGGCAAAAAGCCAAACATTTTTCTGTAGGTCTTTACTGCCATCTAGTGGCCAACCAAACATTTTTCATGAAGCGGTGTATAAGTCTCAGGGCTATAGCTAAGTCAGTTGTGCAAGCTCTGTTGCACTCTTCCTGACACCTTTTGCTAGGGCTCCAGCAAACCGATGGCCTGATCAACAACTCCATCTAGTGCTGGGTGGATACATGGATACATGGATGGATGGATGGATGGTTCGAGCCTGCAGCCTTGACCAGCTGTTTTGCTTCTTCAGGATGCTCGCCAGCGAGCGCTACCTTGAAGTTCAGATACATTGATAGCTCGCCACACCCGTCTCTTGGTTCTGCTGTCAAGACAACTCCCACGTTCCTTGGTTGGGAAGATGAGTGTGTTTTCCTGCCATTGTTTTTTTTTTCTGCCAATAACAAACAATTTCTCCAGAAAAGGAGATTCCACGCAAAATTCACGCTGGCTACTGAAGCATGTGTTGAAAACCCCGAGCCCCTTTCACAGCTTTCCAGAACAATTTGTGTAAGGCATATGGGTCTCTTACGAAAACAATTGAGGCCCTTTATTTCTGTCGCTATTTGAGACAGTTGTTAAGGCAGCTTTGCTCCACTTTACGACCTTGCTTGCCCACGGTTGCTAAGCGAATCACTGCACTTGTTCAATTAGTAACATGGTTGTTAAGTAGATCCAGCTTGCCCTTTGACTTGGCTTGCCAGAAGCACGTCAGAGGGGATGGCGTCACACACACACATACATATACCCCACGGGACACCGCAACCGTCAGAAGTACATGCCAGTTGCTAAGCATCTGAATTTTGATCACGTGGACCGTGAGGATGCTGCAGTGATCGTCAATGTGAAGAAAAGGTCATAAGTCCCATTATAACTTTGAACGGACGCTAAGCAAAATGTGGTAAGTCGAGGATTTCCTGTATTTATCCTTGCTTCCCAAAAAACAAAAGACGGCACCACCTGGTGGCTTCCCCAGTATAAAATGCAGTGGGGGCAAGAGATTTGCTCCCTCTCGTGACTTCGGGGCAGGGTTGGGGAGCCCAGGTTTATTCATTAGTGATTTATTATTTATTAAACATGTTTATAGAACCATCCAGCTCGCATGCAGGAACTCTGGGCAGCGTAGAGCATTACAAAAAGAAAAAAAAAACCCCACACGGTTAAAAATCCAGTACTTTCTTTTCTATCTTTTACTTTAGACTTTCCTTCTTGAAGCAATGGGTTGGGCTAGAAGACCTCCAAAGGTCCCTTCCAACCCTATTATTCTACATTCTACGTTGTTTGGAACTTCTTCTTTTTGCTTTATGCAAAATCTTACAAACGACTTTGGAAGAGGAAACAACTGTGTTTTTTTTTGGGGGGGAGGCTACCCAGTATTTTCAGGGTGTCTGCGTCTACCTGTGACACAGTGGTGGGATTCAAATAGGTGAACAACCGGTTCTCTGGGTGGATGCCAGTCCGTTCTGGGCCTGGGCCACAAAAAATTAGCTACCGGTTCTGCCGCAGTGGTGTGAAGCGGCTGAACCCCACCACTGCTGTGGCAACAGGTCCTCCACCAGTGTCCGGTTGCTTCGTTGCTACCTGTGGAGTGTGTGTGAGATCCCGCAGACACCTTTCCCGAGCCCGCAAAGCTACAGCTTGGCCGGCAGGGGGCGCTGTATGCCTTTGATAGACCTCCGCCGCAGATTTCCTAAAAAGGCGCTTTTCTGCTGGAGTTGTTCATTGCAAATGTGAAAGGTTTCGCCCAAACTTCGCTCTGGAAGGCAGGAGAGTCTCCGGAAAGGAGCGGCATACAAACCCAAATAAAATAAAATAAATAAATAAAATAAGACTCCGAGGGGCCTGTCCCTTGCTTTTGTGGTATCCCAGCTTCCTTTAGGAGGGATGAGGTCTGCCACCAGGTCCTTTTTCTGCAGAGGTCGTCCTCTCTGTTCTGGGATTTCAGGTGAAGGCAGTTAGGGGGGCTTTGAGCTATAGAAATAGGAATGGATGAAGCAATGTCAGAATCTGGACCATATGCTGGTTAGGAAGGGACACTTTAGACTAGGGGTCAAGGGCACCCCCCCCCCAAGATCTAGACTGAGGAGTTGTGGGTTGTTAGGTCAAGGTGAAGAGAACTCAAGGAAAGTTGGACTTACTTTGTTGACGCCTAGGTAGGGATTCTAGGCTGATGCCTCTTTTAACTCCGCCCTCCGGGTTCTGCCGTGCTATCTCCAACATCTGGCCAGGCCAATTTCTGCACTCTTTCTTCTCTTACGAGGAAACGGGGGCTATTTTTTGAGAACTAGGAAAAATAAATAAGGGGGCAATCCAAAAGCTTCCTGGAAAGTTAACTCAGAGCTATTCCGTGCCGTTTCAAGACACCCTATTGATAATCTTAGCGTCTCTGGAGAAAGACGATTAGTTCCAAATTTCCATAACGTTTCTCCAAGAATACCATCTGTCCCATTTCCATCTGCTCCGAGGTTCCACTTTGGCACAAAAAAGAGATTTTCGTTTTTTGGTTTGTTCAGCTTGATACGCCTCGAAATGACTGTCTCCTGCTCCAGGAATTAACCGGTTAATCAGAAACTGAAGAAACAATACAGGTAATCCCAGACTTATGGCCACAACTGAGATTTCTGCTGCTAAGCGAGTCAGTTGTTATTATTATTTATTATTTTAAAAAAAACAAAAAAAACTGGAGCTAGATTGGAAGGCAGGGAGAGAAGCTTTTTTCTGTAAAGGGGGCCAGATGCTGGAGTTGGCTGTCCACTATGTACAAGGAGAACGGCCTCTTTCATCATCTTTGTCAATAAACCCCAGTGATCTTTTAGATCTGCTCAGTTGCCAATAAACTCCACTGATCTTTTAGGGCTGCTCAGTTGCCAATAAACTCCGGTGATCTTTTAGATCTGCTCAGTTGCCAATAAACTCCACTGATCTTTTAGGGCTGCTCAGTTGCCAATAAACTCCACTGATCTTTTAGATCTGCTCAGTTGCCAATAAACTCCACTGATCTTTTAGGGCTGCTCAGTTGCCAATAAACTCCGGTGATCTTTTAGGTGTGCTCAGCTATAAACTGCCTTGAACTTGCAAACACTTTTATCTGCCCCGAGGGATTGAAAGTGGAAAAGAAACTCTCTTGCTTCAGAAAGAAAAACAAAAGAAAAGAAAGAAAGGAAGGAAGGAAGGAAGAAAAAGAAAGAAAGGAAAGAAGGAAGAAAAAGAAAGAAAGAAAGAAAGAAAAAAGGAAGGAAGGAAGGAAGGAAGGAAGAAAAAGAAAGAAAGAAAGAAAGAAAGAAAAAAGGAAGGAAGGAAGAAAGAAAGAAAAAGAAAAAGAAAGAAAAAAAGGAAGGAAGAAAAAGAAAGAAAGAAAGAAAGAAAAAGGAAGGAAGGAAGGAAGGAAGAAAGAAAGAAAAAAGGAAGGAAGAAAAAAGGAAGGAAGGAAGGAAGGAAGGAAGGAAGGAAGGAAGGAAGGAAGGAAGGAAGGAAGGAGGGATGACATTTGGAGAGTGGAAAGCACCCTTTTGAAATCCACTTCCCCCGCATCAGCCATCATGTCTCATAGCAATAAACCTGGGCAGGAACTGCTTTGGCTGATTAAATCCTGCATCCATTCAATACCTGGTTATCCATTTGACACCTGAATAGCTATGGAAATACC
Organism: Bothrops alternatus; assembly: GCA_034064705.1. NCBI lineage: Eukaryota > Metazoa > Chordata > Lepidosauria > Squamata > Viperidae > Bothrops > Bothrops alternatus. Next base: position 69,083 of record JARGCV010000470.1, on the reverse strand, counting down.
GGTTGGACGAGGGAGGGAAGGGGATAATTTGTGCAAAGTAAATGAATCCGGATGAGAACCAAGAACCTGTTAGCTTTCCAACATTTGAGGGGCTGTCACAGAGAAGAGAGGTCCACTTACTCTCCAGAGCCCCTGAGGGCAGGAGAAAAAGTGATAGATGAAAACTATTCAAGGACACAACCAGCCTAGAACTAAGGAGAACAGTGAGAACAATTAACCAGTGGAACTGCTTGCCTCCAGAAGTTGTGGGTGCTCCATCATTGGAGGCTTTCAAGAAGAGACTGGATGACCATTTGTCTCAATTTTTTTTTCTCTCGCCCTGTTCTTGCTTTGGTGCCAAAAGTTGATTTGGCGTCATCTTAATAGGAAATCAATCCTATAATCTGCTCAACTCACCATGCCTCGATTGCAACAGATACAGGATCCTTCTGCTTAATTAAATTACATCAGACTTATTAGAAATGGGGGAGAACCCTTGGAAGAAGGAAGCAGAAAAAAATATATTCTTTTTTCTGCTCCTTATAAGGTTTTAATGATATGGGGAACTTTGGTTCAGCACTGTGCCAGATCTGTAAAAAAGTACGATATGGAAGGATATAGAATTCTTTAGCGATTCCATGGCTTAAAAGGAAAGAGGAGAATGAGGCCCGAAGAGTAGGATAATACATTGCATTTATATACATTTGAATAAAATAAAATAAAAAGTGTGCATATTTTACCCCTGCTTCAGAAGACACAGCTTATCAGGTTTTCTACAAAGGCACCCCATCTGGGCAAACTCACTTTCAGGAGAATTAATTCCTTTCAGGGAGAATTGGGGAGGGGGAGGGAAACCACCCCAGGAATACAGAAACCCAATTTAATTATTTCAGTTTGGGATTTCATTTCATTCAAGGATGAGCGTCAGGCCCTTTTACCATCCAGGACAGGTTTGGATTTAAGGTTAAGTGGAGAAAAATAGCATAGGCCCTTGTAGCCTTGGGTTCAATGCTCACTGAACTTCAGATTCAATGGTCATTGAATTTCCCACAATGCCTTGAAGAAATTCTGCATGGGAATATGGTAGAGAATTTACAATGGAGGTAGAGCAGGGGGGCAATAGAGTAGGGAGCAGGGATAACAAACCTCACTCCCTAGTTGTTACCTAGTTGGGTAATGAAATGCCTGCAAGGAGAAGGAGAAGGAGAAGGAGAAGGAGAAGGAGAAGGAGAAGGAGAAGGAGAAGGAGAAGGAGAAGGAGAAGGAGAAGGAGAAGGAGAAGGAGAAGGAGAAGGAGAGACTCTAAAACAAATACAACAGAGTGAAGTTTGCTTGGGCAATCCCGAAGGGTGATTAAATGCTGATGGAGAGCAATTTCTTTGCATACAAAACAAGTCTGGTGCCAGAGACAAATGTACATCTTTCCCAATAAAACTCCATGTCCCATCTGACTTTTTTTCCAGTCCTTTCCCCGAACATCCTGAAGTACAGTAACATTTGCCATTGATTTGCATGTGACAGCATTGTTTAGAATATCATGGTTATTCCACCCTAATCTCCTGATTGATTTGCACTTGAAGGTCTCGCCAAAAACAGGAGGAGGTGAGGAACGCCTATCTATATCCCACTGTGATAAAGGTCAGAAGTTACAAATCACCAAGGCTGATGAGCAATCACTCAAGCTAGATCTTTTCGTTTCCAGTCCCATCTATGTCTGATATGGAGTGATCCGAAATTCTAGTGCAAAGCTTGAAATGAGAATAAGGGGGGCGAGATGATCTTAGATGCTGGATTTGATTGTCTAAAGATGGGCCTCTGAGACAGTCATGCTCCTTCTGTCCCTTACATAAAAAATGGGATAGACTATGCTTTGGAGACCATCCTGGTCATCCAAATACCGGCCTCTGAATAACTAGAAGGTACTTCTAAAAATTAGTTATCTGATGAAAGTTCTGCTATCATCTATGGAAGTTGCTGGCAATGCAGTGCTGATGAGGTTACCTAGTTGGGTCATGAAATGTTTACAAGAAAACAATCAGGTTCAGACAGCACCAAGGAGCCCCAGTCCTCCTCCTCCTCTTCCTCTTCCTCCTCCTCTTTCTTCCTCCACTCCATAAACCCCTCCCTTCTAGCACTGATGATGTTTGCTAATTGGCTCATGAAATGTCTACAAGAAAGAAACCAAACTCAAGACCACCAAGTACTCAACAGTCTTCCTCCTCCTCCTTCTCCTCCTCCTCCTCTCCCTTCTAGCACTGATGATGTTATCTAGTTGGGCCATGAAAGTCTACAAGAAAACCAACAAGCTCAGGGAGCACTAAGGACCCCATAGTTCAACCCTGAGCTACAAATACAGAACAATCCCCCTTTTAGGGGCACTTCCTATGTGAACAACTTATTTTTAGGCACTTTGTGAAAACATATCTTTCCATGTTGCCTTTGGGAATTTCTTAGGAATCTCAGGACTCTGGGTTAGGCAGGGAAGTTGAAAATTCAGGCCAGAAGAATGCAATGGGACCCACAAAGCTATGAACAGCATGGATATGGTCACTACCAGTGAGCCCAACTTGAGAACTTCTCAACTTCCTCTAACATCAGAAGAAGTGGAGATGTTTTGAAGTTGGACTTGACTTGGGTTGATCTGTTTGCTTTATAGATTTGTCACAACTTGCTTTGGGTGTACATATATAAGAAATGATGTACAAATATTTTACTCCATGAATCAACAATCTTGCTTCACATCCTGCCAAAGCCATGTTGTGGTCCTTCAGCCCTCAAAACCACCTAGATGCAGGCTCATAGATGGTGGCATAGTTGAAGTCATCTGTGTTTACTTAACAAAGCCCATGCTGATATGTATTTCTGTATTTTGTTAAGGAAAATAAAAGTTTCGAAGTACATAATGTTCTTGCTAACAAAGCTGGTCTGAATTGCTCTTTCATAAGAGGGCAAGCAAGTTAATCTGAGTTCACAGCCTATCGTGTATCAGTAGGAGGAGCAATGACTCCTCCTCTTTTGCAAATAAATATAACAGAAAGTCCCATCAGGACAGGTTCACATCTCCAGTCATAAGAAGGCTGAGAAAGGACAACCAAGAAATTGTGAGAAGAAGACTGTCTCACAAGGACTGAAGCTCATAGAAGAATCACCCAGCCAAAAGAATCAAGAATCATGATGGATCTTCTTCCTACCTTATCCATGGAGACATGGTTCATGCTGGTGCTTTTGATGGGACTTCTTCTGCTGTACGTATCCTTCTGTTCTTCTGCTTTCCTCTTTTCTGTTCCTTTCTGTTCTTTTTCCTCATTGCTCCTAAGTTCCAAAATTGAGAATATCTGCAGCGCAGGATTGAACTGTGGGGTCCTTGGTGCTCTCTGAGCCTGGTGGTTTTCTTGCAGACATTTCATAACCCAAGTAGGTAACCTCGTCAGTGCTAAAAGAGAATTGGGTATGCTGTCTGAGCAAAATTCTAGCCCTGACGATGTTACCTTTTTGGGTAATGAAATGTCTGCAAGAAAACAACCAAGCTCAGAGACCACCAAGGACCACCAAGATTTAACGTAACAGGGTGGATTGGGTGTAACCAGTCTACAAAGAGTAAACTCACTCAGCACTATTTGTTGATGGGCAGCTAGGAATCCCAGTACAGACTGTGATAATGAATCAAGACTGATCTTCTATCCAGAATGTTTTTAATTAATTGTAGATATTAAGACAAGTGTCTTCAGAACTTGAAGCTTCTCGTTCAAACCTTGTCTGTGCACCATTAATTCTTAGGAGGGGTTGCATCTAAGTCACTTTCTCTGACCCACACCAAGGTGAGGAATACTTTTATCAATCCAGGTTAGAAACTGGATTGATAGAGTTCTCCAGGCTGTTTTCAAAGAAAGTCCTACTTAGAGCAAATCACAGGACCCCACTGCAGAATGAGATATTTTTAAACATCGATGATAAGATATTTCAGCTATCTATAAAATATCTCACCCAGGCTTGTAAAAGGAAGCTGGTGAGTCATTTACCTGGATAAATATCAACAAATCTCAGTTAAATTATTTTAAGAAGCGGAAAAGAGTGGCTGATAGCAGGAGATATCAGTGGGTGGCACCTAATTGCACCATCAACCTCTTTGCCTCCTATGCTGAGAACCATAAGCAGCTACATCTGGAAGCTGAGTCATAGCAACTGGGCTTCTTGTCTTTTCCTGTTGGTTCATAACATTTCGCTGCTTATCTCAGTAGCTTCTTTAGTCTGAGCAAGTTAGTTAGGGGAACCCCATATATGCCTTCCAGGGTGATTTGACTTCTTGCCTAGCGCTGTACAAAACCACCCTGGATGACATATTTGAGGTTCTCCCAACCAACTTGCTGAGACTGAAGAAGCTACCGGGTAATGTTGTTACCTAGTTGGGTTATGAAATGTCTGCAAGAAAACAACCAAGCTCAGAGAACACCAAGAACCTCTACGGTTATTATTATTTTTTAAAATTTAGGGCATAGCCATCCAAGTAAGATTTACTCAATAAAGCATGGTTCAGCAAACATCTCCTGGCTTTGTTTGAATCACATTTCTTTCTCTTTCCAGGTATGGAGTCTGGCCATTTCGAGTTCTCAGCAAATTGGGGATTCCTGGTCCAACCTTATTGCCGTTCTTTGGGACAACCTTGAATTACCTCAGAGTGAGTATTCATAGATAAGTAGAGGACCAACGCATCCTTTGGAGCAGGAGTGGAGAACGATGACCTTTTTATGACTTGTGGAGTTCCTGAGACATGCTGGCTCAGGAATTCTGGGAGTTGAAGTCCACAAGTCATCAAGGGACCATTGTTCCCCATCCCTGCTTTAGATAAAGAAGGCACAGTGCTTAGAGCCCATGAAAAAATAATATTTTTGTTTAATCTGAAAGAAGAAAAACGGAGCAGGTGTCATTTGTTTCCATGACTGTTAATAATGATTTCTTTGTTTTTCGCTTTTTATTAAAAAGCAGGCAAGCAATGCACCAATTCTGAACGTTAGATTTTTTTTTTTTGGTAACCTAGAGGTGTAGCATGAATGCTAAATTTATCAACTCTGATGATCAGCTAAAGATGTCATAATTAATTGGCCACAGCTGATTATTATTATTATTATTAGAAAATAATGCAGACATTATTAAGTATCCCACAGTTCTCTGTAAAAATACACAGAAAATATTGACCATCATGTGAAATGTAATTTTCAACACTATTGTTGTGATGGAGGGAGAAGCCCATGAAGACCACAATGTGTGTAGCCCACAAAATCACAGTTAAGCCCAGGATATGCATTTTCTGTTAACAAGCTGAGCAGTTTGTGTGATGCATTTTTCTAAACCTTTAACGTCTTTTTCCCCTAGGGGTTTATGAAGTTTGACACTGAATGCTTCCAGAAATACGGGAAGATCTGGAGGTGAGCACTCTATTTATTCCAAGTTTCTATTTCTCAGCCCAGATCTAAGGAAGACTAGGTATGGCCCAGATAGAAAGGGTAAAAAAAAGAAAGAAAGGAAGGAAGAAAGAAAGAAGGAAAGGAAGAAGGAAAGAAAGAAAGAGAGAAAGAGAGAAAGAGAGAAAGAGAAAGAAAGAAAGAAAGAAAGAAAGAGAGGAAGGAAGGAAGGAAGAAAGGAAGGAAGGAAGGAAAGAAGGACAAATAAATAAAAATAGAAACAAACCAACATTGAATATTCATCAGCAGGTTTGATGATTCTGAATTGGTTTCTGCTTCTCATCAGCTTGATAAAAAATGTCTATTCCTAAAACGAATTGCTTCCGGTTGCAGTCTAAATTTCTGAATGAAATTACACTTTTTCTTTATTATGCATATATTCACAAGGCTACAGAAATGCTTATAAAGTTCTAGCAATCAAAGGACCTTTGGGTCTCGCTTTCATGGCTACCCCGTCCCAAATTATAGAATTAAACAGAAATCCAGGCGTTCCTCTCTTCCCTTTGGAGCCTTGCCGGAGATTTTCCACGGTTTCTTCTGATGTCTTTAAAGCTATGCATCCCAGCACTAATCTATCGAGAGGGAAAAGCTGGACCGGCTGTACAATAGCTAAATACAATGGCTTTCTGTTGATAAGCTTCCGGGCAAAAGAATGGGTTGTTGCTGGTGCTTCAACAAAGCAAATAGTTGCCCTTTTCAAATATGATTTTTCGTGGAGATTATCCGCTTGGCTGTGAAAGGAGCAGAGAAACTCCTTCCTAGAAAGCAAGCAGATCTAAGCCCAGACTGTAAACAGCCATGAAAAGTTGGAGGGAGGGAAGGGAGGGCTCCCGAAATGATCTAGTGTAGAAATTTCATTCATGAGAAAAACAGAATAAGCAGAGTCGGAAGGGACCTTGGAGGTCTTCTAGTCCAACCCCGTGCTCTAGTCCAACCCTATACCATTTCAGATAAATCTCTTCTTAAAAACCTCCAGTGATGGAACACCCTTGACTTCCAGAGGCAAGCTGGTCCACTGATTAATTATTCTCGGGAAATTCCTTCGTAATCCCAGGTTGCTTCTCTCCTTGATTAGTTTCCATCCGTTGCTTCTTCTCCTGCCTTCTGGCGCTTTGGAGAATAGCTTGACTCCCTCTTCTTTGGGGCAGCCCCTGAGACATTGGAAGACTGCTATCATGTCACCCCTGGTCCTTCTTTTCACAAGACCAGACGTGCCCAGTTCCTGCAACCGTCCTTCATATGTTTTAGCCTCCAGTCTCCTAATTGTCTCTGTTGCATTGGAGGTTGTGTAATCCACTAGTAAATATCCTTTGCATCATTTGTTCTCTCGGTTATGTCATGGACAACATATTTATCCATGGAATCTTCTTGACAACAGGAAATAAGTGGCTTGATGTTGCCTTTGGTCAGAATGTTGTCATCTTCTCTGTCTAGGTGGCAACCATACGATTTGATGACCCAATTTAGCTTTTCAACATGACTTGGTTCCTCTATGGGATCCCAGTTAAGTGAACTCTATTCAGAGTTGGGCAACTGAATGGAATATTGGTACATGTGGCTGTCTATAGCAGGGGTTCTCAACCTTGGCAACTTTAAGACTTGTGGACTTCAACTCCCAGAATTCCTCAGCCAGCTTTGCTGGCTGAGGAATTCTGGGAATTGAAGTCCACAAGTCTTAAAGTTGCCAAGGTTGAGAACCCCTGGTCTATAGGGAAGAAAAGTTATTTCCATCAACCCCATCATCTGGAAAAGAATAGCTGACAACCCATCAGCAACTAGACTCTTCTGATTGCTAGAGTTTTCTGTAGCATATAACTATCAGTCATTCTGTTTTAGATTCTCTATAAAGACTACCATCACAATAAGGCTCTCCCAACTCAGGATTGCTTCGGCAATACCAGTCTATACATCCCATCCTCTTCAAAAATGCTGGATGGGGATGATGGAAGATCTGTTCCTCAAACTAGGGCAGTGGCCAAGTAGAAAACGCTGTGCTATAAGCTCAGAGAATATATATGTTCTTTAAAAACAAACATCAGAATCTCTGTGTGTTTCTTTCTTCTGAATGCAGACTTTACGATGGCCGTCAACCTATTATTGCTGTATTGGATCCTGCAATTATCAAGACTGTCTTAGTGAAGGAATGCTACAGTACTTTTACTAACCGGCGAGTAAGTGGCTTGCATCTTAAACCCCCAGATAGCCAAATGAATGTCTGTGTCTTAAATCAGAAGATGGGAGGAGAAAACTGGGTTTTTATTTCCCTCGAGTTTTGAAACATGTGAAATTGAGCCCGGATTGAGATTTTTGCTTAAAGCCACTTTAATCGGGAGCAGGGGGTAAATGCCTTCAACTCCCCAAAATATGGGTGGACCTATCACCCAACTATCATGGTATCTGGTGATGCTTGCATCCAGAGGTTTCTTCAGACAAGGCTGAATTTTTGGAATCTGAATATTGTGATCTTTTCTTCTGGATCCCTAGCCTTTCCCAGCACCAGAAATCTTACAAAACGCAGTCTCCATGACCAAGGACGAACAATGGAAGAGGATTCGCACTGTACTCTCTCCGACTTTCACCAGTGGGAAGCTGAAGGAGGTAACAAGTAAAACCTTAAAAGAATGGAGAACTTTCTCTAATGAGTTTCTCAATTTCTTTCTTCAAAGAAGTTGTTTCCTCTAAACTTCATTTCCTACCCCAAAACTAGAGCTGAATTTTGGAAGGGAGGGAGGAAGGAAGGAAGGAGGAAAGGAAGGAAGGAAGGAAGGAAGGAAGGAAGGAAGGAAGGAAGGAAGGAAGGATCCCTACATTGCTTATTTAGGAGATCTGTGGATTTTTTTTCCTAATCATCTGATGAATTTACAGTGCAATCCTAGATTTGTTTAGGAGTAAATATGGACTGTGAGGATCATACCTCTCAAGTGACATTTTAGTTTTACAAAAAGCCATAACAGATATCCAAAAAAACATTGATCCCTGTTCATTCCAGCCCTAACATGTCCCATGGAGAAAGAAAAATAAATTTTGCAGAACATGTCAAACCTAAGAAAGAGTGCCACTATCTCCATCCCGGCTGAAATTGTAATTATTTATGAATCAGCCACAGGCTTTGTTGGAACACATCAGTAACTAAGAAAGGGAACTGTCCATAAATGTTTAAAAATGTGTCTATGGGTTTGTTTTTCAGATGTTTCCCATCATTAAAAACTACGGGGAGATTTTAATTCAAAATGTTCAGAAGAAAATGGAAAACGATGAGCCCATAGATGTGAAAGAGTAAGTTCTGTGGAGCAGGAAGACCATCCAGCCCTGTCACAAGTGGGGATGTGGGAAAGATGGATTTAGTTATGTCACATTTGAAAGCCATTTCTCATTAACCGACCGACATCCAGAGTGAAATGTGGTTATCTTTGAAAATGTGTACTGTTGTGATACATTTCAGAGTTCAAAAGAATGCTTGGGACAAATCTGGAGAAAAATGCATAGAAAAGGCATTATATTAATGGAGTTTGCAAATGCTCAGTGTATTTATACTAGAGAAAATTGCAAATTAAAATATAGGGATTTGGAGAAATGTAACTTGAGGAAATGTGCACCAAAATACAGACATTTTAATATCTCTGATTTTCTTGTCTGTCTGTCTCTCTATCTCTCTATCTAATCATCTATCATAGCTCTCTCCCATCCAGTATCTCTATCTCTATCTCAACACTGACATATCTGTAAAGATCAGAAATAGAGACACTGAGAAATGGTAGGAACTAAATGGATATACAGTATTTGTCCAAAGTCTCTATGGAGGATGAGCCTGGACTCCTGAACTGGAAAGCAAAGACATCAAGCCAATTGCAGCCTACAAAGTATTAAACAAATTGCAACAAAAGGCCTTGTATGCTGAATGTCTCAGTTCAATTCAGGGTCAGGCTACAGTCCAAGATCCTGGAAGGCTGTTGCTGGTGACATCAGGCCTATGTTCTTCAACTTGACATGCTCCAGATGTGTTGGGGACTTCAAGAGCTGAAACTGATGTTTAACAAACCAAGCCCATCAGGAAGCTGTGGATTTCTGTGTGGGCTATCCATGTTTTGATGTATCTTCTGTCTGGCTTTACAGTCATTTCCTAAATCTTTGTCACCAAATACCTGCAGCTTGGATCATCTGTTATTCTCCTTTCTCTTCTTAGAGTCTTCGGTGCCTACAGCATGGATGTGATCACCAGCACTTCATTCGGCGTAGACATCAATTCCATGAACAACCCCAATGATCCTTTTGTCAAGCAGATCAAGAGGGTCACCAGGTTCAGAGCTTTCGATCCACGGATCATTGCTTCATGTAAGTTCTGATTTCTGGAATCCAGGGAAGGCTTCCCTAACTTGTCCAGAGGAATCTGGCCTCTGCGTTTCATCCTCTGACCTCCTGCTGCGTTTGAGATGAGAGATGGGAAATCTTTCTTCTCCTGGGAGATGCTCCTTCTTGATTGCAATCTACTCACAGAAGATGGTGTGACTGAGATGGGGTTACATGCAGAGCCCAAAGGGGTGTATCTTTGGTACAATGTAATTTCGTTGCTCTATAGACGTCTCTAATCGGAGTCAAAAATGAGTGGACGCCTCTTTTCGTCTACCTCCGTCTCTGTCACTGTTTCTCTTCCCCTTTTCTGATCAGCTTGGACTGATCTTTTACAGAGAGCTTTTGAAAATGAAATTAAACCGAACAGCAGGTATGAACCTCAGGTTGCAAGGCACCTGCTCCCAATTAATGACGGAAAATGACACTGCTTTGAGTTTCTCTTGCTGCAGTACAAACACAACCTTTACACTGTATTTTCATAGAAGAGGATGCATTTTTGCGTAATCGGGAGATTCTTAATGCACCTGCAAAGTGGCCAGTGGCGTTTGCAGGCGCTGGCCTTTTCAGTAAATCTTGTTAATGTTCATTCGTTGCTTGCCTTGGATACTTTGAAGGGAAGAAACAAGTGTGTAATAAAATAATGTTTTCCTCCAGCGATATGGCTGTGTTTTTCACAATTTCTTTCTTTTTCAGTTATGTTCCCCTCACTCATGCCAATTTTGAGTGCATTGGACCTCACTGCTTTTCCGAAAGCAGCTCTGAATTTCTTCTCCAACTCTTTTATAAAAATGAAGGAATCACGACTGAAGGAAGGGCAGGGGGTGAGTACTAAGATTCTGCTGAAACTCGGACGAGGAAAAGACTGTCCACAATGTTCTCCAATAAAAGGAATGTGTGTGCATGAAACAGGCAGTCCTCGACTTCATGATCAAATCTAAGGCCAAAATTTTGCTTGCTAAGCGAGACAGTCTTTGAGCAAGTTTTGCCCCATTTTACGACCATTCCTGCCACTGTTGTTAAGTGAGTCACAGGGTTGTGAAGTGAATCTCGATTCCCCATGGACTTTGCTGGTGAGAAGGTTGCAAAAGGGGATCAGATGAGCCCCCCCCCTTGGGATGCTGCAATCGTCACAAGTACATGCCAGTTGCTAAGCAGCTGAATTTTGAACACGTGACCATGAATGGATGCGGCAACGGTCATGTGTGAAAAACAGTCATACTTTTATCAGTGTTGTTGTAACGGGTCTATGTCAAGGACCAGCTGTATTTTGTCCCTTCCTCCATTCCCCTTATGCTTAATGACACCCGAGGGATCTTGAGCTTCTGTTTTCATTGGCCCATTCATTTGATCTCCAGAGCCGTATGGATTTCCTCCAGATGATGATTGAATCCCAAAAGAACAACAAGAACTTTGAAAATAACAACAAAAACTCTACAAGCAATGGACTGACACACTCATATAAAGGTAATCCTGCCCCGTTCCTGTTTAGCATTATACATTTTCTAAGTGTTGTGGTGCATTTCTATTGATTGGTTGATAAGTCCTAGTTACCCCACTCATAACAGAAGAATAGATCTGGATGGGACCTTGGAGGTCTTCTAGTCCAACCCCCTGCTCAGGCAGGAAACCCTATACCATTTTGGACAAATGACTGTCCAGTCTCTTCTTAAAAACCTCCAGTGTTGGAGCATTCACCGCTTCTGGAGGCAGGTTGTTCCACTGGTTAATTGTTCTCACTGTCAGGAAATTTCTCCTTGGTTCTAGGTTGCTTCTCTCCTTGATTAGTTTCTACCCGTTGTTTCTTGTCCTGCCTTCAGGCGCTTTGGAGAATAGCTTGACTCCCTCTTCTTTGTAACAGCCCTTTAGATATTGGAACCCTGCTCTCATAATTTATGGCTGTAAACCGCCAAGAAATATGTGATGAGGCTCACTGGAAGTAAATTGCTAAAGCCCCACCATCTCAATTCTGTAGCCAACATTGGTACTCAGAGTCCACATACCTGACTGATTATGTGTCATCAAGTCAACATCAATTTTTAACAAATCTATAGATAGATTTTTCTCAGGATAACCATGTACCTGGAGTAGATCCAATATTAATTTCCACAACTTAGCATAACATTTTATTAAAGAACCTTGTACTTATGGGGACCTAGCAAGATAAGATTTTTTTTTCAGTAGAACTTGCAAGTCTCAATCAACAGGACCTCAAAAGTCCATCTTAAATGCTAGCGAGAAGTTCTTTCCCAAGAATACGATGGTTCAAAGGAAAAAAAAAAAGACCGCATATGTGATTTTTTTTTTAAAAAAAGCAGAGTCAGCATCAATCAATGCTGTTCTATGACGCCCCTAGGAAGTTTGGCACCTTTCAGCTGTGTTTCAAAGTATATAAAACAGTACGAGGCAAGGTCCATTATTATCCTTGGTATAAACTCATAATGATTGCCCAGAGTAAAGTTTCTGTACTGTATTCCCCTATTTGTTTTTATTTCTATTTTGCAGGCCTGACTGATAAAGAAATTCTAGCTCAGTCTTTTATCTTCGTTTTTGCTGGATATGAACCCGGCAGTAATTCCCTTGGTTACATGGCCTACAGCTTAGCCACTCACCCAGACATTCAGAAGAAGCTTCAAGAGGAAATAGATACTCTTTTACCTAACAAGGTAAAGAGTGTGGTGGTTGTTAACTCACAGGTCTGCAGTTTGGCACAGTGAATTCATTTCACTTTGCTTGGATGGCTTAAAAGAAGTAATAATATCTGAATTATTGAATTAATGATGCGAGGAGAAGTCCATGACTCTGTTATCCGACATGCAAGACACAGAATCGTGGCGTTAATGCAGAAACCAGTTTAATGTCAGGAAATTCTGTTAGCCTATTTTGACCTACAAGGAGCCAACATTCCTGCTTGAGCAGGGGGTTGGACTAGAAGACCTCCAAGGTCTCTTCCAACTTGGTTATTCTGCTTCCATAGAAAGGGGAAGGGAGACCTTTGCCTCTATCTGTGAGAGGAAAAGTGGACTGGATGTGAAATTAATTATTTTAATTATCTCCCTCCCCTCCAGGCACCGCTTACCTACGATGCCATCATGCAGCTGGAATACCTTGACATGGTGATAAACGAAACCCAGAGAGTATATCCCCTCGGAGGGCGTATTGAAAGAATCTCCAAGATGGATGTTGAAATCAATGGGATGACCATTCCCAAAGGCACCGTGGTGATGATCCCACCCTTCGTTCTTCATCGCGTCCCCGAATACTGGCCGGAACCGGAAGAGTTCAGACCTGAGAGGTAGTGTAGAAAGAAAAATCTTCATCAGGGTCCAGTCCAAGCTGGGAATAAACAAAATGGAGACTGCTTTAGAAAGAAGGTTGCAGTTTACTGAAGAGCAGAGCCAGACAGAAAGATGACCACATGTAGCAGGGAATGGTGGGTTTTTATACTTCTTGGGTTTTTGTTTGGAGTTGTTCCTGTGGCATGACCTTTGGCACAAGTGATCAAAATCCAACTACTCTTGAATTCCATTGACCCTTATCTGGTGCCAATTTGGTATTGAACTTTAGTTGACTAAATTCTTGTGTTTGAGCTGGAGCAATACATCTTTTGAACTGCAACTTATGGTTTTGATTCTATGCGCCTGAGATAAGGGTGGCTATTGGATTCGCCACAGGATGGAATCCATAGTGTATTAAGTCTGAGCTCACATGATGCACTCAATCAAAATGTTTGCCTGTTTGGGGTGTTGCATTTCCAGTGAATCTACGTAGTGGGGTAAGATATTGTTAAGCAATGCCCAGGCCCCATCCACACATGGGGAGGTCCTAGCTCCTTCTTACCGTTCCTGACATTCTTTCCTTCCTTGGTTCACCCAGGTTCAGCAAAGAAAATAAAGAAAACATCGATCCCTACACATACCTGCCCTTTGGAGCTGGGCCCCGGAATTGCCTCGGAATGAGATTTGCATTGGTCTCCATGAAAGTTGCTATGGCCATCATTATGCAACACTTCTCCTTCAGAGTCTGCAAAGAAACACCGGTGAGAAAGATTTGGGATAGATCTGTTAACAGAATAACAGAGTTGGACAGGACCTTGGAGGTCTTCTAGTCCACCCCCCCCACTCAAGCAGGAAACCTATTACCATTTCATTGCAATATCAGACAAATGGTTGTCCAGGCTCTTCTTAAAAAAAACCCAGTGATGGAGCACCCACAACCTCTGATGGAAAGCCATTCCACTGGTTAATTGTTTTCACCATCAGGAAATTTCTCCTTAGTTCTAAGTTGGTTCTTTCCTTGGTCAGTTTCCATCCATTTCTTGGAAGAATAGGTCAGCCCCACTTCTTTGTGGCAGCCCCTGAAATACTGGAAGACTACGGGAGATTTTTTTTTTACTGTCTTCTGAAAAGGGGCAGCCATTTAGATCAGAAATTTCTACAGGAGCAGCCCTTCAACAGAACTCTTTTACGACTTGAGCTTGGGCCCTTCTTGGTCTAGTATCCTGAAACTTCTGAAAGGTGTTGGATATCTCCAAATAACAGAAATAACAGAAGAGATCTTCTGTTGGAGGTTTTCTAGTCCAACCCCCTGCTGAAGCAGGAATGAGGTTGTGTTCCATGGTTCTGTTTAGACCCGGAAAGGCCCTAACTGTCCTTTTGCTGCGATCTTCGATTTGGTGAATCTGGAAGTTGAGTTGGGTTATCCTGTTTGCTAACTTCTTCTTTCTCTGCCTCTCCCTCTTCTGCAGATTCCCCTGGTGATGAGCAATCAAGCTTTCTTAGTTCCGGAGAAACCAATCATTCTGAAGTTAGTCCCACGATAAGACAGTTGAGAAAGTGAGGAATAAGGATAAGCTATGTCTGTATCATCCCTGCAGTGGATTTTACAGTTTGGGGCTTTATGTTTTGCAGAAGCTTGGAAGAAAACCATTGAAATATTCACTAAATAGCTTTGGAGAGATGGATCTGTTGCTTTAAGTAGTTCTTATAAGGTTGAAATCATAACAATGCAATTAATAGGTGGGGGAGATGTTAATATTAGTTGTTGATGTTAATGATGATGCATAACTTGATATTTTGAACATTCTTGAACTATAAATTAAGCTGGTGATGAATCCAGTTAGCAAATCCAGACTGCACATGTACATGAATTGGACTGTTCTTATCACCAGCAGAATTTGGAACTTTCCACCAAGAAATGTCAACTGACTTTTCTCTCTCTGATATCCACTGATATCCATTAATATGTAAAATTGACCTCATACAACCTTGGAGAGTCTTGAAACAGGGGCTAGATGAGGCTTTAATTGGATGGAGTCTGTACCATGGATGAATTTTAATGGGCTTTCAACTAATTATTAAATGGCTTGGTTTGCATTCGATTGCATTTTTTTATAATTAGCCATCCCTCTTGCTGTTCTTGCCAGAAAATACCTATTTTCAAAAAGAAGCAAGCATGTAAAATACAGACATACAAGATAAATAAAGGATTTTTTTTCACTTTCTTTCCCTTTGTCTTGTTCTTCTTGAGTTGCCTTAGTGGAAAGGTAAATTTTTAATGTGGGCAAAAGACAGGTTGCACAAAGGAAAAACTGTTGCTAGTGCTTTTGGAAGAATTTGTATTCTCAGAAGTGGGTAATAAAGCAGAATAACCAATAATGCAGAATCTGCGGTCTCCAGAACTTTTTCGAGCAGTGTTTGCTGGGGGAATTTTGGCAGTTGAAATCAACACAAGTTGAAGTTGCTGAGGATGAGGATGAGAAAGACAGCTTTAGAACAATCAGGGAGGGTGGATGAGAGTAACATGTTGCCATGCTGCTAGAGGCAACAGAAAGACCCAGAATGCAATACCCAATCAACACCCAATTATACAATACCCCAACCAAGGAACTACCAATTCAGACAAACAATCAAACAGTAAACCACAGCCTAATCAAAGATTCACCAAGAAAACTCCATCAACACTGATAGGGCAAGCCACTTATATATATAAACAGAGATAAATTCCCACTCCCTTCCAGCACTGATAATGTTTCCTAGTTGGATCATGAAACATCTGCAAGAAAAGAACCAAGCTCAGAGAGCACCAAGGATCCCACAGTCTCCTTCTCCTCCTCCTCCTCCTCTTTGCAAACCCCTCTCTTCTAGCACTGATGATGTTACGTAGTTGGGTCATAAAACATCTGCAAGAAAACCACCAAGCTCAGAGAGCACCAAGGAGCCCACAAATAAAGTAATTTTAGAAGTCTTGATCCTATTCTTTCTTTTCTTGGCTTGCAAACCTTGCTTCATTTTGCCAAGCTGTTGCATTACCTGCATTGATCAGAGCTCTCCTACATTAGAACATCCCATCTGGATTTCTTTGAAAATTATCAACCTTTATTGTATCCTTTGTGGTGCTGCATTCTAAGAGATACTTCTATCTTCATAGCTTTCCTCCAGATGTTGCTAAAACAGCCCTACCTTATCCATGCTAACATTGTCAACTCATTCTTTGGGGCATCAAGGAATGAGCCCAGTGACTTGATGGAGACAACATTTTTGCCTAGTGATTAAGGTACCAGGCTTGACACTGGGAAAGTGTGAGTTCTAGTCCCACTTTAGATGGAGACAGTTAGATTGATTGTGAGTTCTAGTCCCGCCTTAGCCATGAAAGCCAGCTGGGTGGCTTTGGGCCAATCATCAGGAGACGGTGTGTTCTAGTTCTGCCTTAGGCACCAAAGCCAATTGGGTAACTTTAGGCCAATCACCAGGAGTCGGTGAGTTCTAGTCCCTCCTTAGGCATCGAAGTTAGCTGAATGACCTTGAGCCAGTCCGCCTCTCTCAGCTCAACCCACCTCACAAAGTTGTTGTGTGGAAAATAGAAGGAGGAAGATGCATTGGATCTGTTCACCGCCTTGATTGATTTATGAAAATAATAATGGCAGGATATACATAGAATAAATAAAATTTCCAGCCTCCCCAACTTCCCTTTGCAATGGAACCAGATCGGAGAATCTGTGCTTCAGTAAAGGCAGCAACGTAGATCCCTGAAACATAACTAGCAGCTTAATTACTAGCATCAAAGGAGAAGGACCGTTCTGTTTGGAATCAGAGATGGTTACTCAAGCGAGGATAATACATTCAACATTGTCCTTGCACGGCAAGCTGGAGTATCAAAAAGGAAGGCGTTCGTTCACCTATACGCAACTTTGACTTCTTCTCGCAAAGCATTACAAATGTAGTATAGAAACAGAGGCAGCCCTATTGTGCATGTCCAATTTAAACAACTTCTCAAGTCTCTTAGGAATCACCATGATTTAGCAGATTAAGCAAGACGTGTGTAAAACACCGAGTTCAATTTTCTAAACACTATCAGTTTATGGAGTCCTTACAATGAGCCAAGAGTTGTGCAGAAGCCTTTTGAACTGGGCCTGGAAACAAACTGGGAAGAGATTGAATTTGTTGAGGAAATACAATCTCATTATAGAATCTATACCTGAAAATCTAGATCTGATCAGCAATCTTGAACTGTTACTTCCTAACCATCTTGACTGGCAGCGCTGTGGAGAACACATTACTGTAATCTAATTAGGAAATATTAAGAAATGAGTAAATGATAAGTGAAAGTAGAAGTATGACTGGTTTCAAAATATTGTGGTGAGCCACGATTTGTTTAAGCTTTGTTGAACCTACCATAGTTGGCTAGTTTTGCTTGGATAAATCATGATCAGCAATGTTCACAGCTGTGTTCACAAATCACACTGGTGGAAGATGTTGACACTGTCAACTTTAGCATCTCCTCAAATGTAGCCAATTTTCTCAAAATGAGCTTATTTCCTTCAAAGGTTGAGTACAAATTCTAAAATGTTGTTTTTTCAAGGTGCGATCCTATCCAACAAATCAATTCCTCTCTGTTCAGTTGAGCTTCTTTGATTGATTGACTGACTGATTGACAGACGTCCTTGAATCCCATCTGTGTTCAGATACAAGTCTGACATGCAGGCTGTCTGGAGGCAGATTAAATATATAATTATTAACTATTAGATTTCCATACTGTTTATCCCAGCTGGTAATACGTACAATCCAAGAGGGCATTTTAAAATAGAAAATTGTCATGCTACAACTTGAACAAGGATGTTATGAAACCTATTTTAATTTCTGAGAATTCATTGATGGCACACCTAGCGAAACAGTTCCTTAATTTTGGAGACTGAGTAAGCATCCATTGCCCAAGATTTCAAAGACTCCTAGTTTTGGTTGAGGATCAAATTAGAGTTAGGAAGAATTACAACCCCATCAATGGCTGTAATGCTTGCACATTATTTATTTGAATGTCTCACGAGAGCAGGGTTTCTCAACCTTAGCAACTTGAAGATGGGTGGAAGTCCACTGCTCTTTAAAGGTGCCAAGGCTGAGAAATATTGCACAACAGAGAGGGAGCTCATGTATTTTTCTCTTTTGATTGTTTTTCAATTTTTAACTCCAGAAGCCATCCAGAGTCATACTGGAGTTGGATGATCTTCTAGATCGAATGAAAGAAAGAATGAATGAAATAAAAAACAATGTAAGAAATGCAACAGCCATCCTTCAGAAGAGGGTTCTTGCTTGGATACCATCCCAGATTTGTGTCTTCCTATCTTCCTTTGACAAGACCCAAAACTTAATATTTGTACATTCTCCAGATTTCATTGACATATACCCTACTACCTCCATCCAACACTGAAGATCACTTGTACTTCAAATGCTTCTCCTTAATCAAACTTCTACAAGTTGATATCCCCAAATGTGCTTGGATTGCAAATTCCCATGATCTCTGACTCAGGAAGAACATGACATTTCATGAAGAATGAGATTTGATAGATTAAACAAAGATACCCAGTATCTGGTACTTTACTTTTTGCTTAAGCAATTTTGGAAGGCAGGGATCTGAAGTCCTTTGATGGCCCTCGGTGGTCGCTTTAGTTCAGACTAGACTTTGCATTGGGTTATGAACTCACAGTTGGCAGTCACCTTGCTTGTCCAGGTGGCTTCAGAAGCCTTGTCTCCACTCCTGAACTTTGCTGAACTCTTTGTCTATGCAAATATGTTGACAAGAGAAACTCAAGGCACTGACTCACTGGACCTTAAAACTATTCTAGGCAACTTTGCATGCCAAGTTAGATGAAGGACAGGCAGAGATAAAGAGATTATATATCCATTATTTGTTTACTTTACACACACATACCAAAGGATTGTTACTATGGCAAGTAGCAGTCTTGATGAGAATGCCTACAGAATGATAGGAAGGATATTAGAGAAAGCAATATCACTTACTAGTTGCATCATCTCAGAAGAAACTCTGCTAACCTTTTGTGAAGTCTGAAAAAGTAATAACTACAGTCACAATAATAATGATATAATAAAACCTTACGAGGGGGAACATTGACTTCAAGGAACATCTTATCCAGGCTGAATCTTGGTTGCTCAATGGAGAAGACATAAGTCCAGAACCAATGTTTGTCCTTCTTCTGCTTTGAAAGAACATTTTTATTTACAATCCTACCTTCTTCATCCCAACACTCCATCTGTGACCTATACTTATCAGATATAAGTAGGTAATTAGTGTCTTAAAAATGTCTTAAAAAGCTGTAGACCTAGGACCAATACATTATTTTTGTTTTGTGCAATTCTGCCTTTAGCTAAACCACGACAGAAATAGCTAGACACTCTTCAGACTGTTGGGTATCATTCTAAGCTGGGTGTTTGGGATATGTAGTATCTGTGATGCATGAAGACATTGTACAGTTGCAGCTTCCATCTTGCCTTTTTTGACCTTCGCCTGATTCCAGTGTCCCTTCCTGGATAAGATTCCCATCTTGTCAACTCCTCTTGACTCCCATTGCTATCTGAAATTTGGCGGAGGAAGAATATAAACTTGGTAAATAAATAAATAAATCTATTCTTCACAGTGACTTCCAAATTCTACAGCAATGGCTTCTATACAGTTAACTTTAGAAACCTGGTTTTATTATTATTATTTTTTAAAAGGTCCTATTTTTCAAGAAGAGTTGAACATGTTTTTAGCTGCATTTATGATTTGAGATCTACTAAGAAGTAAATTTGCTCCAAATCTGTCTTTATCCCACTTTTAGCTCATACCTTTGGTGGTGTTTTGGAAAAACCGTATTAGGTGTCTTTACTTTATCCACTAATACATCTACAAATATAACAAAAGTTAGACTGCAATTGTGGAATATAAATTTAGAAATTATAGACATTCACAGGAGGTAAGAAAGAAAGAACGATGATGTGTCCTACCACAAAAATTTGGTTGCTAAATAGTTGTTGGATGATATTTTTTTTTGTGGGTCACTCAGCAGGTTATCTATCTGTCACTAGAACATCCACCCATGTGCCAAAAAACAATGTATTATTTCTAATTCTCTGTAGAAATACTTGTGCCCAGAAGCAGATGTTCTGAACTCATTTTATCTCTAACCTAGACCTTCTACCGGTTCATTCTTTAAGTTCATCTCATTCAAATACACAAAGATCTTCTTTCTATTCAAAATGATTGTGCTTCTTGGGGTCTTCAAGATAAATAGGAACTACAATTCCAACCGCTGGAGCAACCTTTGGAGAAAAACAGTCCAAAGTTGCAGAAAACCAGGCTAAAACAGGAGCTTTCTTCTCTTTTAACACCCCTGGATCTTGCGTTCTGGTGCACAGTTTCATTTTTTTCTGCACAAGACATTGGTTCCCCATGTACTCAGGAGAGAAATAATTTTATGGGACTAACTAAGATGTAGAAGAGTTATAATGTTCCAAACATAGCTGCACCTTAAATCTATTTATTTACTTACATACCACTGAATAGTCCACTCGCTCTTGGTCAAACCGGTCTGGAGTGGTTAACACTATCACAAGTAGAAAACATAGTAAACAATAAAAGCTTAACACCATTACAGCCAAAAATGGTCACACAATAACTTTTATAAGTATAATTGTAAAATCTATAGGAGAAGGTGAGCTTTCAAAATTTCATTGGAAACAAATCAGGGAGAGAAACAACCTAGAAACAAGGAGAAATTTCCTGACTGTTAGAACAATTATCCAGTGGGACAGAAGTTGCCTCCAGAAGTTGTGGGTGCTATTAAGTTAATTCAGAAAAAAATAACAAGAATTGGGAATTCATATCTGTAATCTGTAATCTTTTCCCAGTAAAGTAGTTTCATAATTAGTCATAAGTAAGAGACATGATGGCAGTCTTCCAATATTTATTTATTTATTTATTTATTTATTTATTTATTTATTTATTTATTTATTTATTTATTTATTTATTTATTTATTTATTTATTTATTTAATTTTTTCGGGCTTGTATGCCGCTCCTCTCCGGAGACTCGGAGCAGCTAACAACATATGTATAAACAACAAATCTCAGGGACTGCCCCAAAGAAGAGGGAGTCAAGCTATTCTCCAAAGTACCTGAAGGCAGGACAAGATGCAACGGATGGAAACTAATCAAAGAGAAAAGCAACCTAGAACTAAGGAGAAATTTCCTGACAGTGAGATCAATCAATCAGGGGAACCCAGAGGTTGTGGGTGCTCCATCACTGGAGATTTTTAAGAAGAGACTGGACAACCATTTGTCTGAAATGGTAGAGGGTTGGACTAGAAGACCTCCAAAGTTCCCTCCAACTCTATTATTCTGTTATTCATTGGCTTTATTTTATTTATTGCTGAATAATATTGGTTTACTGTTCCTAGATAACCAACCTGGATAGCATACCCCAAAGGAAAAACATTTCACCACCTGTTATGCTCAAAAGGCACCATTTTACAGTAGCAAAGGTATTTCCTACTTTAGCCTGGCCAGACATAGCCATTTTCAATTAAACAGGGTTATGGGACATTGGAATCAAACTTCAATTTCTTTTCTGGTTGAATGAGTGAGAAGGATCAGCTGATGCTTCTTCCATACTCTCCAGTTGGATCAACATTTTCCTAATAAGCCAGGAATTTCTACTTTGCATCAAACAAACTTTCCTGACCCAGAGCTGTTAACTCATAATTCTTTGACCTTTTTTTTGTCATGAACTCCTCTGAATGCTGCTTGACAGTGTCACAGTCTGTGCTCAGCCCACTTTCCACCAGGAAGATGGCAGAGATCCAGAATTCTTATCCAAGGAGAGTAAAGGGCCAAGAGCTGATCACATGAGCATGTTTTGCAAGAGTTAAATTGCACACAATGTACTTTCAATGCAGTCTGCAGCTTTTCACATTTCATAATCTCTCTCTCTCCCCCCCCCCAAGTAATATTGGTTTCTGGTTTTAATTAATTTATTATATGTTTTGTTTGTTTCTTCTTTGCTTTTATTATTTTTGTAAACAAAGTGGTGAACATATCCAACACACTTTCCCCCTTCTATTTTCCCCACAATAACAACCCTGTGAGGTGGGCTGGGCTATGAGAAAGGGACTGGCCCAAGGTCACCCAACTGGCTTTCATGATTAAGGAAGAACTAGAACTCACCGCCTCTTGGCGATTGGCCCAAAGTCATCCAGTTGATTTTTATGGCTAAGGCAGGACTAGAACTCACCATCTCCTGGTGATTGGCCCAAAGTCACCCAGCTGGCTTTCATGCCTTTCATGAACTCACAGTGTGCTCATTTCTAGCCAGGCGCCTTAACCACTAGACCAAGATACAATTTTAAAACACCAATATTACCATTTCCTTCCTGGAGAAAGATGTATGGCAGTGACACAGAGATATTTTCCAACACAAGAAGAAGAAACTTGAATCCAATATGTGTAATTATTACGGAACATTTCTGCCTAGTCTTCTCCATGGCTGTCTACTCTGAGAGTCCAGAATTTGGAAAAATTATTTTATATTCAGTAACTTCAATATTGTCAAGTTTTTGTGCAGTAGTGGGTAAAACCTCTCAGCTCCTGGTGCTCGCTTCTTAATATCAATATTTTATATATTTTACAGATATTATTGACATTATTGCTGTTCAACTGTTATTTCATGTAATTCTGCTTTGTTGGCTGGTTGCGATCTTTGGCAATCATAAACTCCTATTGAGGCTTGGAAGGAATTTGGTAACGTTGTTGGTTTTACAGATTAATGTGATTTTAAACCCAGTTTGTCTTATTCTGTTTTTTCTTCATTAAAAACAATTTTTCAAAGGTTAATTTGATCAATTATTTGCAAGACCTTTTCACCTCCAGAGTTAAAAATTGGCTTACGTGAACCGTGATTGGACAATTGAGTTTCTCCTTTTTTGGGCTATACTCCACCTCCTGTTCATTGACTTTCATGCCTAATTCACATACTCTTGATTTGAAAGCAGGTAGGAACAACAATTCTCAACGATTTGAACCTGTAGTACTTTCTGACAACATTTTCCCTCGAACCATCAATCTTTCCAGAAACAGAAGGAGAAACTCAAGGGTCCAGGATGGACCGCCTTCCATATTTCTCACTAGAGACTTGGGCACTTCTGATTTTATTCCTTGGCCTTCTGATGTTGTAAGTAAAACATGATGTTCCATCTTCCTCTGCCTGCATGAATTTCAGCCTTGTTCGCTCCTCATGTCCCGCAAATCAATCAATAAAATCTTGTGGGTGATAGTCTATTGAGTTATAGGAACAAAGACAAACTGCTGGCTTTGCCTTAACTGATCTGATCAACATATCTGGGTCTCAAGCAGAAATCTTTCCTAGCTTTAATTGAACATGTCCAAGATTGAAATAGGATTGCACAGCTTTATTGTTGAGCTAGAGTCAAATTCCACACACTTATTTTGTCTGTGCCACCTATTTTTTTTACTATGGAGAGAGAGGAAGGCAATCTTTGCATATTCCAGTTGACCTGATCTACCATTGGTGAAACCATAGACTTCTACAGAAGCCTATTTATTGCTTCAGCATCATTCCTGGCTATCCAAATATTTCACAAGGTGTTTAAAAATTTGAATTGTGAATTGTGAATTTATTTACAAGGGTGGGCTTGGAAGCTGAGCAGAGTCTGACCTGTTAGGTTCTTGAGTGTAGCCTGATGTCTACTAGATGGTCTTATCAAAAAGCCTTTGATCTTTGGTGACCACAACCTAATCCTTTAGATTCTCCATCACACATTGCTGAGTCCGTCTACCCTACACGCGTGATCTACCTAAAAATCAAGTAGAAAAGATAAAGAACCAGGAAGAATTTCAGATTGAAAGAAAAGAACTTCCCGGAATGGATACCTATAGAATCTTTTGCCAGAAAAGCCAGCTCAGCTCTGATTTCTCAGCAATAAATATGTCTTAAGTTGCATTTTTATTTCTCTCTTCTCCCCACTTTGCTTTTTGCCTTGAGCTGGTAGAAGGTCTAAAAGAAAACTTGTCTTTCTTTTTAAAAAAATTGATTTTTTGCTCAAGCTTTTAAGGCTTTTTGCTAGTCTGGGCCTCCATTTCTTTATGAAATGATTGCTTTTACCTTGAGGTTATCTCTCTCTGAAGATTTCTGCAAAAGCAGCAGGATCCCCCGCTTATCAATGGCCAGTGCTTATTAAACAGTTTTACAAAGTCATTATGGGAGAAAGAAATAGAGGAAGATGCTGTGAGCGTGGACACACACACACACAAATATATATATATATATATATGGAGGAAGATGCTGCCAGAGTAAATGCTTAATTCCTGAGTTAACATGAACATGTTTGACCGCCTCTGGCCAAGATTTTGGGAGATCTTGCGTTCCAATCTTGTGTTCTGTTTATTAAGGGGGGGGGAGAAACGTTGTCATTTTTTAACAGCAAAGCTAATTTCTTTCAAACAGAATGTAACTTTTTAAAAAAAAAATCTGCAGCAAACCAAAGTGGAGCTTTTTCTTCTGCTTTTAGCGGTGCATTGATCTGTTTGCAGATTGCAGAACTAAAATAGATAGTGTCTCCCTCCTGGCCGTGCGTTGTGATGCAATCCGCCACCGAGGGTTAAATTGGCAATATCCCACATTTAAATCTAATACCCAGGAAGGTTCCCGCTGCAACGGCCCATAGTCCTTGGTTTAGAACCATTTGTTTAGCCACTATCTGAATTACAACAGCTTTGCTTAACGGCCACATGACTCGCTTAAAAACTGCAGGGAAGCAGGTGGTTGCTGAGTGACTTACACCTGATTTTACAATCTGTTTTGCCACTGTTGTTACATCAAAGAGTGGCCAAACAGGTTGTAAAATCAGGTGTAAGTCACTTAGCAACCACCTGCTTCCAAACTGTGGTCATAAAATGAGGACTACTTGCCCCCATTTCAGCAGGACACTGATTGCTTTGCATTTTTAGACTGGCATTTTTAGACCGTCAGGACGCCGAGATACAGGTCGTTCTCAACTTATAACGGTTCGTTTAGTGACCGTTCAAAGTTACAACGGCACTGCAAAAAGTGACCGAGGACCACTTTTCACACTTATGACCATTGCAGCCTTCCCAGGGTCACGTGATCAAAATCCAGAGGCTTGGCAACTGGCATGTACTTGTGACGGTTGCAGCGTCCCGGGATCACCTGATCCCCGTTTGCGACCTTCCACTAAGCAAAGTCAATGGGGAAGCCAGCTTCACTTAATAACCGAGTCATTAACTGAACAACTGAAGGGATTCACTTAGCCACCGTGGCGAGAAAGGTGGTAAAGCAGGGCAAAACCCCCTTAAGAAATTGTCTCACTGAACGACATCAGTTTTGGGCTCAACTGTGGTCGTAAGTTGAGGACTGCCCATATGTTCTCTCCCATATCTCTCGTTCATCTATATTAGGGATGTCAAACTCGCAACGTCACGTGACATGTTGCGACTTTTCCCCCATTGCCGGCAATGGGGTGGCCGCGGTTTCGCCATGACGCATCCGGCCTGTGGGCCGGCAGTTTGACACCCCTGATCTATACAGTCACACTGAAGAGAAATAGGAAGTTCTCTTTTGGTTTCTCTGCACTGTTCTTTCAGAGCTGCACATGGGTCTCTGGAGTCCCCAAAGAGCACAGATGCATGCATGTCATCCAACTAAATGGGGCCGTTCAAGTCTGCTGGGATAGACATCTTTCCTTCCACCCATCACTTCGCTATCCCTATCCAGACTCTCCTGAACCCTGAAAAAAAGACATTCTCCTTTTACAGATACGGGGTCTGGCCTTATGGACTCTTCAGGAAGTTGGGCATCCCGGGCCCAATGCCTCTCCCGTTCATCGGTACAGCCTTCGGGTATCGTTATGTAAGTTTACGGGTTGTTTTTATGGGTGTGATTTCAAGAGCAGATTTCTGAGAGGCTTCAGATCTTTATGGTTTGTCACGGAAGAGAGGACTTGCAAACTGGGGTTTAGGGCTTCAGGTTTTTAAAATATTGTGTGGACCCATTCAAGAAAACTTGTTCATGCAGCAGGAGGCATAGAGAAGATAGAATCATAGGATTAGGACGGAGCTTGGAGGTCTTCTAGTGCAACGCCCTGCTCAAGCGGGAGACCCTATACCATTTCAGACCAATGGTTGTCCATTATTGTTCTTAAAAACCTCCAGTGATGGAGCACCCACAACTTCTGGAGGCCAGCCATCCCACTGGTGAATTGTTCTCACTGTCAGGAAATTTCTCCTTATTTCTAGATTAGATCCCTCCTTAACAAGCTTCCACCCATTGCTTCTTGTCCTGCCCTCAGGTGCTTTGGAGAATAAGCACTAAACATCTGAAAATGAATCCCGACATAATGTGCTGGGGTTGGTTTGGTTGAGGACACGGATTTTAGAATCAGAAAGAGGCAGGGAATCTTACGATTTGTCTGTTGCCCAGTTTTAATCTAGTTTAGTCTAATCGAGGGCTAAGAAATTTACCTTGTAAAGCAAAAAGCAATAAACAACACAGCTGCTTGTATATTTAAGCTTGGCAAGAAACTGGCTTTAAATTCTTGGGAGTGTGGTGTGAAAAACCTATTACCTAAGCAAACAAGTTGGAAAACTGCTTTAGTTTAATATTGTCATTATTTCAGCTTTGCGAACCCTGTTCTATTCGCAAAGCTCACTAATTACCTAACCACTCTGAATACACAGATAATCCTCGACCTATGACCACAATTGAATCCAAAATTTCTGTTGCCAAGTGAGACATTTGTTAAATAAGTTGGGGATTAGTTGTAAGCGATTCCTGATCATCGGTGATTAGAGATATTTGCAAATCTGTGTTGGGAATTTTATGGCAAGGAATGATTGCAAGACGGTTTGATCTCAGATCTGCCAAGTGTGGTTTTTGCCTTTGACACTCACTCTTAATGTTTCTGTTACAGGGAAGATCCAATTTTGATATGGCCTGTTATAAAAAATATGGTAAAATGTGGGGGTGAGTATTTCCTTTTTATTCGACTGGCAAAGTTTTCTGGGCTTGTTCCCCTCATTCATGGATATATAGCCCTATCTGTGCCAGACTTCAATGGAGAGACTTTAATCCATTGACCATTTATTCTAGGACTTACGATGGACGACGGCCCATTCTGGCTATAACTGACCCTGAGATAATTAAAATTATACTGGTAAAAGAGAGTTATTCCACCTTCCTGAATCGTGGGGTGAGTTTCAACTTTGCAGACATTCCGACAATGTTGAGAAAAACGCTTTGATTATAGATTATAGAGTCAGAGTGTGATAATTACAATCCAAGAGAAGATATCTTGCAGGCTCTGTCAGGGACCTACATTGTGTGGGTCCTGGGACATTGGCCTTCTCTCAGTGGCAACTTCCCTATGGAACATTTTCTCCCCACTCTTCCAAGTCAGGTTAGCCCCATCCCTGTTCTCATTCCAGAAGTCCCTTAAGACCTGTGACCAGGTTGTAATGGGCAGTGTGAATGGTCTTGGGGGAAGAGAGAAAGAGATACTACTTAGGAAACAATTAGATAAGAGAGGGAGGAGTTTCAAGTTGCTTAATGATTAGAGGAATAAACTTAGGAAGGACTTAAGTTTAAATGGGCAGTGTGAATGGTCTTGGAGGAAGAGAGAAAGAGATACTACTTAGGAAACAATTGGATAAGAGAGGGAGGAGTCTCAGGTTGCTTAATGATTAGAGGAATAAACTTAGGAAGGACTTAAGTTTAAATGCACCAGCCATTTAAAAACGATTTGGGAAGCTTGTTTGGAAGTCAGTGTAGATAGATTGCCTTGAAAATATAAAAATTGTGTTTGCACAGTTACGGGTGTTTCTAGGCTGGAAAAATACTTTGAAACACAAAGAAGTAAATGTTGACCCAACTTGCTAACCCTTAAATAAACACAACCAAGCTGTAAATAATAACTATACTTAGCATCGTGTCTGAATGCTTGGTTTTTACCTGACGTGATTAATAATGGCCTGCAAACCAACATCTGCGTGAACCTAGATTATAGTCAAGTAGGACCAGAAGGAATATTTCATCAGGGAGCTAGACTTTTGTAAAGTTGTAGAGTTTTGTTGAGTTTTATAGCACGGCGATAAGACTTTTGCCTTTTTGTAAGGACAGGGCTAGTTGCTGACGAGTCTAGATGGACATCGCAATGGTGTGTTTGAAGCCTCTCCTGGTTTTTTTTTTTTTTTGCTCTTCTTAATGTGGGATGGACATCCATTCCTCTCTCTTTCTCAAATGTGTCCCTTAGAATTTTGGTCCCCGTGGCCAGTTGAAGACATCCATTGTGACAGCAGAAGATGAGCAGTGGAAGAGGATTCGGACAGTCCTTTCGCCCACTTTCACCAGTGGAAAGCTAAAAGAGGTGAGGAATAAGAGGGGAGGACATATTAGGGCTAATTTTGCTATAGACAAAAGTTAGGCTCTGTTTCTCCTTTATTTGCATTTTGTGTGTCTCCATCCTTCTCCCTTAGATGTTTCCCATCATTCAGAACTATGTGAAAAATTTATTAGCGCTTTTGCAGAAGAAAGCAGATCGAGACGAACTGGTGGACGTTAAAAAGTGAGTAACAGCCTGACTACGTGGGCCGGGGGGCTCTGGAGAAATGGTGGTCCTCTGTTTGGAAACTCACTTCTTGAGATGACAAAAATGGCTGCCTGGACAGCTCATGGAAAAGAGGAAAGTTGAGGATGTTAGCAATTGAAACCTGTGGAAGAACCTCTCTGGAGAAAATAGCAGATGGCAGTGGAGATCCTATAGAACCGTTCTACTGTATAGTTCTATAGTATTTCAAATTATGAAGTGTGCTTTAGATGAATTTGATGGTTCAGAGATAAATGAACAAAAGAGGAGAATATTTGTAACTCAGAGTTGAAATGAGGGGTCCTTAGTGCTCTCTGAGAATGGTTGTTTTATTGCTAGTACTGATGATGTTACCTAGTTTGGGTAATAAAACATCTACAAGAAAATATCCAAGCTCAAAGAGTGCCAAGGACCCCTCACAAATGGACAAAAAAAAAAAACAGGTCAGTTGAAGATAAGCCATGATCGAGCCACAGATTATCTTAATCTGGCAATAGATTGAGATCCCATTTTAGAAGACAATCAGGTAGATAATTGTATCTGTTGGAGTAGATCCCATAGTGCCTCAAAAAGCTGATCGAGCTCAAAATCTAGGTCTCAAAGTAAAGACTCTTCATGTTCCAGATCAAACTGTTGAAAGTCTAGATCAAATTGAAATCTAGCAGAAGTTTACGAGCAGATCCAGGTCTGTATCTTGATCACCTAAAGAAAGTGTTCTGGGCATAAAAGTTTGACATATACAGATGGAAGCATGCAGATAGACATTTGAGGGCCTTTTTCCTTCTTTTTCCTTATTTTGACCACTCGTGTCTTGCACTTCTCCAGAATCTTTGGTGCCTACAGTATGGATGTGGTCACAAGCACCTCTTTTGGTGTCGACACGGATGCCATGAACAACCCCAAAGACCCCTTTCTCCAACAGGCACAAAAACTGTTGACGACTGACTTCCTTTCTCCGCTGTTTATTTTATTATGTAGGTTGGTTCTACTTTCAGCTTTGAAATCCATTCTTTGTAACCTCTGACACAGTTTAGCACTTGTCATGGTCTGTGGGGATGGCCTTGAGGGAGAGGAGGAAGAGGTGAAGACTAGACAATGATCAGATAAGAGGCAGCTGAGCCCACAGAAGGAATGGGAAGTGGCAACCATTTCAGAAGGGACTGTCCCTAGTTTCTTAGACTGTAAAAGGGACAGGGGTATCTCCAGACTTACAAGATTCCATTAGTGTAACCTTACAATAAAGTTAGAAGGGGAACTTTTGGGTATGCTTTTTGTCGGCACCATCTTGCGTGGCTGACGGCACTGAATCCCACAACCACTTCCCCCTTTTAAATAATTAATTACACATCTCAAATAAATGTCTCTTGTCTTGATAACCATCTCCTTCTGCTTCCAAGCAACTCACAACCTATTTGCTGATGGCATCTGCCATGTTCTTCTAACGCTTTCCCTTCTCTTTCCAGATGTTGCCCCATGGATAATCCCTCTTCTTGAAAAGATGAATATAAATATGTTTTCCAACAACTCCGTAGAATTCTTCACAAGGTCCATAACAAAATTGAAAGAGAAGAGGGCCCAAGAGGGTCCAAAGGTGCGGAAAAAGCCTGAACGACTAAGTTAATTCAGGAAAAACAACAACCAAGAATCGGGAATTCATACCTATAATCTTTTCCCAGCAAAGGAGCTTCATAGTAGCTCTTTCAAACCAAGAGACGTGGTGTCCGTTTTCCAATATGTGAGGAACTGTCACAAATAGGTCAACCTATTCTTCAAAGCATCAGAGAGAGCAGGACAAGAAATAACTGATGGAAACTAATTAAGGAGAGAACCAGCCTAGAACTGAGGAGAAATTTCCTGACAGTGAGAACAATCAATCAGTGGAATGGCTTGCCTTCAGAAGTTGTGGGTGCTCCATCATTGGAAGCTTTTAAGAAGAGACTGGACAGCCATTTGTCTAAAATGGTTTAGGGCCTCCTGCTTGAGTGGAGGATTGATCTGGAAATAATTAGGGGATTTCTTCTAAATAAAATGGCATAGCTGTAATCAGGTTATTGAAGTTGTAGCTATTGTGTAAATACTACTCTGGCCAAGTTACCAAGAAGCAAGCATTCTGAAATGTTCTTATTATTTCAGGGAAGAGTGGATTTCTTGCAACTGATGATAGAATCTCAAAACTCACTGACAAGCCATGAGATGAATGGTGTGAATCACACCTATAAAGGTAATAATTTGAAACCATCGTCAACGGTCACGTCTTCAAACCGGAACCAGCTTTCATTGCGAAGTCTGCTTGTGGGAATTAATAAAACAATGTGGGCGAGAGAGACAAACTTCTCAGTGAAGGAAAGAAGCACTGAGACAGTTTAGGAATATTTTAAAAAAAGTTAGTGGGTTTGAGGGAAACCTTCATAAGAATTCAGACCTTCGTGGATGCAGCCTACAATTTCTTGACCCCACTTATAAACTTCAGTTAAACCTTGTAGGAAAACAGGCTAAAGAACGCCTTGCCAATGGATCCATAAAGAAAGATGACCCCATTTGTGTGCGTCTTCTCCAATGGTTCCTTGAGTTAGGGTTTCTTTGCATCACAAGGTGGCCTTCAACTTTTCTCTCTTCTCTTCTTCATGTAGGTTTGACTGACAGTGAGATTCTGGCTCAAGCAATTATCTTCATCTTTGCTGGCTATGAGACCATTAGCAGCGCCCTCAGTTATTTGACGTATGAATTGGCCATCCATCCTGACATACAGCAAAAACTTCAGGAGGAGATTGACATAGTTCTGCCTAACAAGGTAGCTGGGACTCAGTTTTGATGCAATTAGGCTTTCAACTATGCCCATTAAGCTCCGCCCTGATTCCCGTCATCTGGAATATTAAGTATCCAGGATGCTGGATTCTTAATATTCCAAACGAGTGGTATTCTGGAATACTGCATCCTGTTTTGCTCACCACGTTACAAAAAAGATGTTGAGGTTTTGGAAAAAGCGCAGAGAAGGCCAACTCAGATGATTAAAGGCCTGGAGACAAAAACATATGAAGAACGGTTGCAGGAATTGGGTATGTCTAGTTGAATGAAAAGAAGGACTAGGAGTGACATGATAGCAGCATTCCAGTATTTTGAGGGGCTGACACAAAGAAGAGGGGGTCAACTAATTTTCCAAAGCACCAGAAGGCAAGACAAGAAGCCATGGATGGAAACTGAACAAAGAGAGAAGCAACCTAGAAATAAGGAGAAATTTCCTAACAGTGAGACCAATTAACCAGTGGAACAGCTTGCCTCCAGAAGTTGTGGGTGCTCCATCACTGGAGGTTTTCAAGAAAAGACTGGATAGCCACCTGTGTGAAATGGTATAGGGTCTCCTGCTTGAGCAGGGGGCTGGACTAGAAGATCTCCAGGGTCCCTTCCAATTCTATTCTGATTAATTGAAGTAGCTCTTTGAGCATAATTGGTTTTCCTTTAGATCAGCTGCTAAACAATGATGGAACAAACTCTAAGCCATCCGAATTTAGGGTTGGTGCTTTCTTGTGGAAAAATGGCGTAAATCCCACACCAAAGCCTTGAGTTGATGGCCTCCTTGAGAACATTCTAATCATTAAGGAAAACCTGTTAACAACGATGATGACAACCACAATAAAACACTTCTTACACTTTGCATCTTTAGAACATGCAATCCATAGTGAGTATGTTGCTATGGTAACACTATGTCACCTCCTACAGCGATAGGGATGTGATAACACAATGCAAAGCAAGCTGTTGTTGATATGCCATTCTCTCAAAAGAGCAAGCCGGCTAACCTGGCTTGGGTCCCAGGCCTGTGGTTGGTGAATTATTGTTTGTCTAGGATAAGGTCTCTGTGTTGTTTGATTTGTGTTGTTTACCAGATGGTTTCTGTCTGGGATGCTGTTTTCATTTGTTTCTATGATTTTTCATTTGTTTCTATGGATTGTCCAGTCTTGTACACCATCCAGAGTCCCTTGGAGTTGAGTGACTAGTATATTCTAAACAAACAAACAAATAAACAACAAAAATCCCACAGTATTGGACCTGGTTGTTATCTGAACAGAAGAGCTTCAAGGACTGTAGGACAAAATGGGAGATTCGAAACATATCCTAGGAAAGATTGGGAAATTGAGAGAATCCAGAAAGCCACAGGAGTTAACTTTCTTGACTCCATGAATTTGTGATCTTCTGCTCTAGATACAGATATTAACTTTTAAGGTTAATTAGGGACAAAATAAGCAAGTTTTTTCTATGTCTCTCTCCCTCCCTCCCTCCCTCCCTCTCCCTCCCTCCCCCCCTCTCTTAGGCTCCAATCACCTATGATGCCCTCATGCAAATGGAGTATCTGGATATGGTCCTCAGCGAAACTCTACGAAAGCATCCAGGCTCCGGGCGACTTCGAAGAGTGTGCAAGAAAACCATCAAATTAAATGGAATCACCATCCCCAAAGGGATGTTCATTATGATTCCTCCCACCATCTTGCACTATGATCCAGAATACTGGCCTGAACCTGATCAATTTAGACCTGAAAGGTACCCTTTGATATTTCTGTTTTTTTTAATTCTTCTAGTTCTCATAACCGATGACTTAATGGTAAGAAAAAATCAGAATGAGTTGAAACTTCCTGACAAAAAGCTTGTTAGGTGATCTTGTTTGCTCATAAGGTAGACAAATTGGGTGCCTGTAACGGGCTGTGAGAATAACTTTGGGAGATGGAAGGAAGTATCTGCAGCCTAAACAATGGTCTGATAAAAGACATCTAAGTCCAGAGCAGGAATAGGGCTGGAGGAAGCATCTCAGAAGGGATTCTTCCTATTTCTCTGGAACATAAACATAGAGGAGAAGAGAAGAGTTTTCAGACTTGCAAGATTCTATTACTCTCACCTTAGAGTAATGGCTTTGTTGTATTCCTGGTTTCACTTACCTGGTCTGGGCTACCCTGAAGGGCTAATGGTGCCATCCTAAGACTCTCCCAACCTGCCCCCTTGAAGAATCTGCTGCCCCAAGGATCCACTTGAAAGGTTCCACCAACAAAAGGCCTCAGAAGAGATGCAATTTGCTAAAACGAGAATGGAATGAATTGATGGTTGTCAGGTGTGAAGAATCAGGACCACGTGTTAAACTCCAGCTTAGTTGATTTATTCCATCACTGGAGATTTTTAAAAAGAGGCTGGACAGTCACTTGTCTGAGATGGCATAGGTTCTCCTGCTTGAGCAGAGGGCTAGACAAGGTCCCTTCCAGCTCTCTTCTATCAATTCAATTGTTTATGCCTACATGCAAGAGTCTGACTGTGAGCTAGATAAGAGTTAAGGGAATTCAAGAGGGATTGGACTTAGACCGTTTGTGAGAATGTAATGATTCCAGGCTGACTGCTCTCTTGACTCCACTCCCAGGCTCTGCCTGTCCTTTTCCTAGACTGGCTGACTACTGCAATTGACTAAATGTTGGCCTGTCCCAACAGATTCAGCAAAGAGGTCAAGGAGAAGATCAACCCCTATGCTTACTTGCCTTTTGGAGCCGGTCCCCGGAATTGTATCGGCATGAGATTCGCTCTCCTTACCATGAAGGCCGCCATAGCCAGGTTGATGCAGCATTTCACCTTCCAACCCTGCAAAGAAACTCAGGTGAGGCTCAGGAATTGAGCTGTGCTCTTTTATGGAGGGGAAACAACACATTGGCATCAAATCCCCCCTTTCTTTCTCAGTAGCAGAGACAGGAGATCTAATGAAAGTGTCACGCACAGAGCTATTCTGGAGGGTAAATGCTCGACAGGTAACGCTTCACCTGCAGCCAACATAACATCAAATATTTGGAAGATGTAGCTTGCATTTTTGCAGCTTAACCCTTTGACTCTTGCTTCCCAGTTGGAAGAAAATAAGAGGCGTGAACTCCAAAGCTGTGTTCTTGGCCCAGTTCCTTCTTTTCTAGCATGGATCCAACTCCACACGGGAGAAATGCAAAGACATTGCTCATTTAGAAATAAATTGATATCATCCCATATAAAACACAACTCACTTGTTCCCGGTCTCTTTCAAAGCATGCTCAGATGTTGCTCCTACACTGGTCCCTAGCATGGATGATTTTACCTGGTCTGAGTAATGAAATGCCCCTTCAAAGCATGAGCATAGGAACAACCAATAAGTCCTTGGTGCTCTCTGAGCTTGGTTGTTTTCTTGCAGAAGTTTCATTACTCAAACTAGGCAACATCTTCAGTGCTAGTATTAGCAACATCAGTGGTAGGAACATTTGAGCATGCCTTGAACATGACCAGGTCTCTGCTCTTTGACTGTAATAAACTTGATTTGATTTGATTTCACCAGGAACAAGTGATTTGGACTTTACCAATAGTCTTCATTAAGGTAGTCCATCTTGTTTCTGGCTTCTGCGTAATGAATTGTGAAGATCTGCACTCATGCAAGTTCTGGATCACTTCTTCTGAATCATGTCTGGAGGACGCATCTCATCCTTCTTCCTCAAGAATGACCAGCTGTGAATTGGCAGCCACTTATCTTCAACTAAAGCTACAGAGAGATGATATTCTCTCTCTGGGTGCTATTTTTTCTTCTTCTAAAAATGAACTTATTGTCCAGTTATGGGATGACAAGAATCAAAAACCCCATGCAATCATAGGAAAACACGGATATATACTAGGAAATATATTTATAGGGTGAAATGAGATTTCAAAATCTATCTTCCTATATCCTACAGTTACTTGGAACGGACAACCCACAGACTGAAAATTCTTAAAACAATGACTCACCTTCAAATTAAGTAATTCTAGAAAACATTCAACACCCTTCCCTAAGGCGGATTCTTCCAAATTTGTGGATTCTGAGTCCCATCATTCCCAGCCAGTCAAACCTAATGATAGAATTATATTAGGTAGAATTAATAGATGAAAGAAATTCAGACCTTGTCCTGAATTTCCCTATATTTTATTTCCTTGCATTTAAATATATCTTGCCCACTTCTTTCCTGTTGCAGATCCCACTGGTGTTATCCACAAAAGGGATCTTCAGAAAACCTACAAAACCGATCACCTTGAAGATCATTCACAGGACCTAAACCAAGGTATAGTAGAGATTCCCACTCCCCAAATGGAATTTCTATGCATTTTTAAGGACTATTTTCTTAACTGGAAAATGTATTTTACCAGGCTATTATGAACTCTCTCTCCCTCTCTTTCTTTTTGTACATAATTGTAGGAGATTTAATTGCATGAAGATCCCTGCTCATAAAGATGGATGAAATCTGCCAGTTTCGCTGTTTCTCGAGTTGCTTTGTTTTTTTAAATCGCGTTTTATCTCTGCTATTCCACTAAATCGTTTTCTATATATTCACCCCCTCAAGTGAAATTAATGAAATTCTTCCTTGGTTGGACCAGCTGATGGGAGAAGACCAGAACAGTTCAAAATCAGGGTCCAGTCAGGTCAGGAGAGCCAATTGGCCTTTGAAATCATAAAGATTTCATGATGATAACAGAGGCTTTTATTCTTATTTCTTGTGTAATGTTTGCTTGGAATCCTGTACAAGTACATAACTAGTTATGTGGAGAAATAACATCAGCAAATGTGAGTTGACTGTGCTTGTATGTTGTATGAATGTGATTAATTTTATTGTTATAATTTTATTGTATTGTTTGTAAGCCGCCCTGGGTCTTAGGAGAAGGGCGGCATATAAGTTCGAGAAATAAATAAATAAACAAGAATTTAATAAGAGTAAATTACATTTTCCTGTATCATGCAAATGTAAAATCTTGCTCTCCAAGAAAGAGTTCTTTATAATAAAGAAACTCTAAAGATAAAAACGGGCTCTGTAGCTGTTCTTCAGACACATCCACTTATGTCATACCAGTAGTTGGGGAAGTGTGAATGCAAACAAGAACCCGGAAACCACATTGAAAAGTTTTGCGTTTGTTCTTTTAAAAAAAAAAAATCTCTTGTGGTGTTTCTAGGAAGATGACAGAATAATGGACTAAAAGCAATGTTTGCCAACATCCGGAAAGCCGATTACGGTCATATTTTGATGCAATATGCAGTTACTCTAGTATGACACAATAATTCTGAATTTTGGAATTAGGAACATCCGGTTTATAACGTTCAACATTTTAAGCCTAGCCTTTCATTTAGTTAGCGTGGAAGGAAGGAAGGAAGGAAGGAAGGAAGAAGGGGAAGGGAAGGAAAGGAAAGGAGAAAGGAAAGGGAAGGGAAGAAAGGAAAGAAAAATGATGGAAAGGAAAGGAATGGGAAAAGAAAGGAAAGGAACGGGAAGTGAAGGGAAGAGAAGGAAAAGGAAGGGTAGGGGAAGGGAAGGGAAGGAATATCCAAATTATCCAAATTATTTTCAGCAAGACGATGGAGGAAATGCACAGTTTTTTTAAACAGCCTCAGAAGAAAAAGAAAACGGAGCAAGAGAGAAATATTTGCATTTAGCAATCAAAACAGCCTTTTCTAGTAGGATATTTAAAATGAATTATTGTTAATCTAGGTGTAATTCGTTACCGATGTGCCCCCCCCTCCACAGTACACGAAGCCCTTTAGAAACGAAGTCATTAGTGTAACTGCATATGCTCTTTATTCTCTTCAAGATAGTGGGGGGGGGGGAAACCCTGAATAATTCTGTGCCAACGTACAATTACAGCCTGCTGTTCCCGCCGCAGAAGGCCATATGCATCAAGGGGTAACAAGATAACATTAATAAGCATTTTGCCAAGAAAATGAGATCAATAAAGCCTTGGCGGCACCACATCTAACTTGAAAATGATACCGGTAGCCCTGATGAGTTGGCGAAACGCAGGAATATTAAGCATTTGTGACTATAAAGAATTAATAAAATATTGGGGGGGGGGAAAGAATTTGGACAGCCATTTGTCCTGAAGGGAACAGGGTCTCTTGCCTGCAAGGTCCTTTCCAACTCTCTTAGTCAGTTATAAGTTCTCAATCGTCCCTCAGAATTAACCCCAGTAGCCTGGATACCTCAACAGGAAAAAAAGCAGCTCCTCAGAGAACGCCTGTTTGGTTTCAACCATTTTGTCTGTCATCCTCCACCTTGGCCAAGGGCAGGCAGATTCTCTCTCTGTCGTAGTTTTAGCTTTTTGTTTAGGTGTGATGCAAGAGAACTCTTCACCTTATGACTGTGGTGGCGAACCTAGGGCACGCGTGCCACAGGCGGCACGCAGAGCCCTCTCTGTGGGCACGTGCACTGTTGCCCCAGTGCTAGGCCTTTATCTGGGTTTTATAAAACCTTTTTCACTTTAGGCCTCCGCCGCCGTGTGCAAAAAAAAAAAGGTTCAATCAATCAATTTCAACTTCTTGTGGGGAAAAAAAAGATCTCACAGTGTTGGAATTGATTGAACTTTTTGGTTCCACCCAGTCTGCCGTTACCACCGCAACCACGCCCACCCAATGGGCCACGCCCACCCAATGGGCCACACCCACCCAATGGGCCATGCCCACCCGGCACCCGACGATGCCTAAGTGGGTTTTGGGTTGCAGTTTGGACACTCGGTCTCTAAAAGGTTCGCCATCACTGCCTTATGATGATGGCATTTATTCTGTAGAGCAAGGGAGAAAACTGGGGTGAAACAGCCCTGATATTCTTCCCTTTCAAGTCTTCCCAGCTCAGGAAAAAAAGCGAAGGAGAGATGAAAAACAGAGCCAGCAAACCTAGCAGAAACTTCCTGCTCATTGGATTTCCTCCCTTGGAATTTAGCACAGCTTGGTTTTAAAAATGAGTTGTTATTATCTTGACAGCTCCAGCAGAACCTGAGGGGTAAATCTATTATTGCTGTATATTATTGTTCTTAGCTGGAGTTAGAAGCTTGTTTTTTGTTTTTTTTAAGAGCAAGCTTGCTTTGCTGGGAACAATATCATTTTTCCCCAAGTGCTTTTTTTTTTTTTTTTTTGTGGTGGGGAACATAATGGGAGCTTGCCAAGTTCAATTGTGTTGCAACTCCAGGAGCTAAAGATTTTGGGAAGCGCCCTTGCAACATTCCCAAATGCTCACGAGCCCTCAAGGCGAGCCAGAGTTTCAGGGGATTGCATCCCGACCCAAAAGAATAAAATAAGATTGCATGTGAGTATAAATTAAAAATCTGGTTTATTAATGAGAAGGTGGGCGGATGGGAACTAGAGCAAGGTTTAGAAGATCATTCCCAGGTTCGTAACGGTGGAAAAGTAACAGACCTGCCTCAACTTGGGCTTCTAAGTAAAAAGGATCCTTAAGGCCATTTGTTGATAAAGGCATAGTTTACTAGACGTCAAGTGATCTACAGTAGGATAGAGCCAGAACTGAGAGTTTGTGCCAGACTTTTGCCAGTTAATAGGTCCCTTCCTATTGTTTATCTCTCATTGTCCAATCAAGTTTAAAAGAGATGTTTTGGAAACAGTGTTGGCATTCTTCTCCTAGGGAAATGACCTTGAAGACTTCATCAATTCTCACAGTTCATCTTCACTGTCCCCTGGGCCCTTGCCCCCCCTTACCCAGGGTTCATGGCACTTCTGACACCCACCAAAGGACTAGACATGATTTCCCTTTTCCAGAATAAAGCTATGCTACAAGCTGCATTGCTATCACTCCTCTTTGATTTGGTTTACCAATTGGTTATTAGAGTTGGAGGCTTCCCAACCTTGAACTTGTCCAGTTTGTTTCTCCATGGTTTGGAAGTTCTACTCATGAGCAAGGAAGAGAGGCATTTGAATCTGGAAAGAGTGTAGAGAAGAGCAACAAAGATGATTAGGGGGCTGGAGGCTGAAACCTATGGGGAATGGTTGCAGGAATTGGGTAGGTCTAGTTTAAGAAAAAGAAGGACTGGTAGCAGTCTTCCAATATCTCAGGGGCTGCCCCAAAGAAGAGGGAGTCAAGCTATTCTCCAAAGCCCCTGAAGGCAGGACAAGAAGCAACAGATGCAAACTAATGAAGGAGAGAAGCAACCTAGAACTAAGGAGGAATGTCCTGACAGTGAGAACAATTAATCAGTGGAACTGCTTGCCTCCAGAAGTTGTGGGTGCTCCATCACTGGAGGTTTTCAAGAAGAGACTTCCTTTTGTCTGGAATGGTAGAGGGTTTCTGCTTAAGGAGGGGGTTAGACTAGAAGATCTCCAAGGTCCCTTCCAACTCTGTTGCTATTCTATTAATCGTATTCCACTTAGACTGAGGGGGGGATTCTCTTTACAGTTCTTGGAACTGCACCAACTCTGCTAAAATCTGATGGCATCGTTTTTCACTGTTTTGAGACAGGAAACAGACAAATACTGTCATATAAGCCTGAAATAAGAATAACAGTTTTAAAAACCAAAAAACTCCAAGAACCTGGAAGGAGGGAATTCTATTCTATTCTATTCTATTCTATTCTATTCTATTCTATTCTATTCTATTCTATTCTATTCTATTCTATTCTATTCTATTCTATTCTATTCTATTCTACTCTACTCTACTCTACTCTACTCTACTCTACTCTACTCTACTCTACTCTACTTTCCATTATTCTATTCTATTCTATTCTATTCTATTCTATTCTATTCTACTCTACTCTACTCTACTCTACTCTACTCTACTCTACTCTACTCTACTCTACTCTACTCTACTCTACTCTACTCTACTCTACTCTACTCTACTCTACTTTCCATTATTCTATTCTATTCTATTCTATTCTATTCTATTCTATTCTATTCTGTTCTGTTCTGTTCTGTTCTGTTCTGTTCTGTTCTGTTCTGTTCTGTTCTGTTCCGTTCCGTTCCGTTCCGTCCCGTCCCGTCCCATCCTGTTCCGTTCCACTCCACTCCACTCCACTCCACTCCACTCTACTACACCCCACCCCACCCCACCCCACCCCACCCCACCCCACCCCATCCCATCCCATCCCCATTTTAAAACAAGTGCAAAGCAGGAACAGAAGGAGTGCAGCTCTTTGTGGTAGGGGCTTCTGGAGTGCACTAAGAACCAGCGAGGGTCAGAATGCCTCCGGTCCCCATGTCTTTGTGCCACACGGAAGCAGTTTGAGATTTTTAGAAGGACTCCCTCGGTGTGCAAATTGCTCCCCTTCCCGCCCAACTGCTAAGCAGACACACACACAGGCAGAAAAACACGCATCACCCATTTCTCCCACTCCCTCCCATCAAATCCACAATTTCCCAACTCACTTGAAGAGGAGAAGCTGGTTAGTCTGCAAAATTTCAAGGAGGAGCAGGAGGCAGAGGCGGGCAACCCCCCTTTCAGGCTAACAAATATTATTAAGAGGCATTAGCTTCCCTAAGCCGCAACTACTGCTCACAAAAGCAGGTGCTTTTTAATAAAAATTTGTAGCTCAGGGAAAGCGCTACCGGATCTTTTCAGAGGAGGCAGGCCGAGGAGGGATAGGAGCACCATGAATAATGCAGGAGAAACATTGTGGAGGCGGTTATGCCTGCTTAAGCTCATTTCATTTGAGCATGACATTAAAAGTGAGGCTAAGTCCTCAGCTGGAAACTCTCTTATGATACTTGAGGAACATGACAGGAGATTATTTGGGGGATGAGGTGGGGTGAGAGAGAAAGAATTAGAGTCCTATTCAACCGCAGAGGCACGAGAGGACCTGTGTTCTCCAAATGAGGTGGCAATTCCAGCTTATAGAAGACTGGTTTAAGTTAAGGTATTGCTTGCTTGTGTGTTATCAAG
The DNA here is from genome assembly GCA_034064705.1 of Bothrops alternatus. Lineage (NCBI taxonomy): Eukaryota > Metazoa > Chordata > Lepidosauria > Squamata > Viperidae > Bothrops > Bothrops alternatus. The sequence continues at coordinate 27,700 of JARGCV010000470.1, read as the reverse complement.
TCAGTGTTGACCCTTAGCGACCACGTAGATCGATTTTCTCCAGGATAACCTGCCCCTAATCTGGTTTTTCAGGGGCATCCATTTAAAGGTGCATCCATCTCTCCTGTCCCTGAGTCCATCCACTTTGCTATTAGTTGTCCTCTTCTCTTCTGCTCTTCCCAGCATGATGGAGCTGGTGGTTTGCCTCTTGACTCTGTTCCATTTGACAGCTCTAATTGTTTTGTTTAAATTGCCTGCACCCCGAGTCACACACAGAGGATGGGTGGCTGCATCAGTTTGATAAATAAATGAAGTAAATAAATCTGACGCCACGGGCTTTGATTATTTTAATGGTTCTTTCAAGCCCGAGGTGGAATTTTTGATAATGTGTGGTGCCTGAGGCCAGACAAATAATGGTGGGCAGCCGTCACTGTTTCAATAAGACTAATACCTAATGTTGTATTTTTATGTTTTATGATGATTGCTTCCTAATATGATCTTATGTTTAATGTTGATTGCTTTAATATTGGAAAAGCGTACTGAATTTTTACCTCAGGATACTGAATTTCTACCTCAGGATCTTTTGTTAGGGATCATAAAAGACTGCACTACTACTGAGATGAATTTACTTCTAAAGCTCGAATGAACAACAGATGTTAGACTAGAAACAGTAGATAGACCATATATAAGAGAAACACCAATCAAATAAAATGTATCAGGCGTATAGTTGAGGCTTGACGTGAGGAGTGAGGAATGTTTACTAAACCAGATGTTTACAAAGACTGATCCTTAGAGTTGTATTGCAGGTTATATGATGATTGCTTTTTAATATGATCTTATGTTTAATGTTGATGGTTTTAATAAAATAATTTTTTACAAAAAAAAATAAAAAAAATAAAGCCAATAATTAAATAAACCGGCAAAAGGTGAGGACAGGAAATTCAGTCACAGTTCTATTTGTGCCTTTCTCTGGGTTCCAGCTGATAACTGACCATAAATGTTTGCCTACTGCCATTTGACATGTTTAAAGTTTGGCCCTTTAAAGTCAAACAACTTCCTGTTGGCAAAGGGAGGAGACAGATGCCTGAGGAAGAAGGAATGCAGAATTCTGGGGTTGGCACGCAAAGGTTTTTGTGCTTCACCTGTTGTTCAGTTCCCTTGGACAAGAGTTCACTTCCGTGTTTACACTGTGTCCAAGTCCAAGACGATCGGGCAGAGGTAGATAAACAGAGTCTTTTTACGGCGTGTTTTGGGTGTGTTGTGTTGAGGTGCCAGGCCTGGCTTGGCTTAATCAGAGTCAGAATCATAGACTCACATCCTGGCCTTTGATCATTACAGGTAATCCTTGACTTAAAAACACAATCAGGACCAGAAAATTCATTGTTAAGTGATTGTTAAGTGAGTCACCTGACTGAACTATCTTTTTTCTCATGGTCATTAAAGAAACCACTGCAGTCATTAAACGGGACATCACAGGTCCACGACTGGTGACTTTCTGCCTTCCCTATTCACTTTGCTTGTTGCAAACTGTCTGGGAAAGTTGCAAAACGTGATCGCGTAAGCCTCATCTTATGAATGCAACTGGGAAACTGGAAAATTCATCTTTCAACGGTGCCACCGGACCTGGACCTGACCTTTGCTACCTTTTTTCCCCAGGGTCATTAAGAAAATTGCTGTAGTCATTAAATGAGATATCACGGGAGCACAGCTGGTGACCTTCTGGCTTCCCCAATGTCTTTGCTCATCGGAAACCGGCTGGGAAGTTTGCAAAACTTGATCACGTGACTGCCGGATGTTGCAATCGTCGTAAACCTGACCCAGCTGTCAAGTGCCCAAGTCACAATCATGTGAGTGCAAGGATGCTGGGATGGTTGTAAGCAGTGGTGGGATTCAAATATGTGAATCACCAGTTCGCTATGTGGATGCCGCTTCCAGAAGTCCATTCTGGGCCTTCCATGGCTGAAGGTAAGGTGAAAACATGGGCTTCTCCACTCCTAGTCCTCCATGAATACACCATCCTGGGTCCATTGAGGTCACCACGCCATGCAGCTTTCCCATGCTGGTCCCTGAGATTAGCCTCAGCCCTGTGGGTCAATCTTTTGTGACTTTGACCGAACAGCTCCAGCATCTTCTTGGCCCCTGAATCTCTTCCACAGACGATATTTATCTTCATCAGAAACAGCTCCATTAAAAACACAGCAAACTTGCAAGCTCAGGTTATTATTACTGACCTTATCTCGCTCTGGCGTGCTTTTCTGTCAGATAAATCAGCTTTACGCCATCTTTTTTTTCTATTTTATTACTGCCATGTAATCTTTTCCCTGCATGCCAGAGCTATGACAGGTGCCAGATAAAATAGCTCTTGGTTAATAAAGTTGTCTTTTAAATAAGAAAATAGGTATCCCCTCCTACTTTCCAGTCTTGGCTGGAGTGGTTTAAGGAGGCAGGATTTTTTTTCCCAAGACAGGGAAAGAGGACTGAAGAAATGTTTTGTTGATTCTCAGTGCTAGAGTTTACTGAAAAACTAATTTTCTCCAGCGTTCTCCACTTATTCAATTAGCAAGTGAATTTTATCTTTAAATCCAGGTTAGAGCCGAATCAGCAACTACCGCTGGGAGGTTTCATAATAACCTTCTATAATCTTCTACAAGGTCATCTCATTATGCTACCTAGTTTGGTCATGAAATGTCTGAAGAACACAGCCCAGGACAGATAGCACCAAGGATCCCACAGTTCTCCTCCTTCTCCTCCTCCTCCTCCTCCTCCTCCTCCTTCTCCTCCTCCTCCTTCTCCTCCTCCTCCTTGTTCCTGAAAACCTCACTCCCTTCCAGCACTGATGAGGTTACCTAGTTGGGTAATGAAATGTCTGAAAAAAACAGCCAAGCTCAGAGAGCACCAAGAATCCCACAGTTGTCTTCCTCCCCCTCCCCTCCCATCCCCTCCTCCTTCCTCCACAAATCCCACTCCCTTCTAGCACTGATGATGTTACCTAGTTTGGGTCATGAAATCTCTGCAAGGAAACAAGCAAGTTCAGAGAGCACCAAGGACCTAACCATATCTTAGACCACTTCAGCCACTATATTATTATTATTTATTATTTATTTGGGTTTGTATGCCGCTCCTCTCCGGGGACTCGGAGCGGCTAACAACATATATCAAGTTCTTCCTCTTAAAAGAGGCAAAAATGTTTCCCTCCCCCTAACCTTATTACATCATCTGATTGACACACAGAAGGCGTTGCGTAATGGCATGAAGTCATCTTTTATGGTGAGCATTATTCCAGGTCTTGAGAAATGGCTTGGTGGAGAACATCCACTTGATATCTGGAAGGTCCCAAGTTTAATATCTGATGTTTTCTGGTGAGATTAAAGCTGCTGTAAACCTCAGGGATTTTCCCTGGTACAGTTTGCAGTGATTGTATCATTCAAAAGCTGTGTTTAGGCCAGATGCTAGCGTGTTTTTATTGTGAAATCTTTTCGTGACCAACAAGTGCCCCCTGCTTTTCCTCTCTCTGGGCAGAGTAGCTCTCCATAAAACCTCTGTTTATTTAATCCCCTTTCTACCCCAGCAGTCAAGGAACCCTGAGGCGGTCCGCAGGGGGATGCTTGAGGAACTTCCTTTGGCAGAAGAAGAGCAAAGCTTAGAGAAGAACTCAGAAAATGGCAGTGGTCCCTTGAATGCTTGTGGCATCAAGTGATGTGTGTATTAAATAAGAAGACTGGAGGGATCCCAAGATTAACTGGCGCATCCAACATTCCTTGAAAACTGCATGAGGAAATGTCTAAACAGGCATTTAATTTTATAGATTCAGACTGCTGCTGTTATGTGACATGAAGGCACAACAGGAAGGAAGGAAGGAAGGAAGGAAGGAAGGAAGGAAGGAAGGAAGGAAGGAAGGAAGGAAGGAAGGAAGGAAGGAAGGAAGGAAGGAAGGAGACACCACAGCATCTTTGCAGCCTCCAGGTCTTTTATTCCTCATGTTCTACAACAGTTCTGGGCACCAACTTCAACATGATGGGCTTCTTCGGCTTGAGGAACCCTCTGTCATCCAGTTCCAAGGGGATCTTCCCCATTAACCAAAAGAAAGGGAGAAAGAAAACATCACAGAGACGGAATTAAATAGAGGCAATTCAACTAACAACAATCATGTTTTACATACATGCCTTTTCCTTTGCCTACACAATGCTTCAGTTGTATTTTGTTTGACTCAAACAGTTTTTCCCCACTGTCTGGGTTGCAACTGACAAAGGCACAGGGAGTTTCCAGGGGCTTCACTCTGCTGTGAGCACCAAACAAGACTCTATTCTCAGTAGGCGTAGAAGCAAAATGTCTTCGTTGGTCTCTCTCTCTCTCTCTCTCTCTCTCTCTCTCTCTCTCTCTCTCTCTCTCTCTCTCTCTCTCTCTCTCTCTCTCTCTCTCTCTCTCTCTCTCTCTCTCTCTCTCTCTCTCTCTCTCTCACACACACACACACACACACACACACACACACACACACACACACACAGGACGGACTGGGCTCCCACCCCGAAAAGATGACCCTGTCTTTCCAAAGAGATCTTCCTTTCACATTCATCAACTCCTTGTGTCTTTGAACAAGACATATATGTGAGATAAAAAAAAGAATTCAGCTGAGTGAACTCTTCAGCGAATGAGCAAGAACCAGCTGCTAACCCAAGTGGTAAATAGGACTCACCGGTGTCTCTTTGCAGGTTTGGAAGCGAAATCTTTGCAGTGCAACCACCAGACCCATTTTCAGCACCAGGAGGGCAAAACGCATAGCGATGCAGTTCCTGGGACCCGCGCCGAAAGGGAGGAAGACATACGGGTCTCGGCTCTCTTTGTTCTCTTTACTAAACCTATTTGCAAATCAGAAAAAAAATATCACAGCTGAATAAAGCTACTATTCCCAATAGTCTGTGCTTCAGTTCTGTAACTAAGACACACCTTTGCTCCTTCCCTGCTGGATAAACTGGACTGAGACCCATAAAGAAAGATAGTTTGTGGAGAGAGATGATTGTGGTTCGGTGGCTGATCTGGTGTAGTTGAATGTAGTCTGGATTCCCAGAAGGGAGGGTCTGCATTCCAGAGGACCAAGAGGCAGTGAAATTTAGATAGTTTGGTTGTCAGGAAGAGAATTAAGACAGCCTTTCTCTAGCAATTCTCAGAGTATTTTAGGAAAAGAGCAGGCATAGGGTTAGGGTTCTCAATCCCTCAACCTCCATAGAACCTTATCAGAGGCCAAATTAGTTGACTAGATTCTAGATCAGTGTGGCTCAATGCCAGTTGCCCTACAGCTTTTTGTTCAGTTGTTGGGACATTAAACCAAGCCATTGTCTCAGCTGCTACAGACAGCTTAGCCATCATTTTCTCCACTGAAGTTAATTAAGTTCTAATAACAGTTTATGGATGTGGATCATAAAAAAAGCCATGCAAGACATTGTAGATGTCAAAGAATGATCCACATCTCATTTGTGATGTTACAACCAATACATTGCTCCCTGATGTCTTCATGGTGTTGTGTCCCTTATTCACTAGTTTCAGAAGAACGGTGTTCCTCACAACATACCTCTCAGGTCTGAACTCTTCTGGCTCAGGCCAATATTCTGGGAGCCGATGTAGGACATAAATAGGAATCATAACCACGGTCCCTTCTCGGATGGTCATTCCATGGATTTCCACTGTCTTTTTACAAACTCTGTCAATTCGTGTCCCAGGAGGGTAAAGACGAAAACTTTCATTCACTACCATATCTAGATATTCCATTTGTTGGACACCGTCATAAGTGGGAGGGGCCTACACAAAAGGACAAAACAAGACAAAATAAAATAATATGACATTCTGATACATAAGAAGTGATCTGGAAAGAAAGAATCAGAATTGGAATATAATAAAAAAAATGTTCTTGCAGAACAGGAATCCTGGAAAACTGGCCATCTCCTACCTCCTCAAGGTTCACATTTTGGTTTTGTAAACATTTTGTAAAAATCCTGTCCTGTTAGAAGAAGACTCTGGTTTTGCTCTTCTGGGTGAAAACATCTCTACTCTTGGGAAGCACACATCCTGACCGGGAGGAGGGATCAAGTGAGAAGCTACCCTGGAATCACTTTGCAATCACAAAAGAGCCAGCACTGATCCCACTTTAGTTCCTTGAGCTTTATCTAATTATTCCCAGGAGTTGGCTGCCAGACTGGGGAGATTCCTGTACTACAGGCAGAACATAATAAAGTAGTTAGTGTGAACTCTGCATGTGGGGGTCTGGTTGTTCATGCCTGGCAGCTCCTAAAATGATCCATTTTCATAGAGCCCAAAAGAGTCTTACCTGATTGGGAAAAGTTTCATTGATCTCTTGGTACAATTTCTCTTGAACATCAGGGTACATGGCCAGACAATAAGACATGAAGCTGAGGGCGGTTCCCGTGGTCTCATAGCCACCAAAAATAAAAATAATTGACTGGGCCAAAATCTCTTTGTCTGTTAAAGCTATCAGACGAGAAAAGAAAGCACAGGAAGAGGTTTGAAGTTAAAATTGAACTCCTTCTAGATCCCAATGACCTAAAGTTGACAGGTAAGCTGCAAATTCAAGGTGATAATCTAAGGAATCCTGTAGGGTGTTATCCATCCATTGTCTCTCATCTCATTATCTTTCAAGACCAGCCTTCTCTCTCATCAAACATTCTGATCCCTTTCAGTGAATCTGGCCTTTGTGCATGGCATTCAACCCACAATATATTTCACTTTTTCTCTCTTCCAGTACCTGGTGGTTTCAGCACCCTTCAATAATGTTTATTTTGAGTTCATCCTTGCACATCAATGTGCCCCAAGCAACCTTGCTTTTTTTTTCTTTTTCAAAAGCGAGATATGTAACTTTACCTTTCTCTGAATTTGCCTCCCCGGAGGTATTGGCTGCAGCTTGAGAGTCCATCATGAGCCGAAGAAAGTCAACCCGGTTCTGGAATGGCAGAGAGACCCCAAAACTGTCATTAAGGAGATACAACTAACATTGATGGCTTTAATTGCCCATTGTAGACTTCAAAGGTGTTTGAGGTGCTCTCTGAGCTTGCTTGTTTTTCTTGCAGATGTTTCATTACCCAAACTAGGTAACATCATCAGGGCTAGATGGGAGTGAGGTTTCAGCATCATGTTACCTTGTTGGGTCATGAAAGATCTGTAAGAAAACTGCCAAGTTCAGAGAGTACCAAGGATCCCACTTGTCAACCTTGAGCTACAAATATTCTCCATTATTAGAAGGTGTTTGAAACTCAGTGGGCAGTTCTGAAACCTGCCTGGCATGCACAAACATACACTGAGTGCACAAAATCCAGGTCACAAAGGCCACAGAACACCAACCACAAGACATATAGTCTAGACTGACCGTGTGATTCCCCTTTTGCCGATCTTCTTTGATTTTTTTGACGAGACCATAGAAGTAGTTTATTGAAGACTTGGGGAATATAGTCAGGTTGAGCTTGTTCAGCACTGGAATAAGGAATGGGAAAAAAACTGGGGGAGGGGTGGGGGTAGGAAAAAGCAAAGAGATCATTTGCGTGAACACATCCAAGTTGCAACACAGCAAGAAAAACCCCACTGAGAGCCTCCGTTAGCTTTGTGGAGGAGAGAGATTCTAGGAAAATTATAGTTACAATAGTGAGTTCATGAGAAGGCTACAATAGTGATTGAGGCAGCCTAAAATTTAGGGAGTCAGTAATGATGTTTAATAAAAATACTAGCTTGAGCAGCTACCGGTACTACATAGCTTTTTTCTACCCAACGGACTCCTATATTACTGTCCCTATTATTCACAACCAACCCAGACTTGGGATGGTAGCCAACGAAGATGTTAGATGGGGCTAGTTTAGGGAAAGAAGTTCTAAGATTCTTGTCAAGAATCTCAAATATTGAACAGCTAGTATGAGATAGTGGCAAAACCACGTCTCTCAACATCTATGGAGATCCTCAGTCATCCAGGTCATGGTTGCCCCTAAGAGGCTTTTTTTTGGGGGGGGAAAGCATCTTTGGGACAACCTTTCTCAACCATAAAACACACTGTCTGATTTTTCTTTTCTCCTATTTTCAACTAAAGTTTATGGAAAGATAAGAAGAAAAGTGGAAGATATGGAGGAAAACATGGGAATTTTACAAAGATGTCATCTGAATCCTCCATAAAACATAGTAAATGAAATGCAGTCTATAAGGAGTGCCTTTCCAGTAAGCAAGCAAGAGGCAGAGCAGAGATGTCCACCTCTGTGGCCTACAAAGTCATCTTACCAGCCAACATTAAAACAGGGTTGAGGAGGGTAAATCTGAGGAACTTCTTCATGTGCACAACAATAGGATCGTTGGGACGGTTGAGGGAGTCAATATTGACACTGAATGAAGTGCTGGTTACCACATCCAAACTGTAGGCTGAAAAGATCCTGGAGGGAAGAAGGAGAAGCATAGCGTGGAGGTTCAACTATTAGAAGCCACCTCATAATACGTTCAATAGATGATCTCAGGGAACCCTTAATAATTGCACAAGGGATTTCATGTATTATGGAAAATGTGAATCCATTTTGACATGTCTGGGTTACAAATTTTCCTTCTGTAAATTTCTGTTAGAAAAGGGATGCTCAATAACCAATCTTTTTTTTTATTTTATTTTTTTATTATAAAAATTCTTTTATTAAAACAATCAACATTGAGCATAAAACCAATCTTATAGATATTACTTACAACTTCATATCTATGGCTTCATCACTCTCCACTTTCTTTTGAAGGTTCTTCTCCAAGATTTCATTATAATGGTTGATGATGGGCAGCATCTGAAAGGAAGACCAATGTACCAGCTGCTGAAGACCCTTTGACCATTTATGGACTGAAACCAACAAGTTGGCTGAGATAGCCATTTTCAAACCACCAGGTGCTAAGCAACATCAACCTGAATTTCTTGCTTCTGGGTGAATCTTCTCAAACTTATTTAAAATGTACCTCTTATTATAATCTTAAATGTCATAGCTTGTTAACTTTGTAGCTGTTTCTTCATTTGCTGTAAGCATTGAGCATGTCAAGATATTAAACTAGATCCCATTCAGTGAGGCTGGTGGATCACAAGGGCGTACAAATGTTGGCTGCTAATAAAATTCAGCTAGGATTTATGAAAGTGAGCAGAGCTAGAACCATCTTCATAGAAGAGAATTTGCAAAGCTCCATCATTCCAAAGCTGGAAATAATTAATTGTAGCTAAAATAAAATGGCACTCATGGAAACCTTTTCCAATCTGATATTCTCTTCCATGATAACCAGAAATTTTGAGACTTGGAATCTCAGGTTAAGGAAGGTCAACCTTACTTTTGATATAAGAAAGGTGGAGAAATTTAGTCAAACATTTCAAATACCTACTCCAAGGAGTGCTGGAATTTCTTGAAAAATTATTAGGAAGAAAATCAGTAACGAAGAAGAGGCTTTTCTAAAAGATATAGTCTGTCTTAATAGCTGAAGGAAATTAATGGGTGTGTTCACACGAGACTTAATAGGGTTTGGGCAAGGCTCCAGAAAACTTAGGCATTCCAGAATAGGATGTATATGACTCTTGGACTTGGTCTTTTCTTTTAGGACAAGCTGATTTCACAGATCAACGGGATCAACAATGCTGCTAAACAGTGTAAAGCAGGTGAAGTAATATATGGAGACTTCCTCCATGCTAATGAAGACAGAATTCGCTTAAAATCAACCACGGACAATGATTAATGCCAGGCTGAGTTTTCCTTAGGCAAGGCAAGAATTGTTGAGAAGGATGAAATGCATCCACCTCTTACCTCCTTCAGCCTCCCACTGGTGAAAGTGGGAGACAAGGCACTACGAATCCTCTTCCACTGTTCATCAACAACGATAGATAAGGCTGTGTCCAGATTTCCATTCAGACCAAAGTCCTGAATAATGTGAAATATAAAGAAAATAAAAACAGAAATGTCTCACGTTGTTCTTCTCAGTCCTTTCTTTTCAATTTGCTGTCTTATTAGCTAAGTAGACAACATCTCTCTCTCTCTCTTCTATATATCTCTCTTATCTATTTCTCTATCATTGTGATCAATATCTATCTCTATCTCTCTATCTAATCTTCTCTGTCATTTGTCTATCTAATTGATACCCAGATATCTACTGCTGTTCTGGAATTCAAGACGGCATACATATTGTTGCACCTCCAATCTCTTTCACAACAACTGCATGAGTTTTGGTGGAGAAAGAGCGACTGGCCCAAAGTGACTTGGGAGGCTTCCAGGATTCAGGGTGACCTTGGACCCAGGTCTCCCCAAGGCCAGCCCAACACTTAAAACACAACACTAGAATTGCTCTTCCCAGTTCCCTTGCTGGGTTTCTGTTTCTCAGCCCTGGTGAAGTTGTAACAGCCACACGTTTGGATACCTACCCGGCGATTGGTGAAATAAGTATAGAATTCTTTGACCAGGACGGTTTTAATGAGGGCGGGATCCAGAATGGCCATCACAGGTTGCCGGCCATCAAATATTCTGATTGCCAAAATAAATAAATAAAATGTTTGAAATGCAGGCTTTATCTTTATAAAGAGACAGGATCAAATGTTCCTATTTTCCTGCTAAATAGCCAGTCAAGTAAAGAACATTGTTCTGAAGTTCAGTTCTTCGCTCAAAAGTGATGTGAATGTTGCAACAATTGTCTACCTCTTAAGAGTTTGCGGAGTGGAGGAAATAAGGGTTTACAGACAGGTTGTCCAACTTACATCTCTGCCCGGTGAGCAAAACCAAATGAAATAATGAAGAACCCTAAAAAGCAGGTTAACAGCAGACAAGGCTGAAAAAACACTGCAAATAGTTTCTATCTTGCATGTCCTACGTGAGCAAAGAATTCTCAATTTTTTAAGGGCAGAATGTAGACTTTCTTTCTTTCTTGTCTCAGCATAGCACACCGGCCCTGGAATTTCATGGATAAACAGAATGATCTCTCTATCATCTCAGACAAGTGACTGCCCAGCCTCTTCTTAAAAATCTCCACTGATGGAGCTCCCACGATTGCTGGTGGCAAGCTGTTCCACTGGTTGATTGTCCTCACTGTCACTTTTGCCCTTCTATATTAGAAATCAACCTCTGAAGACAAAACTAGATATTAACATTCCGCCCATCACCCTTCCTTCTTGAGGGTGACATTCTGACAGGTGACTTACCCCCAGATTTTGCCGTATTTCTCAAAGCATTTTTGGTCAAACTTCAGGACACCCTGTCAAATTAAAGAGGGAGATCGGTGAAAACAAGGCAGTGTAAACCTTTCTTCAACAGAGACTGGAAGAGTATAAACAGCCATTAACAGCCATTAAAAGCCCTTCAACTAGTAAGCCTTGAATCCCTACTGATATGATGATTAAACTGATACAGCGACAATATCTTCAGAATGAAGACCAAGGAATTCTAAGAGAAGTGCCAAAAAAAGGCAGATGGCTTTAGTGGTAGTCCTCAACTTACGGCTGCAAGGTGAGGACTACCTGTACTGGTAGTCTTTATTCTCCCAGCTCTTCTTCTGAGGAGGCCAAGAAGAGGTGATACAAGTCACAATATCTCCCTTAGGAAAGAAAAAGACCGAAAAGACTCCTTTTTCTTCCAAACTCCTTGGATTTGTCTGCAAGCTACTAGGACATGAAACAGGACAACACACTCACGTTCCGATATTCATGGAAAGTTCCAATAAAAGGCAGCGGTCTTGGCCCAGGAATTCCCAACTTCTTAAATACATTCAATGGCCAGGTCCCATAACTGAAAGAAAAAAAAAGAAGATCAGCAGGATAATGTCACTGGGTTCTAAAGAAAGAAGGCTTGGCAGGTGGAGAAGATCAGGAGGTCCATCAAGCCCACCTTGAAGGACAGCAAAGATGTCCTAGATGCAGAGAATGGGGAAGATGACCTCAACAAAGCTGTGCAGAAGCGGTTTCCCAGGTAAAAGGGGCTGAAAGTTTTTTTAAGTCCAGAAAAAGGAGAAAGCACTTGGAAGCTGCTCAAGCAGACACTCCCTAATTCACTGCTGCATAAGGAGAAGGAGGAGACTGTCCAGCACAATAAGACAAACTGCATAAAACTAAATCTAGCCTTCTGATGCAGTTGATTTCCTGGTCTAGTCTTGCTACTAAGGTTGACATAGTGAGAATGGCATTGATAGCTATTAATTAGCCCCAGAGGGTGAATATCGGGTGTACCTGGATACCACAAGTCCTGTGGTTTTCCACCTCCTATCCTTTCCCACTCAAAGTCACTGGGAGTAGAGCAAGTCAGAAACAAGAAGAGAGGAGAGTGAGGCAGAGAGAAGAAGGGAGAAGGCAAGGCAAGATAAGAGAAAGGAGGGGAGGGGAGGGGAGGAGAAGGGAGGGGGAGAGCAGAAGAAGAGGAGAAGAAAGGAAATGAGAAGAGAGCAGAAGAGAAGAGAGGGGAAGACAAATAAAGAGGAGAGGAGAGGTGAGTTGAGGACATCAGAAGTGAAGAAAGGAGAGGGGAAGTGAGCACAGGATAGGAAATAACGGAGAGGAGAGGAAAGGAGAAGAGAAAAAAATAACAGAAAAAAACAAATCTAAAATCAAGTCAAATCACAATTTAACAGAACTACGATCTAATAACCGGCTCCACCTTCCGCTTTTACGCCACCAAACGCCCCAGCTGGGAGCCCTGCCACTCGGGGAGGGGCTTCCCCTCTCCCCCTAGCCCCCCCGGCTTGGCGCAGCCCCCACTTACAGCAGCCCCAGGGCCAGGAGCAGCAGGAGCAGCGCCCAGGTTCCCAGCGCCCAGTCCAGGACCGGGTCTCCCATGGCGAGCGCTTCTTCGGCGGCTTCTGAGCCGCGGCTGGGAGGTCCCGGGGTTTTATAACAGTCCTGGGAAAGAAGCCGTGCCCGGAACTCCTCCTCGGACCGGCCTCCCGGGGCCACTCCCCGCTAGGACTACAAGCCTGGAATGCCCGGCCAGCCCAGGACGATGTAGTCCTAATAGCTGGAGAGGGTTGCTTCTCATTCCTTCTCTTCACCATCTTCCTTCTCCTTCTCCTTCTCCTTCTCCTTCTCCTTCTCCTTCTCCTTCTCCTTCTCCTTCTCCTTCTCCTTCTCCTCCTCCTTCTCCTTCTCCTCCTCCTCCTCCTCTATCACCATTCCTTCTCTTTCTCCATTATTCTTTCTCTTTCTCCTCTTTTTTTCTGGTGTTTTCTTTTCGTCCGTTCTGAAAATCAAAAAGAGAAGTTTGCTCTTTGTGTCCCCCGTGTCCTCTTCTTTTGGGACTGAGGCTCAGCCAAGCAGTATTTGTAGGTAGATGGAAACTTCTCCTTTTGCTGGTGTTCTGCTAGGCCAGCAGCCCAGGCACCTTTGGCCTCTGAGACCCCCTTGCACCCAAGCAGGAAACCCCCTCCCTTTGCACCCCCTCTGGGCAATGCAGCCCTCCTTGCCCAGTTTCGCTCTCCAAACTTGTTGGGGGTCTCTGTGTCTCCTGGAGGGTCAATTCTTCTAGGAGCTAAATTCTGGTTAGGGGTGCTTGAAGCAGAGTTTCCCCTATTTTGCCCCTTCCCCACTGCTGGACACCCCAACATCCGGCAGGTGTCTTGGTGGGAAGCAGCTGGTTTCAGAAGAAGGCTGTGTGAGCTGTGTGGTCCTGAAGAGGCTTGCGAAGGAGAGGGTGGGCTTCTCATCTGAACAGCGATTTAGGAGACCCCTTCCTCAACTGACTGCATCATTCTCCTTGGGCCCTGTCCATTTACCTACAGCTTTCCTTTCTTTCCCCTTTTCCTTTTCTTTCCTTTCCTTTCCTTTCCTTTCCTTTCCTTTCCTTTCCTTTCCTTTCCTTTCCTTTCCTTTCCTTTCCTTCCCTTCCCTTCCCTTCCCTTCCCTTCCCTTCCCTTCCCTTTCCTTTCCTTCCCTTCCCTTCCCTTCCCTTCCCTTTCCTTTCCTTTCCTTTCCTTTCCTTTCCATCCTTTCTTTTCCTTTCCTTTCCTTTCCATCCTCTTTCCTTTCCTTTCCTTTCCTTTCCTTTCCTTTCCTTTCCTTTCCTTTCCTTTCCTTTCCTTTCCTTTCCTTTCCTTTCCTTTCCTTTCCATCCTCTTTCCTTTCCTTTCCTTTCCTTTCCTTTCCTTTCCTTTCCTTCCCTTTCCTTTCCATCCTCTTTCCTTTCCTTTCCTTTCCTTTCCTTTCCTTTCCTTTCCTTTCCTTTCCTTTCCTTTCCTTTCCTTTCCTTTCCTTTCCTTTCCTTTCCTTTCCTTCCCTTCCCTTCCCTTCCCTTTCCTTTCCATCCTCTTTCCTTTCCATCCTCTTTCCTTTCCTTTCCTTTCCTTTCCTTTCCTTTCCTTTCCTTTCCTTTCCTTTCCTTTCCTTTCCTTTCCTTTCCTTTCCTTTCCTTCCCTTCCCTTCCCTTTCCTTTCCATCCTCTTTCCTTTCCTTTCCTTTCCTTTCCTTTCCTTTCCTTTCCTTTCCTTTCCTTTCCTTTCCTTTCCTTTCCTTTCCTTTTCAATTTTTCTTTCAATTTTTTCTTTTCTGTATTTTTTCTCATTCATTTATTTATTATTTAGTTTGTATTAATTTTCAACTATTTAATTATAATTTCTGATGCAACTACTATTTCAAAAAAAACATCCAACACTTGCAAAGTATCCAAATGACACTTTTCTTCTTCTTCTTTCATTTAGTTCTGTGAGACTGCAAGAAACTTTATTAAGACGCCTCTTCGTTTTTATACAACATTTCTTGAAATCTCGCGCACTAAGAAAGAAAAAACAAGAAAGTCCAGGTGCCTTCTGGAAAAAGCACCTTTGGGACAACCCAAACCATGAGACAGTCTTAGTAAGACTTTTTGAGGTCATCTCAATAGTATCCCAAGGGTTTTGTAGCAGTGGATGGTTTGACCATATGAAACAGACTGCAAGTGGCCTTTGCATACAGTTTGTTGATTCCGACTCTCATCAGACTAGTAAATGGGTGCCAAAAAGACAGGCCATCTTCGTGATCTTTCACTTGGCTTGCTTTCCAGATGTTTCTCGTGATCGTATCGTCATCTTATCAAAAAGAGATCCAAGCTAGAAGAAATTTCCCGACAAAAATTCAGGGATTTTTCCCTGATAGTTTGCAATGGCTGTTGTATTCAAAAGCTGTGTTTAGGTAGGATGCTAGCATGTTTTTATTGTGAAATCTTTTCGTGACCAACAAGCAAGTTCAGAGAGCACCAAGGACCTAACCATATCTTAGACCACTTCAGCCACTATATTATTATTATTTATTATTTATTTGGGTTTGTATGCCACTCCTCTCCGGGGACTCGGAGCGGCTAAGAACATATATCAAGTTCTTCCTCTTAAAAGAGGCAAAAATGTTTCCCTCCCCCTAACCTTATTACATCATCTGATTGACACACAGAAGGCATTGCATAATGGCATGAAGTCATCTTTTATGGTGAGCATTATTCCAGGTCTTGAGAAATGGCTTGGTGGAGAACATCCACTTGATATGTAGAAGGTCCAAAGTTTAATATCCGACATTTCCTGGCGAGATTAAAGCTGCTGTAAACCTCAGGGATTTTCCCTGGTACAGTATGCAATGATTGTATCATTCAAAAACTGTGTTTAGGCCGGATGCTAGCGTGTTTTTATTGTGAAATATTTTTGTGACCTACATGTGTCTCCTACTCTCCATAAAACCTCTGTTTATTTAATCCCCTTTCTACCCCAGCTGTCAAGGAACTCTGAGGCCATCTGCAGGAAGATGCTTGAGGAACTTCCTTTGGCAGAAGAAGAGCAAAGCTTAGAGGAGAACTCAGAAAATGGCAGTGGTCCCTTGAATGCTTGTGGCAGGAATCACTCAAAATCAAGTGATGTGTATATTAAATAAGTGAGCTTTTTTTTTTTTAGCGAAGACTGGAGGGATCCCAAGATTAACTGGCGCATCCAACATTCCTTGAAAACTGCATGAGGAAATGTCTAAACAGGCATTTAATTCTATAGATTCAGACTGCTGCTGTTATGTGACATGAAGGCACAACATGAAGGAAGGAAGGAAGGAAGGAAGGAAAGAAGGAAGGAAGGAAGGAAGGAAGGAAGGAAGGAAGGAAGGAAGGAGACACCACAGCATCTTTGCAGCCTCCAGGTCTTTTATTCCTCATGTTCTACAACATTTCTGGGCACCAACTTCAACATGATGGGCTTCTTCGGCTTGAGGAACCCTCTGTCATCCAGTTCCAAGGGGATCTTCCCCATTAACCAAAAGAAAGGGAGAAAGAAAACACCACAGAGACGGAATTAAATAGAGGCAATTCAACTAACAAGGTGACTGTATACATGTTACACTTTGATAATAAAGGTTCATTTATTCATTCAATGAACCGTGTTTTACATACATGCCTTTTCCTTTGCCTACCTCTTCGTTGGAGTATCTCTCTCTCTCTCTAGTGCTCTCTCTCTAGTTCTCTCTCTCTCTCTCACTCACACACACAAACACACAAACACACACAACTGGGCTCCTCACCCCGAAAAGATGACCCTGTCTTTCCAAAGAGATCTTCCTTTCACATTCATCAACTCCTTGTGTCTTTGAACAAGACATATATGTGAGATAAGAATTCAGCTGAGTGAACTCTTCAGCGAATGAGCAAGAACCAGCTGCTAACCCAAGTGGTAAATAGGACTCACCGGTGTCTCTTTGCAGGTTTGGAAGCGAAATCTTTGCAGTGCAACCACCAGACCCATTTTCAGCACCAGGAGGGCGAAACGCATAGCGATGCAATTCCTGGGACCCGCGCCGAAAGGGAGGAAGACATATGGGTCTCGGCTCTCTTTGTTCTCTTTGGTAAACCTATTTGCAAATCAGAAAAAAATATCACAGCTGAATAAAGTTACTATTCCCAATAGTCTGTGCGTCAGCTCTGTAACTAAGACACACCTTTGCTCCTTCCCTGCTGGATAAACTGGACTGAGACCCATAAAGAAAGATAGTTTGTGGAGAGAGATGATTGTGGTTCGGTGGCTGATCTGGTGTAGTGAAATGTAGTCTGGATTCCCAGAAGGGAGGGTCTGCATTCCAGAGGACCAAGAGGCAGTGAAATGTAGATAGTTTGGTTGTCAGGAAGAGAATTAAGACAGCCTTTCTCTAGCAATTCTCAGAGTATTTTAGGAAAAGAGCAGGCATAGGGTTAGGTTAGGATTAGGGTTAGAGTTAGGGTTATCATGGTCTACGTTCAACCCCTCAACCTCCATAGAACCTTATCAGAGACCAAATTAGTTGACTAGATTCTAGATCAGTGTGGCTCAATGCCAGTTGCCCTACAGCTTTTTGTTCAGTTGTTGGGACATTAAGCCAAGCCATTGTCTCAGCTGCTACAGACAGCTTAGCCATCATTTTCTCCACTGGAGTTAATTATGTTCCAACCACAGTTTATGGATGTGGATCACAAAAAAAGCCATGCAAGACATTGTTGATGTCAAAGAAAAATGCACATCTCATTTGTGATGTTACAACCAATACATTGCTCCCTGATGTCTTCATGGTGTTGTGTCCCTTATTCCCCATATTTCAGAAGAACTGTGCTCCTCACATCATACCTCTCAGGTCTGAACTCCTCGGGCTCAGGCCAATATTCCGGGACCCGATGTAGGACATAAGCAGGAATCATAACCACAGTCCCTTCTGGGATGGTCACTCCATGGATTTCCACTGTCTTTTTACAAACTCTCTCAAGGGGTGGCCCCGGAGGGTAAAGACGAAAGGTTTCATTCACTACCATATCTAGATATTCCATGTGTTGGACACCGTCATAGGTGGGAGGGGCCTGCACAAAAGGACAAAACACAACAAAATAAAATAACATGACATTCTGATACATAAGAAGTGATCTGGAAAGAAAGAATCAGAATTGAAATATTATAAAAACTGGCCATCTCCCACCTCCTCAAGGTTCACATTTTGGTTTTGTAAACATTGGAAAAAGTAAAAGAAGTCCTGTCCTGTTAGAAGACAACTCTGGTTTTGCTCTTCTGGGTGCTACCCTTGGGAAGCACACAACCTGGTGGGAGGAGGGATCAAGTGAGGAGCTAGCCTGGAATCCCTTTGCAAAAGGGCCAGGTCTGATCCCACTTCAGTTCCTTGAGCTTTATCTAATTATTCCCAGGAGTTGGCTGCCAGACTGGGGAGATTCCTGTACTACAGGCAGAACATAATAAAGTAGTTAGTGTGAACTCTGCATGTGTGGATCTGGTTGTTCATGCCTGGCAGGTACTAAAATGATCCATCCTCAACCAAGATGGTCGCACAGCCCACAAAAGTGTCTTACCTGTTTGGGAAAAGTTTCATTGATCTCTTGGTACAATTTCTCTTGAACATTGGGGTGCATGGCCAGACAATAAGACATGAAGCTGAGGGAGGTTCCCGTGGGCTCATAGCCACCAAAAATAAAAATAATTGACTGGGCCAAGATCTCTTTGTCTGTTAAAGCTATCAGATGAGAAAAGAAAGCACAGCTGGTGATCATCAGCACAATATTCACTTTTACACCACAGGTACACTAGAGGAGATATCTCCAATTGACTTGTGGCTTTCAGGGTAACACAATTATCCAGGGGATCTGATTTTGATCAATAGCTTTAAACAGCTCTCTCTCTCTCTCTCTCTCTCTCTCTCTCTCTCTCTCTCTCTCTCTCTCTCTCTCTCTCTCTCTCTCTCTCTCTCTCTCTCTCTCTCTCTCTCCCTCCCTCCCTCTCTCTTTCTCATCATATGAAGAACATCAGCAGCTGTATTTGCAGCTGTAGGTAGGGAAAACTAAAATACCAAACATTAGTTTAATCAAATGAACACATTGTGGGGCCATGTAGTTTTTTCCAGTTGACTAAGCCTTCCATCCTTTGATACCAATAAAATAAGGACCCAGATTGTTAGGGACAATATGCAAATAAAGGAAAGGAAAGGAGAAACAGAGATAGGTCCAAAATTAATCAACCTTAAAAGAGTCTTTAGAATTTTCTCTTTCCCCCTCACTTTCTCCTTTCAATCTCACTTCAATTAATGTTAGCTATATTTTGCAGAAAACAGGTAACTTTTGAAGCTGGCACTGTCAATAAACCATAGTGAAGCTTTATTATAGTTTAACGCTATATTTGAATGGCGACTAATTTAAAGTAGGAACATTTCTGTTCTAAGAGGCAGGCATGGAGAGCAAGTAAACCTACAGGAAGAGGTTTGAAGTAAAAGTTGAACTCCTTCTAGATCCCAATGACCTAAAGTCGACAGGTAAGCTGCAAATTCAAGGTGATAATCTAAGGAATCCTGTAGGGTGTTATCCATCCATTGTCTCTTATCTCATTATCTTTCTAGACCAGCCTTCTCTCTAATCAAACATTCTGATCCCTTTCAGTGAATCTGGCCTTTGTGCATGGCATTCAACCCACAATATATTTCACTTTTTCTCTCTTCCAGTGCCTGGTGGTTTCAGCACCCTTCAATAATGTTTATTTTGAGTTCATCCTTGCACATCAATGTGCCCCAAGCATCCTTGCTTTTTTTTTTCTTTTTCAAAAGCGAGATATGTAACTTTACCTTTTTCTGAATTTGCCTCCCCGGAGGTATTGGCTGCAGCTTGAGAGTCCATCATGAGCCGAAGAAAGTCAACCCGGTTCTGGAATGGTAGAGAGACCCCAAAACTGTCATTAAGGAGATACAACTAACATTGATGGCTCTAATTGCCCATTGTAGACTTCGAAGGTGTTTGAGGTGCTCTCTGAGCTTGCTTGTTTTTCTTGCAGATGTTTCATTACCCAAACTAGGTAACATCATCAGGGCTAGATGAGAGTGAGGTTTCATCATCATGTTACCTTGTTGGGCCATGAAAGGTCTGCCAGAAAACTGCCAAGTTCAGAGAGTACCAAGGATCCCACTTGTCAACCCTGAGCTACAAATATTCTCCATTATTAGAAGGTGTTTGAAACTCAACAGGCAGTTCTGAAACCTGCCTGGCATGCACAAACATACGCTGAGTGCACAAAATCCAGGCCACAAAGGCCACAGAACACCAACCACAAGACAAATAGTCTAGACTGACCGTGTTATTCTCTTTTTGTCGACCTTCTTTGATTTTTTTGACAACACGATGGAGGAAGTCTATTGTAGACTTGGGGAATATAGTCAGGTTGAGCTTGTTCAGCACTGGAGTAAGGAATGGGAAAAGAACTGGGGGAGGGGTGGGGGGGAAGCAAAGAGATCATTTGCGTGAACACAACCAAGCTGCAACACAGAAAAGTGGAAGATATGGAGGAAAACATGGGAATTTTACAAAGATGTCATATGAATGCTCCATAAAATGAATGAAATGCAGTCTACAAGGAGTGTCTTTCCAGTAAGCAAGCAAGAGGCAGAGCAGAGATGTCCACCTCTGTGGCCTACAAAGTCATCTTACCAGCCAAGATTAAAACAGGGTTAAGGAGGGAAAATTTGACGAACTTCTTCATGTGCACAATAACAGGATCATTGGGATGGTTGAGGGAGTCAATATCGACACCGAATGAAGTGCTGGTTACCACATCCAAACTGTAGGCTGAAAAGATCCTAGAGGGAAGAAGGAGAAGCATAGCGTGGAGGTTCAATTATTAGAAGCCACCTCATAATACGTTCAATAGATGATCTCAGGGAACCCTTAATAATTGCACAAGGGATTTCGTGTATTATGGAAAATGTGAATCCATTTTGATATGTCTGGGTTACACATTTTCCTTCTGTAAATTTCTGTTAGAAAAGGGATGCTTAATAACCAATCTTATGGATATTACTTACAACTTCATATCTATGGCTTCATCATTCTCCACTTTCTTTTGAAGGTTCTTCTCCAAGATTTCATTACAATGGTTTATGATGGGCAGCATCTGAAAGGAAGACCAATGTACCAGCTGCTGGAGACCCTTTGACCATTTATGGACTGAAACCAACAAGTCGGCTCAGATAGCCATTTTCAAACCACCAGGTACTAAGCAACATCAACCTGAATTTCTTGCTTCTGGGTGAATCTTCTCAAACTTATTTAAAATGTACCTCTTATTATAATCTTAAATGTCATAGCTTGCTGACTTTGTAGCTGTTTGTTCATTTGGTGTAAGCATTGAGCATGTCAAGATATTAAACTAGATCCCATTAAGTGAGGCTGGTGGATCACAAGGGCATACAAATGTTGGCTGCTAATAAAATTCAGCTAGGATTTATGAAAGTGAGCAGAGCTAGAACCATCTTCATAGAAGAGAATTTGCAAAGCTCCATCATTCCAAAACTGGAAGAAAGCCTAGGGTAATCAGGTTATTTTCCCAATTCTGGAAATAATTAATGGTAGCTAAAATAAAATGGCACTCATGGAAACCTTTTCCAATCTGATATTCTCTTCCATGATAATTGGAAATTTTGAGAGTTGGAGTTTTGAGAGTTAAGGAAGGTCAACTTTACTTTGATATAAGAAAGGTGGAGAAATTTAGTCAAACATTTTAAATAACTACTCCAAGGAGTGCTGGAATTTCTTGGGAAGTTATTAGGAAGAAAATCAGTAATGAAGAAGAGGCTTTTCTAAAAGATACCATCTGTCTTAATAGCTGAAGGAAATTAATGGGTGACCTCTTACCTCCTTCAGCCTCCCACTGGTGAAAGTGGGAGACAAGGCACTACGAATCCTCTTCCACTGTTCATCAGCAACAAAGGATAAGGCTGTGTCCAGATTTCCATTCAGACCAAACATCTGAGAAAGGTGAAATATAACGAAAATAAAAACAGAAATGTCTCACATTGTTCTTCTCATTCCTTTCTTTTCAATTTGCTGTCTTATTAGCTAAGTAGACAATCTCTCTCTCTTGTCTATATATCTTTATTATCTATTTATCATCATCATCATCACTCTCTATCTATCTATCTATCTATCTATCTATCTATCTATCTATCTATCTATCTATCTAATCTCTATAATTTGTCTATCTAATTGATACCCAGATATCTACTGCTGTTCTGGAATTCAAGATGGCATACATATTGTTGCACCTCCAATCTCTTTCACAATAACTACATGAGTTTCGGTGGAGAAAGAGTGACTGGCCCAAAGTGACTTGGGAGGCTTCCAGGATTCAGGGTGACCTTGGACCCGGGTCTCCCCAGTGCCAACCCAACACTTAAAACACAACACTAGACTTGCTCTTCCTAGTTCCCTTGCTGGGTTTCTGTTTCTCAGCCCTGGTGAAGTTGTAACAGCCACACGTTTGGATACCTACCCGGTGATTGGTGAAATAAGTATAGAATTCTTTGACCAGGACGGTTTTAATGAGGGCAGGATCCAGAATGGCCATCACAGGTTGCCGGCCATCAAACAGTCTGATTGTCAAAATAAATAAAATGTTTTGAAATGCAGGCTTTATCTTTATAAAGAGACAGGATCAAGGGCTCCTATTTTCCTGCTAAATAGCCAGTCAAGTAAAGAACATTGTTCTGAAGTTCAGTTCTTATATTTATATTTATATTTATTCAATTTCTATACCGCCCCTCTCCCGTAGGACTCGGGGCGGTTTACAACCCAATAAAAACATATAAAACAATAAATATTTAAAATTAAATTAAATTAAATAAATACAAGGCTGTTACTAAAAACCTGTTAAAAACCCCAATTCTAAAACCCAAACAGCCTTGTTTAAAAATTTAAAACCCGAGGAGATCTAGGCCAGGCCGGCTTGATTGAAGAGATGAGTCTTCAACTCTCTTCTGAAGGTGCGGAGATCATGACACGTCCGGAGTTCAGGGGGGAGCTCGTTCCACATCGTCGGTGCCCCCACAGAAAAGGCTCTCCCCCTGGGCGCCACCAGCCGACACTGCTTAGCCGATGGCATCCTGAGGAGGCCCTCTCTGTGGGAGCGAACTGGTCGATGGGAGGTATTTACTGGCAGAAGGTGGTCTTGTAAATAACTGGGTCCTATGCCATGGAGCACTTTAAAAGTGGTAACCAGTACCTTGAAGCGCACCTGGAAAGCCACCGGCAACCAGTGCAGCTCGCGCAGGATGGGGGTTATTCGTGCCCGCCAGGGTGCCCCCACTACCACCCGCGTGGCCGCATTCTGTGCCAGTTGAAGCCTCGGCGTGCACTTCAAGGGGAGCCCCATGTAGAGAGCATTACAATAGTCCAGTCTGGCTCAAAAGTGATGTGTATGTTGCAACAATTGTCTACCTCTTAAGAGTTTGCGGAGTGGAGGAAATAAGGGTTTACAGACAGGTTGTCCAACTTACATCTCTGCCCGGTGAGCAAAACCAAATGAAATAATGAAGAACCCTAAAAAGCAGGTTAATAGCAGACAAGGCTGAAAAAACACTGCAAATAGTTTCTATCTTGCATGTCCTACATGAGCAAAGAATTCTCAATTTTTTTAGGGCAGAATGTAGACTTTCTTTCTTGTCTCAGCATAGCACACCGGCCCTGGAATTTCATGGATAAACAGAATGATCTCTCTATCATCTCAGACAAGTGACTGCCCAGCCTCTTCTTAAAAATCTCCAGTGATGGAGCACCCACGATTGCTGGTGGCAAGCTGTTCCACTGGTTGATTGTCCTCACTGTCACTTTTGCCCTTCTATATTAGAAATCAACCTCTGAAGACAAAACTAGATATTAACATTCCGCCCATCACCCTTCCTTCTTGAAGGTGACATTCTGACAGGTGACTCACCCCCAGATTTTGCCGTATTTCTCAAAGCATATCTGGCTAAACTTCTGGATACCCTGTCAAATTAAAGAGGGAGATCAGTGAAAACAAGGCAGTGTAATCCTTTCTTCAACAGAGACTGGAAGAGTATAAACAGCCATTAAAAGGCGTTCAACTTTGAATGCCTATTGATGATATGGTTAAATCGATACAGGGACAATATCTTCAGAATGAAGACCAAGGAATTCTGAGAGAGATGCCAAAGAAAGGCAGATGGCTTTAGTGGTAGTCCTTATCTTACAACGGCAATGAATGGTTATAAGCTGAGGACTACCTGTACTAGTGGCCTTCTTCTGAGGAGGCCACGAAGAGGTGATAGTAGGATGTGAAACAGGACAACACACTCACATGCCGATATTCATGTAAAGTTCCAATAAAAGGCAGCGGTCTTGGCCCAGGAATTCCCAACTTCTTAAAGTAATATAATGGCCAAGTCCCATAGCTGAAAAAAAACAAAGGAAGATCAGCAGGATAATGTCACTGGGTTCCAAAGAAAGAAGGCTTGGCAAGTGGAGAAGATCAGAAGGTCCATCAAGCCCATCTTGAAGGACAACAAAGATGTCCTAGATGCAGAGAATGGAGAAGATGACCTCGACAAAGCTGTGCAGAAGTGGTTTCCCAGGTAAAAGAGGTGGAAACTTTTTTTAAGTCCAGAAAAAGGAGAAAGCACTTGGAAACTGCTCAAGCAGACACTCCCTAATTCACTGCTGCATAAGGAGGAGGAGGAGACTGTCCAGCACAATAAGACCATGACCTGATACTATAACAAACTGCATAAAACTAAATCTAGCCTTCTGGTGCAGTTGATTTCCTGATCTAGTCTTGCTATTAAGGTTGACGTAGTGAGAATGGCATTGATAGCTATTAATTAGCCCCAGAGGGTGAATATCAGGTGTACCTGGATACCACAAGTCCTGTGGTTTTCCACCTCCTATCCTTTCCCACTCAAAGTCACTGGGAGTAGAGCAAGTCAGAAAGAAGAAGAGAGGAGAGCGAGGCAGAGAGAAGAAGGGAGAAGGCAAGGCAAGATAAGAGAAAGGAGGGGAGGGGAGGAGAGCAGAAGAAGAGGAGAAGAAAGGAAATGAGAAGAGAGCAGAAGAGAAGAGAGGAGAAGACAAATAAAGAGGAGAGGAGAGGAGAGCTGAGGACAGCAGAAGTGAAGAAAGGAGAGGGGAAGAGAGCACAGGATAGGAAATAACGGAGAGGAGAGGAAAGGAGAAGAGAAAAAAAATTAACAGAAAAAAAACCTGAAATCAAGTTAACAGTCACAAGTTAACAGAACTTCGATCCAATAACCGGCTCTACCTTCCGCTTTTATGCCACCAAAAGCCCGAATCCGCTCTCCAAAAGCCCCAGCTGGGAGCCCTGCAACTTTGGGAGGGGCTTCCCCGTTTTCCTCTCTCACCTCTAACCCCCCCCCGGCCTCGAACAGCCCCCACTTACAGCAGCCCCAGGGCCAGGAGCAACAGGAGCAGCTCAAGCAGACACTCCCTAATTCACTGTTACATAAGGAGGAGGCTGTCTATCACCATAAGACAATGGTCTGTTATTATAACAGACTCCATTAAGAGTAACTCTAGCCTTCAGGTGCAGTTGACTTGCTGGTCTGGTCTTGCTTCTAGAGAAGAGAAAGGAGGGGAGGAGAAGAGAGGAGAGGAGAGGAGAGGAGAGCAGAAGAGAAGACAAGAAAAGAAAGGAAAGGAAAAGAAAAGAGAGGAAAAGAGAAAAGAGGTGAGGTGAGACGCTGACAGCAGAAGAAGAGGAGAAGAAAGGAAAGGGGGAGAGAGAACAGGAGAGGAGATAAAAGAAGAAAGGTTTTAACAGGAAAAAAAACAAATCTAAAATCAAGTCAATCACAATTTAACAGAACTACGATCCAATAACCGGCTCCACCTTCCGCTTTTACGCCACCAAACGCCCCAGCTGGGAGCCCTGCCACTCGGGGAGGGGCTTCCCCTCTCCCCCCTAGCCCCCCCGGCTTGGCGCAGCCCCCACTTACAGCAGCCCCAGGGCCAGGAGCAGCAGGAGCAGCGCCCAGGTTCCCAGCGCCCAGTCCAGGACCGGGTCTCCCATGGCGAGCGCTTCTTCGGCGGCTTCTGAGCGGCGGCTGGGAGGTCCTGGGAAAGAAGCCAAGCCCGAGACTCCTCCTCGGACCGGCCTCCTGGGGTCATTCCCCGCTAG
Source organism: Bothrops alternatus (assembly GCA_034064705.1). Classification (NCBI taxonomy): domain Eukaryota; kingdom Metazoa; phylum Chordata; class Lepidosauria; order Squamata; family Viperidae; genus Bothrops; species Bothrops alternatus. The sequence goes on along the minus strand of JARGCV010000470.1, from coordinate 1,828 downwards.
GACTACAAGCCCTGGCATGCCGGGCCAGCCCAGGACGATGTAGTCCTAACAGCTGGAGTGGGTTGCTCCTTCTCCATCATCATTCCTTCTCTTCACCATCTTCCTTCTCCTTTTCCTTTTCCTTCTCCTTCTCCTTTTCCTTCTCCTTCTCCTTCTCCTTCTCCTTCTCCTTCTCCTTCTCCTTCTCCTTCTCCTTCTCCTTCTCCTTCTCCTTCTCCTCCTCCTCATCCTCTATCACCATTCCTTCTCCTTCTCTTTCTCCATTATTCCTTCTCTTTCTCCTCTTTTTTTCTGGTGTTTTCTTTTCGTCCGTTCTGAAAATCAAAAAGAGAAGTTTGCTCTTTGTGTCCCCCGTGACTCGTCTCCTCTTCTTTTGGGACTGAGGCTCAGCCAAGCAGTATTTGTAGGTAGATGGAAACTTCTCCTTTTGCTGGTGTTCTGCTAGGCCAGCAGCCCAGGCACCTTTGGCCTCTGAGACCCCCTTGCACCCAAGCAGGAAACCCCCTCCCTTTGCACCCCCTCTGGGCAATGCAGCCCTCCTTGCCCAGTTTCGCTCTCCAAACTTGTTGGGGGTCTCTGTGTCTCCTGGAGGGTCAATCCCTCTAGGAGCTAAATTCTGGTTGGGGGTGCTTGAAGCAGAATTTCCCCTATTTTGCCCCTTCCCCACTGCTGGACACCCCAACATCCGGCAGGTGTCTTGGTGGGAAGCAGCTGGTTTCAGAAGAAGGCTGTGTGAGCTGTGTGGTCCTGAAGAGGCTTGCGAAGGAGAGGGTGGGCTTCTCATCTGAACAGCGATTTAGGAGACCCCTTCCTCAACTGACTGCATCATTCTCCTTGGGGCCCTGTCCATTTACCTACAGCTTTCCTTTCTTTCCCCTTTTCCTTTCCTTTCCTTTCCTTTCCTTTCCTTTCCTTTCCTTTCCTTTCCTTTCCTTTCCTTTCCTTTCCTTTTCAATTTTTCTTTCAATTTTTTCTTTTCTGTATTTTTTCTCATTCATTTATTTATTATTTAGTTTGTATTAATTTTCAACTATTTAATTGTAATTTCCGATGCAACTACTATTTCAAAAAAACATCCAACACTTGCAAAGTATCCAAATGACACTTCTTCTTCTTTCATTTAGTTCTGTGAGACTGCAAGAAACTTTATTAAGACGGCCTCTTCGTTTTTATACAACATTTCTTGAAATCTCACGCACTAAGAAGAAGAGTGGTGCATCAACTTATTTTTTGTTCTGTAGACACCAAAACAGCTTTCTTATCCCCATGGGTGTTCATTCCCAAGGCTCAATAGGAAAAAATTAAATAAAAATATGTAACTCAATCAATATTTTGCACCCTTTATAAATTGTGCCAACTGGACAGTTGGGATGATCTATTTTGGATGATTTGTTCTGCAATGACGGATCTTTCACACCATTTCCTACGGCCTTGCTGGGATGAGAAAGAATGCTGAAGAGCCATTCATAACCAAAGAATGATTGATTTCTTTTCTTCCCTTTTTTCTCTGAATTTGTGATGGCCGGCAGCCAGCCATGGCCACTCTGGATCCCCTGGTCATTAAAGTCTCCTCAGTCAAAGATTCCAGACCCCTTTTACTAACTGCCAGGGCGATTCCACCAGGGAAGTTGCTGTGAATTATGCACTGTCAAGTTGAGAGTGATTTCATAAACAAAGACTCCCTTTAGACCGTGATAAAAGGTGCACTGGAAAAAAAAACTGTATGGAAATGCCTGGATCAAAAACTACAATTAAGTCCCTATTATACCAATATGGCGGGTGCCTTAGCGCTTTGGTTTGAACCGAGAGTGGGACATTTCAATAATCA